>CM033712.1:83860360-84579695 GCA_019671005.1 Hibiscus mutabilis
TGGGTAGCTGAGATCAAAGATACAACAAAGAAGATCAGGATGTGGCTTGGCACCTTTGACACTGCTGAAGAAGCCGCTCGAGCTTACGATGAAGCTGCTTGCCTTCTCCGCGGTTCCAATACTCGCACCAACTTCGTTACTCAGGTGTCGTTTGATTCTCCTCTTGCTTCTCGGATTCAGAATCTTCTTGACAGCAAAAAGGGAGGTAAGGAACCAAGTGTTTTAGTCTCAGCCCCCAAAACAAGTACTATCCCGAGTTTTAGCCCCAGCAGTACTACTACTACTACTACTACTACTACTAGTTCTTCTAATGGCGGTGGAGGCTTCAGTAATGAGAATTCTTCTCCTATTGATATTGTTCCGGATACTCAGCTCTTCGATGATGCATACAAACCTGACATGAGCAACTGCACAAGGGAATTTGAGCCTGCATCTTCTGAATCAGATTTTTCTTATACCTATGGAACAGGGTTTGATAGGTTTCTTTATACACAAGAAATCATGAATTTTCCCAAGAATGTTGTTTTGCCCGAGGAAACAGGCTCTGAGTTGACCGAATTTGAGAGAATGAAAGTCGAAAGACAAATATCAGCTTCACTTTATGCTATGAATGGACTGCAAGAGTGTATTGAAACTGTCCATGATCCTGCTGAAGCCTTGTGGGATCTTCCACCATTATGCTCTTTGTTTTCTTAAACTCTTAAACATGATCTTCAGTTTGTCTTTGCTTCCATTTCTCTTTGTAAAATCAAGAGAGTAGATGATTTAGGTTTAATTTCATATTGTTGTAGGCTACAGGGACAAAAAATAACAGGCAGAGATTAGGGATGATCTCCATTTTGTAAAATGTCAACTATTCCTTTGGAAGGTCTCAATCTCATCCATCTCTCAATACAAAACTGTCTAAGCAATCATGATGATTTGATTATGACCTTACATCTTTCATTTTTCTATGCCAAATGTGGCTCATAAATTTCAATTAGATTCTCAACTAGGGTTTGTTGCCTTATGCTGTATCTCGGTCGTAGTAGAAGTTTGGGATCTTGGGTTAGAGTCATCGAGAATACGAGGATAATTAAAAGGGTGGTTGATTGATAGTTTCTCTATTTTATATAATCTCAAATCAACCAATGTATAAAAAGAAGAAAGGGGATATGTATATACATCTATATAAAATTTACAATCATGCTATGCCCCACTTAATGTGGTTTGGGTACTTTGAAACAGTCTCAAATCTTTTCACAATGAATCACTAAATGCATCCGACAGAGTTCAAACGGTAATAGTTTTAAGTCCATTAATGCATCCAATACCATTCATCTAGATTTGGTATCAAAATCCAATGCTCCCTTAGTGTGATGATCGGTTTGTACAAGGCCCGGGAATGACTTTACCGTCGTAAGGCTGATGAGCTATGTTAGTCACAATTCTAGCTTCATGGAGGGAAGTAACAGCCTACAATCCGAATTGAGGACGGGGTTTTGGAGTTAGCTCACACCTGATGGGATTACAGCCCGGAGAATCGAGAATTTTCTGATAGTTGGATGACTAATGTGAACCTTGTTTTTATGTTTGCTGAACTTTTGATAGCATATTTTAAACCAACCGAGAAAATGCTGATGGAGAATAAAGAAAAATTGCAGAAGCAATTATTTTCTTTAATCAAGCAGTTCATCTAGATGATAAGGATATATCAAAGAGACCAGACCAGCAAGGGGTGGTCACCAACTATTAAGATAGATCAGGATAAAGGTTCAAGTTACAGTGTTATCTACTCTCTTCAAAGAAATCATTGTTGAGTTCCAGTGGGACCTGCTCACCTACCTAACACAAGTTTGATTACTGTATTCTAGATATTTTGTGGATGTTCATTCATCTGCATGTTATATGTAGACACTTCAAGTTTATAAGAAAATGTACCGATTTTGTTGTTACTCGAGTCCGGGTGCGCGTTAGGTGCGAGTATGTTTAATTCTACTAAGTTTTTTTCTTACAGGGTGTCTGGATATGTGCTGGAAATGAGTGCTTTAAAGATAATGAACCGGTACCGTAAACTAATTCGATCAAACACAGAGTCATGACACAAGGTAGAAGCTTTTTATTGGACGTTGAGAGGTTACGTGCAGAGCCAGTTGAGACATAGAAAGACAAATTCAATAAATGTAGTACAGGGACTAGTTTACAACAATAAAAATATAGCTGGCGAAGTGAAATGAGATTGTGGTACATGGTGTAGCAGTGGATGTCTGGTTTGATGAAGTATGGATCTAGTAATCCTCTGGTTCTTCTTCATCTTCAGCACCTTCTGCTCCGACTTCCTCGTAGTCTTTCTCGAGAGCAGCGAGATCTTCACGGGCTTCCGAGAATTCACCTTCCTCCATTCCTTCACCTACATACCAGTGAACAAATGCTCTCTTGGCATACATGAGATCAAACTTGTGGTCGATTCGGGAGAAAACCTCGGCCACGGCTGTGTTATTGCTGATCATACACACTGCACGTTGTACCCGAGCAAGATCACCTCCTGGTACCACTGTGGGTGGCTGATAGTTGATTCCACACTTGAAACCAGTAGGACACCTGAAAAAGAGATGCATCAGAATCATTTAGAAGGCAAAATTCGTGTTTCCCCTTTGAATTGAAATGCAAGAGATGTCTACTAACCAGTCTACAAACTGAACTGTCCGCTTAGATTTGATGGTAGCAATAGCAGCATTGACATCCTTTGGCACGACATCTCCGCGGTACATTAAACAGCATGCCATGTACTTCCCATGCCTTGGATCACATTTAGCCATCATGCTTGAGGGTTCAAAAACAGCACTTGTAATCTCGGGAACCGATAGCTGCTCATGGTAAGCCTTTGCAGCTGAGATTACAGGTGCATATGACGAAAGCATGAAATGAATACGAGGATACGGCACAAGGTTAGTCTGAAACTCTGTAATGTCCACATTTATGGCACCATCAAACCTCAATGAAGTGGTTAAAGAAGATATGATTTGGGATATCAAGCGGTTCAAGTTCGTATAAGTCGGCCTTTCAATGTCCAAGGATCTCCTACAGATATCATATATAGCTTCGTTGTCAAGAAGCACTGCAACATCTGTGTGTTCAAGGAGAGAATGAGTCGAGAGCACGCTATTGTAAGGCTCAACGACGGCAGTTGAAACCTGCACGGTTCGACGTAATGGTCAAGCATAGGGAACAGCAAGCCACTAGATTATCTCATACATTTCCTTATAGTCATCAGGGAAATACCTGAGGAGAAGGGTAGATGGTGAAGCCGAGTTTCGACTTCTTTCCGTAATCGACAGATAAGCGCTCCAAAAGCAATGAACCCAAACCAGAACCAGTTCCACCACCAACAGCATTAAACACTAAAAACCCTTGCAGACCAGTACAGTTATCAGCCAATTTTCTTATTCTGTCGAGGCAAAGGTCCACAATCTCCCTACCAACTGCAGCATACATCATCGACGACAAAGAAATTAGCCGGTCCACCCGATCTAATAAAACTGCCATTTAGGAATTGCAGAACAGATGGCTGTACCTGTATAATGTCCTCTAGCAAAGTTGTTAGCAGCATCTTCCTTGCCAGAAATAAGTTGCTCTGGATGAAAGAGTTGTCTGTAAGTCCCAGCTCGAACTTCATCGATTACAGTGGGCTCTAGATCAACGAATATAGCTCTCGGCACATGCTTCCCGGACCCGGTCTCGCTAAAGAAGGTATTGAAAGCGTCATGGCAAACACCTACGGTGGTGTCACTGAAATCAAACACCAGATATGCATTGAGAATTATGTTCAACACAAAATGATGATGATGACGTGAACATGCAAAACATACATAAACATGACCTCACCTAGGCATCATCCCATCAGGTTGAATTCCATGTTCAAGGCAGTAAAGCTCCCAACAGGCATTCCCAACCTGAATCCCAGCTTGTCCTATATGAATGCTGATCACTTCTCTCATCTTTTTTTCTTTTCAAAACAACCCAAATTTCAAACAAACTTTTCAAAACAACCCAAATTTGAAACAAACTTTTTCTCTCTTATGAAGGAAGAGAATGAATGAAGTTTAGAGAAACAAAAGGAGGAGATGGGGTGTTAAAGAGCGGCAAAGGAGTTTATTTAATTAGAAAAAACACGGAATTGTTTAAGAGTTAGTTGGGGTCCCGCCATTTGTAGCCAACTGTATAGTGGGGTTGAACCAGCTCGGCTCCCTTGTCGGTTCTCTCATCCTCCAACAGTTTAGAATTGGCCACCATTTTCATTTATTTTCCTTTTTTATGGTTATTAATAAAATATCTTCTTACATATACAAAAATATTCAGTTGAATACCTGAACATAAATTATTTTTTTATCACTTTATACATTGGTCAGTCGATTAATTAATTAATTTACATCAATTGCTTTTCATTAATCAACTTTAATATATAATTAGTTTTGCATTTTTAAGTTCAAACAAATAGGTTTTGGGAAGCAGCTTGGTATCGATTAAGCTTGTCTCGAGTTCTAGATTTTGTGTATACAAAAAATATTCGTTGAGAAACTCACCTATTAAAATTAAGTGTGCGATGTGAGTCAAACCGAATTAGTCAGAACAAAATTGGAGATAACAAAAAAAACAGTTTTTGCAATAACCACAAAAAGGGGTCAACATTATTACGTGCTTTGTGTGTGGCCTTTATGAACAGTGAAGGGCAGAGATGGGATTGTAGAGCTTATTTGCAAGTTGCAACAACCGGCTTTCAAATAATTAATCAAAAAAATTAGTATGGAGATGATAATAATCATAATAATTGAGGGTAGTGGAACTTATTAGTATTTAGAATTAAAAACTAAATAATTATTCTTAGTCGTGTTTTATTCTAATCAATTGAATGCTCAAACATATAATTCATTTTTCATCACAATTGTTTCTACAAATATTTTTGTTCTTTTCTACAGAAGAAACTGTATATATCTGCTCATTGTTCAATCTTTCCTTTCCTTTGCTTTTATTAACTATTGATAATAAATTAAAGGTTAAAGTTCAGTGAAAATTTTAAAAATAATTAAAGTTTTACTAAATTTTTGTATCTAATTTAATCCTTAACAGACGAAAAGTACTTAATTTAACTTTTCTATAACAATCGATTAATTTTGATAGTTAATTCACTAATAATTAATAAAATAATGACACATGACATAACTAAAAGTGTCACCTCATTAAACAGTAAAATTTTAAAACAATCTAAAAACTTTAAAAAATATTAGAAATTTTATAAGAAGAATAATAAATTTTTTATTATTTCTTAAAATTTCAAAAAGAAAAAAATTATAAAAACAAAAAGATTATGAAATTATAAAAAATCTATTTTTCAAAAAAAAATTAATATATATATATATATACTGCTAATAATAAAATCAAATAAAACTATTAAAAATTTTAAAATATCAAAAATATCAAAAATTGTAACAAATTATAAAAAAATTAAATTATAAAACTTATATATTTTTAAAATTTAAATATTTTTAGATTTTTTTAATATTTTTTATTGTTCTATGGTGTGGTACTTCCATAGGATACCATGTGTCACAATCATAATGATTGTTTGTGAGATAATGGTCAAAGTTGATCAACTTTGATGGTCAATATATTACGGGAGGTTTTAATTGATCGAGATTTAAATTATGAGAGTTTGATCGATCACAATTTGAATTATGAGGGATAAATTAGATGCAAAAAAGTTTATGACCCTGTAAATTTTTTAAGACTACCAATAAATTATATATGATAGAATCCAACGAGTGATCCCAATAGAAAAAATATATGTTAATCATAAGAGACTCAAGTTTAATCAACTTTATCTCAAGATGTGTGTCTTATCAAAAAGTTAAAAAAAACATGAATAAGTACTATTTTATAATCAGTAATCACCATAAAACTATTCAATATATATAATAAAATATTGACACAAAATAATATAAATTATTAAAATTTTAATCGACTATTAATAAATGACGCTTCAAAAATTTCTCAATAAATTTGGAAAACACGAATTTTAAAGAATGGGACAAATAAAGAAATATAAATCTTCTATTTTTAGTGCCTTATTTATGCCCTAAACTAAATTATGTTTATGATTAGGGTTTAAAAAATTGAGATAAAGTGTAGAGTTTAAAATCTAAAATTAACGTTAAAAATTTAATTTTTTAATATTATAGCATAAAAAAATATAGAAAAGAGGTAGAAATATTTTTTCCCAAATAAAGCATTGTTTAGAAAAAGAAAGAAAGGAAGGATCTTGAACTAGTTCGCTAGTTCTAGACTTGTGTAAGTAGGGTAAGATGTCCTTTGAGGTTAGGTTGCACCAAATCTTGTAAGGTAGCCATTGAATTCGGATAAGCTTTTTATAAAAGCTGCGTTTAGTAAGGGATGACCTCGATGTCTTAGCTTGCTTCACATTCAGTTTTTAAATAAAAAATATTATATTATCTATGTACATATTCCTGCTTTATTCATATATGTTTTTATATTATATTTAAAATTTTAATTAGTTTTTTCCTATAAATTTTAATTAAAATTAAATAATTATTTTTGCATTCTTGTTTTATTATGATCATTGAATCCTCAAACATATTATTCATCTAGTTAAACTAACGTTTATTTTAATCCAATTAAGTTCTTGAAAATGAACTTTGATAAAGGATAATGGCCCATTTTCATCCAATCAAAAACTCGATTAAATGAAACAATTAATTAATTTTAGTTCAATATTTTTAAAATTTAATATTTTTCTTATGAAATTTCTAAAATTATATTACTTAAGCCTCGTTTGGTACATCGGATGCTAGAAAAAAGTGTGTTGTATTAAATGACACTTGTGTATTAAAAATATGGATGGAAGATAAATGTTACTACATCAAGGTGTTTAGTTGTAAAATTTGTGATAAAGTTAAAAAATAAGTGTTATGTATGAATGTGCTTTTTTACCCTTAAAATTCTAGCTTTATATTTTTCTTTTGTTTTTACATTAATTATTATATTATTTTTATTGTTTAGAGATTAGGGTTTAGGGTTTGATACATGTAGTTTAGGGTTAATGGCTTAGAGTTTAGGGTTTCATGTGTTTTAGGGTTAATGGTTCATGATTTATAGTTTAGGGTTTGAGGTTTATGTTTAGGGTTTTAGAGCTTGGAGTTATGATTAGAGTTTATTGTTTAAGGATTAGAGTTTGTGGTTGATGTTTGAGGTTTGGTGTTTGGAGATGGGGTTTATTGTTTAGTGTTTTGAGTTTGTGGTTTGATGTTTTGTGTTTAAGGTTTGGAGTTCATGGTTTATGATTTGAAATTTAGGGTTTAGGTTTTTGAGCTTAGGGTTTGAGGTCTATCTTGGGGTTTATTATTTAAGGTTTAAAGTTTGTGGTTTGATATTTGGGGTTTATGGTTCGAGGTTTATAGTGTAATTATGTGAAAATAGTATAAGGGTATAATTAAAAAAATTTGCGTAAAACTAACATGTTAAATAAACATCACCTCCCCGTAAAAAATACTTTACTTATATCAAAGTTTTTTTTAAGAAAAATGTATTGATATAAAATTGGTGTCAAATTTATTTTTTATAAAATTTGCAAAAAAAAATTAAAATGTTTTGGATGTCAACTGGCACCCTAATATAATGTGGCTCCGTCGCTATTTATAACAAATTCATTCTAAACAATCTTATTTACATTATCCCAATTAGTCGTAGTCAAACAGAAATCATCATAATTTTCAACCGAACGATGAGCATCCAAGCCCGAAGGAATTATGGGTAAGGAGTAAGGACGGATTTTAATAAGGAAAAAACTTTGATATACAGGACGTGTAAACTTTAGTTTACACGTGCCTTTTAATTTTAGGTGTTAGGGTTTTAGTTTAGGGTTTAAAGTTTAGGGGTTTAGGTTGTAGGCTTTAGAATTTAAGGTTAGTGTTTAGAATTTAGTGTATAGGGTTTAAGGTTTAGGGTTTAGTTTTTTAGGGTTAGGGTTATTAATTTAGGATTTGAGTTTTTATACTGTAAATGCACAGGCTTGTGTAAAATTATTTTTACACAGCCTGTGTATCAAAATTTTACGCTTTTAATAATTCAGGTTGATGGAATATATTTAAAATTTTCAAAAATTTTATATATTTATTTATAATTTTTAAAAATTTAAGACTTCATAAGAAATTTTAAAGATGATTTAATTAAAATATATATATATTTAAAATTTAAATAAACTAAATTAAAGATTTTAACATTTTTAAAGATAACAAATCAACATGAAATCATTAACAAATGTGATGGACAGTAAAGAACAAAGGTAAAGAGATACAACATGTCCTAACCTAGAGATATCAACTAGATACAATGTTAATGAAACTGGATTTTCTTACCCAATCCCTTAGTCACACAATTGCATTCCCTAGAGGTATGAGAGAATAAATCTCATGGGGGAATGAGGATAAGAACCAAGTATGATCTCTTTCAAGTGTAAATTAGAATTTTGATAAGAACATATTTTTTTAAAGATAGAATAAGTTATTACTTGTAAACAAGTTTTAAAAGTTTATGAAACCCTATCCGTCATCCCTTTTCTCTCATTGCCATCTTCATTTTTTTTTATCTTTACATGGTCGACGGTGGCTTAAATTTTAGTGCAGGTTGCTGACCGCTGATAATTTATTTCTTTTTATTTTTTTTAGTTTTTAAGTTCAATAACCCTTGATAAGACATATATACTTTTGCAACAATTAAACTCGGGTCTCTTACGATAAATATCATCTACTTTTTCACTTAGAATTTGTTGGGTTTTATTTAAATTTATATTTAACTCATTATAATTTTGTATATAATATTGTAAATACGGTTCTGGTGAAAAAAAAAAGAAATTTTCAAGTTATAATTATAAATGGACACATTTGTATGATTGTCAATCAGACGTTGCGGTGTACCAATCCGAGGCAACCTCTCCCCTTACCCTACTATTATTGTGACTTTATATTTACAATAAATTAACTTATATTGGGAGAGATGTCTAGAGCCAAAGAAAATTCGATTCGAATTTATTAAACTGAGTCAATTTAATTTTAAGTTAATTGTAGAGATAGATTCAGTCGGTTTTATCATTTTGAATTTTTTTAATACTCTAAAAGTGATTATAAGATAGTATCTGTTTATACATATTTTTAACTCTTTAAAAATGCACATACACCTTGTAGACAAAGCGATTTGAACCCGTATCTCCTAGGATGAACATCATCCGCTTTTCCACTAAAACACTTGTTGGATTCTATCATTTTGATTTTTAAAACCGTTCTAATCGAATTAACCGACTTATACTATTAAACAATACATATATATATGACAATTATATTTTGATACACAATGTATAAAAAAATTTACATAACCCTTCATATTTAAACCATTAAATCCAAATTCTATCTCCCTATTCCTAAATCATAAACCATGAACCTTGATCACTAAACTCTAACCCTAAATCATATAGCCTAAACCCTACATCCTAACCCATAAAATCCTTAAATCCCAAATTTCACAAACTTGCATAAACTTTTGTGTATCAAATTTTTGAGTAAAGTACACAAATGATCACTAAACTATTTCTAAAAATATAAAATGGTCATCAAATTTTCAAATATTACATAACGGGCATTAAACTTTAGTTTTTGTTACAAAATTGTCACTGAGCCTTTAACTGTCGTTAATTGAGTGGCATGACAGTTACAGAAATTTGAATAATATAACATTTAATCCTCCATATTTACATATTTAATCAATTTATTCCTAATTTAACCCTCATCGTTGATGTTTAAATTGACTGGATGTGTAAATATTGAGGATTAAATATATTATTATACAAATTTTCGTAACTGCCATTTCTCCCGGTTAACGACAGTTAATGGTCTAGTGACCATTCGTTATGTTATTTTTAAAAGTTTGATAACCATTTTTTATTTTTAGGGATAGTTTAGTGACAATTTATGTACTTTAACCAATTTTTTTTCTCTATATCCAAAGCCAAATATATTAATAATACTACCCAAATACAAGTCTAACCCAAAGAAAAGTTAATAAACCCAATAAAAACAAACCCAACTCAAATTTAATAAAATTATCATTACCAACCAAACCCAAAATAAAGCCCAGACCAAAACAATATTATTCAAAACCCAAACTGAATTAAAAATAAACAAATAAAAAAATCAAACTAAAACCGGAGTTACTTCACAGTCACCCGCCCTTCTCGACTTGACATACCCTCGCCGTTCTGCCCTTGCACAACCCTCCTCCACAGACCCGTCGCGCCCCGGCCCCAATCGCACGGCCCGCCCTCAACGCAGAACCTCTTCATTCTCCCGCGGCTCACTCTTTTCTTTTCGAAGTCGGCACTCGATTCAGGTAACATCTCCCTTCCTCTCCCTCTCGCATACACTCGATTAATGTTGCTTTGATCCTTTTTCAATGATTTTTTTTTGTAATGATAGCAATTACTGATGTTTGTTTAGATTTTGTTTTGGAGTATTCGATTTATTGCGAGATAATTTTGTTGTTTCGCTTTCTGCAAATATTTTAACTCTGTAATTGATTGAGAAACGTGAAAATTTGATTAAAAAAGGTTGTGAAAAAATTGCACAAATTTAAACAAAAGTCGGTGGTGGCTTTGGTTTATTCATGAACTCGGTTCGGTTTTACAAAAATTGAATGTTGAAAGTCGGTTTGCTAGGCTCTTCGTTTTTCTGCACCGACCAGATTGATTCCTCACCCCTGGGAATAGTTATGCTTATGTTGCTTGTTATGTTTCAATTGTGTGGTATGTTTAAGTTTTTTTTTTTGTTCCTTTTTCTTTCAAAAGAAAATAGATTGACAATGGGATTACCAAATGCGAGTGGGGACTTGTCGACCGAAGTGGAAGTAGATGCTTTCAGACGCCTCTTTCCTCTTCGTTTCTTTGAGAAGCATCTTTTAGAATCTATACGCCCTGATGCTCGACCACTTGGAAAAGCAAGAGATACAACCATTGCCCTTGGTTAGTGAAGGAAAAAAGAAACAACTATAAAACTTTTCTCTGGCATAATTTTTCTTCATGCATGAGCTGATTCCTTTAATATCTAGGGGCTGTTGCATCTGCTAATGGTTCGGCACTTGCAAAAATTGGTTCAACTGTAAGTTTATTACTTTCTCTTTATACATGCTACTTTACGTTGCCAAGCAATTAAGCCTAGAGTTAATAGTTTGTTTCTTGTGTTGCATAGACGATGTTGGCTGCTATCAAGATGGAAGTCATGACCCCTTCAATGGAAACACCTGATGAGGGTTGTATAGGTTAGCTGCCATAAGTTGCATGATTTACTATCTTTCTTTCTCTTCTCAAAACGTATCTCTTATCTCTCATAATTTTTTCTAATTTTTTTCTCGTTTTCAGCAATTGATTTCCACATGCCTCCAATTTGTTCTCCAATTGTTAGACCTGGCAGACCGGCTGAGGCAGCACCAATTGTGGCAAAGCAATTATCTGACACTATATTAAGGCATGCCAATTTATTTCCTAGATTGTTTATTGCTGCTGAGATGCACCCTATTCAAGTCTGTGAATTTACGTGTAGTAGTGATCCCTATTTGTGCTATGCAGAGGCTGTAATTTATTATTTTGTCTTTGTGTGGATTCAATTCTTTTCTTCATCTCCATATTTTCTTATGATTACTGATGTCGTTAACTGGGTAATTTAGTCTTGAATATTGAAACTTTGAGTTCCCCCTTTTATTTTTTTCTACTCGCTGAAGCACACTGCTCAGTTATTTTATCTTAAGTTGCTGGTGGTTTTGTTTCCTTTGATGCTCTTTACGCTTATAAATTGTTCTACTTCAAAACTGTTCCATTTTGATTCATTTTTCTTGGTATTTATGTTCTCAAACATCTTTTCACTTGTGTAACTACAGCTCTGGCATGATTAATTTGAAGGAACTGTCATTGGTTAGTGGAAAAGCTGCTTGGATGGCCTATTTGGTAGGTGATTGTGGTTTTAAAATGTCTTATCAATCTGTGCAAGAGTTTGAACACAAGCCATCTAGTGTTCAAGCAAGATAATATGGAAATTCAAGTGCTATCATAGTGCCTTTGTTATCCTTGAATATGGAAGTAGTATTCTTTTTTTTTTCAGGACATTTACTGTTTGGATGCTGATGGTGCTCTTTTCGATGCTGCATTACTTGCAGCTGTTGCTGCCTTTTCTCATTGTAAGTGTTTCACTCGTGCTTCTGAATATAATAATACATGCTCAAAACTACTTTCCTATTCCATGAAATTGAAAATGGGAGGGAAAAAATTGTAATGGTGAAATCCTTTAATCTTTTTAAGAGAAGAATTTATGCACCACCTAAGGAATCCTTTTTAAGATAGGAAGCAAGGTCAAGTATATGTTATGCCTGTAATCAGTTTTTCTAAAATGTCATGGTTGAATAAGAAGCCTGTCTATCTTGCTATTCCCTTGCAGCTTTGATGTTGATGAATAGATTTCTTCTGGAATATCTAATACTTGGTGTTTTTTTGCCGCAACTTCTGTGGTTACTACTTCGAAGTGATGCAAATTTTGTTTTGTGTTGGATCGTGATGTACTCTAGATTCAAGTTCAACTCTGGTCTATATAAGTAAATTTATTCCAATTGTTCTATTTTTATGAAAATTTTCTTGCAGTGGAAATCCCGGTAGTATCTCTCAATGATGATGGGAAAATAGTTTTATCTGAGGGGCAAGGACTATCTGACAGGGAGCCAGTCAATAAGGAGAAGAGAAAAGTGAATCTGGGTAGCATTCCTTTTTCACTGACATGTATACTCCACAAGAATTACATTTTGGCAGATCCTACTGCCGAGGAAGAGTCTATTATGGAAACATCTGTAACCGTGGTTTTAGATTCATCAAGTCAACTTGTGTCACTTTATAAACCAGGTGGACCAGTTCTAGCATATACATCAGCTATCCAGGTCAGTTGCATTTTAAGTCTTGATGGTACTATAATGTTTTAACTAAATGTAGAAGTGTTTGCCGATGCTTTAGCAACATAATACATTAAGCTTTTGGTCTCACTCCGGTCATGGGGTATTTTCCACCTTAAGAAGCCATCTTGGACTCCCATATTAGACCTGAAGGTCATTTCCTTGTAGGATGTAGGTTGTCATGTTTGAAGTTGAAAGAATGCTTTAGACTTAGAGGAACATGTTAATAATAAAATATCAGTTTCCGCATGATTTGTTTCCATACAGACTGTCATATTAAAATTATAATGAAGTACTGAGCCAAAAGCTGATACGAAAATGGCTTCCATGGTTGCAGGACTGCATTGCATTAACACGGCAAAGAGTGAAGGAGCTTCAGAAGATTCTAGAGGAAGCCATTTCTGGTATGGAGGTTGATTAATCTTGTTGTTAATCATTTGGAGTGGTTTATCATCCAATTTTTGCAATTAATGTTAGTAATTCTCTTTTTAAATTATTATCGGTTTGTTCTGTTGCATTTGTTTAGCGACGCTATTAGTCCAGGGACTGGTTTTTGGAGGGTGTAATGGATCAATTCTGGTAATTTTGTTTATTGGCTTCTGATATCAGTAAATTGATATTTTCTTATAGCTGATGTGGCTGTGGTTACAACTCTATCACTAAAGATTTAATTATTATAATAAAAATATTTTTTATACGTTAATATTTTGTATAGGTTAAATATGCTTCTTTCAATATAATCACCGGTGTTCGATTCATAAAATAATTTGAATTGGGTAGCTAGCTCTCTCAAATCAGTTTATTTTATTCACAACATCAAGATTAGATCTCCTAACATTGTTTAAGAGACATAAAGTATAATCTCATTATACCAACTACACAAACATGGTTCCTACTCCTTTTTATCTCTTTAAACTTTATACCTAAGTGGTATTTTAACTTTTTAAGTTTATAAAAACGTTTTTTTCATAGTAATGTGAAACATTTAGATTCAATTCAGTTTTTTTTTTCAACTTTCAATTAAACTGAACTTTTTCTTTTTCTGAGCTCCTTGGTATTTGTTAGCCGCAAAGGTTTCGATTAACTTAAAAGTCGGGTCGGGTCGGTCCAATTCTATTTCAGAGATTAAACTCTCCTAACACCACCCTTTATTCATGAAAGTCTTATTTTTGTATTCATTAGGTGTAATTTTATTGTTTCTCCGGATCTCAACAATTGTAATATTATGTTAACTCTCTATTGAAAGACGAGAGAAAAATTGAGATTATATATTTTAGATTCAATGTGTTTTAATATCAATTTTACGGTTCATGAATATTAATATTTTTGGGATTCAAGATTATTTATCTTAATAATATCATTATTATGAAGAACACATTTTTCTCAATAAAATTCTAGTTAATATCTATTTTCCAAGAGGCACCAAATCTTGGAAGGTAGCCATTAGACTTGGATTGAGATAAGCTTTCGTAAAGGGTGGCCCAGAGGTGATTATAAGATTCAGACTTGGAAAATCTACCCTAAAGATGAAGTTTAGCAAGGAATGATTTGGATGTATAAACTTGCTTCACATGTTTTTTTAGTAAAATAACGTGTCAACAAAATTAGAATTTAATTGTTGAGATAAAATTCATTTTTAATAGGAGAAATGAAAATTAAGAAAATCCACCCCCCCAAAAAAAAATCCCTAAGGTGAAATAATTAATATTATTATTTAACCAAAGGTATACCAATAGTAAATAAATAAAAGACATTTATCCAAAAAATAAAAAATAAAAGAAGGGAGACAAGGGAAGCAATTGCAGAAGATAAAAGAAATGGAACTAGGTGGTTCTAAAGGAACACTCAAAGCTGTAGCTCTCATCATCGGAGACAACAAAGTTAGAGGCTCTGTTCACTTCACTCAAATCCCAAACGGTTCTTTCTCTACGTCTCTTTATCTTCTGACAGAATTTGATTTTGGGGGATTGATTTACTTCTATATGTATTCATTCGACTTTTAAATTTATGTAAAATTTTTTTTTTTTTTGCATATAGGAATAACCCATGTCCAAGGAAAGATAACAGGCCTGTCTCCTGGCCTTCACGGATTCCATATCCATGCCCTTGGCGATACCACCAATGGCTGCAATTCCACTGGTATCTCCAACTCTCCTGTGAACTTCTTTATCCAATCCAATTCTGCTTGTATGCTTTGTTTTTCTTTTCTTTTCTTTTTTTGATTAGAAGTTTGAAGTTTTAACATTTATGCAAATTGTGTTTTAAACTAAGGTGGCTGCTTTTCTTTGATGAAAGTTTGAATCTTTTTTAACTTTTCAAATTTTTATAAATTAGGTTGATATCATTTAGTTTAATATGGGATTTTCTTAGTACAATTTTTTTGAAGTTAGGGTTTATGGATTATTATCCTATATACTGGCTATGGAAAAACAAGTTTCCACAAATGGGGTTATTTAGGGGGTTTGTGTTTAGAGGTTAAGAGTTTAGGGTTCAAGGCCAGAATTTAGGGTGTAGGTTGTAGGTTTAGGGTTTAGAGTTTTAGGAGTAGTAATTTAGATTTTAGTTTGAAATTTGGCCTGCTTGTGTAATGAATCAAATATTCACCCTAGGTTTATTCATTTATTTCTTAAATAGTTTCTTTTCCCCTATCTCACATATGTTGATTTTTGTTGCATATATAATTTTTTGATTTACTTTAGGGCCTCATTTTAATCCATTAAAGAAGGATCATGGAGCTCCGAGTGATGGAGAGCGCCATGCTGGTGATTTGGGTAACATTATCGCAGGCGCTGACGGTATATGCTGTTTTCGTCGTTTACATGAGTATTCAATTGATATGTCATTATTTGTGATTGGCTTATAGTATTTTGTGATAATAACTCGATGTCTCCATTGCAGGGGTTGCTGAGGTTTCAATTAAAGATTGGCAGGTAAGGGAGTTTTGTGCTTTTCTAATTCTTAGAAGTTAAATGTTTCTGTTTTCTTTGTTTATTTGGTGGTCCGTCCGCGACAACGAATTGATTTTGTTCTTTGGACTGGTAGTGACACTTATCAAGTTCTTTTAATGTTCTTATTCTTGCACAGTTTTGGCTTCTCAGAGATTGAATTGATTATACTTGGTTATAATAATTGTTCTTCTCTTTGTTTCAATTTGTAGATTCCACTTAGCGGGCAGCATTCCATTTTAGGGAGGGCAGTTGTTGTGCATGCTGATCCTGATGATCTTGGCAAAGGTGAAAGAAATATTTGGTTTTTTACAAATTACACGAGTTTGCGTCTACCCGTAAACTGCATTGTTTAATACTAAAAAGGATATATTTTGTTTTTAACTTGTTGGTTATGGTTGCTTGGCCTTCTCACATCCGATTTCTTTTTCAATCAACATACACCGTACTCCACCATAACTAACCAACAAACCAAATCAAAAACAATAAAATATTAAAGGGTTTGGGGGACTTAGCTTCTGATGATGTCCTGAAATGTTTTAGGACACTGCTTTTGTTGCCTTCCAATCGGCTCCTTCAATTTTTCAGCTGTTCTCCTTGTCTGTAATTATTTTATTTATCTCTTGGTGCGATGATTTTCTTATTCTTTCCGATCATGTTCTGCTCATGACTTCTATTCAGTTTCCCATAGAAATCACTTTTCCTTTTTACGTATTGATTTTTAACTAATTATAGTAACTAATGCAGGTGGACATGAACTTAGCAAGACAACAGGGAATGCCGGAGCAAGAGTTGGATGCGGTAAATATTTGGTTTTCCAACTGTTTTCTTACATCATCAGTTCGTTAATGGCTTAGTTTTGCCAAAATGTGTTTATCTTGTAATGCTGAAATCAAGTTTGTAGGGTAGGTCTGAAATGTAGCTCTGGTATATAACGAGATTCACAAGCTTGTCATAGTTGCTTCTTCATTTGTATAGCTGATGCATAGACCTTGTATTTTGAACCCGGCACAAGATGACACATGAAATATAAATAAAAAATATATAGCACGATAAAATGACATGAACTAATATGCATTGCGGGGTCTATTGCTTCATGCATGTGGGACTAACATTTGATTCATTTGACTCTGAGCAGGTATCATTGGCCTTCAATCATCCGTTTAGAAGTAGTGTTGCAGTTAAAATGTCATCCGGCAAGAAACTGTGAACTGTAATCTTCTCGTTCGGTTAATGTATCTCTCAGTCTACTTGCAAACAAATTTATATGATCAATATGAAAGGTACTTCAGTTGATGGGACTTTATTTTTAATGGTTGCTTACTTTCTATTTGCACCATGGACCAATATGAAAGGGAGCGAATATTTGAACATACCTTAACTAAATGTCACTCTTCGACATCGACAGCTTCAGAAGCTGTCCTAAAGTAAGCCTCGGGACATCTCGGTTCTACTTTGAACTTATTGCAAAAGGGCAGCCACGTCTTTGAGAAACCCGCAGCCTCTAACATGGCATAAAACGTTATATCCGATCCCCCGTCGTCTGATGAATAGATGCTCAACTTCTGGGGTGGAAAATCATACGCCAACACGAACCGTGTTCACCACCATGCTCAACCGTGTTCACGAATATGTCGACGCCCGGTAATTCATTTCTGAACCTTTGAGAGAGCCTGTGTACGTAGGGAATACGATAGACAGAGTTCCATCTACAAACTGTGGTGAGAAGCCAATAAAAACTGAACCACAGCTCCGAAAGGAACAGTCCGATCCAACTCCATCTCGGAACTTTTCCCCCAACCGGGAAAAACCTTACTCTATAGAGGAAAACGAAGTAGATGCCGAGCAAGATGGAAGCTGTAACCGACCAGAAAAGAATTCGTCCCTTAAGTTGCCTTGTTTCGAAGAGTGGAGCATATGCCATTTGGAATCTTTGTGGGATTAGCCAATCTGTGTTATTTGATCATTGATGTAAGATGAAGTATTTTTTCCAATGGATGTTGAGTTGGGTGAGCCTGTTTTAAACGTCGGATAATGTATGGTGTTCGCAAGTTTATCCGAATATGATAGGATTTTATATAAGAGTTCGTCATGGAAGATTACATGCTTGATGACGAAATCACTTCGAAATATCTTACAAATTTAAGTTTTTTAATAATATGTTGGCTGAATTTATTATAAAATAAAATAGAGAAAATTTCAAATGAAATAATAATAATATAGCAGAAAAATAACAAACTAATGTGAAACTAAAAAAGTAAAAAACGAAGCGTCAATCCAACAACATACATACGCTAAGCTGGGACGACAGATATGAAAAAAATATAGAAAAAAGAAACAAAAATAAAACTCTTTATTTCTATACAATTATACACTTAAAGGACCGGTAAACCAACCACAAAATGAGATCACACTACAATATTAGAGTCGAGCGTCGTGATAAAACTATTCACAAGTATAAAATATTATAAAAATAGACGAAAAAATATCATCAAACAAAAACATGACAAAAAGTAGAGAAAAAATAGCACAAAAATAGATTAAAAAATATATAAGTTTAATCTTTAAACACTATCTATTATACCTTGTAGACAATTTTCATTTCAGTCTGGTTCTGCTTCAGAGTAGTATTTGTTTTGGGCTATGAGCCGTTGGTTAATGATGTATAATTGGATGAGGTTTTTTTTTTTTTTTATCAAGAAGAGTTTTATTTTAAAAAAAAGGATGAACTAAAACCATAATTATTTTCATTTTACAAGTGTTTAATTTTTATTGAATTTAGAAAATATATTTTGATAATTTATATTATCGTTTTATAATATCTTGATCATTTATGTTATCGTTTAAAACGTTTTGGTTACTAAAACATTAAATGTTGTTAGTTTGATGACGCTAGTAAAAGAGTTCATTTCTAATTTTGACTTTTAAACTTTAGATAAAATACTAATTTCATCTATAAACTTTAGAAAATATCAATTTGACCCTTGAACTTTATATAAAATATCAATTTAATCCCTAGATCCGACCAAAGTCACCTCTGGGTTAAATTGATATTTTTCTAAAGTTTAGGAATAAAATTAGTATTATATTTAAAGTTTATGGGTCAAATTAAAGATTATATTTTTTTAACGTGTCACGTCATCAAACTAACAACATTTATCGTCTCAATAACCAAAACGTTATAAACGATAACATAAATAACCAAAACATTACTTTTTTAAATTCGGTGAGTAAAAACAAACATCTATAAATCGAAAATTATCATTGTCGTAGTTTACCAACATCCTTACAACAATTTCCTAAGCTCAGGTCAACAGAAGGGGAATTAACCCGGTTGGGAGGACAAGTATTAGTCCTAACCGATCTTACCATCCATGTAACAACTTTGTTACATAATCTTTCAACAAAAAGAAAAAAGCATACATCAAATATACAAGCAAATCTTAGTATATCTCTTTTGATAGATGCAGTTTTTTCATGTTGAATAATTATTTATTCGTACGCATTCAATCAGTGAAATATCATCAGATTCAATAATAATATTACGAAAATTCTCTTTATAAGTAAAATTTATGCCCAAACGAATAACAATTGCTTTAGCCATATCTACGGAGGATGCAAAAAAACCTCTCGATCGTCCCTCTTACTATGAGTCTCGACTCATCTTGTAAAACAACAGTACCGGCTAAATAATTATAAATTAATAATACATGACAATAAAATAAAAGTCGTTAATAGAAAAAATTTCTCCGCCACTGGTAATATCAAATAATTTTTTTGATAAATATAATTATAATTCTACTTAAAGTGGAAGGGAAGAAAAGACTTAAAAAAATGAGAGTACTTTTAGTAGATTTAAAACCGCCCAAATGTGCTTGCTGTGATATATCAAATAATTATTCATCTATATTATAGGTGAAATACATAAAGTTTTTGCACATTGTTATGTATAATAACATACTCTTTGATGTAGATTAATAGTATTTTGTCTGGAATTCAATAACTATTTTTATTAAAAAAATTACTATTAATAATTTTTTCTTTATATGAAAATAAATTGTTAAAATCAAACTCAAAAAATGACCATTAAATTTTTTTATCTCAACAGAAAATTTTATCACCATGACATGATTCAATTAATTGATGCATATTTTTTTATATTTAAAATTACAAGCCTATATATAAAAAAATTGATTCAACATTAATTTGATTAAATTATTGTTCTTACATAGTAAATTGTAAATTTAAGTGTGTTTAAATACAAAATTTTAATTTAATTACTGGGATAAAAGATAATTTAAACGTTATAATTGATTACCAACAATGGTTTGGTGCAAATGACAAGACACGTCGTTCTTTCAAAAAAAAACTAGGTTCGTACCTTAAAAATGACATTATTAAAAGTGAAAGCTACAAATCTCGGACATATACTATAAAATTATAAAATGAACGTGTATTATAAAAAACATCATAATTTATTTTTTAAAAAAAAGCTTGAGGTCCATAAAAAGAAAGCAAAATACTATTTACAAGATAATATATATTTATACATATCTTAACTCTTTGACAAGCGGACATCAAAAAACCTCACGCTGAAATCCTTATTTTCTTTGTAGCATTATAGAGGGCAACTTTTTTCTCTTTAATTTGGTTTAACCGGTGGTGGTGCCCCCTCTAATGATGGTCGCCGACCGCCGAATTTTTTTTTTATTTTTTAATAAAAATAATTTTGCCTTTGTGGTAAATTTTTCTCCGTTTTTATGGCACGTTTATCTTTATCTTTTGGCACATTTTTTTATTTTTTTATTTTATATTTTTTTCAAGGCTGAATTTGGTGACTTCACGACTGATCAAGATGATGCTTATTTGTAATCATACTGTTCTTTCCTGTTCTAGACACTCGGATTAAATTTGGATACGCAGTTTGCGTTCGTGGATAGTTTATCACGACGCTCGGCTTTGATTTGCGGTTTTCAATAGTATTTTAATAGTTTAACCTCTTTTTGTAATTCGTTTGTCTATACAATCAGATTTATTTGTATTTATTTTTTGCTCGAATCTTTTAATTAGACTTTTAATCTTCTTTATATGTATGATCTAAAATAAATAGTACTGATGTTATAAAAAAGTGTACAAATTATATACATGTAAACCGCTTGTCGTTGGGTTCCAAAACACGATATTCTAATGCTTTTGTTTTGTTGACCTAAGCAAATCGTCTTTACAGCGTACACCCAAAGGACACGGGGCACGCATCTCAACCCATCATCATCAACAACGCTCATCATAAATAAGCTTTTGAATTCAACTGTTCATTTCTTTAAATTCCTAAAGTCCCCCCCACTTGCCGAAAAGCTGAGCAATTTTTAGAGGAAAAACCAAATTAACAGCCAAGCAACCCGAGGCAGCCGGCCAGTGATTAGATTAGATTACCCCATTTCCAAAGAAATAGCCCACACCTACCTGCTTCCCCTCCCTTTATCCCACAATTAATCTATATCTTCCTTTTGTTTTTATTTATATTTTTGGGTTTCAATTTCCCCTCCCCCTTTTCTTCTGGTTGTTGTTGTTGTGAATTTTATTTTATTTTTCTTTTTTGTAAATCAAATCCAGAAATGGGTTCTTCTTCCTCTGTTATTTTGTTCTCCTATATTATATCTCTTTGTTTAATGAGCTGCGTTTGGGGTTCTTCTATTTGTTCGCATGGAGCTGATGTGTTCATTAAAAACCTTCATTTTCAATGCTCTCCTTCGATTTCTCCAATTTCCCCTCTCAAGGTACGTTTTCTTTTCTAGCTTAATCTTGTTGGAAATTTGATTTGTTAATTGTAGTTTGATTTGTTAATTGGTTTAGGAAATTGGGTTCTTGAGATTTTTTTTTTAAATTTATTTTGATTGATTTTGGATTCTTGGTATTTATTATTTTTCCTAATTTTGTAAAAATAAGGCAAATTTCTAGGAAATTTTGGGCTTTTAGAATGAATGATTAGGGTATTTTTTTATTGAATTTTCATGGCTGTAAAATATTGAAGAACCAGAATAAAGGCTTAATTGCATTATGGGGGTATTGGATTCTTACAATATAATATAATTTGAATTTCAAAAAAATAAAGAATATAGAAATGAAGTTGCAAAATTTATTAGCCATTCACTCTTTAATTTTAGTCAGTCTTGGTTAGGGCCTTTGAATTATTTTATTCTCTTCTGGAACATTTTGACTGAAATGGCATTTGTTATGTATTTGAAAGCAAGAGAACCTAGTCTGTGAAATGGCATTATCATGTATTTAAGGCTACAAGAGCTATGAGGAAAGTACTGGAGATGCAGCTTAAGATCTTGTATTTTAGGATTTAAGCCTTATGCAGATCAGCTGGAAATAAGCCGGATTGGTGAAATATGCAGTCCATGTGTTCCATAGATTTAATTGAAGATATGGAACATTAATAGTTTTTGCTTTAGTCACACACTTGTAGCTCTGTGGTGGCAGGATTTTGTCAATTATTAGATTGTGGTTGGAAAATAATCTATATGGCTAGATGACTGAGAATGTAAACTTTTTTTATCTTTTGATGTTTTGATCTCCGACTCCCTTCTAGGCATAAATGACCCTAAATATGCAACTTAATTACTATCCGAATCTCTCATCAGAAACTGTTGCCTTTGTGCTTTCTATTAAGGCATACGTCTACCGTATCAGTAGATCTAAGGATGGTAGGGTAGACTCTTTGTTCTTGAATTAATGGTTTTAGAAGATATGCGTGCACACTAACACACATATATACATGTCCCTAAGCTCAAATCATAATCTGTCTATCCTCTTTTTGGCCCTTTCAGACCTAAGAGTGAAAAAGCTAGCAAACAACGTCTCTTTTTTACAAGTCTGTTTATAGGATATATCTGATGCCCCAAAAAAGCGATCACTGTTACCCAAATGAGAATGACCGTATCCATCCAAGTGTCTTAAGTTAACTGTTATGACCGGGTGCTTGGGATTGATGATTCAGCTCGTTGAAGGGAGACTGAAACCTTGGGACTCGTTAAAGAGAGACCCAAAGTTTTTAGTGTTTATTATATAAATTCTACTTACGGTTTTATTAGTTCATACGTTCCTTTAAATAAGGACCAATCTCATTACATAAAAGAGGATAGAAATAAAAGCATCGTAAAAAAACTGAAGGAAAGAAATAAAGTCTTAACCTAAGCCTTGATTTAAATAACCCAAATTAACGGCCTTTCCTAACATAGATTTGGTCCACAACATTAACCCTCTTATATGATGCATCCAATGTCTAGTCATTTGAGTGTTTATGCACCCATCCAAAGCATTATGTTTAACTTGAATTGCTTGGTTGTATGGTTATGTGGCTTATGATGCTTTAGCAAGTTCAAGGTTTCGAATCCTAGCATTGTGAATGGAAAAAATTGGGTTGGGAGGGTCGCCCCCATAATGGGACTCTACAAAACACAATATGGATTTGTCGACCAATGGGTTTGACCAGTGGTTAAACAAAAAAAACTGAAGGAAAGAAATAAAGTCTTAACCTAAGCCTTGATTTAAATAACCCAAATTAACGGCCTTTCCTAACATAGATTTGGTCCATAACATTAACCCTCTTATATGATGCAACCAATGTCTAGTCATTTGAGTGTTATGCACCCACCCAAAGCATTACGTTTAACTTGAATTGCTTGGTTGTGTGGTTATGTGGCTTATGATGCTTAAATTCTATGTGCTATTGAACTATTGAAAGCTTTACTGTTAACTTTACAAACATAGACACTGAAAGAAGTTGATGTCGCCAGAAATAGAAAAAGCAAACCAAGAATAGGAAACAACTCTCTCTGCATTCACCACCCTTTTCTGTTCTACCTTAATGGGAAATGTTTACTTTTAATTCTATACATTTTTGTTAAAGAATACCATTATCTTGAGCATCAACTTGTATTTTTAAATACTAAGTGAATAACTAGGACTCATGTTATTTCCTTGTCGAGGATCCTCAAATCATCATTATTATGGTTTGTCATTTGATTGTATTTCAAGGATTAATATTTTGCATGACTTTCTGTTTCTTGGAGACAAACCTTCTGATAATCTTTTATGCATGTTTATAATTTTCCTTGCAGGTGGATGGCAGCTTTCTGGACCGAACATTGACTTCCAAACAGAGAAATGGCTACACTTCTGTTCTCTTTTATGCTTCCTGGTGCCCATTTTCACGCAGTTTGTACCCGAAGTTCGAAATTCTCAGTTCCATGTTTCCTCAGGTAGAGCATCTGGCAATTGAACAGTCTTCAGCTTCACCGAGGTATGGAGTTACTTATCCTCCTTAAGTATTGGTATTTGTGAACTAATTATTTAACTGCTGTTTCTTCTGTTGGACCTCTTGGTTTGGTGCACCATGACCAAATGTACTTGAAAGCTTCCTTAAGAAAAAAGCATGCTTGCAGGGGCGCATATCAATTGAAGTGATTTGTCTGCTAATGATATCTAGTATAGCTGTAACTTGTGGAAACAAAGACCTATGTCCGAAGTCCAATACTTACAAAGTAGTTATGGCTTTTGGAGTACTTTCCTATCAATTATATATTTTTGCGGTTGTGTATCCCCGCCTATGATGGAACATGAGATGCTCATGTCTGCTACTTAAGTGAAATACTGAATGATGCTTCTTTTGTACTTCTTAACAAGTCCTTAACTGATGCCTGGATAAGTTCTTTTATGAATAACCTCCTTTAACTTGACATAGCTTTGTGGTTATTAATACGTGAAGCAGAATTAGCAATCAAATAAACCATTCTTCTTCTTACTGTTGAAATCTAATGATAATTTCATAACTAATACCTTTGATATGTGTCTATCACAGCATATTTTCTAAGTATGGAATTCATAGCTTGCCGTCAATTTTAATGGTGAACCAGACCTCAAGGGTACTATATCGTGGTTCAAAAGATATCTCCTCAATCGTACAATTTTATGAGAAAACAACAGGTATTTGCTCTCCTCTGCCAAAGATATATCATTTTACTGATTTTGCTTATCAAGTGAATGATCCTGGACATTGGCAATAGCTCCTTATACCTAAGCCTAGATTGTGAGTTGCATAATTTCAATTTTATTAAATCGAGTGTCCTCTTTTCAGGATTTGAACCAGTTCAATATATTGCTGAAAGCGAACCAGTTGTATCAGGAGACGACAATAAATACATGATACAGTTGTGGAATGAAACTCCAATGGAGATAGTAAAACGGGAGCCCTACTTAGCATTTGCCTTGCTGTTTCTCTGTTTCAGAGGACTTCTATCTATATTCCCTGAACTAATTTCTCGTCTCAAGGCTTTCTGGGTTTCATATGCTCCACACTTGAACTTGGAAATATTCGGTGAGACAAGTCAATTGTTTGCACGAGCCCTTCACATGGTCGACGTGAGGAGAGTTTGGACTAAACTGAGGCTATGCAAAACCAGGAATTTCCATCAAGGTGCCAAGAGCGCCCGTGTTTGGGCTTCTTCACTGGCGTCTGTCTCTTTGGGTGAATCTTCTCCGGGTAGATCATCATCCTCATCCTAGGATGGTGTTTTTCAGTGCTAAGCTAAAACATATGAAGGAGCATATCGATCAGGTAGCGAATTACAAACTACGATGACTCGTAATCCCCCTCTCTCTCTCTCTCTCTCTCTCTTAATATCTCTGATATTAAATTCGATTGATAGTCTTGATACCGAAATCTGTTGACTTTGAGTTGTAGTTATTTTGGGAGGAAATCAACTAGCATGTATATTTGAGAACATTTCTTTTTGGTGTGTACATCACTCTTTATTTGTTGGAGCATTTCTTACTTCATATCTGTGGAATGTAAGCTTATTTAACTGCTCTTTTTATCTCTTAAAATTGTTGCAGATATTGTTATTTGCCCAATCAAAAATCCTAGAAAATAGAGAATGGCCCTCTCCATCTATATCTCAATGTTTAGTTTAGGTTAGGGTTCTCCTTTTTTAGTACAATAAATCATAAATTAGTTGTCTTGAAATGACATTTTTGCCAACTTCAATTTATTAATTAATAATAAAACGGACCAAGTCTAAGCATGGTTGAAATTTACTCCTTTCTAATAATGTATATGTTAATCTTTTAATTTACATAAATTATTTAATATATCGACCTGAATATGAATATAATACAAAGCATGTTGTATTAATCATATTAATATTCTGTCATGTTCAGAATTACTAATTCCCAACTTGTTGAGATTTTGTTTTATTTTCTTCCCACACCTAAAGCGAGGTTTAGGTTGGGGGCTTCAGAATTCAATTTTCAGCTCCTAAAATTAATTCACCATAAATTCTTGAACGTATTATCAAGGCTTTAGCTGCAACGTGTTGGGTTTTCCATGGGAAACGGCTTCCAAAAATTGACCCTAAATGTATACTAATTATGTTACTGAAATAAATTGAATTAAAAAGGATAATTTTTATAACTAATTTAGATTAATGAATTAATAAATTAAATACGGGTAATTATAATAAAAATGTTTCGTATTTCGCGTAAACTTACAATTGCCTGAGTCAATTTTTGAAGAATGCTCACATCCAAGATTACTGTAGATTATGTTCATTTTAAACCTTATTCTATGAATATCAAACCTCTTACTGTAATCGCTGTTTAATCGGTCGTTTCAATTAACCGACCAAGTCGAACCATCTAAAATTTATTTACCAAAATTTTTTATTAATATTTAACTGAACCATTTTTTTTCAAAAATTATTAACCAAATCAAAAAAAAAGTTTAGTTAATTTGGTCGGTTGTTAAATTAACCGAAATTTGTTATAAAAATTTAGTTAAATTAGAAAACTGGTCACTAAACTATGTTAAAATAATCTTTTTAGTCATTGAACTTTCAAACAACAATTAAACTTATCAAAACTATTACAAAATAGTCATTAACTTATTGCATGTTAAAAATTATTGATAAATATTGAAAAGTTTAATGACCATTTGATAATAATTTAATAAATTTAATGATCATTTTGTGTTAATTTAATAAAGTTTAATAATTACTTTATAATATATCAAAAAATTTAATGATCATTTTATAATTTTTTAAAGTTTAATGAACCAAAATAAATATATATAATATATAATATATAACGATTTCGGTTAATTTGGTTAATTAACCGATTTCGAACTGAATTAATCGAGAATCGAAGTTTAAAAAATTATTAATTATTAACTGGTCGAACTTAAAATTAACCGATTGATTAATAAAAAAAAATCAGTTCAATCTGTTAATTTGATTAAAACCAAAGTTTAAACACCCTGCTTAATGTTATTTTGAACAATATTTAAATGTCAAAAACATTGAAAATATGTGTAAGAGGTAAATCTAGAATGTTCAAGAGAGACTATGGACACTTGTATTTTAAGCTTTCACTTTCACTTTCACTTTCACTCTCATCTTCTTCTTCTTTTTTTTTTTTATCTAATTCTTCAAAAATTACCAATCATGATCATTCCAAGCAAACTCCTACAAGCAACCGACACCTCTTTTTCCTTTTTACTCTTTATTATTATTTTATTTATGAATAATTATTTAATTCGCTTACAGTAAAAAAAAATTAGTTTGCTCATACACCTTAATTTTAAGGTTTAATTATTTAATTTAGGGTATAAGATTTACGTTTAGCAATTTAAAATTTATAATTGTGAATATAATTTAGGGTTTATATGCTAAAATTTAAATCTCACCAAATTACTCTGAAACATAAACTTTAACATTTAAACCCTAAATTTTAACAATTATTCTTAAATTCTAAATTCTTACACTTAAACCCATAAACCTTATACCCTAATCAAGTCTTTAACCCTAAAATTAAGATAATTGCATAAACTAAAAAATTTACCCAGTATATTAGATATAAATCCTTTATTTTATACTTTTATCTTCAATAAAAGTGAGACTAATTGAAGAATAACCGTTTAGTTTTAAAAATGAAAAAAAAAAAGTGTCTTCTTTTTCTATCCAGATGTTTGTCCAAAAAATGAACACCTGTACTGATTCGGCAGAGATTGCACTTGACCGCTGGATTTTGGGGTTATGAAAAACTGACTTAACTAGAAAAAAATAATTTAATTTTTTAACTAGATTCGTATTAACTTAACTTAGAATTTTATAAATTTTTATTCAATTCAAAAAAAAAATTAAATAGAATTTAAGTTATAAAATAAAAATACGAATAACTTAAATTTTTTAATAATTAGTAGATCGATTTGTAAGTTCAAATTGAGTACGTCAATTATTCCTTATATATACCACATATGAAAAAATGAAGAAATATATGCCACAACATACAGAAAACATAAAAATATGTATTTGTATTGTGTATAGATATTGAAAGCCCTTTAAATTAGAATCATTCTATCTTATAAAATTATAAATAATTACAATTGAATTTGTACAAAAACTCGACTTGATTTGAATAAAAACTTTAAATAAAATTTGAATCGTAATATATAACTTATAAATTCGATTAATTTAAATTTTTTTATTTAACTCGATCGAACACGAACTTCTACCCGGATTCATGTTTTAAAAAAGTATTGGTATTGTATTCAAAACTTTCAACTATTTTAACAAATAAATAAATAAAAGAAATATCCTAAAAATGGTATCAGAGGAACCGTTGGGAGGAGGTATTCTCTAAGTAGGTCCCATTTGGTTTGTCATCCTCTTGGAAGGATAAGCTCATAAGTCCCCAAACTGTCATATTTAAAGGTTTAACCTTCACTCCATAAGAGCTAGTCAGCTAGAGGACGCCAATTTTTTTGCTGGTGGTGGACTCTGCCTTCCATCACTGACAATTCCACATGTAAAAAAAGCCATCTTTTTTGATCCAATAATTCAACCCTCCACCTCCTACTATATTAATATCAGATTCTATTTCCTGAAGAAAAAAAAATATGATTCACCAGGAAATGGATATCGATGAGTGGGTTTTCTTGCCCGACAACAGATTCCTGGAAATCAATCAAGATGCTGAGAAAAAGAAAAACCATGGAGGAGGGACGAAATTCGTTTTCCTCACGGATTATTTCGACAAAGAACAGCCACCGCCTAAACAAGTTGTCCCGGTTTCGTTTCAATCGGAACCGATAATCTTTAAAGTCCCGGAAAATGATCCGGGGAAGGAAATCACGAAAAGGGTACCCATCGATTTCACTTCTACGCCGGCGATGATCCTCGAGAGGATCAAAGAAGCTGGCATCGAATCGGTCGAAGGCGATCGAGAAGTGAAGACACAGGTTTCGTTCAGGAAACCGAGTTACAACAATGAATCCGTCGACATGACCAACAAAATGGACTCGCCCAGGTCCACTACTAAAGGAGCCATCCCTCAGCTCGATGCCGCAGGTACGTTTAGTTTCGATGACGACGAGAGTGATTTTTTGCAGAACATGAGCTCTCCAGAATTGAAGGATTCGGCCGAGAAAAAAGCCGCCGACTGGGAACAAAACTCCGGTGGATTTTGGAAATGGAGCTTGACCGGAATCGGAGCGATCTGTTCGTTCGGTGTTGCTGCTGCTACCTTCTGTATCATCATATTCGGCGCTCAACAGAGGCAAAAGCAACACCGGCAGAACCAGAAACTGCTGTTCCAGCGTTATACTGATGACAAGGTAAATTCTTTCTTTTTAACCGATCTGATAATTATAGAAAAGGATACCCATTTTTATCATCTTAGCAGTCCAAATTCATAAGCAACAAAATTTCTTGCAAATGGGTCAGAAAATTCCGACCCCATTTACAAGCAATACTTGTAGTTTAAGTAACTTAACATTGTTGTGATTGCAGAGGATGAAGCAAGTGGTTCATCACACAACAAAACTCAATGAAGCAATCTCTGCAGCTAGAGGAGTTCCAATCACCAGAGCTCACATAACATTTGGTGGCTACTATGATGGTATTTAAAAGCTATTTCTCCTGGGGAATCTGGACCGTTCACTTGATTGATCAAACTGTTCTCCATGTTTGAAGAATATAAATAGGGTGTCTCTGTTTTTTGTACATAAAAAATGTATATTGATGTTTTATTATATTGAATCTGAATCCTGTCTGTAATCCTAAAAATTCTATAATTTTGTTGTGTTTATTTTAGACACTTAATGGATTCTTGCATCTTGATCTGATCATGTTTGCAAGTGTAGTTTTTGTACTTTGAGAGTTGGTGTTAGTGAAATGACTGCAAATTCAGCACTTACTAAGGTATATATGATCTCAAGTCAGAAATATTTCAGAGCAATAATTTTAAGCTTGTCATTTCAGATTTATTCTCTTTAGAAAGAAAAATAAAATATAACTACTTATGTAGTATTTAATCCTTAAACATATTTTTTCATATTAATTTTTATTTTAAAATTTTAATTATTTTAAATCTTTTTGATAATATGATTATTTAAAAGGGACTAAAAACGGTGAAATTTATAGATTAAGTATTACTTTCTCCAAATATATATCATAATTGATTTCCAGACTAGGAACTGGGAAGGAAGCAAAGAAACTGAATAGCAAAATACAGATGCACATTCAAAGGTCAAAGGACTACTTTTGGGGTTTTTTAAGTCAAAATTTGAAAATAGATGAAAATGTTATAAATATTAAAATAATATTTAGTTCTTAAATTTGATTAATTTTTCAACTTGGTTCCTAAATGTCTTGGTCTGCATTTGTTGAACTTCACAAATTTTTTTATTAATTTTATTTGATCAACCAAAATATTATCGAGGCTTTTTATTTCTCTAAAATTTTGATGGAGAAAAAGAGAACCTTCTATAATACATAAAAGAGAACCTAATTACCAAATTCAAAAATTAAATGTTGTCTTATTCATACTAATTTAAATCCCCATGTCACTATTGAAAGATAATTAAATTAAGGCATGGGGTGGATCCTGCACAAAATCAAACTTATATAGAGTGCATAAACATTTGTTTTTAATGTTGTTTGAAAGTGAAACTCTTAAGTTAATTAGGTTTAAATCAATCATGAAGAACACTTATCCACAATGCATTGAATCTTTTTCTATTAATTTCAATTTCATAACAAAAAGACAGTTTCTTTTCCTGATAAAATATCTCCCTTAGGTGAGTTTTTAATTAAATTTTATACCAAAGAATGGATCAACTGAAAATCCACCCTATTAGCTGTCAAATAATACATATAAGATTTTATCACGTCTTTAAACTATATAACCTTCGGTTTATATTAATCTTCAAACTTTTAAAAACATTTTAATTTCATTCTCAAACTGTAATTTTCATTTTAAATTGGTCTTTAAACTTTTAAGTATTACAGTTTTATTCTTAAACTATAATTTTTATTTTAAATTGGTCTTCAAACTTTTTTGAATGCTCTAATCTCATCCTCAAATAATTAGCTAACCATACTTTGTGTTAATAAAACCATTAAAAACTGTTAATTGTGATAAAAAAAATACAGATGCGGTATAAACCATAATTTGGGGATAAAATTAGAGTGGTCAAAAAATTTTGAGGATCAATTTAGAAAGAGAACCATAGTTTCAGAATGAAACTAGAATATTTAAAGGTTTGGAGATCAATTTAAAATGTATGTTGTATTTTGAAGATGAATTAAATATTTACAAATTTAAAGATTAATTTAAAATAAAACATAGTTTAAGGACGTATGGTGCAAATAATCCCTCCAATAAAATCAAATGAAATACTTTAACAAACAATGAAAAGAACAGAAAATGACTGACGGCACACCCAAACCGACCCGAACAAACAAGAGTTATTGAATCATGTCCCACCTCAGAACAAATTGTCCAGCTTTCCTGCAAGTTTTGAAATATTACACTTTCTGCACAATTATATAAATAAGAAAATTGGGTAAGTTCGAGGTACGTGATATTTAAAGTGCAGTTAAAAGATAATAAAAATTTAAAATTTGTTTTTGAACTAAAAATATTAAATTTTTTTATAATATTTTTGGTTGATTTTTTTGAGTTTTTTTACAAGTATCGATAGTTATTTTGTAAGTATCGATATTTAATTTTTTTATAAATTTTTAATTTGAAATAAAGTATCAAAACTTATAAAATAAGTAACGATACTTGTAAAATAAATTAAAAAGACCAACTAAAAATATTATTAAAATGTCTAATATTTATAATTTAAAATACATTTTAAAATTTATCATCTTTTAACCGCACTCTAAACATGCGAACGTTATACTCGCCCGAAAATTGGTGATACTCGTTTCAGTAGAAATTGAATGTGATCGGGTTTGTTGGAAGGATGTGTTGGATACTGAGAATCATTGCCTTGAAGAGGCAAGTTGTGGGTGAGTTGGGATGCCATGTGCAATGCTCTACACAAACAGTTGAATAATGCTCCAAAAATCCAAAATAACCCAGAATGTGCAAATTTGGTTTTTGCTTCTCAATGGAATCTTGAATTTATGACTTCTATTGCCAATTTGCCATGTGAGTTTAATGAGTTTTTGGTTTGGTTGGTCAAATAATTTGATGACAAAACAAACATGCAGCTTGCTCCATTTGGTCAAATAATGTTGTTTAGAGGGTTATTGGTATTTTACGAATATAAATCATCCGTCTTTTTCGGTGTTCATATATATTTTTTAAAATTAAAAATTAAATTTAGGGTTTATGGTTGAGTTTAGAGTTAGTTTTTAGGATTTTAAGTTTAGGGTTTAAAGTGTATTATTTAATTTTAATGTTTAAGATTTAAAAATTAAGGTCAAAGTCAATGGCAAATACAGAAAAATATTTAAAGGTGTGCATATACAAAATTTTAAAATTTTAAGTTGAGCACTAATTATAAATATTACAAAAATTTAAAATTAATTCATAAAATTAAAAAATTAAAGACTAATATTTAAATTTTAAAAAGTTTAAGGTGCGCTCGTTTTCCGCTTCCAAATAAGAAATCATCTATATTATGGAGTATATAACAAGTAATTGTCGATATCATTCAACGTGGATGGTCTAAAACTACAATATGTGGATAGCCTTAAAAATTACAACGTATCATTTAATTAATTTATTTTTAGGAAAAAAAAGTCATATGTGACCTTAAGTTAATGAGTTGCTTTTTTCTTAATTTTAAAAATAATTAGAATCAATTTACTATTACGAGAAAAAAAGAACATTTCAGCCTAAAATTATTGATTTAGCTTATAAGGAAAGAAATTTAGAATAAAAAGTCATCCAAAATTATGAAAAAAGGAAAAAAATACATGATTGTTAAAATTAATTGTAAATTTATTAAATATGTAGTAATATATATTTGTATATAAAAAGATTATATTTATATTTTAATTCATATTTTCTCTATATTTAATTCATAAGTAATAATTATCACTCATATAAGATATTTTCATTACACATGACTAATTTCTTCATCGCAGGAGAATGTTAACTAGTGAGTGTATCCATATATTTTTAAGGTTTTTAATTCTGAATTTATTTAATTTAACTAAACTTTAAATTCTTTTATTATTATCATAATAAATATCAGAAATTCATATTTAAATTTTAAGAATCTATAATTCATATTCAAATCCACATATTGTTCAACTTTATATTTTTTTATAGAAACGGTACAAGTACAGTCATAATATTTGACACTAAAAATAATAATTACAAATAATTATGTAAAATTAACTGGAACAAAACAGAGACAATCTAATTCAGAATAACACCAAACAAAAAAACTTAATATAATTAAATTTAAACTATAATAAATTTGATTAAAATCTACAAATGTATTTGACACACTTCTATATAATTCTATGCATCTCAGTGATCGAGACTATTGTGCATCATTAAAAATAAATTAAATATATTTAATTTTAAAATTTTATAATGACATGTTATTTAATTTATTGACTACGCATAAAATTTATGAATTGTCAGTGCATCAAATATAAATATATTTTTATATGAATCCAACGATCATGTGTTCAAATCTCAAATAACATTTGTTAATTATTTATTTAAATAGTATAAGAAAGTATGAAAAAAATAAAAACATTAAATATCCCCTAAAAAATTATTTTAATAATTTTACAATTAAACTAATAGATTATATATTGATACACAAAATATGTTTAAAAAATGTTGATACAATCTTACAGTAAACTCATTAGGCATATATAGCGAATTCTACCTAATTTTTTAAAATTAAATATTTTTATTAAAAAATAAATTATTAAAAACACACCTTACTATTAAAAACACGATGAAAAATAATGACAAACATCTTCAACGTCTCTTAGAATAAGTAAAAATTAAATTATTAAAAACTAACTCTAAAATTTAGCTATATAAATTGTAAAAAAAAATGTTAGCATTAAACCTAATTAGAGTATATATATTATTATTCTCATCAACATAAAATTCTTAAAGTTAAAATATAGTAAATTTTTTTAACTACAATAATACCACATTAGTAAGAAACAAAAGTATACACTAACTATATCTATATAAACTAATACCAACTTCCTTTTTTGCTATTCATAAAACTAAATATTAAAGTTAATTTTTAATAGTTCAATTTTTTTATTTTTGTTCTTTAATAAATTTTTAATAATTTAATTTTTTAAATTTATAAAAAAATTAGTCTTCTGTTAACTAATTAATTAAACCAAAAAAATTGAAAATTTTTAAACACGCCGTTACAGGAAATATATAATTATAGGTACTATTTTAGGAAATTTAAGATAAAAGGTGGTATTTTAGAGATTGACCGATTTGTACAATGTTTCATGTCAATACATTCTGAAAAACCGATTAGAATCGAGAACGATTCAATTACTCAATAAAAAATTAATCTAATTAAGTATATGAACTAAATTCAAAATTTTAGCTTCAACTTTAAACTCAAAATTTTAGCTCTTATATTTAACGTTGGAATATACGAAGGAATATACGAAGACAATCTTAGAAAAGGAGCAACGGAAAATCGCTCGTCCTTTAAACTCAAAATTGTTTCGAGTTTTGATCTCAGCCTCTGTCTGAACCAAACGGCGTTGGATTATAATCTAACCTTCTGGCATTAAAATTTCTTTCACTCAACAACAAAATAGTAAAAATTTTGAAAATGTCTAAGGCTGCTAGGGGGAAAATTGATAAAGAAGGAAAACTCAAGATCCCAATCAAACGGCCCGAGTTAAATAGACCGGAAACATCAGGAACCCGATATCCCCGGTTTTCGAATCCATCTCTGCCTCCTAACTAAGCCAAACGCAAAACGGAGATCTCATTCACATGGCTACTCAAAGAGGCAAGCAACAATAAGAAAAGATTGGACTGTTGAACGGAGAAGAGCGGCGTTCTAGGGTTTGAATAGGGTTTGAACAAGATAGGATGATATCGATTAGGGTTTTCTCGTGGAGGCTTATTTATAGTGATGGTTTACTGAATTACGTAAATACCCTCTCATTATTTTTATTATTACGATTTGTATTTTCATGATTCAAGACTTGAGAAGTCGGGTCCAGTGGGCTCTGCCTCTAGTTTTCAAAAGCCTATACAAATATATGGTTATGATTAAGTCAAATCATAAATTATGTAAATTATTTATTGTGTTGGTTAAGTTGTAAGTTGAAGTCACCCCACAATTTTGTAACTAATTTACGGATAAAATTAAAGTCACTTTTTATTTATTTTAATATTTAATTATAATATATATTATTTATCATGTTGTTTTTGTTAGGTTTAAATATAAAATAAGTACCAATAGTATCTTATTTTTTATTAAGTGTCTAATTATTTTTTATTAAGTGTCTAATTAAAAAATATTATTTAAAAGTTTAACACATAATTGATAGATTTATATATATATATATTATTTTAATTGTGATTATTTGTTGAATATTTTTTTATGAATGAATTGTCAATATAAAATGTTTCATTTGCCGAATGACAATTCATTCTTCATTAGATGATTATTCACTATGGAAAATAATATTGCATTAATCCAAATATCCAAATACTTATCACTTTGAATAATTCATGTTAAAGTTTTCGTTAGCTAAGGCCTTGTTTAATAAGACATTTACAAATTTCCATACATTTAAAATTTAAACAATGGTTGTCTAAAGTCTTTTTATTATATTTTAGTTTTATAATTTAACTATGAGATAATATATTTATATAAACTTACAAACTATGCTGCTTGAACTTAAATTATCTAAAAAAAAATATAAAATCTTTTATCATTGAAACAATACAATGAATTCTATTATTTAAAACTAATAGATGTAGTTAGTTCAAAAAAAATTAATAGCTATAAATATCTACTAATTAGCTTAGTGGTTAAGGATGTTCATCTTGTCTCATATTGTATGGGTTCAAATTCTGACATAAAAATACAATATCTTCATTTAATAAAAAAATTAATTACTGTAGTCTATTATCAGTGACAACCATCGAAAGGTCGATCCATCTTTCTCTAATTTTCTTTCATTTTTTTCATTTTTTTTCATTTATCTAAGATTTCTTTTCTTTTGTTTATAATTATTTTTCCTTTCGTAGGAAAATGGAAAATGTTTTTGTTTTATTTTATACAATGTTATAGTCATATTTATATACGTGTTTTTTAGGGTTGAGTTTGTCTTCTCCCCATCAATTGACGATTGTTTGGTTCTTTAGTTGATTTATTCTATTTCAGATGCTCGTATATTTTGATATGTCATTACAGTCCTTCCAAATATTTTGTGTTTGAGTTGTGATAAAGTCAGTTGTTAATGTATTATTATATCCAGTTGTTACGTTAATTTTGACAATGTTCATTTTTTTATCGTCAATGATATTTTTTATATCTTTATATTTCCGGATTTATTTTTAGGGATTTTAAAATCAATTTATTTGTTTCTTAAAATAAAAAATGTTGTAAAAGATAAGTAGATAATGATCTGCTTATCATTCAATGTAGAAAAATAAAATAATATATTTAAAACATGAATAAACAATATTTAGGCCTGAACTTGACATGCAGAACAAAAAATCAAGGGTTTTATAGGGCTATTTGAGTAAGAGAAACATTGCAAATAAGTGAAATGAAATGTGTCGAGAGATGATGGAGAGGAAGATTAGAGCAAAACTTATATTAAGTTAGGGTAATTTGAAAATTGGAAAAATTTTCGGTTAGGATAATAGTAAAATTATATTTTAGTCCCTTTAAAATATATAATTTATGTTGTTGGACCACCTCTAAATTTAGACATTTTTAAATGACATTTCTAAATTTAAACATTTTAAATGACTTTTTTTAATAAATAAAATTGAATTCTGCAACCGTAAATATACAATACCGAGTGGTCTTTAGTAAAGATGGGGAGCAAGTGAAATGGGTTAAGTATATTTTTAGAATTATTATTATAGAGAAATGTTAAAAGAAAAATATGTTAACTATTTTCATATTTGATCCATCGAGTCAAAATTTTTGGAACATTTCAAGAGTGAAAATACTCAATTTTTTTTTTATAGAATGTCATATTTTGGGATTATTTATGCTTCTGCTTTTATGAGTATAATTACATAAAATATAGATAAAATGTTAGCAACTAAAATTAGATATCCGCAAGGTATAAGTTGAAAAATATTGTCAAATTTAGGAGTTAAAATGTTACTTTTTTTCCCTTTTAATAATTAACTACAATTTCCTAAGAAAATTTATATTCCAACGTTAAATATAAGAGCTCATAAATAAATGTTAATATATAATTGATTTTATTTATAATATAAAAATTAATGTAAAAATGTAAAGTTTTGGCATTCAACACTTATTATTACCTAACTGTATATTTAAGCTCAATATTTTTTTTTCAAAAAAATATCAAATAAATTTGAAATTCTAAATTCAATTCTATTTAATTTTAATATTAAAAATTCAATATTTAATTTTTCAAAACTTAAGTTTATTTGATTTTAGAAAACATAAGTAATTTTTGTTTTATTTTTTTAGAAAAGAGAAAACAATAAAGAAACTATGTTTAGATGATCTTTTAAAAAAGTATTTCTAAAAAACGAAAACAAAATTTTCTTATTAGAAAATAATAAAAGTAATTTTTATTGTTTTCATTAAAAATATTTTTCAAAATTGAAAAGTTGAAAATAAGATAATTTTAGTTTAATGAATTGACTCATATTCAATTCTACATAAACACAAAATATTTTTCATTATTTCAAAATAAAAGAAGTTGAAATAAGATAATTGAATTGATTCGTGTTCAAATCTATATAAAAATAAAATATGTTTAAATATCATATTTCCATCATAGTTCGATTCCTTGAATCAAATGCATGAATCAAACTTTTCAAGTCAACCTTATAAATCGTAAATCAAATATGTGGTTTATTGATAAGAAATATTACTTTAGTCATGTTTGATTGATATTTGATTTAGGAATCGATTCCGAGCAACCTTTCCCTTGTAAAAAAACAACCATGTAAATCAAATTCGCTAAATTAAATTTATACGTTAAATTTATTCTATCTGCAAGGTGTATGTGCATTGTCAAAGTGTTAAGAATTTGTATGAACAGATACTACTTTATAATCACATTTAGACTATTAAAAATTTATGGGTTGAATCCCTTAAGTCAACCCTAAGAATCCAAACCTATAGATTGAACTCTTAAACTAAATCTATCGATATAAACTCAAACCACCAATGGTTGTATATAAAAAATTAAAATTTTAAGGATGTAAGTACCCCTAACATTCTCTCAGTCCATTCCTGTTTACAATCCTATAAAAACCCTAAACAATCAAAGTTGTATATAGCTAACAAATTGGTCAACAAGTAAACCATGAAACCAGCATGGCGAAAAGCTCGAAGAATGATTGTCACAACAACCGGTTGGTTTGGCGGGATGAGACACTAAATCCCTTGAATATTATAAGTTTGAATATTGATGTTGTAAATAGAGAAAAAGAGATTGGAAGGGTCGTCCCATGTTAAAAATATGCAAAACTCAATCTAGATTAGTCGATCAATGAGTTGAATACCGGTGGTTAAAAAAATAATCACTAATTAGTCATAACACTAGATATAAATGCTCACGGACGACTCTCATCCCATCTAAATCTACACTAAACTTTCAGCTTTACTATAAGCCTAATCTCGCCTGCTTTCCTGACTTAGATTTCACTTTTTTTTAACTTAAGCATCAAACCATGTCCTGGAACATAAATTCCGACGTCCCCAAAGTTTACGTGCATCCTGTAAAATCATGGAATTATACCGGAAGTAACCCCCGACGAAATTGTTGTTCAGACTCTTAGCCGTAACGAGGGTATAAGTTAAGCCGTAATTCAGATTCTTACCGAAACAAGGATGGTATTTTTCTTAAAACTCATGTATCTGTTATTTTGCTTAACTGTTGTCTTACCCCCTCTGGGTAGACTTTTGACCTTTTTTTTTTTGGTTTGAGATACTATAGAAAAATATTATAGAAAAAGCAGACTGTTTATATTTGATTGAATTTTTGGTTTAAGTTTTGGATTGTTGTAGGGGAGAAGTCCTCTATCCCGATTCCCGAAGATCTTATATATTATTTGAATCACATATTGAAAGAGACAAGCCACCGGTATCTCAACAAAATTCAAATTACGGCGTGGAATTTTGACTTGTCGAGTCTTCTAATTTTTTTTTTAAATTTCTAAACTAGTTTGAGCTTTAGTAAATTCTAGGTAAACTTCACCGGTGATTTTTTTTGTTTAGATTTGTTTTATTTTGGTCACTAAATTTAAAAAAGTGTTAAGGTGGTCACTTGTATTTTTAATGTTTATCGTATTGGTTATTCGACCATTAATTTCCGTTAAAAGATCTGATATAGTGCATCTCATTTAGGTGTCAAACCGACAATGCCGAAGCTCATAATTAAGTTGGTTTACATCCCCTCTGCCCATTCAAATTCTCTCGCGCTGGTTCGTGCAATAACGAGGCTGCATTCAAGATCTTGGATGCTCGATTTTCAACTAATTCGCCGTGAAGCGAACATGGTAGTCAATGGCCTTGCCAAGCTCCCACAGAACACATATGGCTCCATGTTTATATTATGTCTTGGGACTGCCTAATAACATGATCTAGTGGCCTCTTTACAATTAAATTTTTCTTGAAGAACGCTCTCTTCCAAATGAGAAAGTTAAAATTAATATACCGGGAGGGAGAGTACTTTATACATATAACTATTTGTGTTGTATACATAGACTTTATCACAACTATGTCTAAATACATTATATTTGTATAGGTCTTACATGTTAATAATTTGATTATACAATTCAAAAAAAATTCATTATACGATTCTGATACATTCTTATATATCATATTTATAATACTTTTAATTATCTTTTGCACTTTATGCTCGTGTTGTTAATCTACTATTGCAATATTTATTTATTTTTGGTATAATCATCAACATATATTTTTATTGGTTAACTAATTTGAATCGAGTATTATAAAGACTTAAGATTATTTTTTCAACCTAATTTAATCTATTCACAATGTCAATTAGTTTTATTTCAAAAAATAATGTCAATTAAAATTTTATTTTTTTTGCTCGGCAAATAAGATTTTATTGAGTATAAAGGTCATACAAAACCTTTGACCTAAGTTGCGAGCCTTATTAAAAACCTTCCTAGTCCTGAATGGAGGAAAAAAGTACAATACAACTAGGTAAAGAAACTACATCAAACGGGAGATAACGATTATAGAACTTCAAAAAACTACTAGCACTATTCTCACACGGTAAGAGCACGATCGCCTACACCTTTTTAGAACATAACACCTCGACTTATCCAAAACCAATTACCATCAAGCTTTAATATCCTTTTTCTAGATGGTACGTCTTTTTGTTTCCATCTCTCGATCCATATACGAACTGCAACAATGAAAATTTTCCGATCTAGTCAATCTAATCGAGTACGTCCTCAAACTATGACATTCATTATAAATTGGTCCCTAAACTTTTGAATATATTCATTTCATCTTCAAATTACGACTCTCATTCTAAATTAGTGCATAAACTTTTGAATATTCAATTTCATTCCCAAACTATGACCATCATTCTAAATTGGTTCTCAACTTTTGAACGTTCGGAATTGTATCCTCAAATTATTGTTTATACCACATCATATTATTACATAATACACATCAATGTTTACATGACATTAATAATTTTTATAACAACATTTTTATTAACATGTGATATGATTGACAAATGCTAATAATTTGGAGATGAAATTAGAACGTTATTTTAACGGAGACCAATTTAGAATGAGAGCAATAGTTTGAAGTTAAAATTGAAATCTTCAACAGTTTGAGGGCCAATTTAGAATGATGTAATAGTTTGAAGATAAAATTAAAATGACTAAAAGTTTTGGGACCATTTTAAGATGAAAATCGTAACTTAGGGATTGTAATGCAATTAACTTTTTTTATTTTTGAAAAGTCACTATTTTTTCTTTTGTTTTTGATATATTTTGATCTTAATCTTATTTAGAAGATTTTTTTTAAAAAAAATATTCTTAATAAATTTAAAACTCATTACTTTTAAAAGAATATAACAAAATAAAAGTGAGTAATTTGATGGTTTTGGTTAACCAACCCACCAAATGATCAATACTATATACAAATACCATATCTTGTCTTTTTGGTTGTTTTTACTTCATCTCATTTCTGTTCAGAAAACCAGAGGGAGAAGAAACCAGAATTCACTATGAAAAAAGGTTAGAGAAAGCAAACACGGCAGATTCAAAGAGAAACACCAATACCGTAAGAAGGCCCTTCTCGAATTCAATTGAGAAAGGAGTTACAAAGAAATTGCAGTAATCATTTAGGTAAACAATTGAGAAAGAAAACCCAATTTTTGTTTTTGTGTTTTCTCTGCGATGATATTATTTCACTGTAAGATTTCTTCTTCTTTTGCCGATTTTTTTTTCTAAGCTCTTGTTTTTTCTTACTAATTGATGGAGTTTCAGGCTAGATCTTAAGGTCAGGCAACCGATTCCTCTCAAAGTTTCAGAAAAATTCTTTACTATACCATTTTTTCTCTTACTTAAACAAGAAACTGCAAATACCCAGAGTTTATTTTCATCATATATTTGATTTTCACAGCATAAGCCACCCGAATTGGTTTTCTCCAAGAACAAGTTCTGTTATTTCTACTTTCTTCAATAAAAATCTGATTTTGGGTCTTTTGGATTTCATTCTTTCTCTTCAACTTTGAGCTTTTTCTGGGTAGGAAAATTGAATTTTTTTATTTGTTTTTAATGGCAGAGATGGAGAAAGAAGAGAGGAGCCAAAGAGCATGCAAAACAATAGAGCCGGAGGTGTTCTTACAGTGGGGGAATAGAAAGAGGCTGAGATGTGTGAGAGTTAAAGACCCTCAAAAGATCTCTCATAAATCCAATACTATAATTCGTAGAAGAATCACTTCTCGTCTCTTGGATAAAGAATCCTCCCCTTTTGCTCAATACAATCATCGTCTCACCAGGTATGAAGATCAGTGTTTTTTTTTTTGGATTTTTTTAAAAAATCATGATTTTTCTTGGATCCTTTTGATGGTTGAAAAGAAATGAGATTTTCTTTGTTTTTAAGCCTTTTCTTGTTTTGATTTTTCCCTTTTCTCTGATTTCTGAGAAGTTGTTGTGTTGGGTTTGGCTTTGGATTTCCCCCCAAGAAGCTATCTGCCAGTGCTTAAGGATTTCCCGAGAAAATAATCAAATGAGGTTGTGCACCTCGTTATCCCCTGTTTGGTTGCTCGGATTCGTCTGGTCTATGTTATTTTTGCTTGTGACTGCTGCTTTTGGTCTCTTAGCAGCCAAGCATGGTGTTAAGAATTTTCCCATGAAAATAAGCAAACTGGTATAGATGTGAAATTTACTTTTGTACTTTTGGTTTTTAGGAATTCAGAAGCAGCTATACTCCGGTCAGGTACAACAGAGCACCGGAAAGCGTTGTCCTCACCGGATAAGGAAGACAGGTACTACACAACAAGGGGATCATCAGCAGTGGGATTGGTGGATGTGAATGGAAAGATAGCAGTGGACAGCAGCAACAATGGAGAGGAGAAGAAAGGAGGAGGGGCAGTGTGGCCAAAGCTGTATGTCACTTTGTCAAGCAAAGAAAAAGAGGAGGATTTCATGGCAATGAAAGGGTGTAAACCCTCTCAAAGGCCTAAAAAGAGGGCCAAAATCATCCAAAGGAGCTTACTTGTAAGTAATCCAATTGCTTGATAATATGAAATGCCTTACCTATATCAGTATTTTTGACATGATTTTTGGTGGGTTTTGGCAGCTGGTGAGCCCTGGTGCAGGGTTGGCTGATATGTGCCAAGAAAGATATGAAGTAAGGGAAAAGAAGAGTTCTAAGAAGGTAACCATTTGGTTTGGTCTCTCTTTCTTTAGATTTATTACCATAATACAATACAATAATTCTTGAATTTTTAGGGGTTTTATGTATTTTATGTTCCCAATTTTTATGCAGAGACCAAGGGGATTGAAGGTCATGGGGAGTATGGAAAGTGATTCAGATTGAAGATTATATGCCATGCATCCATGGCTGCAGCAGCAGGAGTTTCATCTTCTTCTTTTCTGATTTTTTGGGGTATTTTTGCAGTTAATGTTAATGGTGTTAAGAGGTTTAATGGAGAAAAGTTGAAATATTTTCTGCTTGCTGAGGTTTGGTGTATAGAAGTTGAATTTTTCATTTTATGAATGAAAATAATTGTTCTTTCTTCCCACGGATTAGTTATTTGAATTTGTCTAACCTAAATGGATTTAAATTTGAAACAGTCCTTTTGAAAAATATATTATATTCAAGTAGAAAAGGATTGTAAAAGAACCACATTGTAAATATTAAAAATTCAATCTAAGAAAACAAATACAATAAATTTAAAAGGGTGTAAAATGCATAAAAAGCAAAATTCATATTTTTCAAAAAAAACTTACACAGTTTTTTTAACAATTAATTATTTAGAAAATTTTATAACAGTATTCAAACATCGCTCAACACCACTAACATTAAACACTATTAAATACTATTAAATTAATTAATAAAGATTAAAAATATAAGGACTCAATGTATAATTATAAATTATTTAAAATAAAATTTTAATTAAATTATTTTTTATGTATTATACTTTTATAATTTTTTAAAATAATTAGATCAAATATTAATCATAGTCAATCTCTAAATTTAAAAACTCCAAATCTTTTCCCCAAATTAAAACCCTAAATTAGAAGATTTGGATTACATAAATGAAATTATAATTTCGCAAAACTTAAAAGGTTTGGATGTGGTGAATTTCGCCTAAATGAAATCGATTTCAATCACGGTAAATCCTTGAGTGCAGGGGATTCCCCCATTAAATTTTTTCTTTAAATTGTTGCTGTATCTTTATTCTCATAGCTTCGTGCTTAGCAATTGGTAATACGATATTTGATGCAGTGTGCTTGATAGTTCACATCGTTCTTACCTCGATGCAGGAAGTTAATGGCAAGCAAATTCAGATATCCCTCACCGGATTCATGGAGAAGAATACTGGCAAGTTTATGAGGGTTTTAACTTGAGAAAAAAGATTTAGGGTTTTTTAATTTAAGGATTACTATGGTTGGTATTTGATCCAATTATTTGAACAAAAAATTAAAAATATAATATATATAAAAAATAATTTAATTGAATTTTTATTTTAAATAATTTATAATTTTATGTTGAGTCCTTGAAATTTTTAATTTTTATTAATCAATTTAATGATGTTTAACAGTGTTCAGCGTTAATGGTGTTCAGTGGTGTTTGACGCACGTAGTAGACTCATTCTAATTATTTTAACTAGAATACGAAGAAAACAAATCATTCTATTGTTAATTTTTGGTATATCGACAAACTACAAAAGAAAATTAAAATCATAAATATATCATTGTCGTCCGTTGACACTCGTCATATTATCGTTAACTGTAAAAAAACAGACAATTATTATAAAAATAAACTAAAATTATTATAAAAACAAGCAAAAAACTGTCATAAAACAAACAATAAAACAACCATAAAATATAAATGTGATATAAATTTGTCAAAGCAAAACAAAAAACGAGAAAATAAACTTTAGAAGAAAACATATTTTTAACAAAAAAAAAGAAAATTAACATAACGATAAAAATCGCTGCCAACATTAAAGAAAATAAACGAAAAAAATGTTGAAAACTACTGGAAAACACTATGTTAATAGTCTCAGAGTATTTTTCCTTAAACTTTGTAATAATTTTTAAAAATTTAAATAAATTTTGTAAGAGTCCTATTTGAATTACGAAGTTGAAGTATCAATTTAAATCGATAAATAAGTTTAAATATTCAATTAAAAATTCATAAATATTAAATTGAACTAATTGATTTTTTATATATATTAAATTGAACTAAAAAAAGTTAAGTTTAAGTATCAATATAAACAACTATTAAAAAAATATTGATTTAAACAAAAACGGGCGGTAGAAATTAAAAGTTTCCACAAATGCCTTAATTTAGGGTTTAGGAACTTAGTTTAGGGTGTATGATTTAGGGGTTTAGGTATGAGTTCTGAATTTAGGGATCATGGTTGAAATTTACAATTTAGGGTTATAATTTAGAGTTTAAGATTAAAACTAAACTCTCACCATATTACCCTACAAACTAAACCCTAACCCCTAAACTCTAAATCTTAACTCTAAATTCTAACTACTATCCCTAAATTCTAAATCCCTACACCTAAATTCCTAAACACTAAAAATAAGCCCCTAAACCTTAAAATTAAGGCGCTTGTGAAAACTAAAAATTTCTACCCGGCGTATGGTATATTTTTTGAAAGTTAAATATAAATATTTGGATGTTTAAATTTGAAAAGATTTAATACACAATTTGTCCTTTTAAATACAATACTTTTCAGCTTTATTTTTTCCCACTTGTGTCTTAAAGTTAACCTTTGTTATAGGTTTAGTCCCCTACACTTAACATAGGTTAAAAAATTCCAACCAATGAAAACACACCATGTAATATTTTATGAACATTATATATTTAGAATTTTATAGAAGTTCTAAATATATAATTTCAAAATATTCTCAAAATATATAAAACCTCTAAGACAAATTAAAAATATGATAAAGCGATATCTCTTAATAAATTAAGTGATTAAAAATAATTATATTATTTCATTTTGTGTGAGTTTGAGTATTTATATTTATTTTTAGATGTAAAAATTCTCTATTTAATAAAAATGTGATAAAGAGTTTGAGGTTTAATAATTGGAGGTCTAGATAAGGTGTATTGGATTTGGATCATAAATTTTATGATGCGTAAATCTAATAACAAATAGTTTTGACAAAACATCTATTAACAAAGAAAAGCAAGATTTATCTTTATTGTTATAAATATCTTTATTTATACTAGATATTCATATATTAAATGAGACTTTAATGTGCTTTATTATTAGGGTTTAATACCCATTGAAAAATATATAGAGCTTAGAGAAAGCATTATACACAACCCTACTTTGAGAATATAATACAAATCTCCCTCTTTGTCTCATATCTTGTTCTTGTTCATCTATTTTGTTCTTGCTATTTACTTTATTCACAACATGTTATTAGCGCGATCTCGCTAGATTATTATGGTTCTTATTGGTGGTTCTCGAAAAGGATTTCAATTTGATTTTGCGACTACATCTGGTATGTTCCGTTTATCTATATATCGTTTTACTGATTGATTAATTACGACATCAAGTTCATGTTCGTGTTGTTACTCAAATGTATAAAACAAACCTAACAAAAAAATAATATGTAGCCATATATTCACATTTGTTTTATTAAAACAATTAACATCCCTTTGTGCACGACTTTTGAGTATTTTTAAAAAAAGCTTTAAAAAATAAAATTATTTATTTGTTAGTCTACGTAATAAATAATAATACATGATCGGAAGTTTGTGGCTATTTATTTGATTAGAGATTGTGTTTTTAACCATGTTTTGAGTTTTACATGATATGCTTCAATGGCTTAAAAATCATGACTTGAATCAAGATAAAATCTAAAGAGGTACGTTTCTTCAATATGTTTATATTGACATCAATTTTTATTTACGTTATTCTATAAACGAGAGTTTATATTTTAACCGTATTTTGGGTTTTACATGTCCTTAAATGGCTTAGAAAGAGACATGGCATAAAGAAATTATGAGAAGTTGTCTTGGTCATTTGCTATATCTCCATTGTCCTCAAGAGGAAAATCAAGATCGGTAAACTCTATTTTTTATTTTTATTCTTTAAATTACGATTTTAAAGTGCGGTAAATCAGGGTGATTTTGAATCTACAAGAAAACTATTATAAAGTCTATATTTGCTCGAAAGCAATAATTTTTCTATGTCGAAAAACTCGACTATAGATTTCTCTCAAGTTCAAGTTACAAAAATTCGTCCTGACCAAATTTTTTTGTGGGAGGCATTCCCTGAAGTGAACGCAAGCATGATGTTTATTCCATGTGATTGTCAATGATGAAGATATGTTAATAAAAACATACTCAACTTTTCACGCAAATAATATTGTCCTTAGACACAATATCGTGAAAAAAAGGTTTTAAAGGCCCTCTGGCTCCACTTTATTCCTTGAAGTGAATGTGAGATTATATTATGGAAAAAATAAAGATCACATTAATAGTTGTGGTCGCGATTGAAGCTATGAATATAGACATGGAAAATATGGTCATTTTAAGAATACTTTTACCCACTAGTAGTGAGGTTAGAGTAATATAGACCATTCTAAGGAAGTGAAATCCTTTTTATTACCAATGTAACGTTATAAACTATTGGTCTCGTACTTGTCGTACGCTGAAAAACCAACAATCATTGATTAATAAAGAAAAGAAAATGGAAGCAAATTTTATTTTCGAAAATAAAGAAGATGATATTGGTCCAACTCATTTGGATGTTGTTGATTTCCTTATAACCCTTGAAAGAAATATATCATCTTCTAATTATTCTCATAACCTTGAAGAGAATTATTGATATTTTATTTTATATTTATTTACTTTACGCATTAATTTTTTGCGCTTTATGTATTAATTTAATGCCGAAAGTATATTCTTTAATTAGTTAATATGTTATATGTTTCTGTTGGTTTAATCCAAATATATTGGCTAGACATCCTATTCTGCGAGGCTACTAGTCTCAAATGAGGTTTTTAAAGGACCTTGTGAACTGGTTCAACAATGCCGCGTACGAGGATTAAATCTTTGTTTTATGTTGGTTTGTATATATATATTATGACATTTATTTATTTTGTTTCACATGATTACTTGTCAAATACAATCTATGGTGACGATTTATGCTCAACAGAAGCATAAGATATATTTTCTCATTTAAATGCAAGGGAATAATGTGAGTACTATATCTCAAAGTACTGAAAATATTGATGCTCCAGAAGAGCAATACGTTATCGAGAGAAAGCACATTATGAAAAGTGCAACATTGCGAATATTGTAATAATTATCGCTAATGATAATGATATCGTCACCACTAGAAGTGGAAATTTTAATAGAGCAATATGGGTTCGCAAAATAATCCTTATAGAATAATAGATAACATATGTTATCAATTGGCATTTGAAATAAGTAAATCTGGATATAAGTTCTGGTAGCCAAAAAGTCAGTTGAAAGCTCTAGAAGAGATATATTGCTACCAAAAGAATAATTTCCATTGAAAGCTCCGAGAGCTAAATATATTCCTATTCAAAGGAACAATTTTTGGTGGACAATGTATTATCAAATTTCAAAAAAACTTGTATTTCAAAATTTGTACCATACATGTACAAGTGAGATTGAATCACATGTTATGGTAAACAAGAAGTTTACAAATTCAGAGATATATACACATGTATATATAGTTGGCATAATCGGTTAGACTATCCTGATCAATAATGACGTGAAAGCTATTGGGATTTATATGCACATTTATTAAAAGAACCTGAAGTTCTTGTGGTGCTTGTTCTCAAAGAAATTGATTAAATTCCACTTACTAAAAGAACACGAAGTTCTTGTGTTGCTTGTTCTCAAAGGAAATAATTAAAATCCCACTTACCAAAAGAACTTAAAGTTCTTATACTAAAGTTGAGACTGCATGTCTTGCATATCTAAATGAAATATGATCCCATTTATCCACAAATGTGGAAAGCTTTATATGATTTTAGTAGATGCATGTTAAGTGTTCAAAAGTACTATTTTTATAACCCTTTTTACTCATATTATTGTTAGACTTAGGCTCATTTTAGTTGCATTATTAGGCATTCATGCATGTTTTCATGATTTTCTTCATCATCATGCTTGATTTCATAATTTAGTTGATTTTGTGGAAAAATGTACTACTAGTGTATGTTTTTGTGTGTGCAGGATCTAATTGCCCAAACGAGTAGAAAATTACTGTGGCAACTAAGGAAGGAAACTGAATGATCTACCAAGGCAATTGAAGCTGTCTTCTAAATGCCATGCTGAGCAGATTGCTAAGGCATGTCAGGACAAATCCACCTCATTAAGGATAAGCACGAAAAGTAAGAGATAAATCCCAAATATTTGGATTTCTGTGCAGCATTTAATGAAGATTTAAATTTACATTTATGAGGAGTTCTTGGAGATCAAAGGGAGATTAAATTATAAGAGTTTTAGGATAAGTTTTTGGAGGAATTAATATATAATAAAATAGATATATTTCTTTTATTTTATTTAATTCCAACTTAACTTCCTCCTCAAGAAAGACTTTGACCTATCCAACTCCTATAAATAGAAGACCTAGCCGCCTACTTCAATGGATATATGATTGGAGAGAATTCGACAAAGGGGGTTGTTCTACATCTTCTTATTTTTCCTTCTTTGTTTATAGTCGATTCATGTTTATGGATTTTATTCTTGAGTTTATTTTGTGCCCACTCATGAACTAAACTTATTTGGCTTGGGTTATTGTGTTTTTGTGGTTGTGAGAACGATTGGATTTGTTTAGGTATTGAGTTTGCAATTTTACTTTAAAGTTTGTTCATTCTTAGTTCTTAATTTTGCGAGTGAATTGGGAGAGGATCTCATGCATTCATCTATTTACCTGATATCGGGAGAGTTAGATTCAAGAAACGAATGAGCATGGTCTTTATTCAATCAATCGATAGTGAAGACTAATTCGACTTAGGGATAAGTTGTGAATTTCAACAGCTAAAAGGAGCGCAAGATAAATTGTTGTCCACCCTTGGTTCACGCAGGGATGTATTATCAAGGCATGCACAATTAACAACATTTTGAGTTAGGGATAACGAGAAACCATTGAAGAACGCTTCGCCGAACTCTGAAGGTTGTATCCCAATTGCCCAGGCAATCGCAGACTTGTCCATGCAATTGCAGAATTGCCCAGGTTGTCGCAGATTTGCCCCAACAATCCAACTGGATTCAATTGTTGAAGTAATTAAGCTACTCTAGCACTCAATTACCATGATGGTCCATTCAATTGTCACGCCACGACTCACGATAACCTGACCTACTCTCTCTTATTCGATTACATCTTCTTTTTATTTAATTGCTCTTTTATTTTCTTGTTAATTAGAACTCCTACAATCACCAAATTGTATTTTTAATTTCAGTGCAAGAAGTTAGATTCCCGAAGTAGCACCAATCCCTGTGGAGACGATATCTATGCTATACCATAACTTGCGACGTGTACACTTGCACCAGTTGCGAAGCACTTAATACGCGTAATAAGTTTTTGGAGCCATTGCTGGGGATTGACAATAGCAACTTTGTTTTTGATTTCTTGCACCTTTATTATTTTTATTTTATTTCTAGTCGGTTTTAAGGGACTTACAACTTTGGTTTTGCATCTGTGTATGACCAGGGCGAGACCAACATCACAAGACTACCCATTCGAACATGAGATAGAACGAGTTCTTCATAGAAAAAGATGAGAACAAAAAACAGCAATGGCATAACAACATGATAACCAAGTCGACAATCTGAATGCCAATGGTAACAACATGCCGCAGCAAGAGGAGAAGGAGATCCAGTCGTATAACCTGTTTGGAATAGAACTATCTGAGACTACTTAGAGGAAGATCTCAACGGTCTCAATCCAGGAGTTGTCGCACCCGAGATAGAAGCCGTACACTTTGAATTAAAACCCGTGATGTTCAATATGATCAACACAATTGGACAATTTGGTGGGTCAGCAACTGAAGATTCTAGACAACATCTCAAATCATTCATGGAGATTTGCAATTCATTAAAGCTACAAGGAGTCCATGAAGATACTCTAAGGCTGAAATTGTTTCCCTATTCACTGTGGGATAGGGCAAAAACGTGGATGAATAGTATTCCATCTGGATCTATAGGATATTGGACGGATTTGTGTCGTGATTTTATTGCTAGATTTAGTTCTACAAATATGATTGATAAGTTGCATAATGATATTACTTCTTTTCGGCAGGTAGACGATGAATCCATGTACGAGGCTTGGGAGTGATACATAGAGCTTTTACACAAATTTCCCATGCACGGATTCCCATTGTGGACGCTAGTGATGATGTTCTACAACTCAGTGAACACGCCGACAAGGATTATGCTAGATGCCTCTACAAATGGCATACTACTTGACAAGTCACCTGAGGAAGCGATAGAGATTCTGAACCGTCTTGCCAAGAACGATTATCAGTTCCCAACCTCTCGGAGGGGAATAGTCAGACGCAATGCCACAATAAATGAGCTTGATTCATCAGGATCTATTTCTGCACAATTGGCTGCTTTAACTAATATGGTTAAGAACATGCAGCAGTCTGGCAACACATAGGAGATCAAGGTAGTAAATTCAATTTGTGATTTATGTAATGGTAACCATGATTCTTTTGAGTGTTCGCAGAACCCAGAATCTAGCTTTTACGTTGGAAACTACAACCAGAACAACAATGTGATGTCCAACACTTACAATCCAGCCTGGAGGAAGCACTCTAATTTTTCATGGAGCAACACAAACAACATCGTTAATCAGAACAGTCAGAACACACAAGCATCGGGATTCCAGCAGAACATGCCGCAGCAACAGATGCCGCAGTAACAATCGACACCATCTAGTTTTTTGGAAAATTCTCTCAATGCTTTCATGTTAAAAGCTGAATCTTATATGGTAGAAAATAGTAATTTCATAAAGAAGACTGATGCTTTTATGAACAAGACGGAGATGAGATTGCAAAATCAAGAGGCAGCTTTGAAATCCTTGGAGACACAAGTCGGGCAATTCGCTCAGAACTTGAATATGAGACCACCAGGCAGTTTACCTAGCAATACCGAGATCGCTAAAGAAATAGGCCACGAGCAGTGCAAAGTAATCACCACTCGGAGCAGACGAAAGCTTAATGATGCACCTGCCCAGCCGATACCCCGACCAGGAGAGTAACCCTTTGTCCAAAAAATGATTCCAGCAACATGACCTCTTCCAAAACTAATGAATCGAAGAATTCCACGACAATTGCACATGCTTCGGCAAGTCCTGATGCCTCGACAACTCCTTCCATCAAGTTCCAAACCAATAAAAAGATTGAAGACATCCAACTTCCACAACCATTCCCACAGAGGTCGAAATGGAAAAAGCAAGAATACTAGTTCAAAAAGTTCCTTGACATCTTGAAGCAAGTCCACATCAACTTGCCATTGGTTGAAGCAATAGAACAAATGTCGAACTATGCTAAGTTCCTTAAAGACATCGTCTCTAAGAGGACTAGGCTAGGGGAATTTGAAATAGTTGTTGTGACAGAAGGATGCATGGCCATGCTACATAATCGCATACCACCCAAGCTTAAAGATCCAGTAGTTTCACAATACCATGTTCGATCGGAAGCCACTATGTCAGGAAAGCATTGTGTGATCTCGGAGCAAGCATAAATTTGATGCCCAAATCAATTTTCCAGAAATTAGGAATCGGGAAGGCAAGGCCTACAACAGTTATGCTACAACTTGTTGACAGATCCTATGTGCATCCAGTGGAAAAAATCGAGGATATACTGGTAAGAGTTGATAAATTTATTTTTCCCGCTAATTTCATTGTTTTGGATTGTGAAGCAGATGCGTTCGCACCCATTATCCTTGGGAGACCGTTTTTAGCAACTGGAAGAACCTTGATCGATGTCGAAAAATGATAACTTACCATGAGGGTAAACGATCAACAAGTGAAGCTTAATGTTTTCCAAACCCTTAAGCATGCCGACGATCTAGAGGAGTGCCAATTCATCCAAGCCACAATTGAATTCAATTTCGATATGGAGGAAGATTGCCTTAATAGTTGCCTCGGCAATTGTATTGCCGAACCTGGGGAACTTGAAGAGCCGAACGATGAAGAGCAGGATGATGAAGAGTAGAATGAAGCCAATTGGATAGCAAGTCATCCGGGTAAGTATTTTGAACCATTGGACTACTCAACCAAGGAAGGTAAGACCGAAAAACCTTCTATTGAGCAACCTCCTACTCTTGAATTGAAACCATTGCTAGGGCAATTAAAATATGCTTATTTGGGAATCGATAACACTTTGCCCGTGTAGACACTAAATTTTGTCCTGGTTAAATTAAATGCTCGAAATAAAATAAATCCATATTACCCTTTTTTTAAATACCCAAAACCTTACCTTATACTCTAAGCCCAAAATTTCATGGCCCATTATATATAATTTTATATAGTAAAAAATATATAAAAATAATAAAAATCCCAACTCCTTACTCACCAAGGCTTGGTTCTCATTGGATGAATCAATGCCTCAATCCCACTGGTTAAAAAAACTAATTGGTGACCAAGGTCTTAATTTTCATTGGTTCTTATTTTAATAGGATAAACCAAATATACCCTTCATCATATATATATTTCTACCCTAAAAAAATGGACAACTACCCTAATTTTTTCCTATCACTCGGCAGCCTCTAACCTTAGCTCCACCCACCCTAATCATCAATTCCCTACTGCCCATTTTTTTTTCATTTTCCTTAACACTTCATCTAAGCCAACGCACTCTACCACAACAACACCAACCAAAGATCAAGAAACCCCGACCAACTTCATTTACTGTTCTACCAAATTTAGATTTTAGATTAAAAATCACCTCCCCAAAGCTGACCACCAAACAACCAATACCCCAACTCTTTTACCATTTGATTCCCTTATCCACCATAATTTTTTCTAATCGAAATTGTTTTCCACCATTACTAAACCCTTGAATCGAGATTCTCAACCCTAACAATAACATGTGGAATTTGGTGGATTGAGTATAAACATTTGGGTTTTGGGTACATTCTTCTATTTTCTTTTTATTTATGTATAATCTTTTTTATAGTTCAATGAAAACGTGGATGATTTTATTGGTAACTTTTGTTGTTTATTTTAGTCTCTTTTTTATGTGTTTTATTTTATTTTATTTTTTTGCTTGTGATATGTATGTTATTTCACTTGTTGAATGTTTTTTAATTTATTATTAGCTTGTATGTTTACTTTATTATCATGGTTTCATATTATCCCTTTTATAATATATTTTTTAAATAGTATATAATATATAATTAAAATATTTTCTTAAAAGTATATACATGTGGTCTTTCATTTGGGTTTAGTTTAGAAGTTTAGGCCTTTTTATGTTTTGGGCTTAGTGGGTTGGGCCTTCTTGTATTTAGGGCTTGCTTAGGTTAGAAGGGTTTTGAGTTTGATAGATTAATTCTTGATTAGAATTAGGTAAAATTAATTTGATTAATTTAAAATCGTGTGCTCGTCTCATAGGGGCACGATCTTTAAATTAATTAGATTAATTTAGGCTTAGCTTAGAGCCTTAGATAGATTAAGGTTCAAATTAGTTTAGTGAATTTAAATTTACCCCTGGCTTATTTGGATAAATGTTAAGTTTATTAAACTAGTTGGACATTTCTTAATTACTTTTAAGATAAAATTAACATGGAGATTAAATTGACATTTAAATTAAAACCATGATTAATTAATTTGATTTACTTTAAATAGTATTCTTGGCTTATTGGAATATTAGTTTAAGATCGATCGAGTTAATTGTCATGTTACAAGATAAATCATAATTTATTAGGGTTCTCTAGCCTTTTTAGGATTAATTAATTTAGGGTTAATATTAGATTCACCTAGTTTTTAAATTAGACCACTAATTAAATTTTCATAACATGAGCCTTTTAGGTTAGGGCTTTAGGGCCCTCTTTGTGTGTTTAATTTTCAAGCCTTTTTGTGACATCCGTCTTTGATTATCATTCATGTGACCCATTTATTTTGAATTAATTAATTTAAATCATAAAAATGGAGGTATTCATTAATTCTGATATTTGTGTCGCAACAGTCCGAGCTTAAAGGATGCTGACCAAATATTTGAATTAATCATTACTGACTCAAGGTGAAATTAAAACTTAACCAAATTATTACATCATATTTTAAAATGCTTGCATCATGCATAAAGGTGACGTGCGGGATTTGAACCCTAAATTAACACGACGGTCAGGCTTATTCGATGTCGGTTTAATCTATGGTCCGATGTATCGTCAACCTTATTAATTAAATGTCCAATTAATTCGAGTTCACCAGTTTGATAAAGCCTGTTCAATTAAGGTCACCAAATTAAATTCCTTTCAAATTCTAACAATTTCCTTCGATTAAAAGCAACAAATATTTTGGTACCGATTTTCGGGCGTGATGGGGGTGCTAATCCTTCCCCATACGTAACCAACTCTCGAACCCTTTCAAAATGAATCTTTGGTTTTGTGGTGTCCGGCCTACCTTATCCAAGTGGCCGGTGGCCACTCCAAGTTTTTATCGATTTTCCAAAAAAATTTCAAAAGAAATCCCTTTAAACCAAGATTACAAAGAAAGGATTTTTGGGATAACTCGTAGCGCCGAACATATAAATTTTCAAAGGGGATTTTTTCAAAAAAACTTCGTTACAACATGGCGACTCCGCTGGGGATCTTACTTTGTTTTTATAAAACAAAAAGAGAGTTAGGCCTAGAAAATATTTGTTGTTTTTAAAGATGGAAAATTTGTTGGAATTTAATCGATTCTAGTAAGGTTAACTATTTCTTGAAAATGTGACTACAATTGTACGGGCTTTGATAATTGGTGGTCTTTGAATTACTTTTTCATTTAATTTCTAAGGAATCGCCGACATGTGTTGCATCATGATCATCAAGCTCTATACCCGAGCTCCATCCCTTAAGTGGGAGTGAAACGCCACGTACCCACGTGAGTAGCCTTCCACGTATCGGTAATTCACTTCCGGAATCCACGCCTTTTGACATGTGAGTAACCCTCCATGTCACTAGGTCGTGCTTTCCCTCAAACTGAAACCAATTCATAAGCTTGTAATGGGCCAGAATTGGGGTTCTTGTTACCTTATTAGGTGATAAGATAGGTTCAGGTACCCCAATTAGAACCGAACCCATGTGTGAAAATCTAAGAAGCCCGCCCCATTAGAACCATGTGAATAACCTTAGCGAATTAGAATTCATGCGGTTAGGGTTCTTTCTTTTTGCTTGCCTTATGCTTAATATGTTTGTGTTTACCCTTTATCGTTTTCGATTTTATTATCTAACACTTTTATTGTCTTTCCCCTTTCCCTAGTGTACCTTTTTGTTTTGCATATATTGTCATATCATGAAGAGCACATTGAGTTGGAAATAGTCTAAAATTAAAAACTAGGTTAATGGGATATTTGATTCATAACAATGATGCAAAGAATCCATATGTACAAACATGGTCAGAAGAAGAACAAAGATGCAATGGGGGCAACATTCCTGTCAGATTCAGGTTAGCAATGTTAGTCGAAACCTTTATGAACACAAAGTTTAATGATGTGTCCAAGTGGAACTTAGTGTGGAATGATTGGGATTTTGAGGCAAGAAGTGCTTTCAAAGTTGAGTATGGAGACATCTCATATTCACTTGATGTTCCGATCGACCAACGCCACTTCAAGTAGTGGTAGATCTTTAGAACTACCGCCTATGGTTGTTTCACGATTGACTACTTTGATTTGACCCTGGTAATTGAGGAGTCTCAAGCCCTTCAAGAAGATCATCGAGAACCGCATCTACTCAAAGAACAAAGCTTTCTGGGGTAAGCTTGAAGTTTTCCCAGGCACTTTGCCATCTTGGGTCAACAATCAAGTCTCAACTTAGAACAAGAAAAAATATTTCAGGTAGGAAGAAATTCTGGCCTTAGCTTCGGCACACCCTGAGGGTCGAGTTCAGCGGAACTCCTTCAAGGGAGTAATTTAAGTGCACCAAATGCCAACAGTGGATCGACTACAATTCGTTGCCTTCTTTATTTGGAAGTAAGAGCGAGAATGGCTACAAGAGGCCACCCGGAAGTCACAATTCCCAGGGGAAGATGTTGCCAAGCTTCAGGACTATGCGGATGATGAATTCGATGAGATAGAAAAGACTATTGATCTATATGCTAGCTTAGGACCATTTACAAAGTAAGTGTTCTTTGTTTATTGTGACGAAACGTTATTCCCATTAATACGAGTCGTTTAACGATGATATTTGCCGAACTCAGTATCTCTCTTTACATTCATTCGTGTTTTTATAGTAGCATTATTTTGTGACGTATTGTTATTCTTGTTCAAATAATACATTTTTGTACATTCAAATACATCATATGCATCAGTAATTAGGGAAAAACATTTGCCTCAGAAGGTATGAGTAAGGAGGAGATGTCTTCTAACTAGTTCGACTCTAGAAATATGAATGATCTAGAAACTAGGGCAGCTAGACTCGAACAACTTCATGAACAATTGGTTTGGAATCAAAGAGAGACAATATCATATGTGAAGAAGTTCCAAGAGGAAACAAGGGGGCAAATCGATAAACTGATGGGTATGATGGCCACCATGACCAAAGAAGAAGGTATGAAAAAAAGACTCTTTCGGGCAAGAGAAGAGTAAGAGTGGGGATTGCGACTTCATAGCGGAAAAGGTTTTATCTGACAAAGACCAAGCTATCATCAACCAGTATGAGTTCGCGTGCATCGCTTCAGAGTGCTCTGCCGAATTAGTGTCGGGTAAGATCGAGGACTCCCTCTCAGAAATCTTGTCATCGCCAGAAAACAAAAAACTGAATGAGTCAGATTCACAGAGTGAGAAATGTACAATATGCAACGAGAGGATGAGGATGTCGACTACACTATCTTCTGAATTTTCATTCCTGCAATCACATGATCAGCCTTTGGTGTCTGTGATCCCAAGACCTCATCAGCTGCCGGTCAGCCAAGCTTCCAAGGCTCAAGAAAAGCATGCTTTTTCTGTTTGTTTATAAATGAATCTCATTTGCCGATTAGGATACCTTGTTTTCAGTTTACACAATCATTACTTTCTTTAGGCATCTAATGCATGCGAAGTAACTCCATTCAATTAACTGATCTGTAAACTAGTCATAACTATACACGTGTGAAGCTTTGCGTGCAAGAAACAAAGAGACTCACAGCTTCTTATTTATATTCTTTATTTTGCTTTCCTTTATGCAGGTTTAGGCTGTCAGGTTCCTGCATGCTTCGAGCTTTGAAGATTTCAGTGTTTGGTTCGAGTTACTTGATGAAGACGTTAATTGGTTTAGAACTAATCGAGTTGTGCAACGTTCTAGAGATTTTACAATGTAGTAGACATCTCTTGAAATGGATCATCCAGATTTTGAGCAAAACGGAAGAGTGCTTGAGAGAAATCAAATTGAAAGAGAATGCAATGGAAGAATCGAAATGAAGAGTGCAAAGGGCAGGGTTAGCTTATGCAGAGGTAAGACGTGTGCTTCCATTTGCTTTTCCAAGATTTCAATGTTTGGTTCGAGTTACTTGGTGGAGACGTTAACTGGTTTTGAACTCATCGAGTTGAGCAACGTTTTAGAGATTTTACAATAGAGGAGACATCTCTTGAAATGGGTCAAACAGAAGAGTGCTTGAGAGAAAGCACGATGATTCTTCCATCGTAAAACCTCTAGAACGTTGCTCAAATTGTCTCTCTTGGAAAAGTAAGTCTTACCCTCCGCATAAGCTAACACTTCCCTTTGCACCGCTCTTGTGAGTGAGACCTCATCACAGCAACAAGTTGGTACTAAGCGAACTACGAGAGTTCGTAGCTACCGAAATTGCTGGAAATATCCCTCTTGGTGCCACCACCAATGTTTCCTTAAATAATACGTCTCCTAAAAGGGTCCAAACAAGGTAGACATTCTTTACAATGATAACGGGATCCATTTCTTTGCATATATTCCTACCTAGCCCTTTTCCTTCTTTATAATGCAAGTATATTTGTTTAGTGTTATTGGTTGTATTTTATGCTGGAAAGTTACAATTTCTTTACTATGTTGTGAATTTTTTGGCTATTGTTCATTAAACCCTTAATTTCATCTCTTTCACATCTTGACTCTTGAGGAATGGATATTAGTCCCAAGTTAGTTTAATGTTAGTGATTACCAAACATAATGATTAGCCCTTGATGATTGTTCCTAATTCACTTGGTTCTACTCACATTTGTCCTGTTCTAAATCTTGTCACTTCATATCCCTTTTCTGTTTGTTTATAAACGAATCTCCCTTGCCGATTAGGATACCTTGTTTTCAGTTTACATAATCATTACTTTCTTTAGGCATCTAATGCATGTGTAGTAACTCCATTGAATCAACTTCTCTGTAAAATAGTTGTAACTACACTGAAGTTAAATTAGTGTCCTTAAATGGTGCAATTCAGCAAAAGTGCCTCAGAAACAAGTGCAACATCTTTACTTGAGGTGCTCATGCATAGGCTAGTGTCTTAAAAGGCAGAACTTCAGTTTAAAATGTTCTCATAATCGCTACAGACAAAATATTGATTCTAAAATGGCATGATGTCCCATTGTAAAGTAGATGGAGGAACTAAATCCTAAACAGTTGCAAGAGCAAGATAGTGAGAAAAAAATACGATCATGCCACCAGCGGTCCCTCTGCTGTTACTTGCCAAGTTTTCCCTGCATCAGCGGCCCCTTGCTCAACTGATCATGCTACTATTTCCACATCCGAACAACAGGAGAATGGAAGTGTCCTCGGACAGCTTTGTCTCAAATACATTGCAATTTGGATGGCTTTCCCCTTTCAGATTTGCATACAAACCCCAAACGTAAGGCTGTTGCGGATTATTATTCTTGGAAAGCTCTTGCAATACCTGGTGATCAAGTTTAGAGAATGCAGTTGGCCAATGTGACCAATGCAGAAGAAAAGGTTCAGTTGGCCGATTGGCGACTCTCACTCAGTTCAGTTTGTCTACAGTGAACTTACTGAAACAAAAGATATTTTGAATGGTTTTGACTCTCAATTAAATATATAATGATATAATGTGGATATTAAAATTATACTTTTTCTTTTCTTTTGGATTGATGCTTTCTGTTCTAAAGTAAAAAACGTTCCTTTTTCTTGGGTACTCTTTCTTCATCCTCCATTTTTGACGTTTGCCCTAATTACTCTCACTGTTTCCTCTAAACTTCTATCTTCTCCTTCTTCCTCAAAGACTGTTGAGACTCACATTTATGTTATTTTGCTTTTATTTTGTAACTTCATGCCGTCCAGTTCTTTCTGCATTTGAGTGTCTGCTTTAAGTTACGTGATGGAGAAGTCATCCGATTTACATCTCACTGAGCTGAGCAAAGCATGAACGGCATTCAGGATCGCGCGTCTTCTGTTATTTTACTCAACCTTAAATGGAAAGACATGGAAAACGTTTTGGATTCAGCTCAGGCTTCGGTTGAAGAACGACTCAGAGAAGCTATTTCAAAAGAAGATGAACCGAAGGAACGTACTAGCAAGATTGTTAAAGACCGGTTTGAAGAGCTTAAGGTTAAAGAGGAGGAATCGGGAAGGCAATTTATGGATTTGGAGTTGGGAAAGAAGAATTACGAAGAAATGTTAAGAGAAGTTGAGTTGAAGCAGAAGCAACTTGAAGGGCTTGAACTAAAAGAGGAAGAGTTTGCGTTAAGAAGGGTCTTGAGCTGCAGCTTAAAAACCTTGGATTTAGTGTCGAACGATGTGAGCAACAACTTAATGAGGTTAAGTTGCTGGAGAAAATGGTAAAAGATAAGCAAAAGTAAAGAGGAGGAATTTAGGCTGAAAGAGGGAATTTGCAGCAAAACAGAAATATAATGAAGACTGCTTGAGAGAGGTCAAATTGAAAGAGAAGCAAATAGAAGAATCATCTGAGGATCTAGGAAGAAAATATAAATTACAATTCGAAGATGTTGAGTATAAAGTTAAGCAATGTGAACAGAGGTTTACGGAGCTGATGCTTAAGAAATTGGTCAAAGATCAGTTTGAACAGATTGAGGCCAAAGAGCAACAGCTTGGGTTGAAAGAGAGGCATTTTGAGCAATGTTCAAAAGATTTTGAGTTGAAAGAAAAGAGTCTCGAGCTACGCTATCAGGAGCTTGGAGTAAAAGAGAAGCACTGCGATGAATGTTTGAGAAAAGTCAAACGAAGAGAGGAGGCATTTGCACTTTGCACTGCTTCTGTGAGTGAGACCCCATTACAGCAACATGTTGGCATTAAGCGACCACGAGAGTTCTTAGCTACAGAAATTGCTAGAGATGATCCTCTTGGTGCCACAACTACTGTTTCCTCGAAGAAAACGGTTTCTAAGCATCTGAATGGTTCAAAACAAAGTAAGCACTTTTGTTTCTTTGTATAGGTTCCTTCCTAGTCCCGGTCGTTCTTTAGTAATTTTGTTTAGTGCTATTAGTGGTAGTGGTTTATGCTGCCAAATTACAATCTGTTTACCATGTTTCATATGTCTATTCTGTTTATAAATGAATCTCCCTTACCAATTAAGATCTCTTATATGGTTACTTCCTTTAGTCACAACTTAAGTTTTCTCTTATCAAGGTTGATTCTAGATTGCTGCCCTGTCCCCTTGGAGAGCAGATGCTAAACTGTTGCAACAGCAAGATTGTGAGAAAAAAATGTGTTGACTCCTCCGGTGCCCCTTAAAATTCAAGGTTTGATAGTATTTGTTATATATCATGGAAAAATACAAAGCCTAAACGAAGGAAGCAATGACCATTCACATGATTATCAAATGAAACATGGTTAAACTTTACTTTACTGATAGAATAGCTTGGCAGCACCATCTTTTATTAGCATGAAATTAAATTGAACATAAAAAGGAATTAACATACAAAACGTTTAGATTAAAAGGGTCTGCAATTGACCATCCCAATTAACATACGGTATGGATATTGTGGAGTTTGGAGGTCTTCTACGGTGGGAGTGGCATCGGTGGCTTAGGTTATTGTTAACCATTTCACCAGAAATATCACTTCAACATTTTTTTTAAAAAGGTGAAGCATAAAAAAAATGTTGATCAGTTTTGATTATTGTTACGGTGATTCACCATAAAATTTCTGCAACTTTTAATCATTTTTATGTAGATATTAAAAATTATATCTCTTCGTTATTGCCTAAAGAGTTGTTATTAGTGTTAAAAGATGTAACTATTTACGTGGATAGTTATGTTTATGCGAAGGGGCATGAGTACTCTTATAAATAGGATTCAAATTTCATTTGTAGGACACCAAAAAAAGTTTCGCTCTATTCTCCTCCATCTTTGCATATTCAGAGAAGTGTCACAGTCGTAAAGATACATTAGTCGAGAGCAAAGATGGAAGATTTCGGTTGGGGTATCGGTTCGATAACCATGATGCTGTTGGTGGTGGCTCTACTATTCTTGGCTCCTCTTGGAATGCCACCAGTGCAGCCTCCTCCCACTTACATTGGTCTCGTCTTCGCTTTCGTGTTGGTCGCCATTTTCATCTACCTTTCCCATGCCTCCAAATGATGGATGAAGATTTAATAATGCCTCCATTTGTGTGATGACAATAAGCTCTGGTTGAAATAATAACCAGCCATTTAATTCAGTTGTATGTGTGATGGCAATACGCTCTGGTTGAAACAATAACCAGCAACAAATAGTTATGTTTTCTTTCGAGTCGTCTGTTTTTTAATAATATGAATTCTGTTGAAGAATGTTTGGTTTTTATATATAGTTAAGTACGTAAACCATGCATGCGTACTTCCTGTTGCTTTATTTGAACTTATGCTTATAAGCATTGGGTGCATCTTCTATTATATCATTTGGATCACAGTGTATGCCTTTAGTTGACTGCTATGATTCTTTTACGTACATTGCATGTGTTTGTCTCTTGTTGCCGTTTATTACTCCTGGAACACATGCACTGCTTCCCGTCACTAATTAATTTCGAGTTTATGACTTCCAAATGAGTCCTTTATCAACGTCAATTTCATCATTTTTAAATTGATTCTTTACCAATATTTTTTTCTGGAATTAAAGCAATTTTTCAATATTAAAATAAAAATAAAACCAACTCGTGAAATTATTTATTATTTCGTAATAGTAAAGGCGAATAATTTATGCCCATTATATAATTTTTGAAAGTTTAATGATCATTTTATTTTCTTTCGAATTGTTTAGTGATTATTTGTGTATTTTACCTTAGACTTTAATTTGAGATTATTTTTCAAAATCATATACTTAAGTGCAGTGGCGAAGCCACATATATGCTTGGGTGAGCCCGTGCCCACTCTGAACTTTTCAAAATTCATACATTTGACTTCAATTTTTTTTTTAATTTTTATGAATTATTCCTTAAATTTTATAATTTATGTCCACCTTGAAATTTTAGAACTTTTATGACTTGTATTCACCCTTAAAAATATTTTGACTTATGTTCAGTCTCAAAAAATATTTCCCTAATTATTTTTAAAATTTTTCACCTCTAATTTCTCTCGTTTTTTAATATGGGTTAAACTAAGAATTAACGGAAGATAAGAAGGGCTCGAAGATAGAACATGATTAACTAAAGATAAGAACAAAATATTATTTTTAAATATGAGCACGTTAGTTTTATTAAAAGAAATAAAATAAAAATAAAATGAGAGTTTATAATTTAGGTAAACAAATTTAATCTGAATATATTTTAAAAAACACAAAAATTAAGGGTTCGTTTGGTTCTAAAAAATATATATTTTTTTATTTTCATTAAAATAATTTTTATTTTCAGTTTTTCAAAAACTAGAAAACGTATTTGGTTAATAGAAATGAAAACTTGTATTCAAAAATGAAAATAGTCTATTTAGTATCTAGTTTTTAAAATAAAAATAAATACTATTTATCTATTAAATAATTAAATTAAAATATAATTATTAGAAAAATATGATTTTAATCTAAAATTGACATTAGAAGGATTCGAACCTAGGTTAAATAGAGTTAAAATTTAAAATTCCTTGTTTTCATATTTTCGATTTTTTAAAACATTTTCAATGAAAATAGCAAAAACATCTTTTTATATTTTCAAATTTTCATTAATTTGTCTTTATTTTCTAAAATTCGTTTTCAAATTTTGCAACTGTTTTCATATTTTCGATTTTTTAACATTTTCAATGAAAATAACAAAAAACATCTTTTTTATATTTTTAAAATTTCATTAATTTTTGTTTTTATTTTTTTAAAAACATTTTCAAATTTTGTAACCAAACACATTTTCTTCAATATTTTCTATTTTTTAAGAAAATGAAAATGACGTGTATTCTCTAGAACCAAACATACTCTCTAGATCATAATTAGGACCACACAAAGAAAAGGAAAAACTCTAACTCAAAGCTCGACGATGAAAGGTAAAACTCAACAACAAACAACATTAAAAAATGCATATTATAATTATAAGGCGCGTTGAAAACACTGTCATTACCACAATTCAATCGCGAACAAAAGCGGTGACTGTAAGCTCGTATCCAAATTCAGTTCGAGGGTCCAAAACAAGAAAATCAACGGGGTAAACAAAAGTGTGTCATCTTGATCAATCAGTCGTGTCGACGTCTAATCCAATCATTATACAAAAACAAGTGAAAAAGAAGTGGACAAGTGACCGATTAAGAAAAAACATGTCAAAAAGTAAAGTATATGTACCAAAAGGTAGAGAAAACGTGTTAGAAAGACATATTTATTACATTTAAAAATAAAAAAATATAGAAAGAAACAATGGGAAAAATTTACTAGCAATCAACAATCAGCACTATAACTGATGCCGTAATCGATCATATAAAATGAAAATCAAAGGAAATATTGCCGATGCAGAGAAAAAAAGACAAAGTATGCGGCTAGGGTTTCCAAGAACAAAAGAATTAGATAGAAACGGCACATGAAACATTCATGTTTTGATTAATGATGAAACCCTGGCGTTTTAATGAAAGCAATTAACTCCTAAACAGCACCGTTTAATTCATTACAAGATATCAAATACTTTCCGATTCAAAACTCCATTGCCATTTCCCTATGACCCTTTACCAAAATAACGTGAGAACATCTTGTGAAACTTTGCGTCCAAGAAACAAAGAGACTCACGGCTTCTTATTTATATTCTTTAGTTTGCTTTTTTTTGGCAGGTTTTGGCCGTCAGGTTCCTCCATGTTTGAGTTTTGAAGATTTCAGTGTTTGATTCGAGTTACTTCATGGAGAAGTTTACTGGTTTAGAACTCATGAGAGTTCTAGAGATTTTATAATGGGGTAGACATCTGTAACAGTACGAAACTAAAGAAGAAGAATTAAAAGGGGATGAGAAAGTAAAAGAGTAAAGAGAGACTAAGAATTTCTCTCTGTCAAAACTAGAGAGCCAAAACAGCCAACATTCATTTGATATTTTTCTTCGTTGAACTTACAGCCTTTAAACCAACACACAAAAGAACACACCGATTCGACCCTACTTACATACTCTAATATTTATCGTTTCATTAAATGTGAGTTAACTACCGAAAATTAAATTAAAATTGACTCAAGCAAAACGACACAGTTTCACTTCTTTAGTTTGAGTCATTACAATATTCCTCCCATCCTTGAGTAACATCGGATCATCCTTGCTTTTCTTTAAATGGTTGGACCAAATATTGCCCAAAGCTCTTTTTCGCAAAGCTGAATCGAAAGGGAAAAATGTGTCAAGCTTTTTTGACACTGAAATAAATTCAGTTTTATAAACCCGTACTATCATGCTCCTCTCAAAGATATTGAGAGTAACATGCAGAAAAACACAAGCAACAACATTTATCATCTCTTTAACTTCTGGTATTTTATAATGTGACTTACGGGCAGTAAAAATCACTCTCGGTAACCAACGAATAAATTGCAGTAGGTGAATCAATATCATTAGTAATTATTTGCTCCAAGTTACTGCCCGAAATTAATTTTCCCTTTTCATCGTTTATGACCGCACCAACTTCTCTGACTTTAGAATTTTCTTTGTTGGAAAAGTTTATATAGGAAGAAAAACATCCAACAAGAAGGTCTGCAATGTCTACGGCCATTTCAAATAAGCAATCATGCTGATATGAAACAACACCTGATGTTTCAAATATATCAATGGACAGTAAATTAGGATGATTTTGCACGCACAACTCCACCTTAAGAGCATGGTCCACTATTTTTGAAAAGAATGTGGTAGTCACTTTCCTTTCTACTTTTTCTATCTTAGCTTCTTCAGTTGGAAGGCAAAAACTGGAATCGAGAACTCCATTAGAAACAAATAATGATTCACCATATAACAACTCATTTTCAAGGAAAATAATTGAGTCTGGATCTCTAATAGCAACTTTAAGCAGTCCACGAGCATCTTCAGAGTTGTATGATGTCAGCCTTTTTAATTTAGGACAAGAAGCATACCATGCTGCATCCTTAACCTTGGGGAAAAAATGATGGATTGCATTTTTATCTTTAATAGTATGACTGCTTTCTTTGAGCTGGTTGATATTTTCTAAATCAAACATGGTTACAATGCTCTTCTCATCAATTTCATTAGCAGTTCATTTTGCTGATTTTCCTCATGACAAAAACTTTTGAGCAGGGCATTCACTATTTCGTGCAACTTTTCAGCAGGTTTTTCCTGCCTCAATAAGGAAACCTCAATGTCATTCTCATGTTCATCCCAGACCAGTTCACTCTAGAGCGACACCAATTCTTTTTCAAGTTCATTCATTTCAGTATTTGCTTTTGTAATTAATATCCTCAACACTTGAACACAAGATTTTTCGTTCAAGGCATTTTCTTTCATCACATCGATGCCATAACCGAAGCAAAAGTCATACTGCCATTCTGGTTGTATGCAATTGCTGCTATCTGCTTCCGAGAATGATGTGCCCCGTAGGTTACAAGCCATCCACTGTATTTCTTCAGTGTTTTTACATCTCAAAGGAGTTGCAATTGTTGGTGTATGTGCATCAGTAGTTCCTCCAAAAATACCAGAAAACTCATGGTTCTTCCATAGCTCTTGAATCCTCAAATCTTGACAGAACAAGTTCACTCCAAATTCAACCTTTACTTTAATTCTTCATAACCCAAAATCTGAAATCTTTGCTCTATAATCAGAATCAAGCAACACATTTTTGGGCTTGATATCTCCATAAATCACTAGTGGTTCACAACTGAAGTGAAAAAACTCAAAAGCTTCAACAACGTCGAAATCATAGGCGGCATTATTCCCCATCACTAAAAGCCTAAATCTATCAGGGTCGTACACCTCAATAACTTCGTTCAAATGCCCCATTGAATCTTTATCTACCATTAACAGTTTATTCCCCATTAATAGTAGCCTAAACACATATCGATCGTCACTCTCAACTAAAACACTAGCAATCAACATCAATTTATCCTTGTTAATCATAAGCATACCTGCACCTCCGTGACCCTGTGGTAGCGATGAAGTTATGTGATTCCCACTGTCCATCTGAGTGATCCAGTCAGCAAGTTGGTTCACTTCTCTCGATTCCACATCAATTCCACCTCGCTCGTCGGTGCATTCAATGTTGCTCTCCAACTGCTCAAATTGGCATGTTTGGTGGCCAATCTTCTCATCCTCCATAAGAGAATTCAACCCCGTGCCCTGAACTGATGACTGGTTCAGCAACCCCTTAGTCACATCATCACACCCCTTGAAATTTAGAGCTTTGTCCTCTGGCAGTTCTAGCAAAACCTTAGCCGAATCATCTTCCGATAGACCCCTAGTTGGTATTTTTTAAAGAAAATAAAAAACTGAAAGAACAAGAACGTAAAGAGAATTTTATAAAGCTTTAAAAACAAGAACAAACTAAGAATGAGAGATATGAGATTAGCTTACCCCAAAAGGGGTATTTATAGTATTCTAAAACCCTAAAAATAACATAAAAATAAAATGTAAATCCTAAAAAATATTCAAATAAAATGCTAAAAGATAATTTCCAAGTTTTAAATTTCAAATCGCAGTTGATCTGCTACCCGTTGTTGCTGATGTCACATTCTGGAAGCTGCTGACGTCGCCTTCTAGAAGCTGTTGATTAGATGTCACGTCAGACTTCATGTCCAGATTCATGTCCACTAGTCCAGCCTTGATTCTAGAAAATAAAACTGCAGAACTTGCTCTTTTAATGTTGTATTCTAGAATTCGAAGTCCTGTGCGGAAATGAATCAAAACAACTCAAATCAACAATATTAAAGATTCAACATAGAGTAATTATCAGAAAAATATTAACAAAATAAAACACTCATCAATGCCCCTCCTGATGCCACAACCAATGCATCTAAAAGGGTCAAAACAAGGTAAACATTCTTAACAATGATAACTGGATCCATTTCTTTGCATATGTTCCTACCTAGCCCTTTTCCTTCTTTATAATGCAAGTATATTTGTTTAGTGTTATTGGTTGTATTTTATGCTGGAAAGTTGCCATTTCTTTACTCTGTTGTGAATTTCTTGGCTTTAGTTCATTAAGCCATTAATTTCACCTCTTTCACATCTCGACTCTTGAGGAATGTATATTAGTACCAAGTTAGTTTAATGTTAGTGATTACCAAACATGATGTTCCTAATACACTTGGTTCTACTCACATTTGTCCTGTTTTAAATCTGTCTGTTACTTGCCAAGTTTTCCCTGCATCAGTGGCCCTCTCCTCAACTGATCATGCTACTATTTACACATCCGAACAACAGGAGAATGGAAGTGTCCTCGGCCAGCTTTGTCTCAAATGTATTGTAATTTGGATGGATTTCCCTTTTCAGATTTTTGCATACAAACCCCAAGCGTAATCCCGTTACAGATTATTATTCTTGGAAAGCTCTTGCAATACCTGGTGGGGTGATCAAGTTTAGAGAATGCAGTTGGCCAATGTGACCAATTCCTTATAGTGGCTATAATCGGTGACTCTCTCTATGTTTAGTTTGTCTATAGTGAACTTACTGAAACAAAAGATATTTTGAAAGGTTTTGACTCTCAATTAAAAATATAATGACATAATGTAGATATTAAAACTATACTGAATAAAACTTAGGGATCAAAATAATAATTTTGAAGTACATCTAGCACACTAAAAGATTAGTATATAGCTTAAGGGTCATGCATGCTATTGTCCCTTAAAAAATCAATATTTAATTTACAAAAGAAAATGCTAACAAAAATAGCCGGCTCAAACCCCAGCCGACCGTACACGCCTTTTGTATATTTCTTTTCTCTTGGATTGATGCTTTCTGTTCTAAAGTAAAAAAAACCTCCTTTTTTTCAATTAAAAAAAACGCTCTTTTTTCATGGGTACTCTTTTCCATCCTCTATTTTTGACGTTTGCCCTAATTAGTCTCACCGTTTCCTCTAATTTCTATGTTCTCCTTCTTCCTCAAAGACTGTTGAGACTCGCATGTTGTTTTGCTTTTATTTTGTAAGTTCAGGCCGTCCAGTTCTTTCTGCATTTGGGTTTTTGAAGGTTTCTAGTGTCTGGTTTAAGTTACGTGATGGAGAAGTCACCCGATTTACATGTCATTGAGCTGAGCAAAGCCAATCTGCAAAGAACCATGAACGAGATTCAGGATCGCGCTTCTTCCGTTATCTTACTCAACCTTAAATGGAAAGACATGGTGAACGTTTTGGATTCTGCTCAGGCTTCGGTTGAAGAACGACTCAGAGAAGCTATTTTAAAAGAAGATGAACTGAAGGAGCGTACTAACAAGATTGAAGAGGAGATTGAAAGAAAGGAAAAGTTTGTTAAAGACTGGTTTGAAGAGCTTAAGGTTAAAGAGGAGGAGTTGGGAAGGCAATTTAAGGATTTAGAGTTGGGAAAGAAGAATTACGAAGAAATGTTGAGAGAAGTCGAGTTGAAGCAGAAGCAACTTGAGGGCTTGAACTAAAAGAGGAGGAGTTTGTGTTAAAGGAGAAGGGTCTTGAGCTGCAGCTTAAAAACCTTGAATTTAGTGTCGACCGATGTGAGCAACAACATAATGAGGTTAAGTTGCTGGAGAAATGGTAAAAGATAAACTGGAGAAAATCGGGTTGAAAGAGAAAGATTTGGAGAAAGGTTTGAGAGGGTATGAGTTGAGAAAACAACAATTTGGGCTGAAAGAGGAGAGTTTTGGGAAGCGTTGCATGGAGTTTGAGTTGAAAGAAAAGGCTTTGGAAGAACGTCAAAGAGATCTTGAATTTAGTGTAAAACAGTGTGAGCTGCAACGTGAAGAGGTTAAGTTGATGGAGAAATCGGTAAAAGATAAGTCGGAAAAGGTTGAGTTAAAAGAGAAAGATTTGGAGAAGCGCTTGAGAGAGTTTGAGTTGAAAGAAGAGCAATTTGGGCTGAAAGAGAAGAGCTTTGAGAAGCGTTGCATGGAATTTGAGTTGGAAGAAAAGGCTTTGGAAGAACATCGTAGATATCTTGAATTTAATGTAAAAGAATGTGAGCAGCAGTTTAGGAACTGTCAGCAGCAATGGAAAGAGGTTAAGTTGATGGAGAAAATGGTAAAAGATAAGTTGGAGAAAGTTGGGTCGCTAGAGAAAGATTCGGAGAAGTCCTGAGGAGAGTATGAGTTGAAAGAAAAACAATTTGAGCTGAAAGATGAGAGTTTTGGGAAGCGTTGCATGGAGTTTGATTTGGAAGAAAAGGCTCTGGAAAAACGTGGTAGAGATCTTGAATTTAGTGAAAAACAGTGTGATCAGCAATTTGAAGAGGTTAGCTTGAAAGAGAAATCGGTTAAAGATAAGTTTGAGGAAGTTGGGTTAAAAGAGAAAGATTTGGAGAAGTGCTTGAGAGAGTATGAGTTGAAAGTGGAGCAATTTGGGCTGAAAGAGAAGAGTTTTGAGAAGCGCTGTATGGAGATTGAGTTGGAAGAGAAGGCTTTGGAAGAACTGCGTAGAGATCTTGAATTTAGTTCAAAACAATGTGAGCAGCGATGTGGAGAGGTTAGGTTGAAAGAGAAAGATTTGGAGAAGTGCTTGAGAGACTATGAGTTGAAAGAAGAGCAATTTGGGTTGAAAGAGAAGAGTTTTGAGAAGCGTTGGATGGAGTTTGAATTGGAAGAAAAGGCTTTGAAAGAACGTTGTAGGGATCTTGAAGTGACAGAGAAAGGGGTTGAGTTGTTACAGAATTGTCTTCAGAAAGGTCTTAAAAATCTAAAGTTCAAGGAAGAACCAATAACAACCCAGTTTGAGGAGCTTAAGGAGAAAGAAGAGCAATTTGGGTTGAAAGAGAAGAGTTTTGGGAAGCGTTGGATGGAGTTTGAGTTGGAAGAAAAGGCTTTGAAAGAACGTTGTAGGGATCTTGAAGTGACAGAGAAACGTGTTGAGTTGTTACAGAATTGTCTTCAGAAAGGTCTGAAGGATCTAAAGTTAAAGGAAGAATCAATAACAACCCAGTTTGAGGAGCTTAAGGAGAAAGAGGAGCGATTTAGATTGAAAATGAATCATTTTGAGCAGCGTTCTAGAGATTTTACAATGAAGGAGACGTCTCTTGAAAAGGGTCATCAAGATCTTGAAGCAAAACAGAAAAATATTGAAGAGTGCTGGAGAGTAATAAAATTGAAAGAGGAGCAGATAGAAGAATCATCTGTGGAACTGGCACGAAAATATAAATTACAATTCGAAGATCTTGAATATAATGTTAAGCAATATGATCAGAAATTCATAGAGCTGAAGCTTAAGGAGAAATTGGTTAAAGATCAGTCTAAACAGATTGAGGCCAAAGAACAACAACTTGGGTTGAAAGAGAGACATTTTGAGCAGTGTTCAAAAGATTTTGAGTTAAAAGAAAAATGCCTTGAGATACGTTATCAGGAGCTTGAAGCAAAAGAGAAGCATTATGATGAATGTTTGAGAAAAGTCGAACAAAGAGAAAAGGAGATTGAAGAAGTTTCTGCAAAACCTAGGAGAAAGTCTGAGCAACCATCCAGCGATCTTGAATCAACAGAGAGGGAACTTATAGAATGGCATAAAGAACTTGAAAGGAAGAGTCTTGCTTCTGCCCTGCATCATCAAGTGAAAAATGAAGCAGCTGATACTTTGTTGGTTAAATGTTCCACAGATAGTTCTTCACCAGCATATCTTTCGTTTTGTTTAAATATGGATGGAAAGGATTTGCTGATGTTCCTAAATGAGCGCTGGAAAGAGCATGGTTCAATAGGTACTGAAGCTGCTATGGCACTTCGCCTTTCAGCTGACCCTGCGAAGCTTGTCTTGGATGCAATGGAGGGGTTTTACCCTCCACATTTGAGTAAGGGAGATAGAGAGTTGGAAGGGGATTTTGCCAGAAGAAGTTGCATTCTCTTGTTAGAGCAATTGATGGAACTTTCACCTGAAATAAAGCCTCTTGTTAGGAAAGAAGCTATGAAGCTTGCGGTTGATTGGAGAACAAAAATGAGAGTTGAATCTGGCCATGAATTGGAGGTTTTGGGATTTCTGTGGCTTTTATCTTCCTTTCAATTGGCAGATGCTTTTGATGCTGATGAACTTGTCAACTTTGTGGTATTTGTTGCTCAACATATACAAACTCCTAAACTATTCAAGGTTCTTGGTTTGGGAGATAAGATCACTGGTAAAGTCTATGAAACAGTTTGACATATCTACAGACATGTTTTCTAATATCACTCCTAGTTTTCTATAGATAACGTGCAACTGTTCTACCTCCTTTCAAGCATTGACAACTTTTATCATGGTGTTGCACTGCTGATTTTGTTCTTGAATTCGGAAGAAGAAAAATGAAAAGTAGTGATTAGTCTTTCAGTTCATTCTCAATATACACTAGACCTTGATCCTAAAAATGAACTTTATATTGTTTGTTTTATATGTGAAGGTCTGATAGGAGTTTTAACTTGGATTACTTGTTTGACAGGTTTCATTAGAGAACTTGTGGAAAAGAAGCAGCATATGGAGGCAATAAGATTTATTTATGCTTTTGAACAGGTTACTGAGTTCCCACCGGTACCCGTGTTGGAAGATTTTTTGCTTCATTCTAAGAATGAAGCTACAAAAGTTTTAAAAAGGGGAAAACGCACCCCTGAAGCCCAGGTTTGTCTATCTTCCTCCCTTTCTATTTAAATGCCCGACATTTAGCCATCTAAGGTGTGTCAAATTAATTGACAGAATGAGGGAAACACCAAAAGAATAGCTGACCTGAGGGCTGTTCTCAAATGCATTGAAGATCATAAGCTTGAATCTGACTACCTACCTCATAACCTTAAGAGCCTTAAGAATTTAATCGTCTCTCTTGAAAAAACAAATGCAAGCAGAAGTCTTACTTCCCCAGAAGTTAACCCTGCCCTTTGCACTGCTTCTATGAGTGAGACCCCATCACAGCAACAAGTTGGTATTAAGCGACCACGAGAGTTCTTAGCTACAGAAATTGCTAGATATGCCCCTCTTGGTGCCACAACTACTGTTTCCTCGAAGAAAAAGGTTTCTAAGCATCTGAATGGGTCAAAACAAAGTAAGCATTCTTTACAATCAATGATAGCTGCAGACTTCATTTCTTTGTATAGGTTCGTTCCTAGTCCTTGTCGTTCTTTAGTAATTTTGTTCAGTGCTATTAATGGTAGTGGTTTATGCTGACAAATTACAATCCGTTTACCATGTTTTGACCTTTGTTGGCTGTTGTTCATTAAGCCCTTAATCATCCATTTCGTCATCTTCACACTCTCGAGGAACAGATATTAGTCCCAAGTTTAGTGATTATCTTTAGCAAACATAGTGATTTCAGCAATTTGTGTTCTTGATTGTTTCTGGTATTAACACTTTGTTCTCGTCTCATCTTTCCGGTTTCAGATCATGTCAGTTATGTTGCCATCAGTTTCATATGTCTATTCTGTTTATAAATGAACCTCCCTTACCAATTAAGATCTCTTATATGGTTACTTCCTTTAGTCACAACTTAAGTTTTCTCTTGTCAAGGTTGATTCTAGATTGCTACCCTGTCCCCTTGGAGAGCAGATGAAGGAACTAAATTCTAAACAGTTGCAACAGCAAGATTGTGAAAAAAAAATACAATGCCTCCACCGGTGCCCCCGCTGCTCCTTCCCCGGTTTTCCCTGCATCAGCGGCCTCTTTCTCAACACCTCCTGTCACCATTTCCACACCCGAAGAGCAGGAGAGCGAAAGGCAGCGTTATCAGAAATGCAATATCTATTAGAACCAAAATATATTCAATACGAATATAAACCCTAAATCGATATGTATGTCAAATCATTAAGAATAAATACTAGATTTGCGGAAGCGTACCTGAATCCATTGATGGAGATTTTTCAGAGGGTTTGATCTTCCAAGATGATAGATTACCTCTTAGCACACAACTCTCAGACGGGGAAAAGAGATATGCAAGTTAACATATATCTCGGGGACCACTACCCTTTATATAAACTGAATTAAAACAGTTTATTAATATTTACAACTCTGCCCCTCATTGAGTTATAAATCTAGCTTATGGTATCTACACTTTTAATTTCATGACAATTTAGTACCTATAACACGTGTAACATAATTGGTCACTTAATTACGTGTTAAACTTTATAATAGCAACGTACATTATACATATGTGCCCACTATTATTGAATTTTAATCCAACAATCTCCCACTTGGGCAACATATGTTACCTGACAAATGTACGACCTTATGAGCTCAAAAATTTGCTATCATGTAATAGGTATTCTATAACAATCTCGTCCATCAATTATATCCATATAGGATCAAAGCGCTCTTTGCCATATCAATCATATTTGGACCCATCAATGGTCACGTATACAAACATAATCAAATGACATAGATCAATCATGGATGCGTAGCATGGAAATTACATGTAAATGTGAACCGAACATGCCTATTTCCAATGGTCCTCTTTAAACATAAGTGAGGTCCTTATCCAAATAAGAAAAGAGTGAATTAATCAATACTTTATTTACGATCAGAAAATAACCAAATACATAAATGTCTGAAAATAAACATAAACATAAAGTGAACAAATAACAAACTCCCACTCAAACAATAATATCCTTAAATGATGTAACACCCATATGAGCAGTGTGCTCATGAAAGACCTTGGGTGGTAAACCTTTTGTGAGCGGATCCGCTGTCATAGAGTTTGACCCAATGTGTTCTATGGATATTTGTCCACTTTGCACTCTTTCTTTCACAACTAGGAACTTTATGTCAATGTGCTTTGACTTAGACGAGCTCCTATTGTTGTTGGAATACAACACTGTTGATTTATTGTCACAAAATAATTTAAGTGGACTTTCTATATTCTCCAAAATACACAGCCCAGTGACAAAATTTCGCAGCCATATTCCATGGTTAGATGCCTCGTAGCATGCTACAAACTCTGCTGCCATAGTGGAAGAAGCTACAAGTGTCTGTTTGGCACTTTTTCAGGATATAGCTCCACCAGCTAACAGATAAATATAGCCTGATGTAGATTTTCTGCTATCTTGGCACCCAGCAAAATCAGAATCCGTATACCCTACGACCTCCAAATGATCTGATTTCCTGTATGTGAGCATATAATCTTTTGTTCTCTGAAGATACCTCATAACCCTCTTGGCTGCTTTCCAATGGTCTATACCAGGGTTGCTTGAGTATCTGCCTAACATCCCAACAATGTACGTAATATCCGGACGCGTACATACCTGAGCATACATTAGACTCCCAATAGCTGATGTATAAGGAATCTTATGCATTTCTTGAATTTCAAAATTACTTTTAGGGCATTGGGCAAGACAAAACTTGTCTCCTTTAGTGGCAGGGTGTCTATTGGTTTACTATTTTGCATGCCAAACCTTTTAAGTACTTTATCGATATAGTTCTTTTGTGACAATCCAAGAATACCCCGAGATCGATCTCGATGTATCTGAATTCCTAAAACAAAAGAAGCGTCCCCAAGATCTTTTATTTCAAAATGCTTAGATAGAAATCTCTTGGTTTCGTGCAGTAAGCCTATATCATTTGTGGCAAGCAAAATGTCATCGACATATAAAACCAAAAATATGTACTTACTCCCATTAAACTTGTGATACACGCAATCATCAACAATATTCATCTCAAAACCGAACGAGACAATTACTTGATGAAATTTGTGATACCATTGACGAGAAGCTTGTTTGAGTCCATTGATGGATTTTGTTAATTTGCAAACTATATTCTTTGGGTCTCCCGACTCAAAGTTTTCTGGTTGCACCATATAAATTGTTTCTTCAATTTCTCCATTGAGAAACGCAGTCTTAACATCCATCTGATATAACTCAAGATCAAAATGAGCTACAAGTGTCATGATTGTCCTAAATGAGTCTTTCGATGAAACTGGAGAGAAAGTCTCTAAAAAGTCAATGCCTTCTTTTTTAGTATAACCTTTAGCTACAAGACGTGCCTTATACCTCTCCACATTACCATTTGCATCCCTCTTGGTTTTAAAAATCCATTTACAACCAATTGGTTTTGCACCTTCAGGTAATGGGGCAAGTTTCCAAACTTTATTGTCTTGCATGGATTTATACTCTTCTTGCATAGCATCAATCCACTTTTGAGAGTTAATACTTTGCATGGCCTGATGAAAGTTGATCGGATCATCTTCCATCATTCCATTATCATTTTCTTGGAGAAATACAATATAATCATCCGGAATAGCATTTCTCCTTTCTCTCGTGGATCTCCTTAATGGCACTTGTTCTTGAGGTTGTTGAGTTTGTTCTTTGGAACAATTACCTCATAAATCTGAATAAGAGGAGCTGTTCGACATTGTCTTGTTGAGGTTCTGGATTCACTTCTTGATTGATTATCGGTATAGAAACTTGAACATCATCAAAAGTGATAGTAGGAACTGAGTTAAAACTCAATTCTTCCTCAAAGTCAATGTCTCTTACCTTATTTCTCCCTCCAAACTCAACATCCTCAAAAAATATTGCAATTCCCGTCTCAAAAATATTCTTAATTATGGGATCATAAAATTTATAGCCCCTAGATCGCTCGTAATAACCAATAAAGTAGTCATTTCTTGTTTTAGAGTCCAATTTCTTTTTAAGTGGCCTATAAGGCCTTGCCTCATTGGACATCCCCAAATGTGAAAATGCTTTAGAGTGGGCTTTCTACCCACCCAAAGCTCATAAGGTGTCTTTTCACCTGCTTTAGTGGGTACTCTATTCAGAATGTACGCTCTTTGTCTTTAATGCTTCTCCCAGAGTGACTCGGAGGTAAGGTAAAATGATCAATCATACTTCTTACCATATCCTTAAGAGTCCTATTACGTCTCTCAAAGAACACCATTCATACTAGGTGATCCCTGGCATGGTGTCTTTGTGGGACAATACCACATTCCTCTAGGAACTTTGCAAATGGTCCGAACGTTGTTCACCCGATCCATCATATCTACCGTAGTACTCACCACCACGATCGGATCGAACTTTTTAATCCTTTTGTTGAGTTGATTCTCAACTTCACTTTATAGGATTTGAACACGTCCAAAGACTGAGATTTTTCATGAATGAGATATAGGTACCCATAACGTGAGTAATCGTCTATGAATGTTATGAAATATTGTTGACCATTCCAAGATGTCGTAGGGAATGGCCCACAAATATCAGTATGAATTAATTCTAAGACGTCTGTAGAACGATTGGCACCTAATCTCTTAGTTTTGGTCTGTTTTCCCTTGATGCAATCAACACAAACATTAAAGTCTTTGAAGTCAAGGGACTCTAAAATACCATTAGACACAAGACGCTCAATCCTACACTTTGATATATGACCTAAGCATTTATGCCATAATGATGCTGAATTTTCTTTATTTAATTTTCGCTTAGTACCACGTGATTCCACATGCAAGGTTTCATTATAGGATGCAATTGTATCTAACAAATAAAGGTTGTCATAAGCATTTAAATAACCAGTTCCAACAATACTTGAATTTAAAGACAAAGTAAACTGATTGTTTCCAAATGAACAATAATAACCAAATTTGTCCAACAAAGAAACTGAAACTAAGTTCCGCCTAAAAGACGGAACAACAAAAGTGTCTTTCAAATCCAAATAAAAACCAGTTCCTAATAACAACCTAAAATGCCCAATTGCTTCCACTTCCACCGATTTTCCATCGCCCACAAAGATGTTTCTTTCACCATCACTTGGCTTTTGGTAGCTCAGGCAACCCCGCATAGAAACACTTATGTGAGTAGTAGCACGAGAATCTAACCACCAAGTGTTTCTAGGTAATCAAGCTAAATTAACCTCGTAACAGACCAAAGTAAGATTCATACCTTTCTTTACACGCCATGCATGATATTTGGTACAATCTTTCTTCATGTGTCCAGCTTGTCACAAAAGAAACAATTATTTGGAACATTTTCTTGTTTCTTTTTTATTTGGACCCTTAGCGCCTTCATTCGATATTTCCTTTTCTTGCCCTTGTCTTTAGAGGCACTAGACAAATGAGCACTTTCAGTTTTCTCACGCTTCAACCTTTCTTCCTCCCGAACACAATGAGAAATGAGCTCATTTAGAGTCCACTTCTCCCTTTAATGATTATAACTAATTTTAAATTGGTTAAAGCATGTGCGTAAAGCGATACCAAAACCATAAGGGACGAGTAAATCATCGAAAAACTCGATCTTAAGTGCCTTAAGTTTTGAAGCAATATGAGACATTTCCATAATGTACTCCCTTATATTTCCTTGACCCTTGTACTTCATAGACATCAAGGAATTCAGAAGTGATGTCATCTCAACCTTATCGTTTTTGACAAAACGTTGCTCAATATTGTCAAGGAAATCCTTAGCCTGAATAATTTCCTCAGATTCTGCACCCCTAAAGGTTTCCGGAATGCTATGTTTCATGATCATCAGACTCATGCGATTAGAACGTTCCCACCTCTCAAAATCCCTTTTTGCATCAGGGGTGCTTGCCGCAGTGAGAGGTGCAGGTTGTTCTTCCCTTAACGCAAGGTCTATGTCCATACAACCAAGCACTATCAGTAAGTGCCTTTTCCATTCCTTGAAATTCGTCCCATTAAGCATGGGTATGGAATTGACATTAGCAGATATTGTGGCAGCAGAAGAACTAGCTGAATATAGAACAAAAGAATAATAAATAAATAAATATGCTCACACCAATAATTCATAAGTAAACAAATAAATTCAAAATAATGACTAATTCCCCTCAAGATACCAAACACAACATTAATATCAAGTCTTTGGACAGTAATATTAACTGTAAGCGGTACTCTTGTTGTAGCAATCAAACATTGACAATAAACTATGTCGAACAACAGGTTAATCTTTGGACTAACGTATTGCACACATAAATACCTTATAATTGTCACACATTTATCACCACAGGTGTTATTTGAAATTCGGCCAAATATTAATTTTCCTTTGGGCCAATTAATAAACGCATGAATTACAAAAAATACAAACATCTTGATATTTTAAATAAGTTAATCTATGCAGAAGCGGTCACTTTGGTGACATTGTGTTTCAATTAACCGACTAAAATATTAGACATAGCCAAAACATGAATTTATCTGTTTCCAATATTTATCTTAATACCTAATGATCAAAACTATTTTTTTTTATCCAATCAAATTGAATATATATTTTAAATCAAATACATATCATAACTTAATCTGTACCAAAATCTAATTAACTTTCATCCCGACATGAATTAAATGGCAAATATATGATCGGCAAAAACCTAACCACCGTGTTCGAATCCAACACGAAACCGAAACAAAACATGCAAGCATTGAATTTCGAAACAAAAACATAGTCGGAATTTTGGTTTCACTGCTAGTTGGGTATACTAGCAAAGCTAAATAAAACTTAACCATGCTTTTAAACAGAATAGCATTGATAGGCACGTGTAGAAAAAAAAACTTTATTAACCTAAACAAACATAAGCCTTTTGCAGTAATTAATCGAATATCGATTAAAACAAAATACACGTATTTAACCATCACATAAATCAAGATTGCAATTATATATTCAGTATACCCTAAAACCGAAACAAGAATGATGGACGCAAAACCCTAAAACCTTATAAACAAATCAATTCAGAAAAATAATAGAAAATAATTGATTCTTAATGATCCAACAACTTGGCTCGATGCCACTTATTAGAACCAAAATATATTCAATACGAATATAAACCCTAAATCGATATGTATGTCAAATCATTAAGAATAAATACTAGATTTGCGGAAGCGTACCTGAATCCATTGATGGAGATTTTTCAGAGGGTTTGATCTTCCAAGATGATAGATTACCTCTTAGCACACAACTCTCAGACGGGGAAAAGAGATATGCAAGTTAACATATATCTCGGGGACCACTACCCTTTATATAAACTGAATTAAAACAGTTTATTAATATTTACAACTCTGCCCCTCATTGAGTTATAAATCTAACTTATGGTATTTACACTTTTAATTCCATGACAATTTAGTACCTATAACACGTGTAACATAATTGGTCACTTAATTACGTGTTAAACTTTATAATAGCAACGTACATTATACATATGTGCCCACTATTATTGAATTTTAATCCAACAATATCATGTGAAGCTCTTGCAAGACATAGTGATTGAGTTGGTGGTTGTTAGGGTAGAGAATGCTGTAGGCCAACCAGAACAATGCCTTTTAGTGGCCCTTAATTCAACTTGTCTATAACAAGCTAACTGAAACAGAAGATTTATATACTTTAATGGCATATCTGAAGCAAAACATATGTGAATGGTGCTTTTGTGCTTATACCACTGGTGGTGTTGAAAATGGAGTAAATTTCAAATATACGAGGAGTGTCAAGACTCGTACTATATTTTACACAAACACGGTATGAATACGTAACATCGATATATGCTTTTTTATTTAAGTCAAAAGTTGGCAATTTATCCCTGAAATTTCAAAATCCCTACACTTCCAAAATATAATTAAATTCATGTGCCAAGATTGCCGCTGGGTTCAAAAGAATTCTCGCTGAAAGACTATATCAATAAGATTTCTATTCAATATATCAACGGCAAAAACAAAAACAAAAAAGAAATCATCAAAAAGTCTTGATCTATGGGGTACTTTAAAATATGAGTAGAAGAACGCATGATTGCCGAATCATCTTGCTATTAGTTATTAATTAATTCTAGCCCTTTAAGAAAGCATATATATATATATATATATAATACGTATAAGTTATTTAAATTTAGGTTATTTAAAATTAATAATATTTTTTTTCGTTTTTAGCGTAGAAAATAAGAGCATAAGATTTTTGTCCAATACAGATAGAAATTGTCTACCCAAACTGTGTCTCTTTTGGTGCTTCACTTTAAAGACTATTCATATAATTTTTAAAAATTTATAATGTTATTTAATAATTTTTAAAGATTATTTATATATATACTCATTGAATTAAAATTTTAAATTTTAATTTTTTTTAAAGATTATTCATAAATATTTTTAAAGATGTGTAATGTTAATTAATATTTTGTAAAGATTATTAAAATAATTTTTAAATTTTTTAATATAATTTTATATATATACTCATTTAATTTCATCTGAAACTGACATAAACTAATCCGACTAAAAGTCCATTCGAAATCGAATTAACCTGACCTGAATTTTATCCGAAAATCGACGTGACCCGACATGAACTTGACCTGATATTTAAAATTATTTGACCCGAATTTCAACCGAACCAAAATTAACCCGATAAATAACCGCTTGAACCCGAACCATTTTGAACCGAACTTAGTATTGACCTGACTTGAAATTGACACAACCCAAACCCGAAATGAGTCTGAATTGGGATCAACCCGACATTGACCTGAACTCGAATCAACTCGGACCCGACCCGAATAGAAATGAACCATTGATTTGACTTGAGATAACCGAATCCGATCTGATCCGACCTAATTTGACCCGACCTGAAATCCCACCGAGTACCCGATGTTACGTCTCTAGAGAAAACATCATAGATCTTCTGGTCCAACCAAGGGGTGTCGGAAACATTCCTGTCATCCCCATAGTTGGTATAGGAGGTTTGGGGAAAAGGACGCTTGCTCAGTTTGTTTACGATGAAAGAATCACTCAGAGTTTCCCATTGAAAATATGGGTCTGTGTATCGGAGTTTTTCGATGTTGCTAGGCTGCTTTCTGAGATTATTTACTGCATAAATCGTGAGAGATGCGATGGTTTACCCGTCAATGCACTGTTGACTCTCTTGCAGAGTCTTATAAAAGGTCAAAAATTTCTACTTGTTCTGGATGATGTCTGGAACGAAGATCGTGTGAAATGGAACGAGTTGAAAGAAATATTGATGAAACTGGATGATCTGCGTCAAAGTAAAATCATTGTGACCACACGAAGTTTAGCAGTGGCATCAATAATGGGTACTACTAGTAGTCCTTATGAACTGGGAGCTCTGAATCGTCAAGATAGCTCCTCTTTGTTAGTAAAATGGGCATTCAACCAAGGGGACGAAGGACGATATCCGAACCTTTTGGGAATTGCCGATGAAATCGTGAACAAGTGCATAGGTGTTCCTTTGGCAGTGAGAACTCTAGGGAGCTTACTTTCTGGGAAAACTCGTGAACGTGACTGGAAACTTGTAAGAGATAACGATATCTGGAAACTCGATCAACAGGAAAGTGGCATCATACCTGTGCTAAAATTAAGTTATAATCATTTGCCATCTCATCTGAAACGATGTTTGGCTTTTCTGTCATTGTTTCCCAAAGATACAGAGTACGACACTGACTATATCATCCAATTCTGGATGGCAAATGGGCTTGTCGGAAGCCCCAAGCAAGAAAACAATGAGTGCGGCGAAGATATTGGTTTACAGCATTTCATGGATTTATGGTCCAAGCGATTTGTCCAAGATGTCAAGGACTTTACTAGCTTTTACAGCTTCAAAATCCATGACCTGCTACATGATCTGGCTCTAAATGTTTCACAAGAAGACTACTTGACCGCGTATCAGCAAACTCTAACTGCTTCTGAAAATGTTCGCCATTTGGCATTCGCTGACCGCAATCCATTGAGGACTCCGCAGTCGTTTTTGAAGAAGTTGAAGGGTGTGCACACGCTAGTAATCTTGCCTCCGCATGGAGATTTCAGGGTGATGGAGAAATCGTTTCTGAGTGCTTGCATCTCGTATTTTAAGTACCTACGGCTACTTGAGCTGCAGCATTGCTTGTTGGAGGCGTTACCAAATTCCATTTGCTCCTTGTAGCATTTAAGATATCTCAACTTAACTTGGTGCAAGAATTTGAACAGACTTCCAAAGTCCATCGATAAACTTGAGAGCTTGCTGACATTGAAATTATTTAATGTTCCAAAGCTTCAAGTGCCAGACAAATTGCAAAAGCTGATCAATCTCAGTTTCCTGGAGATAACTGCGGCCGACATGCAGTTAAGGGAGATTCGACCTGGTAATTGGAGCTCGCTTCAGCTCTTAGCCTTCCATGGCTGTAACAAATTTAAACTTTTGTTTGAAGGGATGCAACACCTCTCGCAGGGGTAGTTTTGGGCAAGTGCGACTGCATAGGGTCTCGAAAAAAAAAAGGCCCAAAATAAATTATTTTATATATATATATTCAGTTTTTAAAAATATTTTAATTTCTTCTCAAATGCAACAATTGCATATAGTTTTATTGATTATTCTTATTATTGTTGCTTCTGCAGAGCAAAACTTTTTAAAATTGAAGTTTGTGAAGTCATACTAAGAACAACTATGTCACAAGAAAGACTAAATAGACTTGCTTTGATGGCAATCGAGAATGATCTTTTCGAAGAAGTTGATTTCAAAAGCTTTGTAAATGATTTTACTTCAAAATATGTAAGAAGAACATAACTTTTTAAGTGAAAATGATAAAATTTTAGATGTTTGTAAGTTATTTTTTTATTGCGTAAGAGATTTTATTTAAAAAACTTATATCTTTTTTATATTATAAATTAAGGGCCAATTTAATAAATTGTACAAACCCTTAAATCTTTAAACTGCCCTCGGCCTCTCGTATCTTAGAAGATTGGTTGTGTTTTTCTGTGATGAACTTGAATCATAGCCTCGGAGTTTCAAATTCCTAGACAAATTAGAAGAAATTACAATTGTCGCCTGCCCAAGAATCAATTTACTCATGGAACCCCAAGGGATAGAAGACCAAGACCTTCGCTTGAGCCTCAAAACCGTCATATTCTGCAGTTTACCAAATTTGAGGGATCTGCCTCGATTGCTTCTCGAAGCATCTGCTAGCCATTTGGAGTTCCTTCAAATCGACCGTTGCCCCAACTTGGAGGAACTGCCGGATTGGTTTCAAAATCTAAATTCACTTCAGAAACTTGAGATTAGCGAATGTCCGAAGTTACACTCTCTTCCCCGTGAAGTGGAACGCCTCACTGCACTCAGACAACTGAAGATCCAACAATGTCCGGCATTGTCTCATAAATGTGACCGCAAACAGGTGAAGATTGGTCCAAGATATCACACATCCAGGAGGTTCATATTGAAGATCAAAAGATTATCAACTCACCTTAGAGGTACTTTTTTTTTCTTTTCTGCTAGAGGAACATGTTGAAAAATATATGCACTTGAGAGAGTTTGAATCTAACGCCTTTAAAAATACAGAATTAGGCTTAATAGGTGTCCAATATATACTTTTTTTCAGTTGAGTGGCTAAATTATTTTTTTGGCTAAATAAGTGTCTAACGTTCCATTCTGTGACCTATTTAAAATTTTTCGTTAACTCTTACCGTTAAAAGACACATGTCATCTCCTGAAAATTCTAAAATTATATTAAAAATGAATAAAATAAAATAAAAATATATCCTAAAACTTTCAAATATCTCAACCCAAATCTGCCCACTCTCGTCGGCGTTGGCCGTGTTATCAGCGACAGAATAAAACATCCTCCCCTCGTCGAACAACCCACACGCCGTTTATCGTCCGTCCTACCGTCATTTGTCGCGAATCGTTTAAATAAACTATTCGACAATTTTGACGTTTTGCAGGGCATCGGTCGATTTTTAGCGACAGGGTAGTGAGGGAAATGGTGGTGATGGTCCGACGACCGATGTGGTGGACGACAGCGTGACAATCGGTCGCAAAATCAACCCAAATCGAAATTTAAGTTTTAAGAGAAAAATTTTAAAATTTTGAGGCTGTTTTGTAAAATTTAAAAAACTTATTTTTTTAAAAAAAAATAAAAAATATATTTATTTTAATACAATTTTAAAATTTTTTAAAAATGACATTTGTCCTTTAACGATGAAAATGAACGGAAAACTTTAAACGAGCCACGAAATAAAATGTTAGGCACCTATTTGACCTAAAAAATAATTTGAGCACACCTAACTAAAAGAAAACCATAATTTAGGCAACGGTTAAGCCAAAAAATTAAGTCAAACCACTAGTATATACATAACTATTAGTATTAAAATTATAGTAGTTGGTAAATATTGAAAATGGGACATGTAATCATTTTCAAAAACTTAAATCAACTGACCCTCGGCTAGACTCTACATTGCTCATTACAACTACATATTCTAGTAGCTTACTGAAACAAAACGCTCAAATAGTATTTTTTTGACTTACAGCACAAAAAGTGAAATCCTCAATTTAACTAAAAATACCAACTTTATAGTATCTGAATAAATAAATAGACTTGATGAGTTCACAACATGATAGACAAATGGTCTAGATGACATCAATAAGGGCAAATGGCCTATGAACCCCCCAACTTGGGTTTCTTGGTTAGTTTCTAGGCACTTTTCTCGCCGCAGAGTTTATCAATGAGCTCGGCAGCATCCAGGACAGTTGCTATGTTTTGAGCATTGTCCTCTTCCACAGTGATTCCAAACTCTTCCTCCAGACCCATCACGATCTCAACCTGAAATAGGCATTTGATCAAATTACAAGACACGCTACAAGCAATAACCCTTGCATAAAAACACAACTGGTTGACACAAGGTACAAAAAAAGGGTGGATATGCCTTACAACACGGACATCATATAAAACTACCCGTGCCAATCTTGATAAAGAAAATTAAGATTTTCTAGAGAAAAGGGATGATCGCAAGGATACATATACATAAATATGCATCAAAGGGAAATATGTTTACATATATATAAAGCAGATACGCAAATTTCATCAAGGACATGCATACTCCCCTTGGTCCACCACCCTATCCTATCTGAACATGTAGCAAAAAGGAACAAAAACTTCATATGGTTATAGACAGTTGAGAGTACCGTATCAAGAGAATCGGCTCCAAGCTCAGAAAATTTTGATTCACCTGTGACCGGTTTTTCACTTGGTAGGGCTAGTTGTTTCCTTACAATTTCACATACCTTATCCACTGTGTCTGGTTTGACCTGCCCAATGAAATTTAACTCGAGCATCAATATCATGTTATTCACAAAAAGCACCAGTCACTTTCTACATAAATGACCGGACTATAACAAGCATATTTACAACGAACCCCGCATATGAAGCACAATGACTTCTTATTTTAAAAAAATTGCAAAAATTAATGAATTTGCATACACAAAGTACTTCACACAACAAAATATAACAAATATACATACTAGAGGCACGTTAATTGCTAAGCATTCCTTACACTCCTTAAAGTTGATTCATATCTTTGCACATTTCTATTTAATTGACTATTCGATGTTATTTTCCTTACACGAAAAAGAAATCTAAACAGTATTATATAGGCTCCCCCTAAATAGGTAAATGTTAATCAATTGCATAGAACTATCATTTCATTCACTGATGAACATACAGCACAGGAAATCCGCAAACGAGTAGGCATTGGATGCAACCCAAAGGAGAGGCTGCTTCTTCCCTGGTTCGTAAATGAAACCAGTTTCAATCCAGAAACCCTGCTTGTAGCCTGGTAAAATGTGTTCAACAGAATGAAGATCAGTCAGTAATTCACATACAAAAGAATAATATCAAAACATTATCCACTTGTTATCTATCTCTAAAAAGTTCCTAAAAAGCAAAATCATAATTGATTAAAATTTTCAACATCTAGTTCTTTACATCCGAATATAAAAATTCAAATCTCATATCACAAAAACTAACCGATCATCCACGAAAGAGTTTAAATAACAAAATCAGTTATAAATCCTCAATTAAAACAGTAAGAAAACGCTAGAAAAGGTAAAAACAAAGCAAGATCGACTAAAAGAACAACCAGATCGAGAACAAATCCAACAAAAAAGTAAAAGAACTGAATAAATTCTAGTAAACAATAAGATCCGAAGAAAGAAAAGACAGAAGAGAGGAAATACCAGGGCATGGCGAGGTTGCATAAAGATTGAAGAACCAGCAAGGGAAGCCATTAGATGAGAGGAGAAATGAAAAAACGGCGGAGAGCAGGAAGAGTGTGAAGAAGAGAAGATTGGTGGTTTTAAGTGTAAGCAGTAGGGTTTATCATTTTTTTTTCTCTTCTTATAGCTGGATGTTTTGGGATATTGATAAAGGGAATTGTAGTTTTCGATAGAGACGCCAAGTCGCCAACTAGTGTGGATGTGGTGGATTAGCTTCTGACTGGGCTCGCTGGTTGCTAGTTGGCAGGGGAAGGAATTTTGTGGTGCACGCCTAAAGAAGTGGAAGTTGATGATAAGAGGCTTATATGTATACTTTTTGGCCGTTTATACGTGCCTTCTAAGGGTAGGAATTAGGGTTTTATTTTAGGGTTTAAAGTTTAGGAGTTTAGGTTGTATGGTTTAGAATTTAAGGTTAGTTTTTAGAATTTAATGTATAGAATTTAAGGTTTAGGGTTTAGTTTTGTAGGGTTAGGGATTGAAATTTAGGATTTGAGTTTTTATAGTGTAAATACGTAAGTTTGTGTAAAATTAATTTTACACAGTCTGTATATCAAATTTTTACCATACTTAAAGCCCTACTTAAAATATTATTTTATTAAAGTAGATACGTAAAGTATATATATATATTTATCTATATTTTTAAAAGTTAATATGTGATATTTAGTAAAAGATATATTAAGTATTTATTTTAACAAAAAAATATTTTAAGTATCTAGTTTAACGAAAAAATACTTATTAAAAAATATACTTTAGGTGATTTTGACTAAAAACATTTATAATAACTTCATTGAAAAGATTAATAAATTTTAGGTACTTAAGCTTTAATAAGATTGGACTTGGATTTTTAACCTAATTTTAAAAACAAAATCAAAACGGTTTGGGTTAGTTTAATCTTTCATTTTTAGCCCAAAACCAATTCGAAAATTTTAAACCCTTTCAGGCATAATAGTTGATACCTGTTTTGCTCATGTATTATAGTGGAATTCTTAATTTTATCCTTCAATAATTTTTGTAGTCAGTTTGATCCGTGATATTTTGAATAGTCTAAAGGTGATTATAAGATAGTACATGTTCATACATATTCTTAACTCTTTGATAATGTGCACACATAGTTTGATCCGTGTGTTTTTATTATATTTATTGCATTAAAAGTATATTATGAGCTCTCGTTCGAACCTGAGATCGGTTATTTAAACCATTTTTTATCGATAGATGAATATTAAGTATAGCAAATATTTAATAGAAAGTTATTTAAACTCGGGCAAAGTCTAAAATTGTATATTGAGAGGTCAATATGGAACTACAAATTGATGAGAGATATGGTAAAACCGTATCATTTTACTAACTTGAAAATTTATAATTTTGAATGAATTAAAATATAGTTTATTATTTTTGGGTCATATTTAGGATGTTAAAATTTTCATAACATTAAAATTTTCTAAAACAATATACGAGCTTAGAATCGACTTTTATCAATTCGATTAACTTTTACTTATTTTGATTTTTTTAATCACATATATCTTATTCATTTGTCGATTACTATAAATCGAATTTTGTAGGGACTCAATATGGGGTGTCCTTCCGAATTTAATTTTTTATTCACAATGTCAAGATTTGAACCACTAATATTACTTAAGATATTTAACGATTCATCCTACTAAACTAACTGGTCGTTGATTTTTGAAGAATTTTTTATTTCAAAAAATTAGATTTATTGATTTTCTTATTCAACCCACAATTTGAATATATATTTTCTAACAATGCAAACTTCGGCTATTTTACTCAAATACCATTTTTTATTATTCACCTTTTTGATACCCATGCGAAATTATTTACGATCTAATAAATTTATAAGTGTAACGACGTGGTTGGAAATTTCTTTTAACATAGGTGTATCAAAGCATTTTTAAAGAAGAAGTCAGCTAGTAATTATCCCCTAAATCAATTCCTTAAAATCTTAGCTTAAAAATGGGGATTCATTTTAAAAATCTCTTTTATTTTGAAAATCGATAAAAAAAACTAGGAGTCGCCACCGGTCACTTGGATAAGGTAGGTCGGACACCACAAAATCAGAGATTCATTTTAAAAGGGCTCGGGAGTTGGTTACGTGTGGGGAATGATTAGCACCCCCATCACGCCCGGAAATCGATACCAAAATATTTGTTGCTTTTAATCGAAGGAAATTGCCGAAATTTGAAAAGAATTTAATTTGGTGACCTTAATTGGAAATTAACCTTAATTGAACGGGCTTTATCAATTTGGTGGGTTTAAATTAATTGGACATTTAATTAAAAAGGTTGACGATACATCAGACCATAGATTAAACCGACATCGAATAAGCCCGACTGCCGTATTAATTTATGGTTCGGATCCCGCCCATCACCTTTATGCATGGTGCAAGCAATTAAGGAATGATGCAATGCCTATGTCAAGTTTTAATTCTACCTTGAGTCGATAAGGATTAATTCAAATATTAGGTCAACATCATTTAAGCTCGGACTGTTACGACAAAAATATCGAAACTAATGGATACCTCCCCTTTTTATGATTCAAAATTAATTAATGCAAAGTTAATGGGCCGTATGAATGACAATTGAGAAATGACAAACAAAGGCACCAAAATAAATAAAACAACAAAAAAATGGTCAACCCAATACCTAACCTATGAAGACCCAACTAATGGAAAGCCCAAACGATGATCTAATTATTAACTGTGTGATTCTAATGTTTAATCCTAAATTACTTAGCCCTAAGCGACTAAAACCCTAACACATTATGATATTTAATATGAGATTTAACGTCGATCTAGGTTTGAAATGAATTTTATCATAAGAACCATCAAGAAACGTTCAATTAATTCAATGCATTTTACATTTACTCTAAAGAGCCAAGAGCAAATTAAAATTCATTGGATTAATTCGAACCCTAATCTAACTAAGGCTTTACAGAATCTAAATCTAGAATTAACTTAATTAATTTAAGGATCGTGCCCCTATGAGACAAGTACGCGATCTAAATTAATTGAATTAATCAATTTAATCTAATCTGAAGCCCAAAAAAAAGCTAGGCCCAAAAATAGAAAGCCCAAGACTATTACAACTAAGCCTAAAACACCAAAGGCCCAAATTATGCATATACATTATAAAACACATTATCAAAATTATATCATATATTTAAAAAAAAGTATTATTTTGAGAAAAACCATATATGTTGTATACTTTTATAAAATTACATATATTACATATTTGAGAAAAAACTATATCATATATTTACAAAAGAACTATATGTGTATTATAAGCCTGATGAGATTATATACTTAAAGAAATATTATAGTATATATGTATTATATAAAAACCTATACTTTATATCTATATAAATATATATCTTATATTTTTTATATAAAAAACAAAAAACTATGCGCCATATGCCTTATAAAACATGTTATATATTACACTGTATAAATAAATATCAAACATGTACATATGTTATAACAAATAAACACTTTATTAAAATAAGATTTGGGCTAATTCAAAAGGGTTGGAAGAGGGTACCATCAGCCCACTAATTTTGGGCTTTCAAACCGGCCTGGGATGAAAGGGCAAGCTGGGTCGGTTCTGCTGGGTCTGGTTACCAGGATGTGAACCGGTTTTACCCGGTTCTGAGTTTAAGGGGTTATAACCCTTTTAATTCATTTCCCCATTTTTTCCCCTTTCTTCAAAAACAAAAGGGCTATCAGCCCTAATAGACCCGCCGCTCTTGGCCGCCGTTGAGCCGTCATCCGGCCTCGAAACAGCTTGTCAAAGACACCATCGCGAAGCTCTCATCCTCCTCCTTATTTCTGTCTGTCTACAGGTTCAATCCGATGTGGCTGCCACGTGTTTGCTGTCCGTCTTCTACTGATGTGGTGCAGAGTGAATGGCCAGCAGTGGTGACGGGGCCTCCATGGTGGCAAGGGAGGTCACAAATATGGGCTCGTTTGGGCTGCTACAAGAGAAATAGAGACATTAGAATTTACTATTTAGGGCCTCATTGGGCTTTTGTAACATATAATTGTTTTTGTTTTTTTTAAATGTAAGTGGGCAGATTTTATTTGTGGGCTGATATAATATTTTTGGGTTTTAAGATGTAAAGTGGATTGTAGATATAAAACTTGGGCTTTGTTTATTTACATGGACTTTAAAACTAATATATATTTAATATAGTTTGGGCTGTGGTTTTAATATAATTACTCTTTTTTGGTTTTTCTCTTTGAATTTAGCAATAAAAGAAATATAAGGAAGACGATAATAGTAACGTGTACTAGTAATAATAATAATAACGATATAACTAATAGCAAATAATAAAAAGATAACAATGATAGAAATTAAGAAGTAAAGAAAGTAATATAATATGATATGCTAATTAATATTTAGTTTTTTTTTTGTTTTTTTGGATAACATAATAGAATATAACAATAATATGATAATAGATAGCATATCGTGATAGCAAATAACAATATATATATATATGCTTAATTAAAATAGAGTTAATAACTAATTAATTAATTTTTTTTGGGTTTTTAAGTTTTAACAAAGCCCGTGACATTATTTAGAAAGTAGGAACATATATATAAGCCTATTATTGTAAAAACAAAAGCAAAAATAAACAATGGGTCCACCTCGGACAAAATTAGTGATTACAACTGCCCCTTTTTGCTTATACTTGTGGAACAAGGATAAAGCAAAGACCATAAGCACTAATTTTGGTCCTACTTCCCTGTCGGACGATTCTGAACTGTGAGTTATTCCTATATAGAACTATCCGCTCTTTCTCCCTACAGCGCGGAACTATGAGTATCTTCCTCTTTTGCCCCAAAGTCATTGAGCTACGGATATCTGCCCTTTTTATCCACAATCCCTAAGCTATGGGTATCTGCTTCCTCCGCTCGGTAGTTCTAATACAGCGAGTTTGAAATCCTTTACCTGAAATCCTTGAGCTTTGAGTATCTACCTCCTTCGCTCTGAAAATTCTGAACTATGAGTATTTGCCTCTTTTGCTCAGTAGTTTTAATATGGTGAGTTTGAAATCCTTCGCCTGAAGTCCTTGAGCTTTGATTATCTGCCTCATTCGCTCTGAAAATTTCGAACTATGAGTATCTGCCTCTTTTGCTCGGTATTTTTAATATGGCGAGTTTGAAATCCTTCGCCTGAAATCCTCGAGCTTTGAGTACCTGCCTTATTCACTCTGAAAACTACAAACTATGAGTATCTGCCTTTTTTACTTGGTAGTTTTAATATGGCGAGTTTGAAATCCTTTGCCTGAAATCCTTGAGCTTTGAGTATCTGCCTCATTCACTCTGAAATCTTGGGTGTTGGTTTTGAAATTCTTTGCTTGAGAATCCTTTCTTAGGTTTTTACTTTGTTGTTTACTTCTCCTCTTAAGAAGTATCCAACCTATCCTCCGAATATTATTTCTTCTTTTGGTCCCTCGATTTATTTTGCTTTCCTCTTCTTCTTTTCTTTGTAATGACGCTGCCCCTTCTCTCACTCGGGTTTTTTTGTCTTTTTTTTTCTTGACCTTCTGAATCTCTTGCTCTAAAGCATTGTCATAGGTCTTATCTCTAGATATTTCCCTTCTTTTTTCTTTCATTTTCTTTTTTTTTTCTTTATTTTCTTTCTTCTTTCTTTTTCTCTTCCTTTTCTTTTCTTTTTTTTTCTTTTTTTTCTTTTTTCTCTATTTTCCTTTTCTTTTGCTCTTTTTTTTCTCATTTCTACTTTTTTTCTAATTCTTTCTCTTTTCTTTTCTCTTTTTCTTTTTCTCATTCTCATTCTCTATTTTTTTTCTTTTTTTTCTTTTCACTTTTCTTCTTTTTCTTTCTTATTTTCTTTATTCTTTTTTGTTCTTCTTCTTTTTCCTTTCTGGATGCCCCTACTGGATTTCGCCTTTAGTCGCTTTGGGTTTCTTCATGAGAGACATTTGTTCTCTTTTCTCGATAAATTTTATCCATTTTGCATCCGATGTCTTTCTGCCCTAGCTTTGGTGGATTCCTTTCATGTCTTGAAGCGAGTGCTAGCTTGACTTTTTCCTTAAGATCGCGGGTTATTTCGAAACTTCTCGCTCATCCTTGGCTGATTCTTCAAACTATGGGTTTTTCTATGCCCCGATTTCCGTTGCGTTGGTACTTCAGCGTCATGCTTGAAAGGTTCCCTAATGGCCCAGAAGTCTTGACCAGAAATAAATCGATGGCCGAAGCTCAAAATTGTTCTCTTTGCTACGAAATTCTTTGAACTTCTACCAGAATTCGAGGTTTGGAGTTGTTCTTCTCATTCCAAATTTCTTCAACTTTCGCAAATGCTGGCGAAGTCTCCTCATTATGGGTTCTTCTCTTCTTTCTATTATGGTTGATGTCTGGACAGCTCTTTCCATCGTAGTCTATATTTTTCTCAAGACAGACTCGCACCATTTTCTTTTCGGCTACACAAGCCCTTTTTCTTAGAAACTTCTTGAATCTGAACGTGTTCTTCTCATTAGGGACAAGTAACCCTTATTGAGATCTGCCACTCCAATCGGGAAGTTTTAGGCTAACACATCTTTTAATTCTTTGAATCTGTCAACAACAACCAAAATGGTTTGATGATGTAAGTCAGCATGCTCCTAGCCTATGAATGTCTAGTTAAATATGATGCATGATTTATGACATTTTTAGAGATGCTTGTGGAAAACTTACACATGCTTTTTGTCTTTGCTAAGTCTTCAATCCTATTTTGGAAATATGTGGCTGGCCTATACTGGTTTGACTACGACCGGTCCTCTGCTGAAGTCCACCTTCGAAACATTGCCCCACTCAACTAGGCTTCATTATTTTCTCTCTATTGATTCTCCATGTCGAGTCCTTCTCCATTCTCAACACCGGGGTGAACACATGCCCCTAAATCTTTCGAATCTTCTTTATTCCCCTGAGGTCCGGTCTTCACTTTTATTTTACTGAATCTTCCTTATTTATTCTTCTTGAAAGGAAATGTCGACTCACCCTGGGCAGAATAACACTACCCTCACTTAACTCGGGGTTAATTTTTGTTTCTCCATAAACTCTTCCAAACGAGCCCTCGACATTCTCCTCGCTTGAGTGAACTCATGCCCCCTAAATCTTCTGAACTTTCCTTACTTCCATGAGGTCTAATCTTCATTTTCTTTACTGAATAATTATCCTTCGTTCTTCTTGAAAGGAGATGGTGACTTCCATCAGTCAGAACCGAACGTAATACTTATCGTGTTGTCCATTCTTACCGCATTGCCCCAACTCAATCTTAGGGTTCAATGTTTCTTTGCCTTGACTCATCATGACAAATTCTCTTCTATCTCAACATTAGGGGAAAGACAAGCCCCTAAGCTCGCTTTAAGTTTAATCTTCTCTTTATCAAAGCTTCTTTGGCAAAGATTGACTTCACAACCTTGCACTTTAATGATATGTAGTCTTGTCATCCCAAAGGTGGTATCTTAATGTTGAGCTTCCAAAAATGTTCCTTATGGGTATTACTTGTCTCCCCTCAAGTCATAGGTACCCGCAGTACAAAAAAGGTCAGTCCACTTGTTCATTCTAATGCAAAAGACTTATGAGGATGATATAGATAAAATATTTTTATTATTATTGTTATTTCTTTAAAACATGGCAAGAAATGTTCATTAAAATCAAGCTTAGGTTTTAAAAAAAACAACCTAAGTGTAACTTATGTTTAAATGACCACGAATGTTACGGTGATACATACTCATGCGAAACCCTTACTGGCTTATTAAGCTTACGAGAGGAACAACTCTCATACCTAATTTCTACCCAATTTTAAGGTGTCTCTCTTCAACGCACTATCTTACTATGGCCCATCTTTCCCTATTCTCTGACCTCAATCAGGCATTAGAAGTGTGGCAATCCTTGAAGAAAGGTTAACCCTGATAGGCGGGACTTGATCTGAAGACAAACTCAAACGTCCATGTATGGTCGAAATGGTCTTTCAAGGCTTATAATGTAGGCTATAACCCATGGTTATGAAAGAAATGATATGTAGGCCCAAAAAAATGTTTAAGGGTGATGAAACCAATGATCATTTCTTCTGACTGAAAATCTCAATTATGTATTGTCTGATCTGGATACGCTCAGATGAAACACTATTTTCTCTTTCCTTTTTTGGATCGCTCTAGACTATCCATCTTCAGGTCTTCACCCTAGAGTTCAATTCTTTTTCTTCTAGTGTAGCTTTGGATCAACTTGCATCTTCACACTGTATCAATGCATGCTTCCATTCAAAGGTGATAAATCTTTCGAGGCTGATTCAACTGGATAGGGAATTCCTATAGCCCTTTCTCTATTTATCTCTTGCCTTTTTTTTCTTTTATTTTCCCTCTTTCTCTTTCTTTTTACTTTTTTTACAACTACATTCTTCAACTTAGTGCTTTCACTTTCAACTTCTTCAACTTTTGTGTTGGTGACTTTCAACTTGATCAGATTGGCTCTTTGAGCACAAACTTTTCTTTTTCTGTTTTCCTTTTAGGTTTCTATTGCTCGAACTGAGAATTGTATTCAACACATTTATTTTTCTTTATTGGCCCCTAATTCATGAGGTGTCATCTTCATAGCACGATCAGAACCCGATGTCATTCATTCATCCATAAACTTTTATCTCCTTTGCTCCCTGGTGTAGGGTGATCCTTGGTTTGGGTTGAATCAGAAAAAACATTATTAGGCTCAAAATGGGACATCAATGGATATTTTTCCTTATTTTCTTTCTTTGTGAAGGGAAATGAAAGAATGCCAAATGTCCTCCCATACATGGATATCAAACAGTCTTCAGGTGGTAGATGTTTTAGGGTTATCACTTCATTCAAGGACCTTGAATAAAAATGCCCGAGAGGAAAAATCACTTAATGGGATCAGCACATTACTCATGAACACTAATTGTTGTTCCTCTCATTGCCTAAGTGGAACATGGGGTTTTCACATTTGTAGCGTCCTCACAACATTCGATTTTTAAATTTTGAATTAAATTCAATCTTGCAGAAGATATATACATATATGCTTGGGAAAACAGAAGTAAGCTCATAATAGTAAAGAATAAATGAATTTTTAAAATAAATCAAAGAATATGAAAATGCTTGCCAAATGAAATGCACATGAATGTCTCTCTCATTGAAATCGAGCAAGTAAACATAACATAAGTCATTACAAAAGATCACTGTTACTGTCTTCGGGTAAATAAAGGCAAAATGCAACAAGAGAATGCTACATGCTAGGAAAAAGAACCATCTAAAACTAAACACGAGGATCAACACCTCTAAAGGATCATCTTAATCACCATTCTCCTCAAATCTTCAAAACCCCGCTCTCCATCAGACTTTGAACCTTGTTCTCCAGAGCTCCACAATTCTCTGTGGCGTGGCCCGTACCTCCCTCATGGTAGTCACACACAGCATTGACATCATAACCTTTGGGATAAAAAGGATTATTTGGTATGGACTGAACTAGAGCTAGAAGTTTTACTCCAACAAGTGTTGGGAGCAAGTCTGTGTTCATCATCGAGATTGGGTGAAGAACATTCGAGGGCTTCGCAAATGAGCGTGGTTGAAGATAAGAACGACCATGAAACTGATTGTTCAGTCGGGAACTCTTTATATGACCCGGGGAGTCATGTTCCTTCTGATCGGTGATTCTTGGCTCTCCCAACTACAATACTCCAGCCTCTAACATATTCTGGACTAACTTCTTAAATGCCACAGCTTTCAATAGAATGGCCTTAAACATTGACGTTATGCCAAGAATAGTCAGGTGGGTTAAAGGGCACCACATGGTAAGGTCGAACCAAGTCTGCATTGTACAATTGTGAGTACAACTCCTTGTGTGAGATTGGTAGCAGGGTGAAGTTATCGTTTTCCTTCTCGGATCCCTTTGTTTCCTTCTTGTTTAAACCTTGGACGCTCTTAGTTATAGCCTGAGATCGAGAGCTTTTTGGTGTTTACTTGGGCTCCTTTTATTTCCGAGTCAATCCCTTGTCCGTTGGAGGAGATAAGATTTCTCGAAAAGAATCCTCAATCTTATCCAACACCAACTCGATGGGGGCATTTAGAAGCAGGGCGTGCTACCTCATATTGGTTAATAACAAAATCTTTTCCAATATGAGGTCGTGGTCCCCATTCTTACTCTCCTCTTGCGCAAGATCTTTATTCACAACCTTCTATTTGGTTTATGATGGCTAGCATTCCCATCAATTCATTTGCTTGCCACCTAGTTTCTTCCTGAAACCTCTTCACGTAAGTCATTGGGTTTTTTGTTTTTTTGGAAAAATGCTCATGGAACTCCTCGAGCTTAACTACCCCAACTGACAGGTCATTCATATTTCTAAAATTGAACTGGTCAGAAGCCACTCCTTCCTCACTCTTACTTTGAGGTGAATGTTTTCCCCGATTAGCGATGCATATGATGTATGCACAAAAATGTGATATTTGAACAAAAATACGTCACAAACTGATACTACTATGAAAACATGAATGAATACAAATAGCGACACTAAGTCCGGCAAATATCATCATTAAACGACTTGTATTAATGGGAATATCGTTTCGTTACAATAGCCAAAGAAAACCTGCTTTGCAAACGGTCCTAAGCTAGCATATAGATCAATAATATTTTTTCTCTAATCGACTTCATCATTTGCATAGTCCTAAAAGCATGGCAACATCTTCCCCTAGGAATTGTGACTTCCAGATGGCCTATTGTATCAGAGTTAACAAATGTGCCAATTTTTGTTCTTGCCCCCAAGTGGTGAAAGTGGTAAATTATAGTCGCTACAATGTCGGTATTTGGTGCACTTAAATTGCTTCCTTAAAGGAATCCCACCGGATTCAACCTTCAACGTGTACTAAAGTCAGAAGATTATTTCGACTTGAAGTATTCATTCTTGTTCTGAGTTGAGATTCGATTGTCGACCCAAGATGGCGAAATGTCCGAGAAACTTCCAATCCTGCCCGAGGAAGGCCTCGTTCTCGTTTGGCATGGTCTTCGTTGATCTCCTCGCAAGACTTGGTATTTCTCAATTGTCGGGGTAAAACCAAAGTTGCCAATCACAGAACAAATGTCGACTTTAAAAGCATTTCTCTCATCGTAATCTCGACCATCATCACATGAAGTTTCAGCCGACATTACTAGCCTGAACCTGACAGGAATACTGTGCCCGTCGTAGTTGCTCTCCTTCTGACCATATTTGTACATCAAGATTCTTCTTATCATTGTTACGAACCAAATCTCCCATTAATCAAATCTTTAATTTCAGACTATTTCCAACTCAATGTGCTCTTTATGATATGATAATATATGTAAAAAGGTAAAACGAAACGGAATGAAAACAAACAGAAGTATGTTAGTCATAAGATAAGCAATCATTTTGAAAACGATAAAAGGTAAACACAAACCAATTAAGCAAAAGGCAAACAATTAAAGCAAGAACCCTAACCGCATGAATTCTAGTTCACTAAGGTTATCTGCATGGCTCTAACGGGGCGGGTAACAAGAACCCCAATTTTAGCCCATTACAAGCTTGCGAATTGCTTTCGGTTCGAGGGAAAGTACGACCTAATGACGTGGAGGGTTGCTCACATGTCAAGAGGCATGGATTTCATAAATAAATTTCTGACCCGTGGAGGGCTGCTCATGAGGGTATGTGGTGTTTCACTCCCACTTAAGAGATGAAGCTCGGGCATAGAGCTTGATGAAATGGTGCAACACATGTCGGTGATTCCTTAAAAATTAAATGAAAAATTAATTCAAAGGCCACTAATTATCAAAGCCCGTTCAATTGTAGTTACATTTTCAATAAAGGTTCATCCTTACTAGAATTAATTGAAATTGCGACAATTTTCCATCATTAATAAGCAACAAATATTTTATTTGCCTAACTCTCTTTTTTTTGTTTTTTTAATAACCACAGATTCTGGGTTCGATCCCTAGCAGAGTCGTCATCCTGTAACAACATCTTTTGAAATTTCTTTTAACACAGGTGTATCAAAGCATTTTTAAAGAAGAATTCAGCTACTAATTATCCCCTAAATCAATTCCTTGAAATCTTAGCTTAAAAAAAGGGATTCATTTTGAAAATCTCTTTTATTTTGAAATTTGATAAAAAAAACTAGGAATCGCCATCGGCCACTTGGATAAGATAGGCCGGACACCACAAAACCAGAGATTCATTTTGAAAGGGCTCGGGAGTTGGTTACGTGTGGGGAAGGATTAGATCCCCCATCATGCCCGGAAATCGGTACCAAAATATTTGTTGCTTTTAATCGAATAAAATTGTCGAAATGTAAAAAGAATTTAATTTGGTGACCTTAATTGGAAATTAACCTTAATTGAACGGGCTTTATCAATTTGGTGGGTTTAAGTTAATTGGACATTTAATTAATAAGGTTAACGATACATCAGACTATAGATTAAACCGACATCGAATAAGCCTGACTGTCGCGTTAATTTATGGTTCGGATCCCGCACGTCACCTTTATGCATGGTGCAAGCAATTAAGGAATGATGTAATGCCTCTATCAAGTTTTAATTATACCTTGAGTCGATAAGGATTAATTCAAATATTAGGTCAACATCCTTTAAGCTCGGACTGTTACGACACAAATATCGGAACTAATGGATACATCCCCTTTTTATGATTCAAAACTAATTAATGCAAAGTTAATGTGTTGTATGAATGACAATTGAGGAATGGCAAACAAAGGCACCAAAATAAACAAAAAAACAAAAAAAGGGCCAATCCAAGACCTAACCTATGAAGGCCCAAACGATGATCTAATTACTAACTAGGTGTTTCTAAGGTTTAACCCTAAATTACTTAGCCCTAAACGACTAAAACCCTAACACATTATGATATTTAATATGAGATTTAACGTCGATCTAGGTTTGAAATGAATTTTATCATAAGAAACATTAAAAATGTTCAATTAATTCAATGCATTTTACATTTACTCTAATGAGCCAAGAGCAAATTAAAATTCATTGGATTAATTCGAACCCTAATATAACTAAGGCTTTACAGAATCTAAACCTAGAATTAACTTAATTAATTTAAGGATCGCGCCCCTATAAGAAGAGCACGCGATCTAAATTAATTGAATTAATCCATTTAATCTAATCTGAAGCCCAAAAAAGCTAGGCCCAAAAACCAAAAGCCCAAGACTATTACAACTAAGCCTAAAGCAACAAAGGCCCAAATTATGCATATACATTAAAAAACACATTATCAAAATTATACCATATATTTAAAAAAGTATTATTTTGAGAAAAACCATATATGTTGTATGCTTTTATAAAATTACATATATTACATATATGAGAAAAAACTATATCATATATTTACAAAAGAACTATATGTGTATTATAAGCCTTATGAGATTATATACTTAAAGAAATATTATAGTATATATGTATTATATAAAAACCTATATTTTATATATATATATATAAATATATCTTATATTTTTTATATAAAAAACAAAAAACCATGTTCCATACGCCTTAAAAAACATGTTATATATTACACTATATAAATAAATATCAAACATGTACATATGTTATAACAAATAAACACTTCATTAAAATCAGATTTGGGCTAATTCAAAAGGGTTGGAAGAGGTTCAGCCCACTGATTGTGGGCTTTCAAACCGGCCTAGGATGAAAGGGCAAGCCGAGTCGGTTCTGCTGGGTCTAGTTATCGGGATGTGAACCGATTTTACCTGGTTCTGAGTTTAAGGGGTTACAACCCTTTTAATTTATTTCCCCATTTTTCATTCCCTTTCTTCAGAAACAAAAGGGCTCTCAACCCTGATAGAGCCGTCGTCCGGCCTCGAAACATCGCGTCAAAGCCACCATCGCGAAGCTCTCATCCTCTACCCTGTTTCTGTCCGAACGAAATTCACCAAAACGGCCACCAACGTCTCAAAATCAAATCAAACTGACGTGACCTCTTGAGTCCCGAATTGTCGCTGTCCATCGTCAGATCGCGATGGTTCCGAACTATGTGATTCCTCTCATCGGGATGGCTCTCTACACCGTTCGGAGACTCTGCTCGATCTGCGTGCTCCACCGTTGGATCAAGACGATTCTGGTATATGTTAATCTCCTCGCCAGGACGACCATCTCCACCGTTAGGATTACCGAGATGGAGCTCCGATCACCGAAATCTATCAAGGCCGGGGTTTAGCCTCATTCCTTTCTCTTTTTCTTTTTGATTGGAACCGAAAAATAGAGAAAACCGAATAAACTTAGGAGTATATTTTGTATATTGATAAAAAAAACTCTCTTTGTTTAGCTTTATTGATTCAGAGAAATAAGAAAAAACTAGAGAATAAGGAATCTAAAAAATGCTACTTTCTCCATTGATGCTCGAATTTGCTTATCTGTTGATTGTAAAAATTGCACTTGTTTTGCTGTTTGAATCGAAAAGAAAAGGAAGTATCTGTTCTCTCTATTGATTGTTGAATGCTTTCTCTCTTTTTTCGAATGGCAAATAAAAAAGGAACTCTGGAATTCTCTGTTCTCTCTATTGATAGTTGAATCTCGCATTACACTGTTTAGGGTTCCCTTTATAGAACCGAATTACATTGCTTGTAAAAGAAAAGGAAAAACCTAGAAAATACTATTGGTTGCTGTCAAGATTTTTGTTTGTATTCATGCCCCTTTCTGCCATTGTCTGATGTTGTTTTTCTGTGTTGGTTGGCGCATGTGAGGGTGTCGAGAGAAAGGGGACCAAGAAGTGGTTCTGGTTTGTGGGGGAGTCTACAGGTTCAATCCGACGTGGCTGCCACGTGTTTGCTGACATGTCCGTCTTCTGCTGACGTGGTGTAGAGTGAATGGCCAGCAGTGGTGACGTGGCCTCCATGGTGGCAAGTGAGGTCACAAGTATGTGCTCGTTTGGGCTGCTGCAAGAGAAATAGAGGCATTAGAATTTACTATTTAAGGCCTCATTGGGCTTTTGTAACATATAATTGTTTTTGGTTTTTTTTCTTTTTTTAAATGTAAGTGGGCAGATTTTAATTGTGGGCTGATATAATATTTTTGGGTTTTAAGATGTAAAGTGGATTGTAGATATAAAACTTGAGCTTTGTTTATTTACATGGACTTTAAAACCTATATATATTTAATATAGTTTGGGTTGTGGTTTTAATATAATTACTTTTTTTTTTGGTTTTTCTCTTGGAATTTAGCAATAAAAGAAATATAAGGAAGACGATAATAGTAATATGTACTAGTAATAGTAATAATAATAACGATATAACTAATAGCAAATAATAAAAAGATAACAATGATAGAAATTAAGAAGCAAAGAAAATAATATAATATGATATGCTAATTAATATTTAGGTTTTTTTGGATAAGATAATACAATATAACAATAATATGATAATATATAGCATACTATGATAGAAAATAACAATATATACATGCTTAATTAAAATATAATTAATAACTAATTAATTAAATTTTTTGGGGTTTTAAGTTTTAACAAAGCCCGTGACATTATTTAGAAAGTAGGAACATATATATATATATATATATATATATATATATATATATATATAAGCCTATTATTGTAAAAACAAAAGCGAAAATAAACTACGAGTTTATTCCAGACAAAATTAATAATTATAATAAGAACTCGTCTAGCTGACATGACGAGTTTTATAATTTTTTTAATTTTTTAATGAAACTAGCCATACCGGCCTGAAGAGTCATGAGTTTTTATTTATTTTTTGTCGAGAACAACAGATCCTTGAAGCCTTGAAAAATAGAAACATGTGGAACTCCTCAATTTTAGCTATGCGGGTTCTGCAAAAGAGTGCTAAATTCTTAAATATTTTTTAGGGTATTAGGTCCGAAAGTAATATTAAAAACAACCTATTTGGGTAAAGTAGCCGCAAATTGTGGCATGGGAGCTAATTTTCTAGTTTTACTTTTCCAAGACTGATAAATGAAATCGTATATTTTAATGTTAAAATTTTCATGGTTTAGATTGAAAAGCAATCATTTCTAATGTTTATAAATCTTTAATATCTCGGAGCAAAATAAAATAAAATAAATCTTGAATATCAACCAACGAGATTGGTTTAAATAATAAATAGTTTAGTATTTCTTAAGCAGTTTTCGAGTTCAAAATATTGTGTATGAAGAAAATTTTGACTGAAAACCGCACTCACCAAAACAAAGTGCACAACGCGAGACGATTTGGACTATAATCAAAACAAAGCCCTGAAAAATTGATAGGACAACAATAAAAAATAGGGGTGTAAATGAATAGAGCGTTCGACGAACCGTTCGTATTATGTTCGTTTATTAAGCGAAATAAACGAGTATGAACAAAATTTCTATGTTCGTTTAATAAACAAACGAACACGAATAAATGTGTGTTTGGTTCGTTTATGTTCACATACAAGCTCGTTTATAAGCTCATTTACAAGCTTGTTTTATATGCTCGTTGATAAACTCGTTTATAGGATGAAATGCTTGTAGATGTATCTAAATACTACTTTTGTTTGTTGCTAAATATGATATATAAGTTCATGTTAAAATACAAACTTTATTTTATTGTTTTTGTTTTATTTATTTATTTATTGTTAATTTAGTTAACAGTTCTGAACATAAAAACGAACATATTTGAGAACGAATAAACGAACACGTTCGTGAACACTTGATTGAACACGTTCGCGAGCAGTTAAACGAACACGTTCACGAACACTAAACAAACGAACATGAACACCTTAAACAAACACGAACACAATATTAAAAATTTAAACAAACACGAACCAAACATAAATACCTTTAAAAATAAACAAACTAACACGAATATAATTTTAGTTGAAATTCAGTTAATTTACGCCCCTAAAAAATCTTGAAAATGTGAAGCCTTCCCTAACTACACGAGGCTAGTTTTTACAATCTAACATTAAATGTGAGTAAAGAAATGAGTCAGCCCAGGGCTGTCTAACCATACAAATGGTGGTCCATAAATGGCAGTTGAAATTTGGAGGTTTGAAAAGTGGTTTTCATGTACACATCCCAATCTCAGCCTTGCTCCTTAATTTTCCTCCATGGTTTTCCTGTCAATTTAATTTGCCCCCCAACTAACCGGTTGCTTCCCCTTTCATTTTCATGCTTTTCCCGATTTGTTGTCTTAATTTGGCATCATCTCAATCTTAACCCTTCAACCCCCTTCCTTTGCCCACCTAATGTTTCATCATTTCTTTTTAAGGATTCATAATTCTTTGTTAGTAAACTATGCTAATAGTCACTGAATTTTTAAGACATTTTCATTTCAGTCACTGAACTTTAAAACTTACATTATAATTACTAATTTTGCAGTTAAGAAATGATATTGCACGTACAAGTCTACTTCCCCAAAACAAAAACCTAAACCAAATCTGCAGTCGCTGCAAAGGCCATATTTTTGATGAATTGAGCGATCATTAGTCATCCCAATGGTGGGTAGGATCTGCTTGGCAGGAAGATTAACATAATTTGGTTTCAATTGGTCCGAAGGTTGAAAGTGGCAGATTATAAAGTTTAAATTTTTAGTTTCAATTGAAATTGGAGGAGATTGAGAGGTTTTTTGACCAGTTTGAACAGATGGAAAGGAAGAGAAGAAGAAAATGAGTAGTTCAACGATATTTTTTAGCGAAGAAACCACAAAATAGACACGCTAACGAAATGAGGCAACAATCTAATAGTAAATAAAAGCTAAAACTTTTCATATTTTATTGTTGACCGTCAAATCAATTTAAAACTAAATTATGTTAATCTTCTGGGCAAATGGAGTCTTCGTAGCGTTATAATTAACCAAAGACCACCCCGTTCATCAAAAAATTAATCTTTTGCGGTGATTTTCAATTTTTAAAAATTTAGAGTTTTTTCGGGAAGAAGACTTTAACAACAGTGATCGTAACAAAAACGAATTAAAATTTAGTGATTGTAATGCAAGTTTTAAAAGTTTAGTAACCAAAATGAAGGTATCGTAAAAGTTTAGTGTTTATCAGTGTAATTTACCCTTCTTTGTTTCCTGCAAAAAGAAAAGTTAGTGATGGCACTCAATTTCTGTAAATTTAAATTTTGAAGAAGTATTATATGATATATTCATATATTAATGGTTGAATTTCTTTTAACTTCTTAAGTGTATTTTGAAGTAGACTAGTCTTGTTTAAAAAAATCTTCAATGTTCAAATATAAACACTAAACAGCAAATAAATTATATAAAAATAGTTATATAAACTATCTTCGGGGTACATAATAAATAATTCAAACTTCAAGTACTAATTTTTTTGAACTAATTCTATCTAGAGGGGAGGGGAAACTCTAGGAGAAGGAAATGCTCATGCTGGGTCTTGAACCCGAGACGTAAGGGGAGGGGGATTGAGCAGGTGAGCAGCTCTGGCCAACCGGCCATTATTATTGGGTACATTATAAAAAATAATTCTACAAACATTTTTGAGATTATAACGAATGTTTTTAAAATATATTTTATTTGCCAACAATCTCTAGAGCATGTGGTTAAAGTTCTTAGTTGACACCCTCTTTTCCTTTTTAGGTTGTGGGTTCTAAACCTATTAGGAACAAACTCCCTCTTCCCTCAGTAGAAACTGTTCAATATATATTTAAATTTTTTAAATAAATGAATAGAACACTTATCATTATATTAAGCGTGTTTGTAAAATTAATTTGTAATAACAATATACCAAATGATTTATATAAAAATGCATAAAACACACGTAAAAAATCAAATTGTTTAGTACCAAGTCACTTTCAGATGAGAAATTATATCATAGTTCCGGCTCGCCACGTTATTTATGGTCACAACTAATAAAAATCATCCATTTTATTAATTTTTTCGTGTCATATTTTTGCTTCAAATGAAAAATGAAAAGAGAATGGCAGTTTTTTATTCAATTTGAATTATCATGTTTTATTTAAGGCAAAACTACATATTTAGTACCTTAATTATGCCCCAGTACTGTTTTGGTGCCTCAACTATTATTGTTGGCAAAATGATACATAACCTTACGTTTTTGTTCTGTTTTTGTACATCCGCCATTTAAAATTAACGGAAATGGTGACGTGGCTTGAGTTAATAATAATTTTAGTCCAAAAACTTATACAATCTATCAATTTAGTCTAAAATTATATCAATTTAAATATTATTTTAATTCTTAGATTAAAATTGTAAATTGCTCATTTTTCTACTTCTTTCGGTCGAACGTTTTTTGGGTTTTAGAGTTTAAAAACACGCTAGGGACAACCAAAACTTTAAGATTTGCGAATTAGTGGGGGGCTAATGCAAGGTCCATTGGAGGACCTAAACTCCACGATCGGGATGCCGACGAGAATACGAGGATGGGAAAGGGATGAGAAAAAATTCAATCAAAATTAATATGGCGTTCTAAATTGATAGATTTTGGACTACATTGATAATATATATAAGTATTTTGGACTAAAACTGTGATTATACCAAGCCACATCATCATCTACGCTAGTTTTTAACGGTCTGGGTACTAAAACAGAACAAAAACGTAACATTAGGTACTATTTGACAAAATAATAGTTGAAGTACTAAAACAGTAACACGAGCATAGTGAAGTACTAAATATGTAGTTTTCCATTTTTTAAAATAGTGGTGTGAGTATGTGATAGTATTTATTTATACTTTATTAACCTTTTAATAATACACAAGTCTTGCGTACAAATATACTTGGGCTTAGATCTTTTGGAATGAAGATTATTGTATTTTTCACTGGAGCTATTCGTTAGGCTCATCATTAATTCTTTTATGACTTTTAAAAAGGTTTCGTCATAATTTATGTTTTTTTTAGTGTGATTCTGGGGTACAACAACTTAAAGTGCAGGTAAAAGCGCACAATCAAAATGTAAGAAAATATGAAACCTAAAATATTACCACATAACTGAAATGTTATTGAAAAGCGTAACATTTTAGGTTGATGGTGTTTTGACAAGTCTCGAGACTTGGTTTTGATTGAGTCTCGAAACTTGTCAGAAAAGCACCAACCTAAAATGTTATATTTTTTTATAACATTTCAATTATGTGGTAATATTTAAAGTTCCGTGTTTTCTAACATTTCGGTCGTGCAATTTTTTAGCTGCATCTTAAAGTGTTGTACCATAGACTCGCATATTATTTTGATCTAAGTTTGACTTGATTTATTGTATACCATGTTATTTTGAAAAGTATATCCAGGGGCGCTACCTTTAAGAGACCAGAGGGAGCCACGACCTAAATTTTTTTGAAATTAAAATAAATAAATAAATTGGTATAATGGTAAAATTATATTTTAATCCCTTAAATTATATAATTTATATTTTTGACCCCTTTAAATTTAAACATTTTAAAATGGCCCTTAAATATGTAATGTCGAGTTCCGCCACTATTATATCTTTTTTCTATCTTTTTTCAATCAAAAATTGAAAAGTATGTCTCTTAGAACATCGGCGGAGCCACCCTAACCGTGACACTCTAAAAAATTTAGAGAAAAATATTTTTCTATAGATTTAATATAAATTAATATTAAACATAAAATTAACACAACACTAAATAAATATTAACACACCCTTCAAAAAAATTAACATCCCCTAAAAGAATTGACACTCATTTTTTTATTAAAAAATTATTATTATGTGCCTTATTAAAAATCTTTCTAAACTTAAATGAAGAAAAAAGAATATCCATAATAATATTTACGAAGAACCAAACAAGACAAGCTTTATAAAAAAAACTAGAAAGAAACAAAACAACAAACAATAAGGAGCTAAAACGTCTCACTAGGAGGGTCTAAGAATTCATAAAACTCGAAGAGGAGCGACCACGCAAAATGGACAAACGCATCATTTACTTTATTACCATCACACGATATTATTTATTTCTGCCTATTTTAAAAAATCTTCATAAAAAATTTAAATTCCACACTTTAAATTATTATTATTTTTGATAGCTTTGCCCCATCTTGTTTAATATTATTTATTTCTGCCTATTTTAAAAAAAATCTTCATAAAAATTTTTAATATTATTTATCAACTGAGCCTTATTTTGTTTTTTTTTTTTTGCAAAAGAGTCACAAAATGAATAAAAAATCACATATTTACAAAGATAACAATAAAATATGTTCAAACTTTAAACTAAAAAATAAATTTAAAATAATAAAAAATGATTTAAAAAGAATAGATGAAAAATTGAATAATTGATTTGGTGGTCATAGATGATTATTCGCCTCACTTTTCGTGTAGGTTCAAACCCTAGTATTTACCTTGAAAATATTAGAAAATATTATATTAAATAATTTTTTTGTATATGAAATGATTTTATACTTTTTTAATTATTTTAGTTAGAAAATAATTTCTTATCATTAAAACTTTGTTTAATTAAAATTTTACAAAATACGACTGATTTCATTTTCATTTTCTTAAAAAGAACCTTGATTTTCCCCAAAACTTCATCTATTGCGGATCTAAATGAGTCACAGTCCTAAAAAAAGAAAGAGTCTCAAAATGAGTTAATTCAATACTTATGAAGGAAAAATAAAAGATTAGTTATATACTAGTGATAAAGTATAATTATAAAAAAAATAGTGGTAATGCACATGAGAAAAACAAAATATTATTATACTTTATAGATTTTAAGTTATGTTATACTCATTTTTTATTTAAAAGTCAGCATACTATACACACAACAAATCAACAAATATTTATTTACTTTTATTTAATACCCATTATAATAAATTGCACAAACCCATACACTTTTTTCCCATTTACTATTCAGATCTATATTGTATATATGTGATTTTGTGTTTTGTCTCTTTTTATTTAATAATTTATATAGTTTCTTATAAAAATATTAAAAGTTTTAGTAAGTTTTTCATTTCTCTTATTAAAATGGAGAAAATTGTATAGTTTTGTACAAATTGTCTTATTCAAGTGTTTTGTAAGGTTAGATTTGTTGTCATCGTCTCTAATCGGTGGACGTTCAGTTCTCTTGATAGTTTGTTCATTATGTTAGAATAATCGACCACATCGATTTGGTCAAAAATGGGTGAATTGACACTTTAAAAAATGGAGGGAAGCAAATGGAAGAATAAAAATTGTGACACAAAAAATTTATAGTGGTTGAACCTTCTAACAAGGTCTATGTCCACTACTTTAGCTTCCCACTAAGGATTTTCAACAAATTCGCTAATAAATTTCGTCCACTTTTCTAAACTTAGGAGGAAACCGTTACACGATCAAAGCTTTCTACCCAAAGCTTGATCAAGTTCACTCTTTTATAAGAAAGAATGACAAATATTAAAAGTCCTCTCAAAAGTAAATAATTTGCCCAATTACAAATACTCTCAACCCAAAACTTGAATAAAATGAATACAATTGAAGATCACTCAAGTGGATTGCAAAAATTTGACTCTAATAGGCTCAAAGATGTTGGATTTTTGCTTGAATGCTTTAGACTTGTTGACTTGTTGTTGTTGAAGCTTTGGAGACTTGATTTTATACTCCTCATTGATTTCTAACCGTTTGGGTGGTTGGGATATTCAATATAACTATTGAGCTGCATTTTTCCCGTAATAAATGCTGTTTGGTAGGCTATCGTATCGGTACACGAGCATCCGTATCGGTACCTGCCATAAAAAGAAAGAGTCATTGTACAAATATTGGAAGTCCTCTCAAAGGTAAATAATTTGCCCAATTACAAATACTCTTAAACCAAAACTTGAATAAAATGAATACAATTGAAGATCACTCAAGTGGGTTATAAAAATTTGACTCTAATAGGCTCAAAGATGTTGGATTTTTGCTTGAATGCTTTAGACTTGCTGACTTGTTGTTGAAGCTTCGAAGACTTGATTTTATAACCCCTCATTGATTTCTAACTGTTTGGGTGGTTGGGATATTCAATATTGCCGTTGAGCTGCATTTTTCCCGCAATAAATGATGTTTGGTGGGCTATCATATTGGTACATGAGCTTCCGTATTGGTACCTACCATAAAAAGAAAGAGTCGTTGTACAAAGAGATATCGATAAGCTTGGGGGCATATCGAAACGAGTAGTGTATTTTCAAAGGGCGTATCGAAACGGCTAGGCCATATGGATACAAATTTTGCTCATTTGAATCTGAGGAAAAAAGTCCTTGAAAAAAATGCATCGGTACGCCTATGGGGCGTATCGTTATGGTGTAACTGAAATTTAAAGTTTGGTGATTCTAACAACTGACAAGGTAACGATCAAAAATTAAATGCAAAGATTTTAAAAACCTTAACACCCCGTATCAGTTCAGGTGAAGCCGTACCGATACTTATAGCTTAAATAAAATTCTCAAGTTGAAGGTCGTATCGAAACGGGTACACCCGTATCGGTACGTTTTGGCTATTAAGTTAAAACCAGTTTCCAGTAGCCAAAAGTCGTATCAGAACACATAAGAGCGTATCGATACGCCTGGACGATTTTGGTTATTTGAGTATCAAAACACTTAGAAAATATCTGGGGTTTAAGTTTTTGACTTAGAAACAAATTTAAGTTCGAATCCTTGTCATTTTGTGAGACTTTTTGAATACTTAAAAATTTATTCAATTTTACAAATTGGTCTTTAAATTATTTGTTATATCAAAATCAAATGTAAATTTCACACACTACTTTAAACTTTTTTTGGCCGATTCCTTCATCTTAATAGGTGTTCGCAGTCACTCCAAACATGTGTTTGAGTTGTGATAAAAATATTTTGCTAATGTGTTATAAGTGTTATATTCTTACAAAGATAAAAGCCTATTGTTTAAGTTAATGTTACTTGTCATGCATCGTCGATGACATGTCTTGTTTAAAGGTGACAAAATAAAATTGAGCTTAAAAATTCAACTATCTTTTTTAGCCCAAACTCGTTTAAACTCAAATTGACCAAAAAAATTAAAAGTTCAAACCTAAAACTATGCATTACAGTTTTAATCATCTAAAAGTAGCCTTACATATTCCATATGATTAATGATAAAATCATTGCCATTTACTACTTATTTTTATCCGCTTACATTACTTTTAATTATATAATACATAAAATTCAAGTGTTTTATTAATTATTTATTTTAATTTAAGTTTTTTATAAATAGAAGAGAAATGATTATTTTAAATTAATTCTAAAAATTAATATCAATAAAAATTAAAACGATATCATTTGCCAATACACCACCAATTTAAGGACAATTTAAGTTAATTATATACTTTTACATTTTCACCAAAAGGCATTAGAAAAAAAACAACTTACCAAATATAGCCATTACCAAATATGAAGTTCTAAAATAATTGAAAAAATTATGGATTGTGGAACAAAATCCTCTCTATATGGCAACCTTTTAATTTTTAAATCTGGAGTTTGATTTTTGATATTTTTAAATTAAAAAAATCATTTTTAACTGTTCATATTTGAAGTTAATAATTATCTCTTCTAATAATATTATATTCAAAATTTAAATTTTAGTAGTAAGACTTACTATTATTTTTTGGTACTCATTGTTAAAATTTTAATTTTTTAAATATTATAATTGTCAAAAAAAATTAATTTTATGTCTTTTCATATGAGTAGCATAATTTAATTTATTAAAAAACATTGTCCATTTTAAATTATTCAAATTCGAATAAACGCTCTTAAATTTTATATAAATTTAAAATTAAGATAGTAACTTATAATTGAATTAAAATATTTATTTTTTAAAATTTCACCCAATAAAAAAATATAAACATTGAAAAATTGATGAGACACCGGAAACCGAAGTCACGAGCCATATGGAAAAGCAAAACGGAGTGGGTTAGAGAACGAAACGGCGGGTACAACTAACACTCTGCAGTCTTCTGTTACTTTAAAAGCTTTGCTATCTTTTTATGCTTGTCTTTCACTTCCCTTATTCACAGCTTTTTATTTTCCTCTGCCATTTCACCTCTGCCACCACCAAGCCCCAAACAACTCTCTCTCTCAATAAGAATTTCTAAGACTCTTCGCTTTAATTTTTATTTTATTTTCTTCAGAATTTTATATTCCGTTGAATCCTTCACTTTCACGCTATAAATACTCTCTGCGTTTCTCTCCCTTTCTCTTCTCTGTCTCTCTAATCTCTCTGCCAGAGATTCTTTCGTTGTTACCGGTAAGTTTTCGCTCTTCTGATTTCAATAAACGTTGTCGTTTTCTTCACTGCTCGTTTTATTTTTTCAATTTTCGCGCTGAATTTCATGCACCGTTGAAACTCGGGACCTGGAAATCGGTGCCGTTTGACTAGTTTTTCTGGCGAGTTTTTATGATCGAATTTAAAAGAAGACAATACGATGTCAGTGCCATGACGTTATTGTTGTTTCTCTTTGAGTTGAGACTCGAGTCAGTCAGAGTTCTTTTTCTGAGCTCAATTTTTTTCACAGCTTAATTCTGAGATCAAAATGGTTGATCTGGTTGTTTTGAATCACAAGGAAAATGATCCGGTTGGAAGCCGAGTCATTATTGAGATTTTGCTTTGAAAATTTTAAAATCTCTTCTATTTTCTACTTTGATTTCAAATTTCCATCGCCTCCGTTTCCTGGAACTCGAATCATCTCTTATTTGGAATCCAAACAGAGTTGCTTGGAGTCTAATCCGCGTCAGAATTCGATCTAGTTTTGACTTCACCTTTTTTTTTTTGAAAATTATTCTTTATCTTTATTCTAATTCGAATATTATGCAAAATAAAAAAGGAAAATAATTGTTTGGATCCTATTGCTGATTATTTTGATAATTACTAAGCGCAGATTAAGATTTGGTGACCAACTGAAGGAGGACAATGAACACGCAACTTTTGGAGATTGAGCCAAAGGAACTTAAATTCGCATGTGAGTACATAAATTACTTGATTGCTCCTTTACTTTTACTGCATAAAGTATTTTTGTAATAATTAAATTAGATAAAGTAACTTTTAATAAACCTGTTTATTTTTTAATAGAATAGAAGTTCGATTACAAAGAAGTATTTGCTCATATACATTTTTAATCTTTTAACAATGCATATACATTTTGTAAATATAGCGATTTGAATCCGTATCTCTTAATATAAATATCACTCATCATCGCGATTTGAACTCGTGTCTCATAGAATAAACATCATTCGTTTTTTACTAAGACAATACTTCTTTTTCTATAAAATAAAATATAGTAGTAAATCGAGTTCATGCTTAACTGAATTAGTTCATTGAATCTAGCGGATTCGCATATCAATATTTATAAATATTTTCTATCCTCATTCTGCAGACAGATAAAAGAATAAAATAGGTTAAGAATTTTTTTTAAAAAAATTGTAGCATTTATTTATTTTTTTGGGTTTGTTATGCAAAAACCGAAGGGATTAATATAGTCATAAACTTTTGCTTTGATATTTTTTTTGTATTTTTTTTATTGGTAGTTGTATTGAAGAAGCAATGCTCCTGCTCGGTAACACTTACAAATAACACTGACCAATATGTTGCTTTCAAGGTCGGAACTCTGAACCTTTACTTTCTGAATTTTTCCTTTTTTTTAATTCATGTTGTGATTGAAGCAATGATATTTTTGCAGGTTAAAACTACGTCTCCTAAGAAATACTGCGTGCGGCCTAATGTTGGCATTGTTTTGCCAAAATCAACCTGTGATTTTACAGGTATGGAGTTTTTGTACTTAAATGTTTTATGATTCTATGTTTGTGAATGTAACAAATGAATTTGAAAGCTTAAGTGGCTTTTGATCTTATAATGGCTCACGACTAATGATGTAAGTCTATTAAAATCTTGTTATCATTAGAAGATTATATAGGGTCACTTGGCCGAGGGGCGGGAAAGAATTGGGATCCGATTAGGGTAAAATTTTCGGACTTTCAGGTGCTTTAAATGCAAGGCATTTCCTCTGTGTTTCCAGGTTTCTTTCTCATTTGATAATCATGATTAATTTCCCGAGTCTGACAATCTAGTGAGGCAACAAAAATTATATGCTTTTGACAAACATAATCCAACAATCTTGACCTTTAGGACAATCTTCCATTGTGATGTCGCAGTAGTTGGACAAGTGAATCAAAGTGATGCAACTTATAAATAAAATATAGTTCTGAATTTCTCATATGATGTTCTGTATAATATTCTCACCCTTGTCCTTTTCCATTAGTTACCATGCAAGCTCAGCGTGAAGCCCCTCCTGATATGATATGCAGAGATAAGTTCTTGATTCAAAGTACAGTTGTCCCAGCAGGAACAACCGATGAAAACATTACATCTGCCACAGTAAGTGATTTTCTGCTATGCTTTTGCATTGTTTAATATGGTAATTAGCATGCAATTTGCTCTCATTGTGTTTGCTTGACAGTTTGTCAAGGACAGTGGAAGATATATTGAAGAGAACAAGCTTCAGGTTGCCCTGACAAGCCCTCCTGATTCGCCAGTGTTATCACCAATTAATGGGACAATGAATCAAGGAAATTATGATAGAGTTGGGATTCCTGCACCACTTCCAACGGTAGATAAACTTTCCTGCATTATTATATATACATATGCACTTTTATGTAAGGTTGCATTATCTTTTATAGGAAAACAATATGCTTTATATCCGAAAGGAATTTGTTTTTAGGATATGAGATTTAAAAAACAAACTTGAATTACATTGATGAAGCTATGCTGTTTAGAAAATTACCGCAACCTCTCCTCTTTGTCAGGTTGCAAAGGTTGAGGAGTCAAAGATGATAAATATTGAGGATTTAAAGCCAACTGAAGATTTAGAGTGGAAGCCAAGGAAGGATATGTACTATGAGGAGGAACTAAAGCCAAAGAAAGATGTAGAGTGGAAGCCAAGGAAGGATATCCACGATGAAGAGGAATTAAAGCCAAAGGATGCAGAGTTGAAGCCAACCAAGGATATGTTCTATGAGGAGGAATTAAAGCCGAAGGAGGATGCAGAACTGAAGCCAATGAATGATGTTATTGGCGAGGACTTAAATTTAATAAAAGACACTAATCTGAAGCCAAAGAATAATTCTTTCAATAGCAAAGAGTTAAAGCCAGGGAAAGATGTTGAATCAAAGCCAGTGGTGGATATTCTTGATACCAAGGAACTGAAGACAGTGAGGGAGAGGGAGTTCAATGCTTTGAAGGATGACAAGGTGAAAATTTTGAACACTGCAGAGGATCTAAAGTTTGCCAAAGATGTGAAGGAAATGAAATCAAAATTAAATGACCTTGAACCTAAGCTAGGCAAGGTATGTTTGTTAATATGAAAAAGGAACATTGCTTGGTAGCGACAGTTAAAAAGAAGGTTGTGATATATTTTGCCATCATTTAATTTGAATCTGTTGTTCAGGCTGAAGCAACCATTTCAAAACTGACAGAGGAGAGGAGCCTAAGCACTCAGGAGAGGAAGGCTTTACTAGAGGAACTGGTCAGTAATTCACCCGTGCATTCTTCTTTCATAGACTCGTGTTATATATTTCATACATGCATAATGTTCAATCATGTAAAGCAATTCTCCTAGCGACTTTTTTAGTGTGAACCGTTGATGCAATGATCCCGGGGTGATTTCCTAGGTTCTTTTTAGCCTTTGAACATCAAATGATGAATTGGTTTTGATCATCTCATAATACTTCTGCCTTTTACCTCTTCAGTAAATCCCACTTTTAGACCGATGATTTCTTTACCGGAATGATGGCCTTTCAGTAGATGCTCAAAATCCACTTAGGAACGCGTGTGTTTTTTACCGGTGTGAATATTAACAGTAAAACCTTGTATTTTACGCAGGCGCTGTTGAGGAAAAAGAGTGATGTGAGAAGAGGTCAAGTGGGATTCCCTTTCCTATTTGTGTGTATGGTAGCACTGGTAAGTGTGTTTCTGGGATATCATATGCACAATTAACAAACAATCATACAGGGGGTTTTGTTAATAGTTGGTAGAAATGTAGAGTTTTAAATATTTTCCTGGTCGTAGCAAGTGCGCTCAATATTCAGTAGGGATGGCCATATAAAGCCTAGAATTTGCGTTGTGAATGTTTGTGTTAGCTGTTTTGCCAAAAAGGAAAACAACATATGAGGTCACCCGTAGATTAGAATCTCTCTTTTTCCCCCTTTTTATTGGAAATTCTTACGAGACTTTTACAACCAAATGCCGCATCAGACTCTGGTAATTAATCTACCGAACCGAATAGTATTCTTTTTATTAAACAGATGAACAAATAAGAAAATGATTAGATTAAGATTTTAAATCAAACATATTTGAATATCGTATTTTTATATCAAGCTTTCCTCTAAACTTCTTCATTTATTATTTGAGTAGGATCTTTTTACACAATATAAAATTCATTTTGTTTTATATTTTTTAGACCGTTAGATAAAAATTAATAAACAGTAAGGAAAAATATTTTCATACACAAGATTGTTTACACAAGTTTTTTAATTTTAGGGCTTATGGATTATATGTTTTAAAATTTAGAATTTAATATTTATGGATAGAATTTAGAGTTTAGGATTTAAAAAGTTAGGGTTGTGTATATTTTTTCACACGACCCTAAATCTTTACCAAAAAAATATAACTTTAAATTAATGGTAGGAAATGAGGAGATTTTTATAAATAAAAAAGAGAAAGGGATAATCTAGCTATTCATTTATCTCCATCCAACAGTCTAAAAAATATGTAAAATAAACGAGTTTTACATTATATAAGTGGATCTTAATTTTTTTTATATAAATTTAATTATTAGGAGTGTTATATATATGAACTTTAAAGTTTTACGCGTTTTTTGGACTGTTGGATTAGTAAAAATCGATAGAAAATAGTTGAGATTTACTGTAGGTAGTGAGAAAATTTTTATAAAAAAAATAAATGAATTATACTATCTAAAAGTTTTAGTCTCAGTTAATCCAACACTTCAAAAATATGTAAAACTTGATAACTAATATATTGAAAAGTAAAAGATAAAAGGTAAATGAACTGAATTTGCCTAACAATGAACTTCTAAACGTGAACATCATAACTGTTATGGAGTTCTAAAAATCTTGAATGTATTCTTTAGTATTGTACAAAAAAAAAACTCAACAAAAAGTCTCAAAATTCAGTATACAAATTATCATAATTTTGTTTCAATGTATATTTTTAATTAAATTGATACGATACAATGTTACATGTTTGTTTTATTTTTCTTTGATTTAGAGAATATAAATTTATTTTTAAAACTTTAGTATTTACTAATCTCTTAAATAGATAATTAATTTAAAAAACAATTTACAACAATTATAGTGGAAAGATGTAAAATTTTAATTTGAACCAGTGTAAATATGTAAAGAAATAAAGCCGCGTTATCTATATGTATAAATAATATAATAAAAATCAAACACCAGGAAATCAATTCAACACTCGTATATATACAAAATAAGCAATATACGTACAGAATAGAATAGCAAACCTACTTACCTAAAGCTCACGCAAGTTGTATACTATTATGTTGATAGCATCAGCATAAAGCATAAACACGAAACATGGATTCCGGAGGCAACTACATATACCGCACCGGCTTCTTGCCGTGTTTTCTGGACGGACTGCAATAATGCCATATTACATGTACGTTTTTGCACATCTTGGTCAGCCGCCTTACTGCCATTGAGGATGATTGTGTTCACTCCTTTCCGTTGGGGAGCCGGGAACAAAGAGCACAAAACCCCGGCCACCAAACATCGGCCGCGTGAAAGCATTATCAAACTTAAGCCAATAGTAATGAACAGTGTGTGCCGGAGTCGTAAGAAGCGCGCTAATGCTGTCCGGCCGATGAACTCCAACGAAACTATCATCAAAGGAATCCTGACCACTTCCGAGAAACGGTGCTTCCAACGATTTCGGAGCTGATTGGTCTGAGAGCATGCTGGTTGTTGCTTTGGGATGAGGCAGCACTAACCTTATTAGAGGCTTAGTCATTAAACCAAAAACCTGTGTACAACAAATGATTAATAACATTCTTTAGATATTATGATTAAGATATATCTGATGGATTTGGTGTATGGAAGGATGCCATTAAGAGTGAAATTGACTCTATCCTGCAAAACCATACGTGTGAACTAGTGGATCTTCCTCCGGGAATTAAACCACTAAGTTCTAAATGGATTTTTAAACGAATAATAAAAGCAGATAGGACAATCGATAAGTACAAGGCCAGATTGGTAATAAAAGGTTACCGACAAAAGGAAGGCATTGACTATTCTGATACATACTCTCATGTATCAAGGATAACTTCCATAAGGATGATACTTGCAATTGCCGCCTTGTGAAATTTAGAAGTACACCAAATGGATGTTACAACCTGAGGGTCATGTAGTTTCAAGTCAAGAAAGAAAAGTATGTAGATTGGTGAAGTCTTTGTATAGACTTAAACAAGCACCAACGCAGTGGCATGAGAAGTTCGATAGTGTCATGATGACAAACGGCTTCAAAATAAACGAGTGTGACAAATGTGTATATGTCAAAACTATAGACATTGGATATGTCATCCTATGTTTGTATGTTGATGACATACTCATTGTTGGAAGCAATGATGAAATGATAAAATGCACCAAAAGCATGTTAAATTTGACATTTGACATGAAGGATATAGGACAGGCCGATACAATTATGGGAATTCAAATCAAACGGTCATCTGAAGGTCTCATATTGACCCAGTCACACTATGTGGACAAAACCCTTGAGAAATTTGGCAAGGATGATTTTGGCATAGCTAAAACTCCAATAGACACATGCCAACAGTTGTCCAAAAACAAAGGCTAAAGTGTTAATCAAGTGGAATATGCGAGGGTTATAGGTAGCCTTATGTATCTCATGACCTGCACTAGACCGAATATTGCTTTTACTGTGAGCAGTCTAAGCAGATTTACAAGCAATCCAAGTGAAAACCACTGGAAAGCGATTGTAAGGATACTGAGATATCTCAAATATACTCGAGACTACGGTCTGCATTATTCCATCCGTGTTGGAAGGGCACAAGTGGACATGTCTTCACTTTGGGAGGAAGAACCATATCATGGAAATCCTCAAGACAAACAATCATAACCAGATCCACGATGGAATTTGAGTTTGTTGCACTAGATAAATTTGGAAAAGAAGCCGAATGGCTTAGTCAATTTCTTGAGGATATTCTTGAATGGCCAAAACATGTGCCCACAATATGTATATACTGCGATAACCAAGCAACGATTGCTAGGGCACAAAATTGTATATACAACGGTAAGTCGAGACATATGTGTCATCGACATAACACCGTTAGACAACTGATCTCAAATGGAGTTATCTCTGTTGATTATGTAAAATCAAAGGATAACGTTGTAGATCCGCTAACCAAAGGATTAAATCGAGATCAAGTTGAGAAAACATCTAAAGGAATGTGACTAAAGCCTATGGAAATTTAAGGTGCTATGTGAAGGAAAACCCTACCTAGTTGACTGAAGATCCCAAGATCTAGGTTCAAAGGGACAACCTAATTGCATAGACCTTGTGCGGTCACTGTGGGGGTTACTCTCCCAAGTCCATTCTTATGATGTAAACATTGACTTAAAACAGAATAGGCTAAGCAAAGCTTTTAATGACCATTGTGTGCTTTGGTGAGCCAAACAACATAAGTCACCTATGTGAGAGTGAAGTGGCGCCGCTTCAAGGAGACTATTTGGGCATAGTTCTCTCAAACTCTTACTGAACCAGGCGATGTCCACGGCCATATGGACATAACCATGAGAACAAAACTCGTGTCTGAAAGATAGCTGTGTGGAGTATATCATCGTTTACACAAACAGTTGAATAGAAACCTGGCTATCCTATGCAACTATCAATCTTAGTAACTATCACCACATCGAGTCAAAATGGTTTTGATAAAAATGCATCAATTTCATTCATGTGGGGGATTGTTGGAAAAACATGACAAAATGGTAACTTTGAGCCATATTTCGAATGGGTAAAGGTGTAGTTTCGAATAAGGATTCGATTGGATCTTATTCTACTCCACGAGACCTTTACAAAGGTACCTCGTATGCTCAAAACGGATGAGTAATGAATGAGAAATTGGTGCTCAAAGTAAGGAGTTGTGAATTGAGAAAAGGAAATGGAAACCCCAATCCCACATTGATAGGATAAATAGAATGAGACGTGTTTATATACTCTTGCTCACTTTGTGGTCATTGAATGACTTGAGTTGAACTTGTGCCTCGCGCGCAGGGGGTGCGAATCCAATTCCATTCGGGTTGGGACGCACTCGCACGACGTGGGTGACGCGAATGTCCAGATTGGTTGGGCCCTGCATAGGCCTGTGAATATTTTACCAATTCAAATTAATTTTGTTTCCTTTTGTGACAATCATATTATTCCGAAATTATAGAGATTTTCGGATTTGGTTTTATGCTTGAAGTTCACGCAAATATCTGATAGAGGAAAAAATCGAAATTTTGGTTTAGTCACGTTTAACCTAATTTTCTCCTATAAATACATGGCTTCTTTTCAGTTTTAAAAGACACGAAAAACACATAGTTTTTCAACTGCTTTTCTCCCCCGGAAAACATGCATTATTTTGGTGATAGTCCAAAGCTCGAGTTTGTTCGTGATTACTCAGCTGTGCTGCTAAAGATAATCATCTGCTGTTGTATCCTGGGAGACCGACGACCGAAGATCTCTAGCACCGAAGAGCGGTCGAATATTTCTTAAAGAAACTGTGTTCGTGCAAGCTTCAACAACCATATATTTTTTTGGCTATTTCGAACTTATTTTCTGTTATTTTGAATCTTGTTTTTATTATTCTAATTTCTATTCTTCTTTTCTCCCATTTTATATTAAATTATTTCGAATTTAACCTTATTTGTCCAACAGCGACTCCGTTATTACACTAGTTGAACTGAACCTGCAAATCTAACCATTCTTAACTGACTCTCAATTCCAATCAAGTGTTTTTCTTGATTGAATTGTCTTTAAATGCAAAATATTAAAAATACATCTGAAGAGATCTTAAATTATTCATGAGTGAGAGCAAAGAAAATGAAAAGAAAGGGAAATACATATACATTGAAATTCTGAAGTACAAGTTGGTGGTGGAGCTTATGGTGTTGAAAACAGCAGAGGTCTTGGAGGCGGTGCTGGAGGAACAAACATGCCTCTATACCCATTAGGCCTCGGAGATTGAGGACTTGTTGGGATTAGTTTTCCAATTCTTCTGCCGATAATCTCTACCTTGGTTTGAACAGAGAGTTTGGTTGACTCAGCTGCTTCAAGTACTGAGTTCATATCATGACTCAGCTTTCGATTAGCTTGACAAGCTTGGAACATAATGCCATGGATAAGGAGGAGGAATAAACAGCAGAAACAAGGGGAGATAGCCATTGAAAACAAAAGGGAAGGTTGCTTCTTCTCAAGTCATCCCTTTGGCTTTAAAACAAGCTCAAAAGCTATCAATTTTGTTTATGAAAAGCTGACGTTTTTGTTGACTTGTTAAGTCGTTATCCTGGACAGATACCATCATGTTTGGTACTTGCATTTTCCCGATAAAACGCGTAAATTACTCATTTCTTATGAGTAAACTGCACGAATATGTGCCATGTTTGACTCTATACAAAGTTGGTAGTAAAGTCTACCGACATTGCCGTGTTTGCTAGGAGTATCTTGTCTTTTTAACCATTACTCGTATTAATTATTTTCTCTCCTACTTAAATTGTTACATTTATATTTTAAAATTGTCTCATTAAAATTATTATTTAAAAAACGTAATATTTTTATAAAAAACTTTACTTTTTTATTTTTTTAATTTACCAACAAAAATAAAAATTCTTTTTAAGGATAAATTTATTAGTTAAATTATTTTATATTATACAAAAAAATTTCTTAAAATTTCGTGAACAGTTAACAAATGATAAAGATAAATAAAACGGAAGGAAAGAGTATTTCTTTTCCTCTTTTGCTTGTGCTTTAGGTTGCTTTTTATAAGAGGTAAGAACCAATTCATAGTGGAATCAAGACTCGATAGTTATAAAAAGTAGTGGAACGACTTTGGTGTGCTATTCAGAGAAAAATAACTTTTAGTCTTTAAATTTGATATTTCTTTTAATTTAATCCATAATTTTCTTCGTTCATATTAGCTTTTTGAACATGGATTTTTGACCCGTTTAGTTTTTTATGATGATGTGGCATGTGATATAATATAGACTACCACATCATCGGAAAATTAAGATTGCCAAGTTTATGGACTAATATAAACCAAAATAAAGTCTAGAACCTAAGTTGAGAAAAGTTGTTAAGTTCATGGACTTATGAAAACTTAACCATATTCTTTAAATCTTAAATTCAATTTACGGTTTAGGGATTCAATTTAGAGCGTAGGATCTAGGCATTTATATTTAGGGATTTAAAATTTAAGGTGTATAGGTTAAAACTTAAATCCTTTACCAAATTACCCTAAAACTTAAACCCTATCCTCTAAACCATGAGTTCTAAACCACTAAGCCCTAAAGTAAATCCCTAAACCCTAAACTCAAGTGCTTATAAAAAATTTAGTTTCCACCGCCAATGTATTAAATATAAATCTATATGTTATTACCCAACATTGTTAAAATGGTATATAGATGCGTAAACCCAACGAGCGATTTCATTAGAAAAAGGATGATATTCATCTTAGGTACCCTAATTCGAACATTTGCTTGTTCGTTTGTCAATAAATTAAAAAAAAATATGAATAAATAATACCATGTAATCACACCAGTATATTCAAAAAAGGTATATGGATGCGTAGGAGCATAAATATATACAATCATATTGCAATAAAATGTTTCTTACTGGAACCTAACGAGTAGCTCTAATAAAAAAAGATGATTTTTATCGTAAGAGACCTGAATTAAAACACTTATGTGTGCAATCATATTTGCATATGTACAATCTTTTGATGTGTTTTGTTTTGTATGCATTTGTGATACAATTCTTTTTTGCGGTACGTTTTCGGTCTACTTTATAACACGATTCTTTACTTTTATGGTAGTTTGATATTTGTGTAATAATCATCCCAACGTGCACCCTTAATTAGGAACGGTCAACCTCATACGATTAAACCTCCTTCTGTATTAGTTTGCGGGTGGTTCCAAAATTATTAACAGAAATCTATTTTCATTGATTCACCCTTTTTATTTAAACCAATTCTTTCAAGTGTATATATACACGAAATCTATTTAATTCTTCTTCATTTTTGAAACAAAACGAAGTTACAAGTCAACACCAGCAAGTATACTGCAGAAAACTTTCAGGCTAAGGCCATAGACATACAATAAAAGCATATGAACAAAAAAAAAATCAATTATCATTTGGCTGAGGTGCACTTTCACTCGCCGGCAAAGCCTCCAACGATGAAGCTGAAGTGGAACCACTTCCTGAACCTGGTAAGGCCAGAAAACGTTCATAATGCCATGGAATCGGGATCCAATACCGCCTTCCGGTCCCGAGTTCGCCACCACTTCGGACATCTGCAATGCCAACTCTTCCCTCGCCAGTTCTGGTGACATTTGCCTCGACCTCCGAATAATCCCAACGCAGCTTATACCTGCATACCGGACAAGAACTATGAAGTTCCAGCCATGGAGTAATGCATTCACTATGGAATTTATGTTTACATGGCATCTCTTTTGCTTCACTCCCAATCTCAATATCCTCCAAACATACAGAACAATGCAATTTGTCATCCACGGTAACATTCGGAATTGCTTTGATTGCTTCTTTCAGTGCTGGTGGAACCCCATGGTGGTTCATATCATTCTCTGACAAATACTGCAACAAAAGATCCCAACCATGTCCCATTAAGTAATCACCGAACGAGGCATGAACAATCAAAGCACCTTCGGTAAACGGATCGGATAAGATCATTCGATCACTCCGCTCTCTATTGTTTTCAGGATTCTCCGGTTCGGAGGCAGCTGCATTAGGCATATCCTCAAGCATATGAAGAGCAGAAGAGCTTCTTCTCCCCCTCCTCATAAGCAGGGCTTCGAAATCTCTTCCTAGTTCATCATCCAATGCATCCTGTGATGAGTTGTTATTATCGATCCGATCCCTGCCTGCGATACGCGACCGCCGAGTGCCTAAACCACTGATTATACCAAGCAAGATTGGAATTGGAGACAGAAGGGAAAAATTGTTTGCTGATATTGAATCAATGCCATTAGTGTTGGAGTAATGTCTTATGCTGGATATTTCTTCAACGAATCCGGAGTCGCATATAGGGCATTTTGTCTCGGGCTCTCGACCGTTGGATTCACCATTTGAGAGCATATGTAACACCAATACCTACCTACTACCATAATATCCCCCATCTTTCTCAAAGAAAGAACAAATAAAGAATAGCCCTAAGAAACACAAAAAGATATCAATGTTTCTTAGGAACCTTTAAGATAGAGGATGAGGGAGTCTAAGAGAATAATGATTTGGTAAAGAAAATGAAATGGTTGTGTTTAAAAAGGGTAGACAAAAGGAATGGCGTCCATTCTTTTTTCTTGTCTAAACATGCCATTTAATTTTTAGGACATTACTTCCTTACCAATCATTTTGTATGCTTCAATTGCAATTCGGTGTGTTTATTTGTTTTTCTTGCAATTCGGTAATTGGTTGGCTGGAATTTTAATTTCAATATATAACAGAAACAACCTTATGACTTGTGTTGGGTGGGGCACACCAGGCCCGAGCAGCAAGCTACTGTGGTAGGACTTCACCTTTAAAAAATGAATTTAATATCATGTGAACTAATAGTCCACGTATCAAATATTAAACTGATAAAAACAGATACTACACCTGATCTTATCCAAAAGGCCGAAAAAAATATGTCATGAATAGTCCAGGTTTGCTTACTTGAAAGGCTGTTTCTCGCTCCTTCTGACGCTGACTTACTGATGTGGGATTTTAAGTGTGCTCCAATGAGAGAGAGAAAGGATTACTGAATTAGCTATTTCTGGACCACATAGGAGTTGTTAAGAGTCAAAACCATAGGCCATTTGTTTTCTGCAACATGGTTAATTTCTGTCGCTGGGTTTCCATGTATTTCAACCCTGCTCTGCTATTACCCTAACCTGGGCATTCCTAACAGTAAATTGGCAACGAAGTGGGCATTGGGCAAAGGTGAAGCTGCTGCATGTACTTGAGGAAGCGGTATTTACGACCAAGTTTTAAGTGAGAGTTGTAATTAATCTGCATCTTGTTTAAAATCTAAGCATCAATTAATAATAATTTTAGTACTGGAATTATCCCTTTGTTGTTGCTAAAGAAAAAGTGGGAAATATGAGGCCCAATAAGCAGTTAGGCTTTGAATCCTACAGACTGGACTTAAGAGTTTCTCAATAGGAATTGGGTCAGAAAGGCAGTACCTTAATCCCATTTTACTATAATGGACAGCATAACACGGAGCATCCTTATTTTATAAGACGGACATAGGTGCATTTAAACTCAAGAAGTGGTCTCAGTGAAAAATAGATAACATTTATCTTAAGAGACTCGAATTCAATTGCTTTGTATGTAAAATGTGTGCATTGTCAAAAGGTTAAAGAATATATATGTACAAATATTATCTTAATATAACACTATTAAAAAATCAGTGTTTTTAATGATTTTGATACTGAATTATTTAAAAATACTAAAAATAGTATCACGCGTGATTTAAAAAATTATTACAGATTTTTTGTATTATAACTAAAAGAATATGTATGATCCTATTAGTTGGTAGAATCTAATAATTTTTACTGTTAATAGATGTGATTTGTTTTCTAATCAAAAAACCATGGAGCTATAGATATTGGATTTCTTTTAGGGATGCCAAATAAATCGTTTGTCGTTTTCCGACTGACCCGATTTGATAAAGACAATTTTTTTATTAAAAGATTGGGTTTAGGGTCGGGGAGAATTTGAAAAAAAAATCAAGTTGGGAATAACAAGTTTAAGTTTAGGGTGAAGTTTTTTTGGGTGGATTGTGTTTTTTTATTTAATATTTTTTTGGGTGGATTGTGTTTTTTTATTAAAATTTTGAAGTCGGGTAGTGCTTTTATTATATTAGATTAGATTGGGGATAAAATGTATTAAACTTTGGTTGAGATCGGACCCAAAAATTCATTCTGTTGTCATCCTTGTTTTTTCGGAACAATTTTAATGTTGATATTACTTGTGTATACTTAAAAATTTTAACTAACAACTAGGTGGTTTAATTAGGGGTGGACATTTGATCGAGTCGAGTCAAAAAATTCGAGTTAGTCAAGTTAAAGAGTTATCTTTTATAACTTAAATATTATTTAAATTTTTTTCGAGTCAAGTTGAGTTATTCGAGTTTCTGTTAAAATTTAATTGTAGAACATTTATAATCTTATGGCACAAATTAGTTCCAATTTAAATAATTTCTATAACCATGTACAATACACATATATTTCTTCATATTTTTTCATATCTAATATATATCATGCAAAATTGAGGGACTCGACTCGAACTTGAAAACTGATCCACTAATAACAAAAAATTTAAGTTATTCGAGTTTCTATTTTATAACTCTTTATTTAAAATTTTCAAGTTGAGTCAAGACGAGTCGAGTATTTTATTTTTGAAATAAATATTATTCGATTAAACTGGTCAAATCGAATAAACGAAAAATATTGACACGTGTCTCGTTAAAAATGCTCCCTAATCCTAACTGGAGATAAAAGAGTGCAACATGTCAATGTTAATACAATTCAATGAGTCAAGTATTTTTACATCAAGTCGAGTCTAATAAATCAATTTTTTTTAGTTGAGTCGAGTTTTGCTCACCCCTACGTTTAGTGGAATGAAACACTATATCTTTTAAGCAAAGTTACGTATTCGATTCCTGATAATATTATGACTAGAACAACATAAATTAAGAATGTCACCCCATAACAGTCATCCACAATATCTGATTTAGATTTATCAATCACTAAATTAATTACAGGTAGTTAAACATTTTTTTTTGAAAACGACACCCACAGGCCACAATTGTCATCCTTGTTTTTGCTTATAAATAATCAAATAACTCTCCTTCATTGAAACCTCCTCCTGCTCTCTTTCCTCGCACCTTCCTCGTCTCTCTCTCTCTCTCTCTCTCCTGTGTTTTTGTTCAGAGTCTAAAAGCCGGTGATTTTGACGCTTGAATCTCATCAACTCTTGTTTCACCAATGGTGAGGCTAATTTCCATACAGGTTCACTTTATTTCATAGTATTTCTCTTTTATTTCATTCGTTTATCAAAACTACACCATAAATAAAATTGGCTTTACGACATTGAAGATTAAAAAAAAAACTTAAATGCTACTGCTCCAACTGATACATGTGAGGTGGATCGGTCGTTTCTCTTAAAAATTTAAAATTTGTATATAATTTTTTTAAAAATAAATATATTTTTTTATTGAAAATTAAATTTTATCTGTTAAATTTTTTATAAGTTTACCCTTTAAGATAAAATTTTGTGTAGGTCCTGGATATGTGCATACCTCATACCTGCCATACACATATCAAAGCCTTTTCTTTTGCCGTTGATTATATTTGGGGCAGTTGAATGCCATTACAGTATTAGTAGGGCTACCCCATCAGTCCAATAATGCTCGTCGGGGAGCTTTTTGTTTGTTTTGAAATTAAACAATAAGTAGTCTTTGAAAACCTTTTCTAATTCAAACACAAAATTATAACTTTAACACATTTTCTAAATTTTAACTTTTGCTTTTACGTCTAAAAATTGCTTTTTGAAACTCTAAACAACGGTAGTTATCAAGTGTTTTAGCACTTTTGAGACACAAACGTTATAATTTTAACCTTCATTCATTTGTTTATAATTAGTATTGTTTGGGGAAAAAGTTATAATTTAAACCTTAATCATTAATTTATAATTAGTTAAGGGTCCGTTTGGTTAATAATTTGTATTGTTTATACCACAAACAATGCTAAATTTATAATTGATGTGTCGGAAAAGTGTTTTTTTTTTATTTACTAGGGATGTATTTGTATTCTATGATGTGTTTATTTTACAATTTTATAACAAGTTTTTCAATTATAGGGTTTAGAGATTTAAGTTATGGTTTATGGATTCAGGTTATAGGATGTAGAATTTAAGGTTTACAGTTAAAATTTAAAGTTTAGAATTTAGGGTTTAAGGTTATATCATGTGTAAAACGATCATTTATATTCTCAATAATTAAATTTTGATAGTAATGTTACATACTTCAATGTTAAACCAAATAATTCAATTTTTTTTACAAAAAAAAATAACGTTAAACTAATCCTGAAATTTTGATAGTAATGTTAAATACTTCAAAGTTAAACGATCATTTAGGTTGACTCGTAATATGTATTTTTTTTTCTGTCAGCCTATAAGAAAGGAGAGAATATTTGGCCACTTGTTTGCATAAAGCCATTATAGTTTAGCATTTTTCAAGCAACATTAATCACAATGTCCCCATCAACGCTCGCTCGATTTTGTTGGACTTTTGCAATGGATCGACTGTCACCAGCGTTACCCGCCCGATATCCTTCGACTTTTGCGAGGGCTCGAGCGCAATCGCTCGATTTTTATAAACATCACACTACCATTGTACTTTTTTATTCTTTATTAAAAACTTAATTTCTAAGGATAAGGGGGGGAATTGATTTTAAAAGATGGCATGATCATGACTTTGATGGCAATTACAAGATCATGGAATCTTTTGTTTTTTAAGCCTTAGGACCACATTAGCTTTTTGATGTAAGATAGGATCGGAGTCAAGAATTTATTTAAGGGTTGTTATTTTTTTGAACGGTATTTAAGAGGTGTTAATTATTTATAAAGGAGTGTCATTTTATTTAGAAAGGGTATTAATTATATATATTTTAATTTTTCATATACAAATTATATAAAAAATACAATTTTCAAAAAATTATAGGGTGTCCTCAAACACCCTAATTGCCTATGTGGCTCCCCATGAGATTGTAAGAAACTTGTGTGTTTATGTTTGGTTTTTGTTTCGGTGTGCTAAAAAACCAAATTAGAAAGCTAAAATCTGCACATTAATGCATATTTGTATACAACGGCGGATCCAGAACTTTTTTGAAGGTGGGCACAAGCAGAAATCATAACAATCTCAAAATTTCAGGGTGGGCACAAATCATAAAATTTAATGACTAATTCATAAAAATTAAAAAAATGAAGCTAAATGTGTGAATTTTAAAAAGTTCAGGGTGAATACGGGCTCACCCAATAATTTGTATAGAGAGTATCGATCATGCAAGAGCAATATTATACGAATGTTCGGCAAAATTTCAGTATCGGTACTGAAATTGAGTATCAATAATCATATACCAATATCGAAACAGGGTTGGAGTATTGATACTCAACCCTTTAAAAGTGAAAATTTTGCTTTGTGATCCATCCACTTTGTTTTAATTGATCTTATGCCCAAAGTTTGAAAATGTGTACAATTTAATCCCTCATTTTACATTGTGTGTGATATTCTTGAGCAAATTGTTTTTTTTTTTTGAAAGGAAAGGACCTCATTAAAACTCCCTCTATATCCTACCAAGGGAAAAGAGTGCTCAAAATTTTATTACTTGACAAACATTACAAATCAACCATACAAGAACCAACCTTGTGCTTCCACACCTTTCTGACACAACACGACGAGGAACAAGACATACGCATCATACTCACCAATAATCCAAACAACTATTCACCCAAGTTCCCGAGAAGAACCACTAAAACACCACAAATACAATCCAGCTAAACCAGTTCCAGTAAATCCACTTGTCTGTCAATGCCCTTCTTGAGCAAATTGTTAAAATTGAACTTCGATTCAACCCAATATTATTTCAACCTCGGAGTGTAGTATATCCGACTTGATTTACGGCTAGATCGTATTTGGGGTGTTACAACCTCCTTGAATAATTTGACGAGCATAGGAATTTCACTTTGAATAGAATAATAAAAACTTTTAATTATGAGATCCACTGGAAAGCAAAAAAAATATGAGTTCCATTAATTGATCGAATGGTCAAGGATGTTCATGTTATCTCAATTTATGTGAGTAAAGTCTCGACATTTTCTTTGAAAATTAAATGTCTCTCTACTTAATGAAAAAATCTTTGGGTAAACTATGCAAAGTACCACCAAACTATTGGGGGTGACTCGTTTATACTATCAATCTTTCAATTGGCACAGTCGTTTTGCTGGAGGAAAATATGAAAAATTATGCATTCAATGAGATTTGAACTTCTAACCTTTAAAATTAAAGGCAATCTCCTCACCACTAAGTCAACATTTTTTTTTTGTTTCAATCACATATAATATATATTCCAAACTGCAGTTTATCATATAAATAATATAAATGTATTATTTCTAATATAAACATATTAGAAATTATTGAGATATTTGATTTTGATATAACTTAAAGAAAAATATTTTTGGACTTAAACAAATTTGCAAAAATATTTTAAAAATCCATTAACTTGAAAAATATGTTTGAAATATTTTCAAAGGTTTTTGACATGTTTTCAAATGATTTTAAATAGCCAAAGTGTCAAAAATAGGCATTGCGTACCAATACGCTTATCTCCGTATCGATACCCATTGTTCTTGTATCGGTATGGATTTCCGCGTACTGATACAATTTTTATCCCCAAAGTTTTCCAAATTCCAGTATCCAATTTCAGTACCTGTAACACTCCCTTCCCGGTCTAGTCGAGAACCAGGTCAGAGCGTGCTGCCGTTGAACAATACGGTGATCTGTGCTATAAAATTTCAATCAATGACTAACATTCAATCGATATTATACTCTTTAAACATTACCAAGTATAGGAATTAGTCCAATTTATCCTGTTTGGAACAATAATCCCTCAATTAGGGCATAAAAGTGATTTTCATATTTTAGGTTTAAATGAAATATTAAATATTTAACTAAAACACCTCTTTTGAATAACATCACGTTGCAATGTGACACTAATCAATTTAGGGCATAAAAGTGATCATTTAATATTCATTTATTTTCTACAATGATCTATCCTATTAAATTAATACCAAATTGAAGAACCTAATTCTAAAGGATCTAATTAAATCACACTAGGTATATTAAATGTCCCTAAACAAATTTTATAACAAATTTCAGTTAATTCGAAAACCAACTGAATTAACCGGGTTTTTTTTCGGTTCGGTTAAAAAATTTAAAAAAAAATTGGTTCAGTTAAGGGTTAAAAAATAGTTTATATATTTTGGGTAATTCGGTTCGGTCGGTTAACCGAATTAACCGAATGCACACCCCTACTTGTACATGAGATAATAATCAATATATAATATATACATCCATTTCAAACAAAAATCCAACATTCTAATGTACCCGAACCTAAGTCCAAAGCATATGCAAACAAATTTTTATCAGCCGAACCCGATCCATCCATGTCCAACGCATTCATAAAAGCGAAACCAACCAGATATTGAAGCGTTAAATCTGATGGCACAAAATTGGCAATACTCGAGAGAGATGACAAGAGCAGCTGCAACTTCCCGTAACGACGCGCAAAGGGTATATATATATATATATATTCCTTTAATAATTGTATACTGTTTGTTCATTGTGAATGAGCTGATCGTATTTGTTGTTTGTTCTTTCTTCAGAAACGAAAATATCATACGGTGATGTCGAAAATAGAGAAGGGGACGAGCAAAAGACAGAGAGGTGGGAAAAGGTTAGTCGACAGTGAAAAATACGTGTCACACTAGTGTTGGCTTTTGATTTCTTTTTTTTACCTTCTTTCCTCATGAAAGAAAGAGTTAAATTGCACATGTAAACTTAAGGCCAAAACCATAGTAATAAAAAATACAGATATTTTTCTATATCTATAACTCACGTACGTGTACTTTTCAGTTCATATGGGAACCATGGCAGGAAGAAGAAGAAGAAGATTCAATTTTCAACAAGGGAATTCGCCGATGTCGGTAAGACTAATTTGTAGAAGTTAAGAAATGCTTAGTTTCTTGTTTGATTATTTTTTTAACTTGATGGTCATTTCCGAACAACAGGGAGAAGCACCAGATTTGTAGGGAAGAAGCTACGGCACCACCCATCCAGGCGCCAGGTTGAGCTGATGGAAAACGAGTTGAGAAAGATGAAAGTGGAGATCCGTGACTCGGCTGAGTCCGTAACGGCAGCAAAAGCAGTAGCTAACCAGGCCGAGTTTAACCTCCAGGTGTTGATTAAGACCAAGAATGAGCTTATGGATAAGCTTCTGGAAATGAAGGCAATTGAAGCCTTTTTCATGGGTTTTCTTTGACTCCAACAATAATGAATAACCTTGTTTTGTAATGCATAAAAACCAGACTTTGATTAATTCTAGTATTATATTTTTTGTGACATTCAACCCTCTTAAATCAACCCAACGAACCTTTCTTTAATAAACTTCTATGATTTCAGAATGATATTGTCTTCTAAAATCAAAACCTTTAATAATTTGACTATGACTATCTAATCCGTTCTTAAGCATGTGATAAGTTGTGTTGGTCGTTAATAGTCGATATATGTGATTATTTCGTAAATTTTGTGATGACTTGTGTTGATGGTCTATACTCATATGTTTACGTATTTATATAACCATTAGTTGTGCTAATATGCTATAGTATTATTATTAATTTTTTGAATGGGAGGGGCCAAAGGCCATTACATTAGAGACTAATGTCTAAGATAAGAAGGGCCAAAGGCCATTACATTACATTACTGATATGCTATCGTATTATTAATACATAGTAAATTCATTGTTTTTACCAAGCTAAATAGTAATACATGCTCGAATGGGACTCAACTTACAGTCAAAATAGTACTATATATTGAAGGCCATAGACTTGCTTTATTGTTGTTTCAATCTTACTTATCAGACACACAGTAGGCAGTTTACCTGGACAGCATCCATCCCTGTAGGAATGGAAATTGTTGGAGAATATATGCATACGGTAATAAAAATACGACTGGATATTCATATTGTTGGTCAGCTCCGTTCAATTCCACTCTGCCATGTCTGATTCTTCACAGGTTTCAGGATTGCTTCGACTTCAGCTAGAGTCTCCCGATCTTTCCCCAGCAGTGCAAGTTCTGTCGCAGCAGCAACATTCTCTTCAACCTAAGTATTGGCAAGCCAAACATTACTAACAGTTAAAGGAGTGAAGTTTGAGTAAGAAAATTCTATTAGCCGGAAATAGAACAAATTTCAGAAAATCAAATGATGAATAGGAACCTGTTTAACAGAGTTCATGCCGACCAGCACCGACGAAATATCTTCATTCGACAAGCTGTGTTGAAGAGCTAACTTCGAAATATTTGTTCCTTTCTCTTTACAATACACAGCAGCAGCTTGGCATACAGACTGAAGAAAGGTTATGAAGACATAATACGAGTTCATGGTGAATTACGATTTCGAAGTATCTTTAGTACACAATTCTACAAACCTTCAGTTCGGGGGATGCCGGATGCCACTCTGGTGGACCGAACTCGGTAAGAAGTCCCATGGCAAGTGAAGATGCATTGATTACCCCAACACCTTTGGTCTTCAAATAAGGCAATAAATCCTCCAATGTTGAATCATTAATGCTATAATGGCAGTATGACAATATCACATCAACCGTGCCCGGTGGAGCCCTATCAAGCACATAAGTGAAAATTTCCAATGGCAATCCCGTGATACCAATGAACCGAATCTTCCCTGCTTCCTTCAGCTTTTGAAGCGCTGGAATTGTCTCCTTCACAATCTGTTACCACATACAAACTGAACCAAATTAACCCAAGTTTTCATCCTAGCATTAAGTGTAGATCCATGTATATTATCTCATGTTACTCGGACTCAAATAAGTGTCGGGTATGATGTTGATAGTAATGCCATTTGTTTGACACATTGAATTACTTAATTAAGAACCTGATCGAGAGAGCCAAATTCAATGTCATGGCATTGAAATATATCAACACAATCGAGTTGCAGCCGTTCCAAGCTTTCATCGATGCTTTTAGTTACTCTCTCCGCACTGAAATCAGAACCTTCATGATGTCTCCCACATTTTGTGGAAACGATATATTCATTTCTAGGAACTCCTAGAGCTTTAAGTCCCTTACCAAGCATCTTCTCTGACAATGTCCCCCCATAATACCTTCAAATTAACCATAATATATACATATAATTCATCAAATTAAACAAAATAAGAAGTTTTAAAAGTGCTCGATTAGTTGAAGTGAAGAATATTGGCATTACGGGGAGGTGTCGAAGAAGTTGATTCCGAGACGGAAGGCTTCACGGATGGATGCGACGGCATCACATTCGGAAGCGGTACCAAAGACGCTGCCAAGAGGGGAAGCAGCGAAACCAACGCTGCTGAGCTTGATGCCCGTGTTTCCCAGAGGTCTGAGTTCAAGTTTGGGAACGTCCATGGATTGAATTTAGATAGGGTTTCTTTCTTTCTTCTTTTTAATGTCTCAAATTAATTCCACTCTTTCTTAAAACGTTTCGTATAGAAAATCCCACACGCCCCATTCTTGACATATGCATAAAAAAATGAAAGCGACACCAGCCATTGCCATCTTTCCAGCTTATAAGTTACCCTCTTTCCTAGCACCTTCTGGTATTGTATTGTATTGTAATAATACTTGCACATTATGGTATGGTATGGCATTGTCATGTGTCATACGTTGTCCTACACATTATGTTCTTAGTTTCTTGCATCGGAAAAATAAGTGTAAAAAAGAAGACACAGATTTTTTTCAGAAGTGGGATTTAAACCCACGCCCTCGTTAGAGGACCAGAACTTGAGTCTGGCGCCTTAGACCACTCGGCCATCCTGACTTGTATATTATAAGTTAATAAAATAACTGTATTTAATAAAAGTTAAATAAACAGAGTCTCACATTAAGGGGCATAAACTTATTTTATTAAAAAGTATAAGAGATTTTTATTTATTTGAATTTTATTCTCTTTAATTTGTTATGGTTTAATATACTTTGCCTCGTAATATTGATTCTTGATTTCATCATTGAAATTCCATATATATCATATTATTTCGTACTAGACACTCACATGGCTGGTGCATGACGGTAACATAACTTAGTTTTGATCTAACAATTGGATTAGATTCAGATCACCTAGACTGCATGTACGGTATACATGACTCCTTAAATGAGGAAGAAGAGTCGCTCTCGTTTATATTTCAAAAACAGGAGTTGCTTTCATTTAAGAATCCTAACGAAATGGAAGCCTCACAATAGCCCAAAGCTTTCTGTCTCGATGTGTTTGAGATTCTACTTAAGACGTTGGAAAGATCTCTATATCAATAAACTCCTCCCATCTTAATATCTTTTGTCAAAACTTTTCAAAGACGAGTGTTTTTCATGATGCGACGGGCATACATGCTTGTATTAATAATAGGAATATGGACGAAGCTACGTTATGAGGGGAGGTTTTGTAACCTTCCCCAAATTATTTTACGTGCCAAAAAAGGGCACGGAAAATCATCAACACACCATAACAGTCGTAATTGCACAGAAATGTTTTGTAAATGCATCTCCCGGAAACACAACCATTTTTCAAGAAACAAATCTAGTTTGTCAACAATCATTTCAAAGTCCGGTTAATTCTATTAATTAACCCAATTCGAATCTAATTATCCAACTGATTAATCGAACTAAATTTTGATTCGGTCGGTTAATTCAATTTTAACTGAACAATAAACACCCTACTTCTTGAGAATTCTTTCAACACTATTACCCCTCCAACTAAGGGTTATAAAACAACTCTCAGGGAGTGAAAATAAGCTCTCTATACACTGAACAAAATGTTCCTAGGTGAACTAGAATGTACTGTCTCAACCCTTCCCAATAATAGAGGATGATCTTAACAGAATCAATTTCATTGAAATATGAATTAGATTGCTGAAGCACGATACAAATCCACCAATCTTGTTGATCAAAGTTTTTAGTAAGGAGAGTATAACACCACAAATCTCAGGCTCTTTATTATCTAGTTTTCTATTACATAAAACTCCTATGTTTCATGTTACTAAATTAAGGAACAAAAAGGTCAAACATGATTATGTACAAGTCAAATTGTCAATCTCCTACTCAACATTGTTTACGTTACCTGTATTTACTTAGACTATTAGTTGCGTTGTACATATCATGTTCGACATTGTTGGCGTTATTTAATGCCTCTACATTAAAAGTAAATAAATTTAGGGTTCAGGGAATATGGGGTAGGTGTATTTTGTAATATTTAGAGTTTAAGATTTAAAATTTAAAGTTATGACTTATTTTTTCAACATATTATTAGGTATAAAACTCAAAATTTAACGAAAGAGACACTAAAAAATGACAAATAATTTTATTGGTGTTGTTGCAACATAGTATGTATATTCGTTTAGACAATAACTTTGTCCTAACAACTTTTTTAGTATTTCTTTGTGAAGAAACCTTGCAACAAACCAATCACGATCTCGTGAGAGTAAATATTAATAACTGAAAACTACAAATCTGTGTCTAGATTAAATTTTTTTGATGCAAACTGATAGGGGAGTCCCGAGAATGCGTCAACAGTCTTTGCATGTATAACACTTAAAAGGGTTTTTTTTTTTTTTTTACCTTATTTAGTGGTCAAAAATTTGATTTTAATATTGAATATGAAACCGTTTTAAAATATGTTATCAGTGTATATCTCTATAAACTAACATAACATAAATGATTAGTCACTGAAAACCACACTTACCGTTATCATCCTTTCCGGCTTATGAATAACCCTCCTTCCTCGCAGTTTCCTCGAAACCTCCTCTTCTCTTTCCTCGCAGCTTCCTTTTCTGTCGTTTAGTTCAGAGTCTAAGAGCCGACGAGTTTGACGATTGAATCATTCATTTTTTCTTTCATTAATGGCGAGACTAATTTTTATACCAAGTTTCGCTACAACCTTTTTTTTATTTCATTCATTTATCAATTATACAGTAAATAAAATCGATTTTTAAAAAAATTAAGATTCAAAAAAAAATCATAGTTCTTGATTATATGGTTTCTGAATATATGGAAGAAAGAATCCAGTAGGTTCTTTATTAATTAACTTTTTCTTTTTTTGTTCAAATATTAATTAACTTTTTCTTCTTCTAATTGTATGCTCAAATTTATAATTAAAATTTTAAACGATGGCATTAAGCCATAGTAATTGATCGTTATATTCTTCATGTTTTGTTTGATAATTGTACAAAAGATGGATTAATGGAAGATTCTGTAACACCCTGAAATTTAAGTTAAAAAAGGGGAAAGATGTAACATGTCAATCAATGGGGTTTAAACCCATGACTTCTAGAGCGGTAAACATATATGTTAACAATTTAGGCCAAGGCGAAGTTCAATTTTAGGGTACTCTAGCCTTTTTTTAAACTTATTCGGTTTGGATACCACCGAACAAGAATTAAAGGTCAATCAACCTCTTCATCTACCCCATTAATTACCCAACTACCCTTTGCATCTGGAAAATATCCTCACCTAACCCCCACCGTATTCAGCCCCGATCTGCCCCACCATTCCGCCGTGGCCTTCACCGCCACCACTAGCGCGTTTACTGCCCCACCCTGAGCGCAGCGCCGTCAGCCACGCGCTTGTCTGTGCCGCTGTTCGCCGAGAGAGACGATTTGAATTCAGCGAGAACAACTTTTTCGACTTCCTCTGTTATTTACATTTTCCGGCCACCCTCGCCATTCATTCGAGGAGTCGTCGCCTCCAGTGAGTTCCCGGTGCCGAGGCGAGTAAAACCCAGGTGGCCGATCATTGATCCGCCGCCGCTAAGGGCCTCGTATGAGCTTCATATGATCTTAGGTTTAGATCTATAAAACCCCTTCCTGACCTAGTAGAGAACCGAGTAATAAACAATATGATGATCGGTGCAATAATTTTTAATCAAAATTCGGTAATTTAGCAAAGACATTCCTTTCAACAATACAATATTGATTCAACAAAGCTTAATAACTCAGTACTATGATTGTCTGTTTTGGACTAATTTTAGACTTTTACAAGTTTTAGGTGCTAATCTATAAATTCAAAAAATTTGGGGTCCCTTAATAAAATTAACCATACCACGATGAAATTAATTCATAAACAGTAAGCTTACAAGTTTTGGTGTCATTCCGATATTAATTACCTCTTCAATTTAATTATACAATGTTTAGTGATTAATGTGCAATGTTCCAAACTTGTTCCAATTAACTTTTAACAGATTTACCTATAACGGTTCTCGAGAGGTCGTACCTATACGTTTGTGTCATGACTGTTAAAACGATTAATAATTAAGGAGTCTGTATCGATACGGTGACCATCCATATCGATACGCAATGCATGTCTTATGATTATTAGGTTCTAATGTTCATTACATATATCGATACGCCTTAAGGTCGTATCGATGCAATTTTTACAACCAATTCTAGTGTTGACTTTTCGCATTGATACACCCCTTTGACGTATCGATACGCCCTGTTGACCGATGTTGACTATGTCCAAATATGCTACCCGTATCGATACGCCTTGTACTGTAATGACAGGTTTTGTCTGTTTTTAATCAATTTAACCTATCAAACGATATCCAAAACCAAATCACGGCAACAACCAACATCACGAAATTAACACATCCAAATTCGACACTCTATCAACCCTTTTAGCCAACAAATCTGCCATAGTATTTGCTTCTTTATAAACATTATAAAAATAAACACATGCCAATTCATCACACTCAGCATCAATCCGCTTAAAACACTCCTATAGATGCCCAGGCCGACGATTCTGATATAACACCCACGATACAGCTACAACAGAATCCGATTCAATTATCAACCCAGTAATATTTCGCCAAATAGACTGCAACACCATACTCAAAGCAAAATCAATCGCATGAAGCTCTATTTCATTGGAACTCATCTCGCCCAATGGACAGGAAAATAAAGCCCATATCCGTCCCTCAGCATCCCTTAAGATCCCGCCACAACCAGCAGGACCTAGTTTATCTCGCGTAGCGCCATCAACATTAAACTTCAATGTACCTACAATCGGTGGGCACCATAACACGCCTACCCGAGCATCACTCACCACAACCCGTGATGCGCATATCCAAGGGCAATCCCACCATTAAGACTCAAGAATTAAGCAAGCATTCGTTCTAGCTTTCACCCAATATAAAGATTGTAATTTAACCAAAAAGAAACCTTCTCAACCAACAAATTTTTTTGCTTAAAAATTACCTCATTACGCGCAAGCCACGCCGATCATAGCACTGCCAATATTGAATATTTTAATGACAATGAAAACATTGATAAACTTGAACAATAAGCAAACAAATTTCATATCGGTGGAATCTATCAATCCTAAAGTACGAAACGTGCACATAAATTCTATTAAGAACGGTAATAAATGATATAAATTCGGATATTTATGTGTATCTGATTTTTTTAGAATTGAATAGTTATAGATATCATGTTAATTTTTTTTCTATAATTATAGATATTACGAATTTTTTGTTTTGACAATAAATAATTTTATAATATTTTAAATATTAATTTTCAGACATACATCATCCAAATTCAAATGCAATTGAATTTTAAAGTAACTCTAAGAATTTTAATTTGAATCTTATAAAAGTTACATATGTCCAACCCGTTTTGGGAGTAAAGCCTAGAACTCGAGCCAAGCAAGACTTGACCTGAGCTTTCAGAGGAAGCTTCTAGGTAAGATGCCTTAGCGGGACATCTATAAAAGCAGACTGCAGATGGCACCAAAATAATTAGCAATTGTCAGAGAATGAGAAGAGCAATCCCAACTTCCCACAACGGCCAACAAAAGGTACATATCTGGCTATTCTACTTAAATTTGTTGATTTTTAACACCCTAAACTTTTTTTTAAGAATTTAATATTCTTCGCATGTATTTGCCCGACTTGTATGGCGAATTTTATTTTTAATATTCTTAATGGAATTCGTCGTATCAGTTTGAAGAGTTCTCAGCCTTTTTGTTATTTTAAGCTTTAAAGGTTTTATTGTTTTTGGTAAAATAAATAAATTAAAAATTCATGAAGCTCACCGAACTTGTATGCCGAACATTATAAAAAAAATTAATATAACATGAATTCCGTTATACCAGCTAGGTGAATTACCACGAATAGTATTATATCCGTAAATAATTTAGTATGGGTATCAAAAAGATAAATAATAAAAAGTACTCCCTCTGTCCCATGAATTTTGTCCAGTATTAACTTTTAAAAAGTCAAATTTTTTTAATTTTGACCGCAATTATTTTAAATATTTAAATTAATTAAATTTTATAAAATGTATATTTTTAAACTATTTGATATAAGGTTTTTAAAACATATTTTTACCAATAATACATTTAAAGTAATAAATAGTCAAAGTTTTAAAAAATTTTGACTTGAAAAAAGTCAATGCTGGACATTTTTAGTGGGACGGGTAGTAATATTTAGGTAAAATCGTCTGCATATCTCTCTATTCCTTTAATAAATTTGTACTTCTTGTGGTCGGTAAGTCTAGGGTGCGGAGCCTTCATTTAAGGTTAAAAAACAGCACAATCGAAATATTAGAAAACACGGATCTCAAAATATTACTTACACAATCAAAATGTTATATTTTTTTATAACATTTTAGGTTGATAATAAAATTTCAAAACTCATAGCCAAGTATAACATTTTGATTGTGTGAGTAACATTTTAAGTTTTATATTTTTTAATATTTTAATTATATCGTTTTTAAGCCGTAAATTAAGTTGTTGTACTTCATATTCAACCTATTACGGCTAGTATTTTTCTTTGTTCTTTCTTCAGAAACCAGAACTTCATTCGGAAACGCCAAAAGTAGAGATGAAACTGAGAAACAAGAACAGAGCCGGGAAAAGGTTGGTGCTAAAAACTTCGTTTAGTTTGTTTGATTTATGTTAGAAATAAAAAACTTGTAAATTTATGTGATGTTATATGCTTTTATATTTTTTTTGAAAATAATCGAGTCGAGTTGAGTTAAAATTATGAACTAAAATTAAAATACTAAATTGCAAATCCCTCATCTGAAGAACTTTGACCGATCCCTGCCCAGTGACGACGACTCAATTGGAATCGAAGATGAATGATGATCATTGCGGCAAATCCTCTATGAATTTTAAGGAAATGCTAGCTTCGGGGACGGTTTTTTATTAGTTTTTTCATACATTACACTGTAGGTCACTGTTTTTATGTGTAAATTTATAATTAGGTCATCATATTTCAAACAATCATAATCGAGTCACTCTATTTATCCATTGTAATAATCAGGTCACTTTTTTTTGGATATGTACGTAACTGACATTAACGTTTCAGTTCAGTTTTGGTCCTTCAACTATGAATATGTTTACATTTTGGTCACTCAACTATGAATATGTTTATATTTTGGTCAATTAATTATGAGTAAGTTTACATTTGATAGCTCAAATGTAACTAAAAAGATAACACCCATTATACACTTAACGGTAAATTGACCCGATTCTTACAATTGATACATAAAAAGATTTGATTGTAACTTTTTGAAATACAAAGATTTAATTATAAACTTATTCATAATTCCATGACTTTTGTAATTTTTTTCATACTACCAACAAATGGACATGGTTTTGACGTTTTGTCTCAATCATGAAAGTGAGAATTTTTAGCTCCTAAGCTTAAGTCTCATGGTCTTCGTAGGATTGGGTCAGTTGACTCAGTTCCACCTAACTTCACGTTGGTATGTTAATTATTACTGTTTTTAATTTGTTTTACTTCATGTAATAACTTATACTTTTCGTGTACCATTAAATAAATTTGTCTAGTACTGATTTTTTTAAATCAAAAATTTAAATTTTAATAATAATTATTTTAAATATATTAATTTATTAATTTTTTATAAAATATATATGTTTAAACTATTTGATTAAAATTTTTTAATATATATTTATTTACATTTTTATTGATAATAAATTGAAAATAATGACTCAAAGTTTAAAAAATTTAACAAAAAAAATCAATATTGGACAAATTCAATGGGATGGAAGGGTATCATATTAAATCATTTTATAAAATTGATGTTAATATGATCCTATTAATCAATAAAATTAGGCTTATATCACAAATAAGTACATAAAGTATACTAATTTTTTTATTTAGGTACCTAAAATATTATTTGGTCAAATTAAGTACTTAAAGTATAGTTTTTGATTAAAATATGCACCTAAAGTATTTTTTCATAAGTAGGTACCTAAATTATTTTTTAATCAATGTCACATGATAACTTTTAAGAACCTAGATGAAAAATATATATACTTTAGGTACCTATTTTTGACAAAAAATACTTTAGGTACCTATTTTGACCAAAAAATAGATATCTATTTTGACCAAAAATATTTTAAATACCTATTTTGACAAAAAAATATATTTTAAATATTTATTTTGACCCAAAAAATATGTTAGATACCTAAATAAAAAATGATGTACTTTAAGTACTTATTTGTGATATAAGCCATAAAATTAACCAAGTGCTCTTCCTCAAGTAAATTTGTCCAGAAATTAAACTACCTCCTCCAATTGGATTGTAGGAGTACTTTTTTTAAGGGTTAAGATATAGGAGTATTTTTTTAAGGGTTAAGCTATATGTATTTTATACGTCTATAAGTCCAATTATACGTATACTTTTCAGGTCACGTGGGGACAAAGGTAGCAAGAGTGCAGTTCTCAGTAAGACTAATTTCTCTCCCCCAGTACTAACCCTTTAAATTCGTATCTGTACAAGTTCAAAGGTCTATCATATATTTAGAAAAAAAAATAACGTGAAAATATTAAGTTTGAAAATAAATTTGAATAAAAAAATAGGTGTTAGGCTAGGACTCCCGGGGACGAAATCAATTTTTTGGGTAATTCTCATTTTAGATCACCAAACTTAACATCCACTTTTATTTATATCACAAATTTTTAATTTTATCAAATTACATCATTTATAAATTAAGTCACTTATATTAACAACGTTAAATAATTTTATTATAAAAAACCAAAATTAACATATTTACTTAACATATTTTTCACATACTATCATCAAATAATGTTTAATTGATAATTTCAATATTTTCCTACAATAATTTTTTGAAATATATTTCATTTAAATAAATTCAAAGAGAAAATACCTAAATTTCCTATAAATCATAACATAAATATTTAAATTTCCAATTAAATATTATTTATCGATGATACGTGAAAAACATTCTAAATAAAAGTGTCAATCTCAGTTTTTACATTAGAATTATTCAATGTTGTCAATAAAAGTGACTTAATTTATAAATAATAAAAGTTAAATGATGTATTTTGATAAAATTAAAGGTTTGTGATGTAAATGGAAGTAGTACCCATTTTTTGTGACGAACTTGAATTATAAAACTTGATGGGAGTCGAAATACAATTTCACCGGAAGACAATTTTGGATGGACTAGATTAAAGATTATTCATATTAGGGGGTAAAATGCATTTTTTCGGTTATTAGGTTGTAATTTTATTAAACTTTTAGGGACTTAAACAAAATTTTAAATCATGGCCCTGCTATCCCCTGTTTTCGCCTTTGTCAAAAGCCATGGCTCAAACTGGACGCCAACTGTTTTTCAATTTTAATATGTTCTTTTCTTATTTAATAAAAGAAATATGCATAACTAAGTATTAAATAAAAAATAAATATATACATTTTAAAAAATAAAATATAGGTGGGTATAAACGAATTAAGATTAGTTATTTACAATTATTATTGAGTTTAAACAAAATTTCAAAATAAACTAAACTTGAATATACATGATTTTTTAACATTCAATATACAATGCTTATACTATTCAGACTCTTCTCTACCTATAAATTAGAGGATATTAAATGAATAAATATGCTCGATCCCAAATCTTTATGTATATTGTACCAATAGTAATGTCAATCGAATTATACCCGATCAACAATATTAACTTGCACTTCACAAGTATAAATCTTAAATAATATTTTTTACGCACAATAGTTCATTTAACTTAGGATGTTGATGTAATTAAACTCATGATATATTGATAATATATACCAATTTGATACCAATTGTATTAGGTTTAATAGAATTAGTAAAAATTAAATCCTAATCTTTTTGTGCCAAACATGCAACAAACTTATCACTTCAATTATGGCTATTTCGGCTATTTTTTTAATAATTACTAATATATATGAGTTATATTTTGATACACAAGCTGTGTAAAAAATTTTACACAATCCTTCTATAAATTTTAAAACTTAAATCTCAAATCCTAGCACCCTAAAACCTAAACCTTAAACTCTAAATTTTAACCATAAACCTTAAATTATACACCCTAAACAATAAACTCCTAAACCCTAACCTAAAACCCTAAATTGTAAAATTAAAAGGCTTGTGTAAACCAAAGTATTTTCCTATATATATGTTATATAAAATAGTCCGTGTAACCATAATAAGCCAAGTGTAAAAAACGTCTCACTACTTGAAATTAACGGCCAAGAAAATTAGTTCATTATTATCATCAAGTTTTAAAAATCAGATTTTCGGTTTATGAGTAATTTTGATTCAATAAATCATGTATTAAATTAGTAATAAATTATTAAATTATTTGAAATTAAAATGAGAATTAATTGATAAGATTTTAAATAATGAGAATTTATTGAATTATTTCAAATTAAAACTAATTTGATATAATATGTAAGTTTTGAAGATTAAAATTGTTATTCTAAGGTGTCACGTCACTATTTTTTAAGTCAAAGATCAAACTTAGCAGTAGTGTATCAAAATAGAAAAGAAACTTGACGTTAGGTATGATATCGCCAAAAATAATAATTACGTGATCAAAACAAAAATACAAAAAATAAATAAGATACCAAATAACTATTTTACCTTAAAATTTAACATAATCCATAACACATGGAGTTTGTATAAATTTGTAGTAGTAAGCAATGTTTGGTGTCTTCTCTTCATTTAGTTTTATTAATTTGCTGGCCATTTACAACAAAAGGGAAAGGCACGGTAGTTGTTGGAAAGAAGCTGGTGCGGCAGCACCGATCCAGGCGCCGAATTTGGCAGATGAAAACCGAGTTGAGAAAAATGAAAGTGGAGCTGGGCGACTCGGCTGAATCACTAATGGCAGCAGAAGTAGAAGCTAATAAGGCCGAGGCTAAACTCGAAGGACTGATTACGACCCGGAACGAGCTGATGGATAACCTTTTGGAAATGAAGGCAACTGAAGCTTTTCTCATGGGCTTTCTTTGAGTTCAACAATTACCTTATTTTAGAATGCAAAGGATCGAGACATAGAATAAACTTCTTTTTTTCTTTCTAACTAGAGTTGTGCCTTGCTTAATTTTGAATAGAAGCGGCTAGTTTTATTAAACGAAAAAATATCCAAAATTATAATAAGGGTTTACAACTATTATCGTAAACAAAATACATAATTTAGACATTTTCCAAAAACTAGCCACTTTAGATAATACAATGACCATACATGAAAAATGTCAAAAACTCATCCAAAAGACTCAAACAAAAAATAAATACGAATAAATCTGTCTGCATCGGCAAACGAACCACAAAAGTGAATTAAGCTATTGAAAGACCACAGAGAACCGCAAATCAAAGCCGAACCGAGCGTCGTGAAAAACTATCCACGAGCGCAAACCGCGTATCCAATTCAATCCGAGGTCAAGAACAGGGGAGATCAGCATGATTACAAATAAGCGCCATCTTGAGCAGTCGTTGTAACACCCTGGCTTTGGGCCTAAGAGTTTCTAGGTTGATTAGATGGTCCGGTGGACCGAGATTAGAGATTCGAGTCGAATTCGGGATTAAACTTGGATTAAATATTTTTGAGTGAGAAAATATTTGGAAAAATATCTAAAAATCACAATTTAATATATAGATATTTTTGGTAAAGCCACTTTTGAAAAATGGAATTTGGAAATGTGACATTTTGGCTAGTGACCAAAATGTAAAGAATGAAAACTATTTTGGTGATTGTTTTGTAAAAGGGTCAAAACCTAGAATTTGTAAGGAGCTATTTGCCCAAAGTCTAATATCGGATTTTTCTCCTTAATTGGCTATTTTAAAAAGGTTTGGGAAAATATAAATAGATTTAGGGAATTAATTTTATAATTAATTCATACGCAAACTTTACGTAACTACATTTTCTCTAAAAGATTTTCTCTTAAATTCTCTTCAGCCAAACACTCGTTTTCTTCAAAATCTTCAGGTAACTTCTTGATTTCATCAATCTTTTGGTTTCAAATGAGTTCTTAATTGGTTCATATCAAAACCTTATTGTTTTAATCTTGTTTTCTCATGTAAATCAAGCCAATTAATGGAGAAAGCCAACATTAGAGGTGAGCCTCGTCCTTCTCCTCTAATGTATGATTCTTTACTAAAATTCTCAAGTTATTGATCCTTTATATATGCTTTCTAATGAGTTTTGATTATTTAATTATGAAAATTGGTTAAATCAAGGTTTAATTGATGAGATTAAGTGATTTTCATTTTGGATCTGTTTTTATTAGTTCTTCATTCATTATAATTATGATTTTGATGTTTGATAATGTTAACAAATTGGTTTTAACATTGGAATCCCGAAAACTATGTGAATATATAATTTTTTAGGTTACTAGTATTGTGTTTTTGGCGAGTTTTAGTTGTTTAATGAATGCTTGAGGTATAAGGATGATGTTAGGTTGTTTTTGGATGTCAATTGAAGATAATTGATGGATTAAACCATTATGTTTTGGCTGGGCTATGTTCGGATGATGTTTGATGTTGATTTCGATAGTTTTGGAGAGGTTTCGGCTATAGTGTGAAGAGGATTGTTATGAATTGATGTTGTTGGGTTTGTGAATGCATTATGATGCATTGAATCCTCTGTTTTTGTGTGGTAAAATCAGGGGATGCTGATCCTCAAGCTCGTAGCGTCACATCGGAAGCTTTGGATGAGTAATTCGCATCGGCGAATGAGGCTTTGCATTATCGGTGAGTGAGAATGCGGATTTCAAATTTGAAATGATTTAAAGGTTATTTTGGAAGTTTAAATTAAGCTTGAAACGCTAGTTTAAACTCGAAAGTAAGTATATAGAGACTTTTCCCTAGGTCGTGCTTTGGCAAAATTAATTTTATGCGTTTTTTATTACATGGCACTTACTGTTTAAGCATGTTTTGAAGTATAATTTATACTATTTTTTATTATATATTGATGATGGATACATTGGGAAAATGTTCCATGTAAGTATGTGGAATACTTGTTAATGTATGGTTTAATGCATTGAAAATGGTTTTGATTGTTGCTTATAAAAATAGTGAGGTACATGATTAATAATGAATTATATTAGCAAGTGATATGGTTTAAAATGTTATCGGATATAGTTTGCCGGCCATAGGGTTGATAGTGCACTATAACGAGTCACCTTGGGTTTTGAGGGGTTTATGTGTACCGAATACTCCACCACGAGTACCCTAACGGTTGAGGGGTTATATGTTACCAAAAACTCCCGTTAGTGGATTATGCGTCTAACCGATGAGATAGTTTGTGATAGTACCCGGTTGTGAATGTACCTTGAATTTCGATTGAGATGGCATGATGTGTTGAGAAGACACTTGTAGAATCCGTGTATCCGATATAATATTTTGAAAAGTGAACTTGGTTTATGATCACTTGAAAGCCAACGTAATTGTTAATGATCATGTTGATGGATGTTGATGTATAATGTTGGTTTATACATGTTTACTTTTTAAGTTTTGCATATAGATTGTTATGCATGAGAAAGCTTAAATTGAGGGTTAGCAAATGGGATTTGTTGTTGATCCATGATACATGTTACATATAGTTTAATATGTTGGTTTTTGAAACTGTTAAGTGCATGGTTTTCAAGGCATGATGTTTTATAAGATGATTGAAATAGTGATTTCAATGTGGTTTTGGAAAATGGTTTTAAGTGCAGCGATGGTGTGTTGTTTGAGCACTCCTCACTAAGCCTAGCGTGCTTACGCTCTCTTTGTCCATCAATGCATATAATTAAAGATTGGAGGCAACGAGCAAGCAAAGGAAATCAAAGAACTTCGGCTATTCGAAAGTATGGTTTCAAACTAGACTAGTAGTAATAAAGGCAATGAGGTTCATTGTGTTTTTGGGAGGGTTTATGCTAAACTCTATGCTGAGCAAGTTTATATTGCTATTGTGGGATTGTAAATGCCCTTTTATGGTTGATAATGCTTTGGATTCATGTTTTGGATGTTAGATGGCTTGGTTTCTAAGAAGCATGCCTTTAGACTTTCATTTGAAGCATGATGCCATGTCTTGATCTTGTATCTGTGATATCTTGCCATGGTTTGGTCTTTGGTGTAGATGTTGTTATGTTGTGGCATGTTTGATATATGTTCAAATCCATGAAAATGAGAAAAACCGGCGAATTGCGACATTACAGGTCTTGGCGTATCAGTACGTGTGTCCCTTTACCGAAACATGTGGGTGTATTTTGAGGGTGTATTTCGGTACCCGAGCAACTATACCGATACGGGCCTGTGTATTTTGGCTGGTCGTTTCGATACTCGAGGAAGTGTTTCGATACGATTTTGAGCTACTGGAATCAGAAATTTTTAAATGGTGCAAGTGTATCGATGCACACCATAGGTTATAATGTTGCATCTAGATGAGATAAAAAAGTGGACGTAATTTGAGTTAAATCTTTACGGGTTTGTTTTAGCAAACCCAATGTAGCTTGCTCTGTTCGGTCTTGCTTCTAGACCAGGTCAAAGGGGTTACATTTAGTGGTATCAGAGCTGGGTTTACGATAATTGGGATAATGTTATTGGTTGATTTTCATTGTTTTCTATGCACGTTGGTTGTTATATGCCATGTCGGGGTATGCTTTGGGGACACATTGCCTTATTACTACAGTCTGAAATGTTTTGATTTGAAATGGAAGTCTTGGATCCTTGCTTAGAGCTGGCCTGATTGTTTTTACTTTGGTGTATTATCATGCCTTAGATATTTTTAGCACGATGGGACCAAGGAGAGAATTGTGATCTGACGCGATTGCTTCTTCCGTTGGGCTGGGAAATGAGGAGAATGTTGTACCTCGTGGAGAATTGCCACTTGCTTCTCCTAATCCACTTGTAGGAGTGGAGCAAGTAACACCTGCGCCAGCTGGGCCAGTGTTGGGTGATATGGTGCCTTTGATACAGGCGATGACCAGAGCTTTTCAAGCTGCCATTGTTAGAGTGCAAGTGCCTACACCAGACGTTGTACAAACGGGGTTGCCATTGGAACGCTTACGTAGTTTAAGAGGCATTGATTTCAGAGGGTTGGCATCCAAAGGATGGATGGCCAGCACCGACCAAATTTTGGAGCAGATGGGGTGCAATGATGTTTGTAAGTTGGGATGTGATGTATCCTTGTTGCAAGGTGATGCTTATAGCTGGTGGACTATCGTGACTGTGGGCATGAAACCTGGTGATGTGACCTGGGAGTTCTTTCGACCTACTTTTAAAAGGAAGTATCTGGGAGTTAGATACTTGGATGAGAAGAAACATGTGTTTCCCAAAATCTAACTCGATTAATCCTAAAACCCCTTTTCGATTTTTATCCAAATCAATTTGGATTTCATTTATACGAAATTGGGGGAGAAATCGTTGCATCGATTTGGTGGAGATGAAATTATCAGTCTTTTTAACATTGCATAGGGAGCAATCTATTGTTAAAGAGGAAATGATTGTGCCCGAAACTGAAGAAAGAACAACGGAAGCCAATAGAATTGATCCATAAGAGCTTCAACAACAGTAATAATGGAGTAATTGGCGCCATCTTTTTGCCCGAATTGAAAGATGGGTCATTAAATAGTGACTCGAGCGCTATCTTGAACGAAGACGACGACACCACCAACAACAAGAACAACAAAAACAACGCTGCTACTTCTTTGTTTGGTTTCCTAAGAAGCCAACATCTTTTTGATGTGGCCAACGATAACCTCGTCATTCAACTTCAACTCATCATTTGCTTCTTCACCACCGTCAATGTAATTTATTTGGGTCAAAATTGTAAAGGGGTTTTAGGGTTAATCAGGTTAGATTGTGGAATGATTTTTATTAAAGGTGGTCCTAATAATATTATATTATTTTTATTTTTATTTTTATTTAATTTTGATGTAATTTTTGAAAATAAGAAATTATAAATGAATTGGGTGACATGGGGATATTTCATTGGTTATTACGTTTTCTTAAACGACATCACTTTTTGGGTTGTTTGAGTAACTACATAAATTTTAAGGAGTAGAATAGTCTAAAAAAACTTTAAGTACTAATATGAGAAAAATGGTAAACATTAAGGGGCAAAAAGTGCATTAAGCCTAAAAAAATAAAACATAGCATATTTTATTGATTTATCAAATAATTATAACTAACTTAACTAAAACACATTTACGCGTATAAATTATATTTAAATATATTTAACTAACTAACGGCGATATACAATTGTAAAGAATGTTTATACTTTGAAATTTGATTAAATTATAAGCCACATCTTTTAACATTTTAAGGTTTACGGAATAGGTTGCGAATTTATTCTTAAATTTATAACGATTCAAAATTTATATGATGGATAGTTAGTGGACGAGACGAGCGAATACTAAACGAATGGATATGATATGAATAAGACCACAAATCCAACACTTAACCTATTTTTTTTACGGTGATATAACTTTTTACATTCATAACCGTCCACTGCCCATTAAATTTATTCTCATCCCCATCTTAACGAAAACGAATACAATACAATACGAAATTCACAAAACTGGACTAATCTGCCATCCTAGTCTTAAATCAAACAGAAGCAAATCACCTCATCGTCTCCGACACTCGGTCGGACACTTTCGCTGCAGGTAAAATCATTTCCTTCTTTGCCGTCTCCCCCAACTCAGATATTTCTCGTGCTTACAAACTCTTTCTTTCTCTTCAACATCGAACCACCTTTATTTGGAACACCATCATTAGAGTTTTCGTGGACAAAAACGAAAATGCCACCGCACTTTCTCTATACAAAAACATGCTTCAATCTGGGTTCTTGCCCAACAACTATACCTTCTCTTTCCTTCTTCGAGCCTTCAGTGAGAAATCCTCTCTGGGTTTATCTTCTCATGCACAAGTGATCCATTTCTACGCTACTTGGAGCTCAATGGCAGCAGCTCGTAAACTGTTTGATGTAAGTACTGACAGCGACGTCATTTCGTGGACCGATTTGATAAGTGGGTGTTTTATATATGGCCGTGTACTTGAGCTTGCAAGGGAACTGTTTGATCAAATGCCCCAAAGAAAAGCGGTTTCGTGGAGTGCAATGATTACCGGGTATGTATGTGCAATATACCCCTTAATTAGTTCTTGTGCAAGCATTATATTATCTGAAATAAATCTCCCCTGTATAAAAGCAGACTGATTAGGTGAAATCAGACCAGGTAAGATGCTTGTGAGCCTAGCAACCATGACCTTTGGAATCCATTTGCAGATTACAGAACATCAAAAAACCGGTCCGCAACCTTACGGGGTTAGATTTCTTGGGTACTAAAGCAATATTTTCTAACTTTGGCCCTGCACATTCACCCGGTTCGCCTCTTTTAACTCAACCTGAACCAACTCAGCGATATTTGGTTTCAACTTTTTGTGTATCTCGGCTCGTGCACAAGCTATTTAGCAGCTCTGGCTTTGCTTGAATACGCATGGTTAAGCTAACTAACCCGACAATACGTAGACTTTTCAAAGCTCGAGTAGTTGTTAGAGGCTGTCATAGCAAATGAAAGCGACGTGCTTATTATCCAAGCACCACATAATATGCTTAGCAGGTATATATAATGATCGGAGTGCTTGTAGCTATAAAACCCAAAAAGCACGCTTCTTGCTTCAAAACACCGGGAAAGGCACTAAATCTTTTGTTATTTATGCATGCAGTGCATTTTCCCTAGTCTGAATCATGTTATTTCTTCCTCCTTTTGAACAAGCTAGTTATGTCTCCTTTCTTTTTGCCATTAGATAGCCCCTGAATATTCCTCTTTTTTAATTTCTTTTCTCGTCTACTCTTGGATATTAAGCAAGCTATTTCCTCCTCCGTCTTGTTGAGCCCGTCAAATAGGAATTTTATAAGTTGTAGCAGTGAACAGGGACGGAGTCACTCTTGGAGCATAAGTGTTGTGGCTCCTCCAAACTTTTGGTATCATAGTATTTTAGGTCCTTTTTAATTTAAATATTAGTCAAATGAGGTTTTTCTTCCTCTCAATTTTTAGATTTAAACACTTAATTGGTTCTTAACCTCTCTCGAAGTTTGATCCTAGCTTTCTCCCTCGGCGGTTATCAACATAACATATGTTATCGTGGTTACTTATGATATTGGAGAATCAAAATCAGAAAATAACGATAAACCATCTTGATATCATAAGCCCGCTTTTACCATTTTTTTTCTGTTAGCATAATTCGTGTGTCTTGGTGGGCTAAGCTTCTTTTGGCAGTCGGATTATAGATCAATAAAATCCTCATTACATCTTTTGTGTTGAATGTTGAGAAAATGAATATTTCTAAGCAATTCCCTGCAACTACTTTTTCAATAAAAGAATCAAGTCTTTGGCTTACATCTACATAAGTGAGTTTTGAGTAGTATTAAGTTTCAAAAATATCTTCGACTCTTAGGGATCAAAGGTCTTTTAAATGGGTAATATACCATACAACATAGAGAAAAGAATTTAAAACTTTTTTCATATCTGTTTTATGATCCATTCTCGAAGTTTATAGTTGCCATTAATTAGTTGATACAATCATTTTCTATAAAGGTATAGATAAGATACAGTTTTTTTTTTTACTTTGGAAAGTAGAAGCTTAATCAAGAACTATACACTGAGCTGTATACAAGCTTTCATTAAACTAAAAACCCTAGCTAACTTACCGTTAGTTAGTTGTAAACCTATATCTATAACAAATTCGAAATATAGTGTCATTCAACCATAACTAAAACGATATCTCTTACTAATACATCACATGCTCGATTAACTTCTAAAAATCTCTAAGAAAATATTCACAAATTCCGAATCCCTAAAAACCAATCAGTTCTTTCAGTTCAAGACAGAACTGAAATTCCTCATCAATTTTTGGAGTATCACACGTTAAACCGTGATTTTTTTATTAAATTTTCTTCATCATATGTATCGAAATGAATTAGTCAGCCGGCTAAAGATGATTGCAACCATTTTCTAATTTAAAAATTCTGTTTATGGTGATGTTTATTATAATATTTCATCTTTTACAATTTCGACGATCGTTGATTTCGGTGAACTTTCGTTAGCGCTCACTCGATTAAAGCAAACAATATATTTATTTATTTATTAATATATGTAGGTTTTCATTTTCTAGGAGACAGCACAAGAAACAATATGCTTCAAATTTCTGGCCAATTTATTTATTTTGTTTCCGTTTGCCAAAGCCTTGTATGCTTCAAGTGATTATTACGTTTCCTATTTTTAATTATGTTTAGCTGATGTGTTTGCGTTAATATTTGAGTTTTTTAATTATTTTTTTGTTGTAATACATTTATTAAATATTGCTCTTATCTTTTAGAATTTGAATAATGATCGCACAATGAATCGTTCGATTTTGGTAAACAGTTTTTGAGCTCTCATTCGATGAATCTGAATTGAGTTTTAGATACGATGTTAACATTTTTTTTGTTTTGGTGCAGACTGCAGACTTTTTTCTTTAATTTTCTTACCAATTTTTGCTTTTGCTTTTGCTTTTGCTTTTGCTTTATGTGTCCATTGTTTTGCTATCGGTATCCAATTGATACCGCATTGGTTGATAAATTTATATCAAATATTACAAAAAATTAATATTTTTTCAATTTAATTTGTTTCATTCACAACACTAAAATTTATACTTTTAATATTATTTAAGAGATTTAATGTTTTATACTACTAAGATAAATCGGCTGGTGTTCATATTGTTAATTTTTAACTCTTCTAATTCAACATTCTGCTGTCAAGAATATTAATATTTTACTCCTGATTAGTATTAGGTTTTAAATTCAATCTCAAATTATCTCTGTTTTTTACTCTTATAAAACACGGTAAAAAGGGTAAACTTACCCTTGTAGTAAACACAAATCAACAATATTGTTTTTATTTTTTATATTAATTTTGTCTTCGAAGTATTTAATTACATCAATTTTAGTCTTTGAGCGATGTTGACTGTTGTTGTGGTAGTCAACGGTGCTGACGTGGCAATACATGTGTGATGATGTCGTGGCGGAGGGGTTGAATTGATTTTTTCTAACTTCAAGGGCATAATTAATTTTTTACCAAGTTCAGGGGCATAATTGATTTTAATTGAAAGTTCAATAACTTATTTAATTTTTAAGCTAAAAAATAAGAAATTTTAAAAATATTTAAATATTCATAAAATATTAAAAATACTATAATGAATTTAAAAAAATTGTGTAAAAAACATAAAATTAAAAATATCAAACATTATAAATATAGAAAAAATAAAATTTAAAAATATTTATAAGCTATTGAAAACGTCTTCAACTGTTTCTGGTTATGCTAAGTCTACTAATATTCTTTGAACATATTTTCAATGAAATCATTATTTCATTAGAGTAGTAATAAAACCAAATTTCTTCTTCATTTTTCTACGTCAAATATTAATGAACATCAGTTTGATGTAGAAAAAAAAACTTAAGTTTTATTGTTACTCTAATACAAAGATGATTTCACTGAATTTTTTTTATCGAATGGTAATACTCCGACTGACGAAGTCGAAATTTTTTTCGATGAAATTATTCAATTTTTTAATACTTTATAGCTTTTATTTATCTATTTTTAATATTTTAAAATTTTAATAATTTCTTAAATTATCATTTGTTAGCTTAAATAATAAATAAGTTATCTAACTTTCAATTAAAATTAATTATGGCCTTGAACTTGAAAAAAAATCAATTACACCCTCGAAGTCAGTTAAAAAATCAATTCAGTTCCTTTGTCACATCATCATAACACATGTACTACCACGTCAGCAAAGTGGATCGGCACGTCAACACCGTTGACTGTCACGTCAGCACTTAACAGTTAACGTCGGTCAAGGGACAAAATTAATGCAAACAAAAAAATAAAGACAACATTGTTTATTTGAGTTTACTATAGGGGCAAGTTTGTCCATTTAGCTTATAAAATGAACATTTTATCAAGATGATTTTAATTGTTTGTCATTTATTTTTATTTTGTTGTTGTTAGATTCTCTAGGTTTTGCTATAATTAATTCGAACCGACATGCGTCACACACCTAACTTTGATTAGTTAATATTTTGAATTTGAGTTTAGAGAATTGGAGTATGATATATATATTTAAGGCTTAGTGTTTAATATTTAAAATTTAGAGTTAAGTCTTAAAATTTAATATTTTAGTGCTGAAACATAGAAAGAAACTAAAAAAGGATATGAACTTTTTTTTGAACAATAACATCTGAATTTTATTAATTACCATGAAAGATAATATAATACAATATATCAAAAAGAGAGAGAAATGGACAAGTTCACTAAAAATCTCTTATAATGGTATATAAAAAAGCAGACATTTCTATTGAGATTAATATACTAAAATTCAGAAACTAATAGAATGATGAAGTCTTGAATTTAAAAAGGATATGAACTTTTGTTTGTGAATTTTACCCCCCCCCCCAAAAAAAAAGAAAAAAACTAAAGGAATGATAAAGTAAATAAACATTTTTATTCTAATAATTCCGAAGGGATTTCGTTACACTCACGCATAACTTTTAGTCTTGACTTTTCATATACAACTCAAGTTAAGGCAAGCCAAACCAAAATTATATTGAAAACATCCAAATGTACAAAAAGGTTTAGGGTACAATTAATGAGATTTAAATAATATAGTTGAAGCATCGACCAATAATAGTGGAATTTACACGCCATATGTCGTTTACTGTCATGATTGATACGCTGAACCCTGGAACTAAGTACAAATACGTCCAAAATGTGTGAATCATTGATCTAATTATTAATTATTATTACTATAAAACTTATGTAATGGTCCCACTCCTATATATATATGATTTCGGGTCCACAAAATTGTACGGGCGTACTTATGGGCAACAAGATGCAAGGAAAAGAGAGGAAATCTATGTCCGCAATTGTCAAAAATCAAAAGGTAATTGCTGCAATAAATGTTGGGTATTTTCATGGATGATTAATATTTTGAGAATTAATTGGCTTTTTTATTATTATCTTTTTCCAGCAAAGGATGCAGCCAGCACTCACCGTGTTAAAACCGGAGATGAAACGGGTTTTCCGGGAAGAAAGAGGCAAGGGAATGCAAAGGTTAGTCGGAGAATATGATTGATGTTCTTTGGCTAAAAACATTCGGCAGAACAGAAACAAAAAACATAACATATATCTTTGTCGGTTTTAACTCTTATACTTGGTTAAAATTTTAAAGGTCATGTATGGTTTTTCATAGCGATGTTATCTATTTTATTTATTTAGGTCAATCCCAAATGTATTAAAGATTAAATATTCATTTTCAGAGCTAAGTTAGGTGAGAGTCGTGTTATGCTAGGTTAGTCTTTTTAAAGCAATGACCATGAGGGACAGGACGAAGTCAAGAATTTCTAATTGAGTTAAAAGATTAAATTGAATTAACAATTTTTAGAAGGGGGCTTAAGTAAAAGTTTTGTCATTTTATCCAAGGAGGCCATCTGGCCAAGGCCCCTACGTGGCCCTTTGAATTCGCCTATACAGCAGGATATCAATAATTTTATATTAGGAGGACTGAAATAAAATTATAAATATTTTGATGCTGAAAGTAAACAATTTATGTTAGAAAAGATCAAATAATTTTATTCTTTAATATTATATATATCTTATAAAAAATATGTTTTTAAAAAATTTGGGTGTCATATAAGTATATAACACCCTAGTCACCATACACTTAAACGTGCATTAAGAAAACTATAGGTAATTTAAACATAGTACGAAAAAAATCTTTACAAATGCAAATGAAATGAATTTGAAGTACTTAAAAAGTTGAACTCTAGCATTTTAAAACCAAATGAAGAAATTATAATAGTTCATACATAAGTAACTTTTTTATAATATGATTACATATCTATTATAGAATTATTAGTTTACATATCAGACATAACTCTTTACGTATATTTTTTTGACAAATTTTAATTCTAATCTTACTTAAAAAGGAGAACAAGAGGAACTTTAGGAGAAAGAAAATAATATTTATAGTGGATCTAAAACTCGTGACCTAAAAAATGAGAAAACAAAGATAAGCAGTTTAACTAACCAACCAACGTACTTGCTCTCTCTACATGCAATTTTAATCCATTGTTGTGTGTTTTTAATTAATACTTTTAAAAATTACATTAGTCCCGTGTTAAAAGTTATATCTTTTAAATAGTTTATAATAAAGGTAAAAATTTGATACGCATATTATGTAAAACTAATTTTATACAAACATGTGTATTTATATTATAAAAATTCAAATTCTAAATTCCTAACTCTAACCCTACAAAACTAAACTCTAAACCTTAAACCCTATGTACTAAATTTTAAACACTAACCTTAAATTTTAAATCATACAACCTAAACCTATAAACTTTAAACCCTAAACTAAAACTCTAACATCTAAGACTAAAAGGCCCGGTAAACTTATCAAAGTTTTTTTTTCATATAATAATGGTTACATAACACTTCGAAATCTCCCGGCAGGTCAAACGGAAAACTTGGCAAGAAAAGATGTGGGTCTTCGCCTGGGGTTTTGACAAGTCTCACCGGTGGGTATGAAAGCTTTTCTTATTTGCTAAAAGGGAAAAAAATATTTGGTTTGTTTGTTTTTTTAATTTTTTATATTCGTTTTATGATTTATATTCGAAGTTTATTATTGTCCCTTCAATTTCAAGATTCGAATATAATTTTTTTAGTCAAGAGTATAATATGTTTTATTACTACATTTATCACCTACTGATTTTATAAAAATAAAGCTGTCTATGTTCTCTATTATTGATTTATTATACATCAAAAAACTGTTATGTAATTACTGAAATAAGACTATTTATAGAAACAAGTTAAGAAGTATTCTTTCCATTTCATTTAAATTGTTATTTGTTGTAGTCGCTTGAATCTAGATTGAACCCAGATTTTCTCAAGATTATCTGAAACCACTCAAATTATTTATTCTTTCTCATTCAAAAGGAAAAGGGGGACGCACCAGATCAGTAATTGGAAAAAGTCTGTAGAAATCCAGCATCCAGGTATATATATATATATATATATATATGGTCTGATTAGTTATTGATTTTGATGGATTATATATATTTTAAATTTTTTATATGGTTTTGAATACTTAGAAAGCAAAAGGAACTCTCTCTAAAATTCCATATATATATATATATATATATAATTATATATATATATATATATATTAAATTCCATAAACATAAAGTCATGTTTTAAATATATATCAAAATTGTTTGAGCTAAAAATAAAAATATGATATTTGAATATGGATTTTGTCTTGGAACTAAAGTTGGGATTGAGTCAAGTTTGGAAATCTTAAACAAAAGAAAGTTTCTTCGCATGCCAAACTTATGCAATGATAAATTTTAACACAAAAATTCTTCAAAACAAACAAAGATTCATTTGGGAATGTGTCAAGATCCACATCCATCTTTAAATGAGTTTGATTTCTGAACTTTTGAAAATTTTAGATGAATATAAAATAGACGATTGTAGAGGAGGATGACGGCAGAAGAGCTCGATCGACGATGACAATAGAGTTAGAAGAGAAGAATTATAACACTTAAAATTTGATCTAAAATATCTTATGTGTATGTAAGTCGTTAGACATTCAAAACAACTTAAAACTTATATTTCTTATTTTTTTAAAAAAAGATAAAAACAAAAATGACATCCCTCTATAATCAAACCAAACCTAAATTTAGATATCAACTTAGATCTAAAATAAATTTAAATATCAATCTAAACCTAAAAAAGTTCGGGTATAAACTTGAGCATCTAAGGCGAAACTTATGTTTGTTGGTCTATCTACGCTAACGGTTATATTAAAACAATGAACAAGTTGTCTTCCGAAAAAAAGAGAAAATCAAAACCTTGACTAAGTTAGAAATTTTGTACAATAAAACCGAAATTGAATTATAATCTTTTGTGGAATTAAAATAAGTGGTCAATATTTTTGATGGGTCAAATAATAATTTCACCGATATTTAAAATAAGTTATTTGAGCAAGTGGACAAGGCTCGGGCAAATTTTTAAAAATTGCTCCCCCATAGAACCTACTTGTTCTTTTGGGATATGTTTTAAATATCAATTCCTTTTTCCAAGTTTTCTTCCCTCTTCCTTGAAACAAAATGCTTATTTCTTCATTTCTTTTGATTTCTTTCTTCTTCCTATGGTTTACAGAAATAATCATTCACTTGTAGTCGTACCTACCAGTGTTGAGTTCACCTCGTTTCCAAAGTTTTCTTGGATCGTAACGCAATTCACTACTTCAATGAAACCTAATTCGATAGGGTAATCTTTTTCGATATATGATTTATTGAAAAATATAACATATTTTCTTATCGGAACTTATATATACTATTGTTTTTGTGGTTATATAAACAATTCGGAATTTACATATTATTGGGATCGCTGGTGTTCTTGAATTCACAACTTTGTGCCAATTCAGAAATTGCTGATTTCCAATAATTATGATATGAAATTAGTTAAATCATCGGAAGAAGAAATCATAGATGAAAAACAAGGAATCGGTTATAGCTCAACGGAAGAAGAAAAAATTACAAAAAAAAAATGAAGTATAAGATTTTGAAGTTATTCCAGAAAAGAACAAACGGAATAGACCTTAAACTAAAAGAAGATGAAAACTTTTATTTTGTAATTGGATGCGGAGAAAAATTCTCAAGAAACAATCAGACAAAAAAATGCGATGCGAAAAAGGACTTTGAGATGTAATTAGATTAGTAACTGTATTTGAAATCAATTAAGAAGAGTAACTCAATCGATCAAGGTCAGAAAATCAAGAACATAGGATGCTGAAAAACATAGGAGGGATTCTAGTGTATGTATCAAGGGAAAGGAATCAACTAGCAGATCATCTCGCAAAAGAAGGTGCTCGCTGTAATGAGACTTTTAAGGTATGGTGGTAATTGGGTGGACTTGATTTCCTGGTTTTGCATTTGGCAGTTTAATTGTGTAGAACTGTGAAGGATGTTTAATCAGATTGGTTTGATACTCTCTTGTATGCGATGTTATCTTTTCTTCTATTTAGGTTTTTAACGAGGCACTCAACTTGAACAAATAAATACTTATCAATAAAATCTATATTGCTGAGGAAAAAAATGGTGAAAAACCAATTTGATTGTGGATTTTGTTGCAGACAACCTGCCTCTATCGTTTCTTTGTTTCAGCGAGGAGACCAAGACAGGATACGATAATAGCAGCCTCTGTAGAACAAAACTCAATAAAATAATGCATGTGGAACACAAGGGTTCACCTAGGTCGACAAGTTCTAATAACAGTTGCCATATTGTCTGAACTTCTTTGTTTTGTGTTTTTATTTGGGATGACATCCCTTTAAATACCAAATATTTTTCCAGGTTCCTTCCCTCATCTCTATCCTTCAATGTCGATGTTGTTAACGGATACTGATCTGCTTCATCCGATGGTTTATTGAAATAGTCGACGTAGTTATCAGTTTTGAGTTCAACCTCAGGCACCCTTGGTTACATCGCCCGCCACTGTGTCTTTTTAATTTTGTTTTTTTTTCCTCCTCGGAATGATCAGATATCATTATATCAACAACTGTAGTGGTTTACTACGTCTTCCTCCCAAATAAATTCCAATTTTTTTAATGTTGTAATTTTACTTTGTTTAATCATTATGACACCGAGTTTTTTTTATTAAGACCAAAATTGAAAAAATATTTTATGTACTAACGGTAAAATTAAATTTTTTTACAAACGCCTTAATTTTAAGAATTAGATATCCAATTTAAGGGTTTAGGTGTATAGATTTAAAATTCAGGGTTGTGGTTAGAATTTGGGTTTATAGTTAGAATTTAGGTTTATAGGTTAGAGTTTAGTTTTATGGTAATACGGTTAGGGATTTAGGTTTTAACCTATAAGCCTTAAAATTTAACCCTAAACCTTAAATTCTAATCACGCCCCCTAAATTCAAAACACGTCCACTAAAATCCCTAAACACTAGATCCTAAATGAAATCCCTAAACCCTAAAACTAAAATCATGTGAAAAATAAATTTTCTACAAGAGCTTATGCATGAAATAATTACTCTTCTTAATAACATGCTAAAGTTAATAAACGAAAATAAGTTATTATTAGTAAAGTGGCGAGGAATTTGATTCTTAAATAGTTTTTTATTGTTGTCTTTTTAGCGAGAATTGTTTATATACATAAAACTTTGAATTCGAAATTTACTTAATATAAGTTTTAGTCCTTTCCTTACTAAATTGATATTGAATTGATTTATGATATTAACTCTGTCATTCACTCCATATATGTAGTATAGATATCTAGAACAATCGGTCAGTTTTAAGGCTAAGCATATCAAGAAATTTACTCTAGATCAATAAAAAATGAAAAATAACTAGATTCATGTTTCATCCAAATTAAGATAAATCATATAATTTAGTATTTTTTAATAATAAATCATGATTGTAATTATTGCACTCACTGAATTTGAATTATACAATTAAAGTTGTAATTTCAAAAAGAAAACTCCCCTCTATAGTTCTTTTCTTCTTCATGTTTTTCCATTTCCAATTAGATGCTACGAATTACATTTTAATTTCATTTTAAACACCTATCCTTTTATTCTATATGTGTTAGTATATGAGTTGGTGCAAAATAATTTTAATTGATAAATTTTAATCAATTATATGGTTTTATTTTAATAAAGAGAAGGAAGATATATATTTTTTTATTTTACCAAGATATTTTTACTAGAGTTTTTACCCATCTTATAATTTTAACTTTAGTATTTTACCGATTCTTCTATATTTTAAGACATGAAATTTAGAAATGTCAGTAACCGAGTTTCGCGAGGACCCATCTCAGTTCACAATTAATTGTGTGGGGATGAGTACACATTTGGCGGATGGTGGGACGAGAACGAGTATAAAAAATTGACTCATCCTAGGTGGTGGGATAGATATGAGTATTATTTTGTATTTGTTTCGTCCTGTCGCATCTCCAGTCACCCACCGACCCACTCAATATACATAATAAGTATATTTAATTTTTATAACAATTAATTTACATTTACTATTTTAAAAATAATCAGAGTTTCTCAATTTTTATTCAATTTTAACACATTCTCAAGCATCACTCATTCAGTTTCTCAATTTTAATTCACGTTAAAGTTATATTTTGATTTATCAATTGAAGGGTCACACTAACTTGTTATTTTTTTTAAATAACGACGATTAAAATAATGTCATATGGTGAGAGTCCAAAAAATAAATATTTTTTTATAAAAATTAATTTATATTTATTTAACTAATAAAATATATTATACGAAGCAAGTCATGAGATAAGTATTGCGGGAATCAAGAAAGCTTAGAGGCAAAAGTAGAGCGCGAAGTAGAAATGAAAATAAAGAATCTTAACCGGATAAATACGAGAAAAGTACTCTTCACACGTATTCCTAAAAATGTTTTAACATTTAAGTAACAATTAAGCTTTTCATTGGGACGAAGGCATGAAATATTTTACTCTGGTGGATTTTTTTAATCTCAATACAGTTGTGTGAGTATCTCGTTAATTGTTAATAATATATAACTCTGACAAAATTTGTATATTTGAGTAAATGGTTGTACATTTGATACATTGTAAATTTGTATATTTGATATTTTGCGAGTCTATAAATTTAAAGATTTTAAGTAAATTTGGTTGAAATTAGAGGGGTTTATGCACAAGATTTGATTAGTGTATGTATGATATCAATATATTTTATGTTTATTCAAGTTTAATCCAACTTAAAATTTAGATACTAAATTTTGTTTAAATTTATTCATATTTGTAAATGGATCCATTTTTATTTCCCGTCCATATAATTTTAAAATCATTTTTGTTATTTTGAATTTAATATTTATTTTTATGTGACGAATTATATAATGTTAACAAACATAATAAATATAGTTTATTATAAGATTAAAAAGTATATTGTGTTGTACAGAGTCGGGATTAGACAATTAAAAGATTAAAGTCCTTTAATTTTAAAATTAACAGGAATAAAACTTAATTTATGAGGACAAAACTAAAATTTTGAGGAGACAAATTTAATTTAGCATCCATTAAAACTAATAAAGTCTAAAACTATCAATAAACAAATATTTTTGGAAAATAAGACGGGCTCATTTCACATCCTTGATACATCCGTCCGTGAATTAAATTTTTAACCTTCACAGGCCACTACGTTGATATGAAAGACAAAATGAGGAGGGATGATTACGCAACGGCATTCAAGGTTTTGGGTTTAGATGAAAATCGTAAAAAAGGTGTTAGATCACTGATTAGGTGGGTTTAGTCGCCTTCCAATCGCTCGATTTTGGGATATTCCTCCTTCCTACATTCACCGATCCACTGGCGACGGTGAAGACTATATATGCCTTTTCTTTCTTTCTGAAGAGAAAAACGAGGTAAACTGTTGTTTTTTAGCGCGATGTATGCCTTGGTTCAGGCGCAATCGCTTGATTTTGGCAGATACGTGGGAACTCTTGTTCGTTGACTTCGATGGGTGAAGCCGATGGACGCCTTGGAAACCGCTCAATTTTGGCGTACTCATACGAGCATTGGGCAATCGATGAAGGGTATGTACGCATGGAGCTATCGGTGAAGCCGATGTACGCCTTGGAAAAGTTGATTTTGGCATTTTCCTGCAATGAGGAGGGTATGAATGCATTGGAAGTCACGCAATCGCTCGATTTTGCCGATATTGATACGAGTATTGGACTATTTGCCGGCGATCGATGAAGGGATGTAAACTGTTCATTTGTTAGCATCGATCGCCAGCTTAAATTTTGGTAATGTAACTTTTAGCCCCTAACATTGGCTTTGATGTACAATTTGACTCCTGACTCTCTCTCTCTTTTTTATAATTTGACCCCTGATTTGGATGCGGGTTGCAATTTAACCTTGACTGTTTGTTGAGTGCAATTTGGCCCCTGAATGTGTTCAATCCTTGCTAAGTAATGACATCTGTTTCTTTTTGAAAATTAGAAAATTATATAAAAAAATAAACATGAAAAGATTTGTGAAGTTTTAAAGAATATATGTAATATTATGGGTGTTAAAAAATACCTGACTCAAATGACTTGTTGACTAAAACCCTTAAAATTCGGGTGTTCCTCTAAAAGATTACATGGCCTGTTCTTTTTTAGGTACTCGAGCCAAGTATGGGCCAATTTTTTCTAACTAGCCATCTGACCCAACCTGATTTTTCTAATATATATTTTTAATTTTAATTAAATTTTTATTTTAGGTTCTTTAGTATTTCTACCCTAAAGTATTTTTAAATTTAAAAATTTTCAAAAATATTTGAATTAATGTGTTAGTATGAGATTCAAAAGAAACAAATCACAATCAAGATTAATAGTTTTTATGTCTTATTTTACTGATGGACTTTAATAAATATATATATCTAAATATTTTTCACTAAAAACTAACTTAAGATGCTAATTTTTAATTTTAGTTTATGTACTATAAACTTTTAAATTATATTTTTTTGATGTAATTTTTTTAAAAAAATATTTAAAAAAATAAAAAAATAAATAGGGTGTCTAAATTTTATGGATACATGACTAGCGGGTATATGGTACACACTGGCCAAGATATAGATTGACAAATATACTACCCGGATATTCGAGTACCAAACATCTTAGATACACAAAAATATGGATACCCGATTTAAGCACCTCTAATATGTATATAAATTGTAAAATTTCAAAAAAAAAAACCCTTTTCTAAATTTTTTTGAGAATGTTCTATTTTCCCTAAAATTTTGGAATTTTTCATTATTTATATTTTTTAACAAAATAAATGTTTTACCAAGTGGTCCTTTCTTATTGTAGCATGGTTTTTTTGTTATTTATACCACGTCATCTTAAAGGGATAAAAATGGACAAACAATGATAACTTTTTTTGTAGCCACAAGTATCAAACTAACAAAAAATTTCTTCATTGGACATAATGAGAAAAAATAGATAAGTTTAAAATAATATATGCATTTGTTTGATAATTTAGTTCGCTTACTACTTATTTTTCATCCCGTAAAGCATCTAGTTTTGCTAGAGACAAGAAGATTCATGAAGGTTTCTGAGTTTTGATGGTATGCTAATTTTCATAGAAGTGTTTGCTTTTCTTTGCACATTTGTATGAGATTTTCAGTGGACTAGTCTTATTTTTTGATGCATTATATGTTTAATATCTTTAATGGTGGTTAATAAAATCCAAGACACTATTATTAAAAAAACATTAACAAATGAAGCATCATGATGGTAAATTAAAATTGCTTATTAAAAAAAGTCAACTATCAATGTATCAAATAATAATAAGGGATAAAATAGTGTTTAGTCTTCAAACTTGGTAATTATTCTCAACTTGGACCCTGATTTTTTTTGTCCACATTGGTCCTTGGACTTTAATTTTTAGTCCATTTTAGTCATTTTTATGACATGATATAATATCAAAGTGTTACATCATCAAATTAAAATAAGAAACGTTTGGAAGTTCTGAGACTGATGTGGACTAAAATAATGTTCCAGGATTAAGTTGGTAAAATTGTCATGTTCATGGGCTAAGTAGAGAAAAACTATCAAGTTCGAGGAGTAATGTGGACTAAAATAAAATTGAGGTAGGTTCAAGGAGTAAAAGTATTTTTATCCTCAATAATAATATATAATCTAATTGTTACTTTGGAAGCATAACCATTTGCCAATTTCAAGGAAAATATATTTGCAATTTTTGAAATTCTTCTCTTATAAACCCCCAGTATTCTAAGAGAAGCTCCCTCTCTGCTTACTTTCACATACTTTTGGATACTTTGAACCCAGTATTCGCATACACACATGGTAATGCTTTTATTAGTGATGTAGTTTTTCCTGTTTTGCGTTTCATTTATTTTGATAGAATAGCAATTCCTTCTTTGCATTTCGTTATTCTTACATGATCAGTAGAGCAATTATAATAGGATTATTATCCTATATACCCCGGTGTCGGAGAATAAAGTTTACACGATTGGAATTATTTAGGAGTTTAGGGTTTAAAAATTATGAGTTTAAGTGGTATGGTTTAAACTTTAGGGTTTAGGGTTAGATTTTCGGGTTTATAATTTAGGTTTTAAGTTAAAGTTTTAAGATTATAAATTTAAATTTTAGATTTTGGCATGAAAATAAGTATACCTGTATAATTTTTTTAATATACATCGCATCAAACATTCAGCCATTATAAAATGCGATATATATTAAATATCTCTTTCTATGAGCATCCATGTATTTGATATTTTATTTCTAAAAAAAATTGAAACCAATAACCTGAATTAATACATTACATGTAAATATAGTGTATGTTCATATACTAGAGTGGAGTGTATTTTAATATTTATAATTTATTTTATTAATAATATTTATATTTTAATATACTAGAGTGGCTTTGGATCGTCCGAGCACTTTAGTTTTCTTAACTCTTTGGTTTTATGGTTTTGTTTTGGTTTTCTTTGTTATGTTTCAGATCTTTTACTTTCTCAATAAATGCTCAGTTAGTACCTCTTTTGAAAAAAAAAATTGAAAAATGTGGAAAACGGTTATTTCTATAGTAGTTAAAAAAATACTTATTTTATAAGATGATTTAATTTTTTTAACAATTTTAATCTAGAGGAGAGGAATAGAAATTTTGCTCCTACTGGATCTTGAACCCATAATTTAAGGTAAGGAGAGGATATAAAGTGAGAGCTTTAACCACTTACTTTAAAGGCTATCGACTATAAGATAATTTAATTAAATTATGCATTAAAATTTTAAAATATGACGTGACTTGTTTACTCTATCTATCTTAGTTTAAGAAAAGTCAAGGAATGATTATAATAGTAAAGGTGTGTGTTCCACTTAGGTGATCTAAGTTCAAATAACTTAGTTTTGCAAGTTTACTTGCTGTGTATTTAAATTTAAAATCAAACACATATACTATTTTATACTCAAATATAATGATAAAAAAATCAACCTATTACATTTTAACAATGAATATGATACGGAACCAAATGATTTTAAATGCGAGGTCCACTAATTGGTCTAGTGGCTAAGGATGTTCATCTTACATCATTTTATATGTGTTTGAATCCCATGAGAATGTAATACACTGTTATTTAATCAAAAAATGATTTTAAATGCAACAATTTAAATCTTGGGTAAAGTTCATAAATAGTCACTAAACGATGTTTTAATGTTCATCATGATCGACAAACTTTCAATTTTTATAAAATGATCACTAAACTATCGATTTTATTATAAAATGGTCATTGGGACCTAACTTTCGTTAAGTGGGGTGATGTGGCAATTTGGGTAAAATTATTTAATAGTACAATTAATCCTCCATATTTATACATTCGATTAATTTGATCCTAATTTGAAAAAATCAATATATCTAGGCTCATTATTTACAAATTCTATCAATATAGTCATAGTTTTATTAGAAATAATTTAATATTTTTTACTCCAACTTGGTGGGAAGAGTGGTATATTTATTAGAAATAATTAATATTTATTGAATAATATATCAATATATTTAAAATATATTATTAATAATCTAATATAAATGTATATTATTAAAATTTAGATAATATTATTAAAATATGACTAAATTATTTGTAATAAAAATAGGACTGAATTGATAATTGTTTTGAATAATTAGTTTTAATTATTAATTTTTTTTGATTTAGGACTAAATTAAATAAATATATAAATATGGAGTATTTGTGTTATTAAATTTTTGCACCCAAACTTCCACATCACCCCACTTAAGGGAAGTTACATCTAAGTGACTATTTGTAACAAAATCGATAATTTAGTGATATTTTGTAAAAATTAAAAGTTTAGTGACCAAAATAAATATTAAATCACAGTTTAGTGACATTTATTTATTTTAACCTTAAATCTTTTAATTATAATATATCAAGTAAACATAAAATTAATTTTATCACGTTTTAAATTAATGACGCGTTAATTAATTCCACATCATAAAATTAACATTTTCCGCTATTAAAAGACGACCATTTCACTGTTTTTTTAGCGTACAGAGAACTTGTTTTACGCATTTTTAAATTACAATAATAATCATAAAAACTCTACTAGAATAGATTGTCTTGATATACGATCACATTATTCGGCCATAAAACAGTATAGAACTTGAGATCGAATGATGTTTATATTATCTTATTTAGTATAAATTTACATCTTCACATTCGTTTTAAAAATATAATATTTATCTACTTAATATAAAATATTAAGGATTTTGCCTAAGATGAAAATTCGAACATACCAAAATCCTCAAATATTCAAGTTCATTTCATTTTATTTTATTTTATTTTTGCACTTCATTCTAACTATTTTCATCTGTCAACACTTATACTGTTTTCATCTCCATTTAATTTTTTTTAAAAAAGGTGTAACAAATTTAATTACTACTTTTATTTTGAATTTAAATGATATTTTTAGTTAATTTTTGGACTCACTTTTTTTTTTCTGCGAGTAAAACCAAGTTTGCATAATTTTTATAAAATCTTAAAATTCTTATAGCTATAGTTTCTCGTAATATTTATATAAAGAAAAGTAAGAAGAAAAAAAAACCAGAGTTGGGCTTCAGTGTCGAGATTTGAGTTCTATCTAATATATTACTAAAATTACAAATATTAATGAGGTATACGATAATAATTTTTTCTTCATAAAAAATACAAATATTAAATATAATTATATTATTAATTGCAAATACTCAAATCAATTTTAGAAATTTAATTAAGTTGACATAATATTTTAAGTTTTAATAATTTTAAATCGGTCAAAATATGTCATTGATCCTTGTATTTTGGAAAGGCTTGAGATTTAGTCCTTGCATTTAAAAAATTAAAAACCAATTCTTTTACATTTTAAATTCTAATTAAAAACTAAATCTCAAATTTCATTTAAGAATAATGACTAACGATATATTTTGACCTTCTAAATATAATATAATATAATATAATAATATATATGTACATATTAAATAGTTATTGCTTTATTGAATGTTCAGCCGACTTGCTAGCAATTTTGTTTGTTTTAATTACTATTATATTTATGCAGTATTTTTATTATTTATGTTTAAAACAGGATTTTCTTAAAGCTGTGAAAGTTGAATTGACAAGAGTGCAAGAGGAGGAAATAGCCATGGAAGGAAGGCTAGTTTCTATGAAAACTTCACTCAGGGAGCTTAAGAGAGTGAATTCAGACTGCAAAACCAAGGTAAAATTGGCTGGTGACCTGGTGAACCTGGTCATTAAAGCTGAACTCGATAATGATCCGAGCATCGATGAGGAAATCATGGTCTTGATGTTAGAGGAAGCTGCAAGGGCCTTAACTGAAGCGATGAACGAGGCTCAATCTCGCAGTCGCCGGAGCTGCCCCGCTGCTGGCAGAAATGGTGAAAGGCATTAGAGCTATTCAAGTGACCGCGATCAATGTCACAGTAGCTTATGCTTATCTATATATTCATGTTATATTCGTATTACGTTCATCTTGTTGTGATATATTTTTATCCTGTTAACTATTTTATTTTGTTATGTTTTCAATATTATAGTTGTGTTGTACAATAATGTTATATCTAAATATATCAGTAGTGTTTGGCTGCCTCAGTCTTACGTGATAACGTATTCATTTAGTATATGAAATTACATGTAAATTTTTTTATGAACTCACATTTTATTTTTATTATTTTAATTAGTATAGTCACTTTCCCCAAATATATTTACGTCTAATAAAAAAATCTTTCTTTCTTTAACATTAAAATAGTAGATGTTATATTCAAAAGAGAAAGTAGATGTTATATTTTGAAATTATAATTATTATAATTTATTTATTTATTTATTTTGTCAACCATTTCTAGAACAAATAGTTAAAAACATCTTCCCCTCCCATAAATTGTAAGTTCTAGACTCATTAGGAACAAATTTGTACTTTCTCACACTAAGAACTGTTCAAAGAAATAATCTATTTATTTATTAGTATATTAATTATAATTACAGTCGATGATGCAATATTTTTTCATGAATTATTATAATTTTGATTTATAAATTTATTTGAACACCATATATATTATATTATAAATCGTAATAAAAAACTAAAATGATTAATCATATTTTTATGGAAATTGAGAGTAACAATATTAAAGGGACCAAACATGTTTTTAAAAAATTCTATAACATGGATAATATAGTAAATTTATTTGGCTTTATTATAAATAAGCGGCCAATATATATATATATATATTACATTGCGTGTCTAGAGGTTTTTTTTTTTGTCAAAGTAGTTGTCTAACGTTTCGTTTTGTTATATTTTACTTGCCTATCCCGATTACTACCATAAAAAAACATGTCATCTAATGAATATTTAGCACGTGATCATTTTTTAATTTAATTTATTTTTTAAAAAATAAAATTTTTAATTTTCTCAAAAACATTCCAAATTTTTCATTTTTTTATATTCCAAAATTCCTAACCCAAAACCCTTGAATCTATAATTTCATCTTCTACTAACGCCAAATCAACCACCATTGTCAACCACTTCCGTCGTCAGACCTTTACTACTGATTGTTACACTTTTCTGTCAACGTAAATTGACAAACGCAAACATTGTCAAAGTGAACAGACGATGATTGGATTTGTGGCTTGTGCGACTAGTGGAGGAGACTTTATTGTCGAGGTAACGACGAGTCGACAACATAGTATTTGATGGTAGCAGACAATTTAAGGATTTGGGTGCTTTTTGAAGGAAAAAAAAAAAGAAATTTGGGGTTCCTGTAATTAGGTTTTTTTATTATTTAGAAGAAAACAAATAATCATGTGTCATGATTGGATGCTAGGTTTTCTTACGGACCTTAAAATGTAACGAAATGTGTAGATTTTTACACTTATTTTGGAACCAAATAAGTCGTTATTGAAATGTATTTTTAATAAAACCTAAATATTCTATTTTTAATATTATTTACGGACTTGGCACCTAAAAAAATTAATTCTCGATCTAAATGTCTGGCAAGTGGTTGCAAAGGTTAGTCGGAATATGATTGATGTTCTTTGGCTAAAAACATTCGGCAGAACAGAAGGAAAAATACGTAACATATATCTTTGTCGGTTTTAACTCTTATAGTAACCTTTAGACTCGGCTATGCGACATATATAAATTTAAGAGGTCACATTAGAATCACGAGAGCGACTTACAATAAAAATTTACATAAAAATATTTTTTAACCACATTAAACTAAAAAAAGACAAACTTCTAATTGGAATAGTATTTCAGGAAATTATTTAAACATATAATAGAAACTCAAAAAACATATCATAGACTCTGACATAAAACAATACACAACATACATGCCTACCAACTATACCAGTACCATACTCCAAAAGCAACGCTGAGAGAACTCCAAACACTGATGTCGGTTACTATACCATGAAAGATTTCTTCTAACCTGTGATGGTAAAAACAACGTGAGCTTAGAAAGGCCCAGTAATACAGAACTACCAAATGATATTATAAGCACATGTAGGTATAAGGTAAATCATAGCACAGACATACAAATCACGGCATCAACAGGGTCCTTTGTAGTATAGAATCACATACGTCATACTTAGAGGCAGCATGGTTGTTCAATACTTGAACTTCTGAATATCAGACGGGCATTTTACAATATAGAAAAATTGATTTTTTTTTTTACATAAATTAAGCCAGGAAGCTTGGTGTGTCCCAACAAACGCAAATCAAGAAGGATCGGCAGAAAGTGTTAGACAACAAAAGAATTTTGACAGGCGCAAAGGAGGAGACATGAAAATTTTGGTATTAGCCTAACACCCTCCAACCGTACTCCAGTATGCAATTCCCTAGAACTGCATCTATACAAGCATTAACCTAGGCCCAATGGACGCGGGTACCGACCTAAGAAGTTACCTTAGGTCCAGGCGGAATTACCCTAGCCGAAGCATATGAACCAAATACAAGCGTTAACCTAGGCCAAATGGGCGTAGGTACCGGCCTAAGGGGTTACCTTAGGTCCCTGACGGAATTACCCAAGCCGAAGTATATGAACAAAATACAGGTGTTAACCTAGGATCAATGGGCGCAGGTACCAACCTAAGGGGTTACCTTAGGTCCTTGGCGAAATTACCCTAGCCGAACCAAATACAAGCGTTAACCTAGGCCCAATGGGCGTAGGTACCGACCTAAGGGGTCACCTTAGGTCCCGGGAGGATTACCCTAGCCAAAGCTAAGAACCTAATACGGGCATAATTACCAGCCTGATCTGGGTTGAACCTACAATCTTCAATCAGTATCCCAATACCAGTAAAATAGTTTTGAACAGTAGCAATCAATTTAGTATTCAGTAGTAGTATGTCAGGAATTCAGGATACAAACAGATGTTTAATCAGTAGAACCGAAGTATCATGTACCATGAATCGGGTATACTTGTATCAGAAATAAGGAACCAGAAGTCATATTTTTACTTCAAATAACATGATCACTTGGGATCAGAATGGATAGACAAATTTTCAATCAGGAAGATTAATCATTTAATCACGGGACACAATAAATGGTCCAATTTATTACTCAAGAATCCTTGTTAATTACAGAAATGAGACACTGAACTATAGTCCATTCTAGACTGTCTTTAGAATCATGAATCATATTTGAATAAATTCGTTAATTATCAACTTCATCTAGGTATTCAGGAATTTTACTTCAAGATCATTCAGTATTTACTGGTATATCATGATTTTGAAGGAATTTAAATATATCATGACATATTTTAAGAGTTCGGGTAGATTAAGATCAATCAAGATTCCAGATATATCATGAGAGTTCCAGTAAATTTTGCTCAAAGGGCAATTTGGTCATTTTAACAATCAAAGGCAATTTGGTCATTTTAACTCCGATAGGGCAAGTTAGCGACTTGTTGAGCTAGAGATTGCTGACGTGCCAACATTTCTAGTCTATTTCATTAAACATGTCTTATCAATGCGTTACTTTCTATGCATTCAAAAAGGTACACATCACACATGTTCAATATTTAGTTCTAGTTACGTGGTATAGTTGAACAGGTCACCGTCATAAATTATCCTGAAACGAGCCTTAAATGGTTGAACATGTATTTATACAATATTTTTCCATTATGTAACAATATAAAAAATGACTGATTTATATAAGTTAGGCTTCAAACCCATAGGGCATTACAATCATTTGCGATCTATCAGAAATTTCAAGATTTTCAAGCTTCCACTTATCTCAATTCACGTAGGTATTTCAATCAATTAAGTATTCAATTGTACTTTCTCTAGTTCCAAATAATTCATTCATTTCAGAACATGAGGGTTTATCCATCATTCCAGTTAATTTAGAAATTTGGTGCCTGATGTTACTTTAGTCTTTTGGTCATTACAATCATTCTGATGAATACAACCTTATCAATATTTCCAAACCTTTTAGTCATTTTAATCAATTTAGTTCTTTATGCCATTTTTAATTCATTTAGACTTACGGAGAACTCCAAAAAAATTTATCACCAGAGACTTATTCCAAATTCAGGAAAATCCTAGTGTTTTACATTCTCGGAGGTATAAATCTTATTATTGTATCTTTCCAAGTAAATCGAGGTTTCAGATGAGTCAACTGTTTTACCAGATCAAGAGTAGATTCCCAGATTATTTTATTGTCATGGGTATTTTAGCCATTTTGCACCTCAAGAACGTTTCCGTCATTTCTTAACTTAGCATTTCAGAAATCAAATCATTAACAAACATCACTAGATTTAAGGTATAATAGTCTTATCAATTATTCTTGGATCTCAGAAATTCTTTTAAGTCACCCATCCTCCTAACCGGAGCATTTCAATCTTAACTGGTTTATTATCCTTTTTTGAAATTGATTAAACATTAATAGAATTAACCATATGCTTAAACATGATCATGCATGCATTTACCGAATACCATTATGTTTTATAAAACATACAGGAAGTAGTAATGTATTACCTTGAATCATTGCTATATCAGTCGACCCTTGAAACGTCATTCGAACACTCTCGAACCCGAATTCGACGTCCTCAACAACTTGGATAAGGAGATATGTGTAGCGATGTCCCCCTCGCTAAAAAAAATGTGTTTTTTTATTTGTTTTGAAAATATTTTGTTCCACCTGGGATTTTAGAAAACTCGTGTTTTATTTAAAAATAGAGTCGCCACCGGCCACTCAAGGTGGACCGAACACCGTAAAAACTAGAGATTTAAAATTGATGGGTTCGGGAGTCGGTTACGGATGGGGAAGGATTAGCACCCCCACACCGCCCAAAATTGGTACTTTAATAATTACCGCTTTATCAATATTAGACTTTCCGGATTAAAGTAACGATTAATTTAAAATTTAGTTATAAGTGCGAATAGATTTTAAAGGCCCGTTATACGAGAATAAATGCCCAACCACTATCACTACGCCTGATACTGGCTCCGTTTACGCTCGAATAAAAGGGCACCGCATTGACAATTAATATATCTCGATATGCGATCTTTAAAAATGACAAACATAAATAAATATAATACGATACACATAAATAAACACTAACAAAATAAAAAACTAATATAACATAAATACATAAATAATATTAAATGAAATGCATGAACGAAAATAACATGACGTGTTACAATAATAAGACAAACTATAAATATAAACATGCAAAAAGACATGCTTCCAAAACTAAACTAATTAATTCTAACATGCTTAAACACATAAGAAAAATACAAATGCATGATATACATATAACACTATCATGACATTAAACACAAATAAAAAAACATAAACACAATATATCACAATAACAAAGCATAAAATAGCATGTGAAAAAGGAGAAAAAACATACTTCAAGAAATAAGTAACCACATATATACATGTAATAAAGCTTAAACAAAAACCACAATGCAACATATTCAAAACATACATACATAAATATTAATCTAACTTATACACAAATATTAATTAATGTAATAACATAACAATATGTACAAACAACAATATATACATGAAATCTTATATATATATATATCTAATATAAAAATATATAAAATATAAAAAAGTTATACGTAAAATATGGGTTATAGAAAAAAATTATGTATACATAATAATATAAAACATGTTTCACATACCAAAAAACATATATGTAATAAATACATATTAGAATACTATACGTATATATAAATAATAATAAAAATATAATCTTAATATATATAACATATAGAAAATAGATTATTTTGTATAAATATAGTAATGATAATAATAAAACTAATATGACAAGGAATCTAAAATAACACATACTAAAATATATAACACATACGTATACAAAAAAAATATGGCAAAAAACAATAAATATAAATATAGTATTATATAAACATATACTAAAAAGAAACATAATATATACTCTCGTATATTACTTAACATATATAGGTAATACACAACTTAATACATATATATAACGTAATGTACATAGATGCATACTAAAAACATATATACATACGTACATATACACAAATAAAAGCAATAACCAACTACACATCATGATAAAAGTAAACACACATATTTACATATGAGAAAATAAAAAATAAATATTAAACAACCATAAAGAATTAATCTAAACATCCTAACAACTTATAGAAATATATGAACATAAAAACATAAAAACGTAACAACTAAAGATAAATAAGAAATTACTAATAAAACATCATTAGATTATAAAAAAGATTACACCATAAACATACATAAAAAATAAATACCCAAACCTAAATATAGTAGAGAGCTCTTTTTTTTTTGAACTTGCCGAGAGCCTCTCTCCTTCTGTGCTTGAAAATGGCCGGCTCCCCTTTGTTTTTTTGCTTGAAATGGCCGGCTCCCTATCTTGTTTCCAATTTGCCGTCTTTAATATGGATTATGGGGAGGGAAAATAAGGAATGTTGGTGGCGTGTAGTGTGGGAAATTGAAGATGATGTTAGAATGGTGGGTGAACAAGGCATGGGGAAACATGGGGGAGTGTTGGCAGGGAGGGTTGCAGGGCATGGCCAAGGCATGACATGCCTTGCCTTCCATTATTCTCTTTTTTTTTTACTATTTGTTTTTTTTATTTGGTTTAAATAGGATAAGTGATTCGAATATAATTTAGGGCCCAGACAAAAAATCGGTATTACAATATGTGAACACCTTCAATTAACTAAAATCCATAATCAATCCTTATTCACCTTACACTTAAACTGAAAAATTAAACACATGCGCTTTTAGGTTCAATGTCAGATTCAGAGGCTTTCGTGTTAGAATTTTGCGAAACAGACTCATGACGTCGAAAAACATGAAATGCGCGTTTTTGAAAAAAAGTTGACTTTTTGGTCAATATCAATGGTCAACGTCAACGGTGACATCATCGGTCAACAGTTCAATGGTCAACCAGGTTGATTCGGACAAGTTGACTTATTGAGTTGACTCAGACAAGATAACTCACTAAGTTAACTCGGTCAGCGGATTAACGGGTTGGGCAGACGGGTCAGGCCTTGACTCGAGTTATTGAGTTTGGGCTTGGGCTAGGTCAACTATCAGATCAGGTCAGTTCGGATTTGGCAGACCGGGTTCAAGCCGAACCGGCTCGGTTTAAGACCAGACCAGTCCAGGGTTGGTTCAGACCTAAGGCATGCTACAGTAGCCGAAAATCGCCCATAGGGGCGCGTGAACACCACGCGCAACCCAAAATCACCTCAGACAATGGCCGACACTTCAAACAACCCAATAACAGTCATAGCTCAGCCAAAACTTAACTAACATGCCCAATATTTCAACTAAAACCATATGGAAACTCACTCACTTACCTAAATCAGAATTAAAGGCGTGACTCCGATGAAGCTCCAAACGTCGTCGGTCTGATGATCGGCGACTGAGGGTTTGCTCGCCTCAGCACGGGGATGACAATGGTCTCAGATTCATGCCACGCCGTTGGACGGCGGTGGAAAGCTCGAAAAACATATGAGGATAAGTTTAGGTTTCCGTCGTGCTTTCAAGCGATTTTCACGGCAAACGGAACGTCGGTTCTGCGCGTGGCGACCGTGGTTTTGTTTAGGGCTCGATGGCGGTCACGGTAATGACGGTGGTGCACGACACCGTAGAACGGTAAGGTAGATCGGAGACGGTGGCCGGTGTGGGAATGTGAGTGGTCGAGAGAATTTTCTAAAATTATTTCAGAAATTCGAATGGGCTCTCCCAATTGGTTGGGGTAGTTGGGATATTAATTATCCAAGCCAGACCAGAATACAGAGTTTTCTTTTTGTAATTCCTGACAGATATGAGCCATTGGCTCAATGACTAAGCTTAATGAAAGTGGAATGACGTGACTTTGAAGCCCACCAGTCACACAACCCTTTTTTTTTCATAATTCTTCTTTTTTCTTTTCTTTTATTTTTCTTTATACATAATCAAAGTTGAAGTGTTACACTTATACTTGATTAAAATTTTAAAGTTCACATCAATTAAGATAGGTTTTCATAGCAATTTTATCAATTTTATTTATTTAGGACAATACCAAATGTATCAAAGATTAAATTATTCAATTTCAAAACTGATTATGCGAGAGTCATGTCATACTAAATTGATATTTTTTTCTTAATTCTTCTTCTTTCTTTTCTTTTATTTTTCTTTATAAATGATCAAAGTTGAGGTGTTACACTTATACTTGATTAAAATTTTAAAGTTCACATTAGTTAAGATGGGTTTTCATAACAATTTTATCAATTTTATTTATTTAGGTCAATACCAAATGTATTAAAGATTAAATTATTCATTTTTAAACCTAGATTAGATGAGAGTCATGTCGTACTAAATTGATTTTTTTAAAACTAAGACTACCATAATTAATATTGGCAGAGTCAAAAATCAAGATCAATAATATAGTATAAGTAATCATAAAAGTTGAGGACAAACTCTAGATAAGTTAAAAATTAAACTTCAAATAGATAAAAAAAAATAAGAGGAAGTGATTAAAGCTTTATGTTGATACACTCCATTTTTTTAGGTTATGGGTTTAAAATTTATTTAGAGCAAATTCTCTGATCTCCCCTCCTTTAATATAAATTGTTAAAAAAAATTGAACTTCAAATAGATAAAAATTATATTATAGTTTTTACTAAAAGGGGACATAACCCCATCCTATGCTGTAATTCCATTTTATCTAAGGGGCCGGTTGTCAAAGCCCCTACATGCTCATTGGGTTCGCCTTTGCAGAGAAGACATCAATTATATATATATTAGATCTGAAATAAAATTTTAAATATTTTGAGGCAGAAATAAATATTTTATTTTAGGAAATAATAATAATTTATTTTTAGACATAAAAATTTCCTTTGTAGGTTTTAACCAAGGCAAGGCACCAGCCTTCCCTACTTGGACCCAACAACTTGCAATATTAACTGTAAATAAAACAAAACATAACGGATTTAGGCCAATATGGTAAAAAAAACAGAGAAAGAAAATGATATAAATAAGTGAATGTTCAAAATATAATCAATATAAATTATTAATGTATCTAAATGTATATCACACAGATAAATGACACACATACATATACATCGTTACTATGTCCGCTGAACATGGTCAGCTCGTTTCAAACTTTTTAAAAATTATCTAAAAAAATCTGTAACTAAATTTAAATAATTTTTTTAGTTTTAAAATTATCGTCCTATCTATCTTTTATATATAAATTTCAACATTGTCTGTATATTTTTTTTTGACAAATCTTAATTCTAATCATAATCTTACTTAGAGAAAAGGGGAAGGACGTGCTCCTTGTATTAAAATGAACTGATGTTGTTTTTTTAATAGTCTAAATGTGATTACAATGTACTATCTGTTCATACATATTCTTAACCCTTCGACAATGCACATACAAACAAAGTGATTTGAACTCGTGTCTCTTAGGATAAAAATCATCCGCTTTTCTATTGGGACACTTGTTAGATTCAATTGATGTTTTTAAATAAAGCTTTCTATGTTCTTTATTATTAATTTTTTATACATAAAACTGTTTTTTATTTTAAATATGGTCCCAAATTAGTATATTTGTTTTCTTAGCCTTTAAAAACTTATGCATGCCCTATAGACAAAGTTAGGCACAAAATTTGTTAAGAAATATTCCTTCCATTTCATTTAAATTGTTATTTGTTGTTGTCGCTTGATTCGAGTTTGAACTCAAATTTTTTTTGAAGATTACTTGAAATTACTCAAATTATTTATTCTCAATCAACAGGAAGAGAAGGAAGAATATCAGTAACTGGAAAAACCTGTACAAATCCAGCATCCAGGAATACATGGTCTGATTAATTATTGATTTTGATGGATTATATATACATGTTTTAGTTTTTTTCTTAAATCAAAATATTTTTATATGGGTTTGAATACTTAGAAAGCAAAAGGAACTATCCGGATTAAAACGAGGGAAACTGGATTGGCAAATAAGATATTAGAGCAGAAAAGGATCATGGCTAGGTCACTAATGGCAACCAAAAAATATGCGACGGGACTGAGTCAAGTTATAGGTTGCTGAAGATGAGAAGGAATCGGCTGATGTATAAGCTGGATGGTATTGTGGTTGCGGTCGTTGCGACCGTTGCAACGTGATTTTTCTCTAAAATATAACTATGATTCTAGATGTGGTTGCGGTTTGTGGTGTGACAGAAACCTCCAAAATTGTTACGATGCGGCCGTTACATTGTGTTGCGGCTGCATTTTAATACTATGGCTTTCAATGATTTAGTGGGATTTCGGGCATTGGAGACATTGTTGATGCTGGAGCTGGATTTCCTTTGAAACTGCACATATGGGATTGCAAGTTCTTATGAGTGGACAACTTACTGCATCTTCATGAAGTAGTGGAGATATTTATGTACTACAGCTTTAGAGAAATCCGTATGTATGCATGGTATTTTAAGGATTTTATACGTTTTACATAGTATCTTCAAATAATGAGAAAAGTTTTTGTAATGAGATCTTCGGATGGGGGCTTGAGTTTGAGACGGAGAACTCTCATGATCAATAATATACTCTCTTTTCTTTTAAGGCTTAATGCCGAGATTTCTCACTTCAGTAACTAATCTTTTTGTTTGTACCTAAAAGATTTTTTTCCCCAAGAAGAAAATCCAAAATGAATAGTTTTTTTTTGAACATTTCTACTTAAGGATAGGGAAAGAAAAATATACTCCTAATGAGTATTGAACCCACAAATTAAAGGAAGAAAAGAACTATTAATTGGGCGGCTTACCACCGCACTAAACTTTGTTGACAAAATGAGTAAGTCAAATGCTTACAAGAATTTGATAAAAAAATACTTACAAGAAAAAAATATTAGGGTCCAAAATAAGTTAAATTAAATGTTTACAAGAGAACAACAAAAAATTAATTAAGAATTAGTAGTAAAACATATAAAATATCACTGTATTTCATAAATTTTACATCATATTATACAGTAGAACCGAAATTGAATTACAATCTTTTGTGGAATAATTATTAATCGTCAATAACTGCAGGCAAATGGGTCATTTAGTTCGGGCTCAATTAACGTCATTTCAGTTGGGTTATTTTGAGTATGACTACATTTGGTTTAAGTTCGGGTTGGGTCTGGGTCGGTTCGAGTCTGTTTGTTTTAGTTCGGGTCTATGGTGGTTTTGGTTCGGGTATCGGGTCTGGATGTCGGTTCGGTTGATTTCGGAATAATAGTAGATCGATCGGTTTTAAGCGGATTTTTAGGCCGAGTTAGGTTTTTCCACCCTATATATGACTTTATATAACATGTATCTTTGGCTTTTTGATGAGTTGTGTGATAGTTCACACCTCATCTTTAGTTATTTATTTTAATATATTTTATTTATTTCAGATTGCCTTCGATTCGGGTGAAATCGGTTCGGATCTATTCAGTTCGGTTGAAAATCGGTTCAGGTCTATTCAGTTCGGTTGAAAATCGGTTTGGGTTCATTTTTAATTCAACAGAAATTCGGTTCGGTACGGTTTATTTTGGGTTTCGGATCAAACTCGGGTCATCGCATTCGGGTCAATTTCAGGTCTCGATTCAGGTAAATCGATTCGGTTTTCGGGTCTCGAGTAAAGTTTGTCAGGTCTATTTTTGAGGGATCAAATAATAATTTCACCAATATTTTTGACAAGGCCAGCTTGCACCATTGGTCTGCTTGAATATCTTTTAAATGTCAATATCTTTTTCCTAGTTTCTTCCCTCTTCCTTGAAACAAAAATGCTTATCTCTCTCGACGTAGTACCCATATCATCTTTCTTTTTCCTATGGCTTACAGAAATAATCATCGACTTGTAGCTACCAGTATTGAGTTCAACCTCAAGCCCAGCCATCCTTTTAGAATGGTTTTCAAAGTTATTTTGGATCCTCTGCTACAAGGAACAGAAATCGCAATTCGCTACTTCAATGAAACGTAATTCGATAGGATATTTTTTCAATTCGTATAGTACGAATGAAACATGATTTACTAAAAATAGAACAATTTTCTTATTGAAATTATACATATCATTTTTTGTGTTGGGTAAGTATTCATGCACAAGTGGTGGAAACAATAAGTTTTTACAAGCGCCTTAGTTTTAAGGTTTAATGTTAAATTTTAGGGTTTAAATGTTAGGGAGGTTAGGGGTTTAAGTTTAGTGGTTTAAAATTGATGGGTTATGGTTAGAATTTAGGGATTGAAGTCATAATTTAGGGTTTATAAGTTTAAACCTAAATCTCTAACTATATTATACTAAATTATAAACTCTAAATTAACCCAAACCCCTAAATTATAAACTCTTAAACCTAAACTCTTAAAATCTAACCCTAAACCCTAAAATTAATATATAAAAACTTTTTCCACCGTTTGAGTATTGAATATAATTTATTTTTGTGTTTATATCAACATATAATTATAAACAATTTGGAAATAATATATTATTGGGATTGCCGGTGTTCCTGAATTTAAAACTTATGTACCAATTCAAAAAATGTACTTAAAAATCCATACGGAACAAAAATGAAAAAAAAAATCAATAAAGAAAAAATCTAAATCGATTAAGGACAGGAAAACAATTGTAGAATCAAGAAAATAAGATGGAGAAAATCCAATTTGATTGTGGATTTTTGTAGCCGACAGCCTACCTCCATCGTTCCTTTGTTTTAGCGAGGAGACCAAGACAGGATACGTTAATAGCAACATCTGTCGAGAAAACTCAATAATACAATGCATGTTGAACACAAGGGTGCACCTCGACGAAAAATTCTTACATTTGTTCCTAGTTCTTTTTTTGTCTTTTTTATGTGTGGTCAGAATCCTTTAAATACGAATTATTTTTCCAGGTTCCTTCCCTCTTCTCTATCCTTCAGTTTCGATGTTGATAAAGGAGTACATATCTTTCTTCTTCCTATAGTCTCTTTAATTTTGTTTTTACTCGGAATGATCAGATGTCAACAAATGTAGTGGTTTACTAGGTCTTCCTCCCAAATAAATTACTATTTTCTAATATCATAATTTTACTTTGTTTTCTCGTCATGACACTGAGAGTTTTTATTAAGATTACATTTTTTTATCATCATTAATTGATTAATCTGGATAGAGTATTGCATAGGCTTATTATGAGACGATTTTTTGGTCTAATTTATTCTAAAAATTAATAAACGGGAATAAATTATTATTAGCAAAGTGGTAAGGAGAACCCATTGAGTGGTTTCAGTGATAAAGGATGATGTTGTTTTTTGTAAGAAGTTCGAGTTCAAGCAGCGTAATCGGCATGGTGTGTGCGTTTTCAAAAAGGCTAAGAGTAAAGAAACATATATCATCACGTAATCATTCTAAAACATTAAAAGATGGTAAGAAAATTTTATTTAGATTCGTTATTCTCTTGATCGATTCTTAAATACTCCATTTTGGAAAAATATCTAAAAACAGTATGAAAGTATGAAAATAAAAAATATGTTTTAATAATATTAATTGTCCTTTAATATAAATTTTAGCAATTTTATAATTAAATGGATTTTTAGACTAATAGGTCCGTTTTAAGGCTAAGCGAATCAAGAAAATTACTTTAGGTCAATAAAAAAACAGAAAATACCTTAGGTCCCATCCTCGTAAATATACATTCTCCTTGTTAATTTCTAATTTAACAATTCTAGGATTGCCAAATGCCAATGAAGCATTCGTACGATTGATAAAAACTGACGGTCCAAGTCTTTGAACACCTATGTTCAAGTTTTACCCTAAACAAATCATTCGTGAGTTTATTAGTCAACACAACTTGAAGTAAATGGTTAAAAACTCATGTTAATATTTAATTTCTTCTCTAAAGTCTGGAGTTTTAATTCCAGTAGGAGTAATTCCTCCTTCCCCTTTCTTTAGGTAAAAATTATTCAAAAAAAATAATTGTAGTTTTAATTGACTTAATTATTGAGATAGTTATATAATTTAGTATTTCTAATGATAAATCATGATTATAATTATTCGTGTTTTGTTGGTTCATATAAGAAGTAGATGTTGTTTACAGGTTATAAAGTTGTTTCATGTTCAGAGCGAGATTCAAAGCATCAATCACTGGTATTAAGGTAGGAGAGATCCTTATCATGTCCCAATGCTTGGAATGGTTTTGCTCTGAAGTTGTAATCTAAAAAAACTGTCCTCTATTATTTTGTTTCATTTTCAATGAAATGTTACGAATTATATTTTCATTTTATTTTGAACACTTGTGTTTTTATTTGATAGGTGAATTATTTTTCAATATATTTTAGTATATGAGTTGGTACATATTAATATCAATTGGTAAATTTTTATCAATCATATGATTTTGTTTGAATAAAGAGAAGAAAAATATTTTACTTATTTTTTAAGAAGTATTTTGAAGAGTATAATAGGATAATCGCATAAGACCTCAAGAAAATGATAGCTCCAAAATAATTTAACTTAAATATTGTTTCTATGGGAAAACAAAAATTAATTCTGGGTTAATGATAAAGCACACAAAAAGATTTTATTATATTATTTTTTTACTTATTTTTATCACGCACAACACAATTCAACAAGCATTTAATTTTTTTTAATAAAAAATTGAGGGCTCCAATTTAATAAATTATACACGATTCCTTAAATCTTTGAGTCATCCATGCTCATTCCTTAAAAAAAATTAACTCTTTTATATTTTATGACAATTTTTTAACATTTATGTAACAATTAAGCCGTAAATTTTTTATGGATTTTTTCTATTCTCAATTCGGCTTATTTAGGGGAAAAGATTGTTAATAAAAAAAGGGAAATGGTACATGGAAAAAAATTATTTAGGGATATAGTCGTTTTTCTACAATATTAGAGGGAGTTATGTTCAAGTGGTGACGACTTGGGGGAGTTTGGGCCATTTTTTTTCTTTTGGGACTAAAAGGTAAAAATTTAAAATTAAAGGGACTAAAGTAAAATCTTTCAGAAATATTTAAATCAAAACGTGCATTTACCCTCTTCACTTAAAAGATGTGTTTTCTCTAATCATTAAAACATTTTTGCTTTACATTTTATGGACTAAAATAAAGAAAAAAGACAAACAGAAATTATTTTAAAAGTATATTGGTGCTTAAATTATGAATATAATTCTTACCTTTAGAATGTCATAACTTTGTGCTTGAGTGTTTGATTAATTTTTTTTTTTAAATACACGTAGTTGTCTTGTCGTCTTCTTTATCCGAAAAACTATCTTTTTTAAGTTTCGACTCTAATTTTTTTTTACAGTTTTTATTAAAAAATTTAATTCTTTAACTAGGATCTTTTTTAAGTCGTCAACAGCTAGCAACGATTCTTTCTAACCTATAATAGTCGTCACCACCTAAACACGTCTACCCTTAATAGAAAACGACATCCTATATAATTTTTGCCATTGACCATTTTTCCAATTTTTTAAGATTAACAACCTTTTCCCCTAAGTAAGCCATCTCAATACAGTGTGAGTATCGCGTTAATTTTTTTTTTTTTTGCTAAAAGTATCGCGTTAATTGTTAATAATATGAATCTATGTCAAAGTTTGTATATTTGAGTAAATGGTTGTACATATAATGATGCCCTGTGAGTTTGTATATTTGATATATTATGTGTCTATAATTTATAGATTCCAACTGAATTTAGTTGATATTAAATGTTTTATGGATATTATTTTTTTGATAAATCTTAATTTTATGTAAAGGGGAGAGGAAAAGGAAATTCTAGGGGAAAGAATGAGAATGTTTCTAGTGGGTCTAGGACCGATGATCTAAGGGAATATAAAGGAACAAAGATGAGCAGCTTGACCAATCGGTCAAATGTGCTTGCTCGTTTATGGACATTATTTAATTCTTGTTTACGTGTGATACTAATATATTTTATGCTTATTCAAGTTTAATATGATATAAAATATAAATTTTAAATTTTGCCCATATAATTTTAAAATTATTGTTAATTAAATATTTAATTATTTTATAGATCTTTTCGTTAAGTTTATTTATTTTTACTCTTTTAAATATGAATTATTTAACATACTTTATAATGCCTATTTTAATAGTATTATATACTCCCTCTATCCCACGAAGATTGTTTCTTATTGGCTTTTTTTGGTTAAATTTTTTAACTTTGACTTATAATTATTTAAAATTTATTATTGATAAAAATATAAAAAATATATATTCTAAGAACCTCTAATTAAGTAGTTTTAAAAGATATATTTTATAAAATTTAATTATTTAAAATATTCAATATAATTATAATCAAAGTTTAAATTTTTTTATTTTTAAAAAGTCAATAAAGGACAATCTTCATGGGATGAATTTTTATATGAAATGAATTACGTAATGTAATAAAACAAAATTTAATATATAATTTATTATATTAATAAATAAATCATGTTGGGGGCTTGAATCAAGAGAAATTATTCAATGTAGTGGCAGTGATTATTTTAATAATCAAGTCTAATTCAGGGGTTATGGATTTAATTTAAGGTTTAGAGGTTAGATTTTAGTTTTTTGAATTTAGAGATTAAATTTTAGGGTTTAAAGTTTTAAGGTTAAAAATTAAGATTTTAAACTTTAAAGCTTAAATAGACATATTTATGAAAAAAATGAGTATTTGTGCATAAAATACTTGAATTAAATTATGAGCGCAACCTCCTTCTTTTAACCTATTTTTTTATCCGCAACATTCTTAGGGTCGTAGTCTCATTTTTTATTTTATTTTTATAGCCGATGGTCGGCAATCAATCTTAGTATTAATTGTTGACCACTAGTTTATTATTTTTTTTTATTTTTTCATACTCTTAATAAGAATCTATATTTTTATGGCACGTTTTTTCTTTGTTTTGTGGTTTCATTTCATCTATCGTTTTGGTATAATTTCAGCATATTTTAGTGGTCGTTTGGTGCTCGTACAAAGATCTTAATGGCGCTAGTTTCTGATTATGATTTTGTTGGTGGTCATAAAAAGATAGATTCCACTCGGTTGATGCTTGTTTGCTGATGTAATCAGTCTTGGGTAACGGAGCAATCTACCTAACAGTTTGGCTCGCTTACCACTTCTTTCTCATCCCGTAATGTGTCTCGTTTGAATAGAGACAAGGGGATTCAAGAAAGCTTCTGAATTTTGACGGTATGTTAATCTCTATGGAAGTATTTATTTTTCTTTGCACTTTTTGATTTTTGTATGAGATTTTAGTTGACTAATTTTTATTATTTTTCTTTCTAAATGCGTTGTATTTAAAATGTTTTTTTTATGATTTTTTAATAATTTTTAGTTGTCATTGTAAAAAAAAAAATAGTTGAATTAAATTCTTAATCTTCATATGCACTTGGTTAATATGAAAGACAAAATGAGACGGATCATAACGCTACGACATTAAACAAATACGGAGGTCTCATTACGCTACGGCATTCAAGGTTTTTGGTTTAGATGAAAATCGTATTCCTTAGGCTCCTATGAAAGGGTAAAAAGAGACGTCAGTTCAGTGATTAGGTCGGGTTCGTCGCATTCCTATCGCTCGATTTTGGGATATTCCTCCTACCTACATTCACCGATCCACTGGTGACGGTGAAGGCGATGTTTGCTTTTTCTTTCTTTCTTTCTTTCTTTTTTTGTTTTTTAAGAGAAAGACGACGTGAACTGTTGTTTTCTAGGGCGATGTATGCCTTGGTTCAGGCGCAATCGCTTGATTTTGGCAAGATACGTGGGAACTGGGAACTCTGGTTCATTGACTTGCGATCGGTGAAGCCGATGGACGCCTTGGAAACCGCTCAATTTTGGCGTATTCGTACGAGCAATGGGAAATCGATGCGCATTGGCCTATCGGTGAAGCCGATGTACGATTTTGGCATATTCGTGCAATGAGGAGGCTATGCATGCTTGATGCATCGGAAATCACGCATTCGCTCGATTTTTCCAATGTTGGTGCGAGTATGGGGCGATTGGCCGGCGATCGATGAAGGGCTGTACACTGTTAATTTTTTTTGTACAATTTGATCCATGACTCTTTCTATTTTTGTAATTTGACCCCTGGTTTTGTATTTGGGCTGCAATTTGACCACTGACTTTTTATAGAGTACAATTTGGCCCCTGAATGTGTTCCTCCTTTCTAGCTAATGATTTTTGTTCCTTTGTGAAAAATAGAAAATTATTAAAAAAATAAACATAAAAAATTGTGAAAAGTTATAGAATATATGTATATAAATAGTAAAAATTCAAAAACAAAAATATATGTTTTTTTTCTATTTTTTAATATTTGAGAACGTTCTATTTTTCCCTTTTTTGGAATTTTTATTATTTATTTTTTCACAAAATAAATATGTTTACCAAGTAATCCTTTCTCTTTGAACTATGGTGCGTTCTTATTAGACCATGCCATCTTAACGAGGGTAATAATGGACAAACAACAATAACTTTTTTTGTAGCCCGGCCACAAGTACCACACTGATAACAAAATTCTTCAATGGACAAAATGAGAAAAATAGATAACGTTTAAAGTAATATATGCATTTTACCTATTACTATTTGACATAAACAAACTTATTAGATCAAACATAATTATTTGAAACATTGTTTTTTTGAAAAATCACTTTAATTTATCATCATTTGTGCTTAATTACTTGTTTAAATATTAACTAATGACACACGATGGAGAATTAAAATAGCACATATTAAAAAAAACTCAACTATCAATTTATCAAATAATAATAAGGGATAAATTAACTTTTAGTCCTCAAACCTGGTAACTTTTCCCAACTTGGACCCTAATTCTTTTGTCTATGATGATCCTCGAACTTAAATTTTTAGTCTATTTTAGTCATTTTGAAGATGTGACAAAATATCATAGTGTCGTTTCATCAAACTAAAATAAGAAAAAAATTAAGTTTAGGGACTAATATGGACCAATATAGTGTTTAGGGATTAAGTTGGGAAAATTGTCAAGTTCACGGGTTAAGTAGATGATAATTATCTAGTTCAAGGATTAATATGTACTAAAATAAAGTTGAGGGACTAAGTTGAAAAAAAAGTTGTCAAGTTGAAGGACTAGAAGTTGTTTTATCCCTAATAATAATAATATACAAACTAATTGTTACTTTGGAAGCATAACCTGTGGCAATTACGAGGAAGAGAGATTTGCAATTTTTGGTAGTTGCGTTTGATTCTTGACATTCTTCTCTTATAAAACCCCCACACTCTTACATCAGCTCTCCCTCTAGACTCTAGTTACTCTCACAAAATTTGTGATACTTTGAACCCAGTATTCCCAGGCACACATGGTAATGCTTCTTTTTGTGATGTTGTAGTTTTTCCTATTTTTTGTGTTTCATACATTGGGTTCTTTTTTTTTTTTTCGAACATTTCATTTATTGTGATCGAATAGCAATTCCTTGTTTGCATTTCGTTATTCTCACATGATCAGTAGAGCAATTTATAAAATGTGATGTATATAAATATATAGTATTCTGATAGAATATCACCACAAATTACAAAATGATGAAGATCCAAATTCATTATTTCTTGTAATCCCTGATGTATATAAATATTCTTTCTTCGAAGATTGATGTATTTGATATTTTATATTTTCTAAAATTGAAATATACTTATAACCTGAACTAATAAATTTACATGTAAATATATTGTATATTCTAATGCCATAGTGGGGAAAATTATTTCATGACCTGACTTACCACATCAGTTATGGTCTCAACCAATTATATTTTGATAGAATATCATTATTTTTAATCAGTGAATCTTCATTGTTTTTTTACATGTCATTTAAAAAATAATTTTTTTGAAAGTTATTATATTGTTGAGTTGATGACATGAAAAATAATGATGAATTGAATGATCATGGCTGATGTAGTAAATCAGGCCTAGTTGAGATATTTCTCCTCTCCTAAGTTATTGGTTCAAGACCCAGTAGGAGTAAAATTTATCTTTCCCCTCTACTGGGTAAAAATTGTTCAAAAAAAGTGAACAAGACGCGGAAGGCGTTTATTTTTTTGGAAAAATTATTAATTTTATAAGATAATATAAATAAATTATCCATTAACAATTCAAAATATGATGTAAATTGTGAATATAGTATATTGGGTTAAGATGATTGCCTCTATAATAAGTCTTTATAGTACAAGATCTGAATTAGTTAATCAATAAGTTAAATACTAATAATTATAAAAAAACTGTGTATTGTATTTAACCGATAAATATGATACAAAATCAAAATGCTAGTTTTCAAAAAAGAATAAAATGGTATTAAATGTAACTATTTAAATCTTTTAATTATAATATGATTTTGTTGTATGCAGATTCCTAAGAGCTATGCATAAAAACTATTAAATTCTTATTATTACTGTTTATTTTCCTCTTTCATGGAATCACGTAGAATGTTTAATATATAATTAATTGTTGATGCAATTAATACAAAGGTAAAACTTTGATACACAAGCTGTGTAAAATTAATTTTATTTTTTATCTTATAAAACACAAATTTTAAATTCCTAACTTTAATACCTTAAACCCTAAATCCTAAATTATAAACAGTAACTTTAAATTCTAAACTCTACAACTTAAACCCCTAAACTTGTAATCCTAAATTAAACCCTTAACCCCTAAATTTAAAAAAAAACACGTGTAAACGTTTGTTTACACGGACTGTGTATCAAACTTTTTCTCTTAATACAAACCAAAAAAGTTATTCCATTAATTTAGTTGGTTTGCTAACATTAAATTAATAACTTAAATTCTCGACACTAAATTCTAAATGGTAAACATCAACCCTATATATTAAACTATAAACCCATAACCTTTTTGATAGAGTTAAATTAATAAAATATTTTTTTTGTTGAGTATTAATTATTATATCTATAATTAGTTATATATTAAACATTTTATTAGATTTCATTGAAAAAGAAAATAAGCATTAATTATAGAAATTTATTAGCTTTTATGCATAGCTCTTAGGGCTTCATATAACAAAAACCATTACAATATATCAAAGTAAACATCTGGTTCAAAAAAAAGTAAACATAAATTTTATTTCCATCATGTTTTAAATTAACGACGCTTTAATTAATTTACTCCGAATCGCAAAATTTTTCGTTATTCAAAGAGGACCATTTTACAGGTTTTTCTAACGTACAAGAACTTGTTTTACCATTTTTTTAACATTTTTGTTCATACGGGCTCTAGGGCTGTGCAAAAAATTTGATAAATCAAAATCGAATTCGAAACTCGAGAAAACCGATCCTTAAGTATGGTTAACCGAATCGAAAAATTAGTTTCGATATTTTTTTCAGAAACAATATTATTTCAGTTCGGATATGGTTCGTAATTTTAAACAAAAGTGGGTAATCGAACTAACCGGTTATATAATATATACTATTTAAAATATGCATATTTCTACAATTAGATTGCAAAATTTTAGCGTCGTCGTTAATTTTTTCTCTTCCCCAAATATTTTTTTGAATATTTTTATTGTCTTGGAAAATAAAAAATTAACAATAATTTCTAATATATTTCCCTCACAAATATTAGTGGATTCATATTACTTTGGGAAGTAAAAAACTCAACCTCAATGTCAATTATTTCCTATTCTCACTTTCCATACATTAATATTTTTCTTCTTCAAATATTTTAAATATTTTAAAGTTCAAACCCTAACTTATTTTTCATTGTGTTACTAGATTTGATTTCTTAATAAGGAAACTAAAAAAAACTATTATCCAAACCGAATATTTTGGTTAACTGGTCAATCGGTTAACCGATTTAATGGTTAGGGTTTAGGGTCGAGAATTAAGTAACTCGAGTTTACCAGTTATCCGAAATAATTTTCTAACAGTTAACAAAACCCGGTTTTGCACACCCCTAACTGGTTCTTAAACCCACAACTTTAGGATAGGGAAGTGTGTTAAATAAGAACCTTAACCACATGCTCTAAAAATTGTTGACTGTTTTACCCATTTTTAAGTTACAATAATAGTTATAAAACTCTATAATAGAATGTCTTGAAGTGAGATCACATTATTCAGCCATTAGAAGAAATATATAACTCCAACATAATTAGCAAACAGTGTAGAATATTAAGGATTTTGCCCAAGAAGGACAATGATTTTGAAGTCGAAAATCTGAAGATACCGACGAAAATTTCGACCGTATAAAATAAAACCCTCAATTATTCCGACTGTTACTAAAATACCAACACGATCAAATAATATATGATCCTCCTATCGTCAAACTGATCAGAACTGTTCAAGGGTGCAGAAATAATTTATATAAACCATTCATGCATTATTTATTTATATTCTATTTTATTTGTCTACTTTCATTGTAACTATTTTCATCAATGTCAATACTTAAATTGTTTTTATCTATTACTATATAAATTTTAAAAAAGTAACAAATTACAATATTACTTTTATTTAAATGAAATTTTCAGGTTAATATAAGATTATTAAGCATGATTCATTTGATTTGTTTTTACTCTTTTTGTTTTTAAATTTGCATTCAAAGGGTTCTCATGCATGTTTACTTACGGATTGGATTGGTATGCCCGATATTGAGAAAATTATATATATCGAAATAGTTTATTTATCGAGATTGAGATTATTTTTTATACAATTTCTAGATTATTTAGATTTTTTCCTTGAATCGGAAGATATTAAGTGTTGTTCAATCTCATGTCCTTTTATATGTTGCACCAACAACAATATCAATCGAACTAAATTCAATTACCTATTCACGATAGTAATATTTGAATCATGGCGTTTGAGTGCCAGCTGCGAACAAGAAATTCCCAACTATTGCTTCAAATAGGTGACTTGTCAATGGAAATAAGCAGTCATACAAAAAAATAATATACAATGTGTTGTTGCCTTAATGAATGTTAATCCAACGTGCCAATGCTAACCATCTTGCGTCTTTTAATTAATTTCATTTTATTCTTTTCTATTGAATGTTAATTCATGTTTTACACAGGATCCGGTTAAGGCAATAAAAATAGATACGACAGGAGCAAGAGAGGAGGAAATAGGCATCGGGTCAAGGCTAATATCTTTGGAAAATTCACTCAAAGAGCTCAAGAGAGTGATTACTGAGTGTAAAGCAAACGCAAAATTGGTTGGTGATTTGGTGAACGTCGTCATTAAAGCAGAAACTGAAAACGACTTCGTCGTTGATGAGGAAACCATGCTTTTTATAGAGAAAGCTACAAGTGCCTTAACTGAGGCTCAATCTAGCAGGAGCCGCCCCGCTGCTACCGGAAATGGTGGAGGCCGCCAAGGCAGTTCTGCTGCTAATAGTTAAAGTGTTTTTTAATATTATGTTTGTGTAGCTTATTGCAAGCCAATTTCTACTGTAATGGAACCAAATGTCAAAATCTGTACTAATAATAAAGGGAAAAAATTAAAAGATGCCGCAATGTATCAACAAATAGTTGGTAGTCTTATCTAAAAAAAGTGTGTAACTTTAATAAGATTGTATATTCTTTTGCATTTGACATTATAAGTTGCTACCTGCAAATTCTAAAAAAATAGCATTATTGATCATGATATTCTGTACAAAAAAATAGAGATTGCAAGCTGGTTGGCTATTGTGATGCTGACTATGTAGGTGACCACTTCTTTACATTCATATTCTTGTTTAAATTTGTTGTAAAATAATTAATAAATGCAATATTATTTTCTCTTTTTCAGAAATCACAAGTTTGTCTAGGAAATTAGTAATATTTTCCTTCTGTTATCAAATGTAAAACAGCTTTTTTTTTTGCCTTAATTACGTGAGATGCAAGTAAATATGAAAGGAGAATTCGTTCTCTTCAAAGAGAACCAAAATTTTGCAAAGAATTAATGCAGATTTTCAGAACCTAGCTTCAATATTATACAAGATAACAAAAAGTGAATATGGGGATAAAAGTACAGCCTATTACAAGGTTTATCAATGCCTTGTTGGCTCCACAGAAAACCCAGGATCTTCCACCAGTACAGTTTGTCCGATGTTGAGTAACCATCGGACAATATCTCTCGAGTTGAGAGAGTCTCTGCTCGAACTTCTCAGATTTCTTAAATAAAGAGAATGTCAGTTTGGTAAAAGAGAATATTGCTTCATTCTGCAACTTCCTAAAATTCTTGCATTGCTTGAGACAAAGATCAACAGATTATAGAGTTACATGCTGTTCGAAAGAAAAAGAGATGCTAGAAAGTTGCACTCAAGGCCACATGAATCTCGAACCTAGGTAAAAGGTCACCAATATTGGATGCCTAAGTGGTATAAGCCCAATATATCATTATCTGCATCAGACAATGCTTACGTATGGGAGATAGACTGAAGTAGCAAAAGTAGATCAAGTTTCGACCCCTTCCCCAGAATCCTTAGTTGGAACTTCTGGTACTGCAGCAGCACTGGTTCCACTTCCGTTATTGCCCTCGGATTTATTGTTCATTTTACTAATTTTACAAGCATACTTGGCAAAGGCCGCGGTTAGGGCTGATTTAATGTTTATTTCAGGTTCTTTTTTCCTACGTTTGCCCGTACCTTCAGTATCCTTGTCTGCTTCTATGACTTCACTTGCAGGGCTTGGTTCAGCATCTTTGCAGACAGGAGTTTCCGGAACAGGAGGAGTAGTGGAAACAAATCGCTTGAATGGTTCATGGAAAGTGTCATGCAAGCATTTTACCTTCCGCTCTCCTATTCCAGGACATCGAGCAAGATCTTCCATGGATGCATCCATGATACTAGACAGAGACTGCAAAAACATGATAATCAGGTCAACCAACAAATAAATAAAACACTGACGATTTAGTTGTAAGCAGAAGACGCACCCCGAATGTAGAACCAAGAGTGACCACATCAGTCTTGTTAACATGACGAACAGTTGTAAGAGCATGATTTAGCTACAATTACGAGAAAAATAGTTTCAGATCAATCGTATCAAATAAAATGTAAATAAATATTGTACATCAAATTTGGATTTCACAGATTAGTCAATTAAAAACCATAATGTAACACGTGACACGGTAAGTACATTTCTTCAGACTGAAGCTTCAAAAGAAGAGAAAACGATAACCTCGATAAGTAGTCTGTATCCATTTGGCCTTGAATGAGATCTGCAGGCTTGTTTTCATATACTTTTATGGTCTCCAAGTAGCGGCCACATTCCTTCAAGCTAACACCAAATTACAGCAAGAAGGTTTATCAAGAAAATGATTATTTTATCCTTTTTTTCAACTATTACTACTCTATCATAAAACAAATACATAAATAGAGTCTAAAGAAGGGGTAAAAAAAGCAAAACAGCTTATCTTCCGACATAAAATTCACTCAATAAATATGATCTAACTAGGTTAGAACTTAAAATGATCGGAAAAAATATTATTGCAACAAATGGAAGCAGTCACGGATAGCCATTCAGATTCATAAAGAAAATATAGCAATTATTCTTTCTTGCATTTCATAAGTCTTCACCATACCTCCAACCACATAGTAGAGTGCAATCATGAAGCAGCGCTGTTTTAGTAACTTCCAGCAAAGGCTTAACAACATCCTCCTGCAGGAAAGAAAGCTCTGAACAATGAGCAACCAAGTTTCAGTTTTTACTTGTCAGAATGCACATAATGGTTTTTTGAAATCTTAACTTTTAGGAAACCATTAAAAGAGGATGAAATATCATCAAAAATGAAGATTTACCACATCAACATGGCATAACACTACACGAAGCTTGAAGTTCATTTGTAGTTCCCTGATACGGTAACATAGTAGTCCGGGTGCAGCAAATGATACCGAAGACTGCATTAAATAGTCAACTCATTGAGCTGAATGCATTTTAACAGAAGCACGGAATTTAATAGATCTACCAAAGAACACAGTGAATATAAAAGAATAGACCAAAGTCCCTTTCACTAGAAAACCAGGTTCGCTTTGTCCCTTAAAACCTATAGTTTCTTAAATATACCAAGAACTCGGAAGAGCATGTAATCTTATCTAAAACCCAAACTGACTTTCAATTCATCAAATTGCTCCATCTTCTAGAAGGTAGTGTAAATATAGAAATCTTAAGCGAGATACAAAAACTACAATGCAAGTAAGACTTATCCTATATCTTAACGAGGCATGTGATTGCAAATTCAAATAAATAACCCATGTCTTGTTTAATTCACACAAACCGCTGTATCATGCTACTAATCAGTACGATATGGTTGTAGTTCTAACCTTAAATAGAGAGCACATGAGTTCTGACCGAGCAAGTAGTCACAAACAACATCTGCAAAAGCCCATCTCATATTCCTGATGTGTTTGAGCAAGGGATTACCCTTCTGCATGAGGTGAAAGTACATCTACATTTAGGCTTCTTTTGTAAAGGTAGAAGAACCAAAGGTCTATTATTAAAGACTTGCTATTTTTGTCCTAATAACAAATTTTCATTAAAGCTAGGTTCTTCCTTAAGAGGATTAGGATTACAAATTTATTAGCAATATAGTTCAGGAGAGTCTTAAAAGTTCACATATTTCAAACATTGATAATGAATTGAAAACTTTATAAAATAACAGGAAGCTCTATCATATTTAAAACAAATCATAAGAGCAAGATAATAACGAAACAGAGTGAGAACAAATCAAAAGAATGATACATCTACATGTCCTCGAACCCGACAACATAAACTTATGTGAAGTGAACTAATATTAGCTGACAATTTACTCATTAAAAACCGAAGAATTATACTAGTACTAAAAACAATGTAACAATTAAGGATGCCAAAGCTATACAACATCACCTGCCTATGGCTGACAAGGATAGCATTGCGACTCTGAGTCGAATTCGATGATGATGAAGCAACAGCAGCAGCAGCAGCAGCAGGGGAAGCTGAGGTAGAGACAGGTGAAGAAGGCACATTGGCTTCACCCGTTGGCCTAAAATAAACCAAAATTTGGAAAGAAAAATTACAAGCTACTTCAATTGACAGAACAGACTGTTATGAATTATAGTTGCCGTATCATATCAAACTCAACAAGCTAAACCAAAAGTGGAAACATGAAGAATTGATCAAAAGGGTCCAACTTGACCAAAAGGGTTCAACCAAATCAAAGAGAAAAGATACCCACAGAAGATATAGCCAAATCAAATAGAAAAAACAACATTTTACGGTAAAATTGAACTGAATTATGAAAATTGAAAAACATCACCTTGGGGTAGAAACAGTGGATCTGGGGGCAGGAGGAGGAGGAGGAGAGTAGAACTCAGAGGATTTAATGAAACTGAAAGCTTGAGAAAAAGATTGAGAAGGAGTGAAAAGAGATGGCGGGGTTGATTTAATCTGTGAGCTTTCAACCACTTATTTATACGATGGAATTCCTATTACAATTTGTGTTTTCTTCGTATTTTGGTTTTGTTCCGTTTGATTTTCTTCATCTTTCTGCATCTTCTTCTTCCTCCTCGTTCTCCTGCTGGATTTTTTGATTCGGTAAAGAAGTGAAAACCATAGGTTGTGGTTTTCGTTTGGAAGCCCACTTATCTGACTTGTGCCGTTGGTTTCTAGTCCCAAAAAGAAGGTTCATAAGCGAAACAAAACCTTGGGCCATTTTGATGGAAACGATCGATCGACTCGAATACTAAAACTAGATATCAAAAAAGTTAGATTTATATAATAACTATTTGTAAAAATAATAATGATATATATATTCAAGTTATCGACTTTGGTGATTGATTTTTGTCGTTGTTCTTTCGATTCTTCTAGTTTTACACTAATTAATTCAGATCGATTTGTATCATATACTTAATTTTGGTGTATATATTTTATCGAATATTTTTTTACATACAGTTTTGATTTTAAACAAAACTAAATTATTTAGTACTTGAACAACCCCGCGAGTATTCGGTGATTGATTTTAATCTTATAAAAAGTGTAATTCTATTATATAATTGCTTTTATTTTACGGTTGAACTCGATATTTATCTTATCCTAAAATATTAAATAAGCGGCTCAATTTGCTCTTTATAAAGTTCCACCTCACCAAAGCTCAATTCACCGATCCAAGTTGAATTCAATTCTTATCCCATTGAATGGGGATTTTTGCACTCGACGCCTTTATCGAATTATATTTTGATACATAAATTATGTAAAAAAGATTTATATAATTTTTTATATTTAAATTTTAAATTCCTAATATTAACGCCTTAAAATTTAAATTCTTAACACTAACACCTTAAAACTTAATCCATAAACCTGAAACTCTAAATTCTAATCATAAATCCTAAATATTACACTCTAAAATCTAAACTCCTAAATTCATAAAACCTAAAATTAAAAGGTTTGTGTAAACTTTACACAAGTTTATGTATTAAAGTTTTTTTCATCCGAGAATTTATATATTTGTATTATATTTTTATATAATTTTTAAATATTGTTATATTTTTTTTGAAAAAAATATTGTTATATTTATGTTAGGCTTGCTATAATATAATATATTAATTTATTTTTCAAGGCCTCAATTAGATTATAAAATACACATGATAAAAAGTTCAATCTAATCTTATCAGCAAAACACTGAATTTTTATTTTTAAAAATCAAGACTTAAATAATAAATAATACATACAAACTAATCAAATATCATTTTCAAATTGAATTTGACCTAATCGTGATTGTCATCTTACATACATTGCTCTTGAAAATCAAATTAAAATGAATAAAAAATCTATTAAAAAAACATTGCATTGATAATTGTTTTGGGGGTGAAACCATTAAACCTGAGGACGGTTTGAGTCAGCCCTGGGTCCAACCGGAGAACTTAAGGTTCCTTCACCGTTACAGGCCACCTTTGGTGATTTCATGGAAAATGGAATTGTCATATTAAAAAGCCACCGGTCCGACTTAACGCCCCGGTCCATCTTGATGAGCCGAGCAAAAAACCTCCCTCTACTACTTCTATCATCTTCCGTGGCTCGAAATCCTCGCCGCAAACTGCTTTCCTTAGGCAAAACCAAGCCGGTTCCTCGGTTTAATTTCCGGTTCATTAACTGGTTTCGAACATCAGCCGGCAATCGTAGAGTGAATCGATCGGTGTTTTTACCAGGCTGGACCATAGAGTGACCGGTTGAGTGAGATCGCGGGAAAAGAGGTTTACCTGTATGAATAGGTATTGATCCATGTGTACTGCTCCGGTCTAAAGTTCGGTTCAAACCGACTACTCCAACCTCTAAAGCAACTTGAGCTTCTACGTCGTTGTTGGCATTGTTGTTGTTAATTCTCCGTTCTTCTTCCGGTTCTGAGTCACGGCTGACGTTTTGAGCCTCGAGGTCTATCTCGGTGTTATTCGACTCAGCGGGTCGACTCACTGCAAGCTCACCCGTTTGGGGAGCGAGATTAGCTCTACAAACGGGACAAGTAGTATGAGAAGCCAACCAAGCGTCGATACATTCGGCATGAAAAACATGGTCGCATTTAGGTATTAAACGCAGCGTTTCGTGGTCTTCGTATTCATTCAAACAAACCGCGCACTCGAGAGCTCCTCTCCCAATCTTATGAACCTTAACTTCGGAGTAAACCATGGTTGGGAAAGTCTCCATCACCGACGCTTCAAGTCCACGCGTCTCACGCCTCCAACGGGCGGCTCCGCCGTTGACGGTGCTTCTGTTGATGTTGTCGGAACAGTTCCGGAAGTAAACTAAGAAAATACCGATGAGAAGTGAACTGACAAGCATAACGATGAGGATCGCGGCCAAGGAAGGGCTGAAACTCTCCTGAGGGGAATTTTCGCCGTTTGGAGTGGCGGGTTGGGCGACGGAGGGTGGCGGAGAGAGGAGGAAGAAGAAAATAAGGAAGACGATTCCACGATTGGCGGTGTACGACATGGCGGTGAGACGAGGAGAACGTGAGGAAAATCAAGCGCAGGGTTTTAAAATCAAAGAAGAAAACAAGCGGAAGGTGATCTTATATATTCTTAAGCCGTTTATGTATAGGAAAACCTATACTTGCATTACAAGTAGTCCCCTAAGATAACGATATGGGGTAGATTTTGAATTTCGAAGTTATTTTTTTATTCCCACTTTTATAGATGTCATATGTTTTAATTTCGGCTAATTATGAAAATCGATTATAATTACTTTTTAGTGATAATTTAATGAGAAACATCACATGGAGATTAGGACTTCGTTTAATATTGTTTTTTTTATATATTTTGTTGTATTTTTTTAAAATAAACTATTTGTGATATGATTTAATTTTTGTATCGTTTGAAATATTATACATTTATATAATTTGGTACACATTAATAATTTATTCTAAGTATATTTAAAGGTCTTCATGCAAATTATGATCTCATCCAGCAACCCTAACGCAAACCCTGTCGTTAACCAACAGGTTGACCATAACGGCAGGCCACCGGAGAATGACCAAATTTTTGACTTACCGATCCTTGAGAGACCGGGCTCGCCCTTACAGGAAACAAGAGATCGCAAAAAGCAACGTAACGTGGAAAACAACGGATTACGTGATGAAGAAGCAATCGACATGGATGCAGATGGTGGCGTCGAAACTGTTGATGATGATAGAAACCATGCTGCTGGGGATAGTAGGAACCATACAGGGCCAAGTTCTCCCAATCAAGACGGATCGTTACCACCGAAACCTTCCTATGCAAGGATGGTCGCGGGTGCTTCTAATGGAAATAAAAGTCCACAAAAGTTGAGCGGAGAATATGAAGTAGAAGTCCATGATGAAGACTGCATTGTAGATGAATCCGGGCCAATTACCTCTATTCGATTCTCCAATCGCGTCCATGATGAAATAGATCAATGCACGAAATAGGTTCTAATCATTAGATTATGGGAAGATCGATTGGGTATAAAACTTTACTCAATCGTATACATTCAATCGTATACATGCTATCTGGAATCCTACCGGCGAGGTTCAATTGGTGGACCTAGAAAACTACTACTACTTGGTAAAGTTTGCCAATGGTAACGATTATGTTAAAGCCCTTACTGAAGGACCATGGATAATTTACGGAAGTTACCTGACGGTGCAACCATGGAGCCAATCGTTCTCAACTTCGAAAAAACATCCATCTCATGTTGTTGTTTGGGTGAGACTTCCGGGTCTACCATACCGGTACTATTCCAAGGCTCTTTTTCGTAGGATAGCATCAGTGGTGGGACGAGTCGTAAGGGTCGATTATAACACTCAGGCTGCTGGGCGTGGGAAATTTAATACACTTGCAATAGTTGTGGATCTAAACAAACCTTTGAAATCCTGTATCGGAATCGATGGATTCATTCAAAAACTTGAAAATTGTTAGAATCCAAAACTTGATTTGAATTCTTAAAGAGATTGCAAAGCAAAACGTGGCAAGATTGGTGGCACAAATGCTTAGCAATTAAGAAACATTAAGGCGGTAATATAATGTTGATGTGGCAGCAACTAAATGAAACATGGTGGCTAGAATTTTCATGAAGTCCTAAGCAATTTAATGGCATAGAACATGTGGTAGCCTCCCTTGGAATTCAAGAAGTACACGGCAAGGAATGATAACAACTAAGGAGGTTTAGTTCTCCTATATATATGTTCTTAGTTTATGTATGTATGAGTGTAAGGAAAAATAATAGTGTGACTTGAGAGAAGAAAATTTGAGTGAAGAAATCTTAGCAAAGCTTTGTTAATGGTGTTTGTAAACTAGCCGAAGCTAGTGTTCGTGTTGTACTCGTATTGGTTCGTATTAATAAAATAGTGTGAGTTATAAAATATATCGAGTGTCCACCAATGCTTCCATCAAGTGGTATCAGAGTCAAATTCGAGTTCATGTTTAAGCCACGAAAAGATGGAGAACATGATCTAATCCCAAATCCCGAGATTGACCAAGACGAATTATGGTAATTGGAGTATTCAGATGAAGGCGTTGCTCGGTTCCCAAGATTGCTGGGAAATCGTTGTAAAAGGTTACGCTGAGCCAAAAAATGCAGCAACAGAAGCGACTCTAACCAATGACGAAAAAAGAGCACTAAGAGATGCTCGTAAAAAAGACCAAAGGGCGTTGTATTATTTTTTCAAGCGGTAGACTAATCAGCCTTTGAAAATATTGCAGAAGCAACAACTGCGAAGTAAGCATGAGAAACTCTGCAAAAATCAATCCAAAGAGTTGAGAAGACAAAAAAAGGTACGTCTTCAATCGCTTAGAGCTGAATTTAAAATGATGAAAATGAAAAACACGGAAAGCATAGATGACTATGTTAACCGTGTGAAAGCCGTCGCAAATGAAATGAAAAAAATGACGAAGCGCTCAGTGAGGTCAGAGTGATGGAGAAAATTTTACGATCGTTGGTACTTAAATTTTATTACGTGGTTGCTGCAATTGAAGAATCAAAAGATTTAACTCAAATGACTATAGACGAGCTTGTGAGATCACTCCAAGCCCATGAGCAGAAACTGAAGCTAAACGAAGAGACAAAATCTGGAGCAAGTCCTACAAAGCAAGTTACACGTCAATGAAATCGAAGCTAGAAGCAGCTACACACGAGGTAGAGGAAATCGTGGAGAATATCATGAAAGATACATAGGTGGACGAAGAACACATGGACGTGGCGATCGATCATATGGCGATAATCAAACAAGTGAAAATTATCAGTCACCAAACCGTGGACGAGGATATAAAGGCCGAGGAAGAGGCAGATATTAACAAAGAGATAAATCTTAGATACAATGTTATAATTGCAACAAGTATGGCTATTACAGTTACGAGTGTGGATCGGCTCCAATCAAGACGAAAGAAGTTATGTAGCAGCAGTTGAAAAAGAGAAAAATAAAGATTCTTATGTGTTCCTTACCTATAAAAGAAATGAAGAATCCAAGAAAAATATTTGGTACCTTGATAATTGTGTCAACAATCACATGTTTGGCATAAAAGAATTATTTGTAGAGTTTGACGAAACGGTTCGTAGACGAGTAACTTTTGAAGACGACTCACACGCGGAGATTAAAGGCAAAGGAAAAATTATAATTATGCAGAAAAAATGGAGAAAAGAAATACATACCAGACGTCTACTGGAATATGGAGTGTTATTACTGGTCTCTTCTGTAAGCTGTCGACAACGAAGGTGATGCATCTTCACTGCAAGCTGCGTTCGATGAAAAAAGGATTGATGCGCATGCGTGAGTACGCGGTAAAAATCAAAGAGATTTGTGACCTATTGTCTTTATCCGGTCATAAAGTCTCTGAGGTAGAGCACATCGCCACTATTTTGAATGGACTGCTACCGGAGTTTGCGCCGTTTGTTGCTGTGATCACAGCAAGCCGAGAGCCATGTTCCTTAGATGAAGTTGTCTGTGTTAGCGGACGCCAAGTCAAGACTCACAGAGGGGGGGACCATAGTTAAGTCTTTTTTAGGGTTTGGGGTTTTTTATTTTGTTGGAGAACCTGCAAATGATCTGTAGATATAGCAAGATTTAATGTAAAAAACAGCCCTCTTGCTCACTTTTGCTTGAACTTTGATTGGTCGGTGTATAGCTCAAATAGCTAGCTTAGAATTTTAGGAATTATGTATTAGGTGCATAATCTAGATTAATCTGGATTAAGGATAATGCTGAACATTAGCTAGTACTAAAGTTGAAATAAAATGTTATTCATCTGGTATTGTTTTATATATCCTAAGTTATCTTCACTATATCTAATTAATATACTAATTAAGTTGAAAGTTTTGAAGATTTCTCGAGAAGTTGTCTGATAAAACCACCTGATGGCAATATATAGGGGCAGTATTTCACGTTTTAAACCCCTAAACCTTAAATCCAAACCCTAAAACATGAATGATAAATTCCTACACTCTAAACATTAAATTAGTTCCATTTATAAAAATTAATTTGTCATCGCTAGTGCATGAAATATTTGCATATTAAGACATAAAAAATATTTCATGCACTGACGGTAGAAACAAAAAGTTTCACAAACACCTTAGTTTGAGGGCTTATAAATTTAGTTTAGGAATTAGGATTAGGGATTTATGTGTAGTGATTTAGAATTCTGATTTCTGGTTAGAATTTAGAGTTTATGGTTGAAAATGATTTATGTTTTAACCTATAAACCCTAAATTCTAAACACAACCCTTTAAATTCTAAACCACTAAAACTAAACCTAAATCTTGAACTCTAAATCAAATATCTAAACCCTAAAACTAATACGTTTGTAAAAACTTTTTATTTTTACGGTCAGTACATGAAATAATAACTCTTAAAATATTAGTTTTAAAAAATAAATTAACTATTCGACAATAATAAGGTGAATATCACACATCAGATGATCATGTTACATCCTCATAGCACATACATACACATGCATACATACATATAGGATCCTCATGTATATATGGAGCAGAAAGAGCTACGTGTCTAAGCTTGAAAGCATCGAAGTTCATCTGATTTTTGTTCAGGTGCGTGGAATATGGTAGATGAGCAGGAGCGATTGCTGCCAATAGCCAACGTGGGGAGGATCATGAAAGAAATCCTGCCACCAAGTGCAAAAGTTTCAAAAGAAGCTAAACAAACAATGCAGGAGTGTGCCACAGAGTTTATAAGCTTTGTCACAGGCGAGGCGTCTGACAAGTGTCGCAAAGAGAACCGCAAGACCGTCAACGGAGATAACATCTGTTGGGCGCTGGGTGCTCTAGGGTTTGACAACTACGCTGATGCGTTTGTCAGGTTTTTACATAAATATCGGGAGGCTGAAAGGGACAAAGCTGCCCAAAACAAAGCTTCCTGCAGCAGAAGCTCTCAAGACAAAGATGAAGAAGATTCATCACAAGATAAAACTGACCAACCACCTCATCAACAAACTGAAGCTCCAACTCCGAGTGCTGGAGTTTAGTGTGTTAAGAATGGAGACAGAAGCTTGAAGAACGTGTATACATGTGTAGTGAACTGCAGAGCTATGAGCAGGTTCGAGGACAGACAGGTTAATTTGTAGCTTAATTTCTTTGATTCAGGGTTACAATTTTTTTGCTCCTTTTCTCTCTCTAATTCCTTTGATTTTGCTGCAAAGTGAAAGGGAAACTTCTGTGTAGTTAATTGTGAAAGGAATGATATGTATTTTGCTTGTTCCAGTTTATCTTAGCTAGAAAAGGGAATTTATTGGTGTTTTGTTATCTGGTAATTTGAATCTTTCTTTCCCTTCTTAGACACTGGAGAAACAATTTGGGAGCAAACCAGACATGAGATTAGAATCCAGTTAACAATGTAAACTAAGTTACATACCCCCCCCCCCCACTTACACATATATATATATATATACATACATGTTTATATATAGAGATATATATCGATAATATGATCTTATGTTTTTGTTAAGCTTCAATAAGAAAGCTGTTTATCCTGCATGTTCTTCTAAATGGTGCATCAAATGATTAGTTCAGAAGAAGCCTGTAGTATTGTGTAAATTGCCATTTCTGCAATTACCAGAGTTCTATTTGTAAATCATGTACAGCAGTTAGCATTTAGGTTTAGGGTTTGCTTTGAAAGCACCATTAATCTTCACCAAAAATGTCAAGAATCAAATTCAAACTACATAATCATTCATATCAGTCCTTTAATTAATTTGGGTCTAAAATTTCAACCCTTATCCCTACTCCTTCCTCAACCCTTCCAAAAGAGGGAAATATAAACAAGGGAAAGGAACAGAAGGAAAATAAAGGCTTAACCTAGTTGGCACCCTTCCGGATCCTATCCGCAGTTAGTCCGTTCCGTTGTTCTCAAACTACGACCTCCATTGTAAGGAATTGAAAGATATCAAACAAATATAAACCAGGACGAAGATCAGATCAATCACTATTGCAGCTTCCAAAGTCTCCTAGCAGTTCATTATTGACATCATATTTCTCAGTATTCTTAGTGAGCACAAGAGCCCTAGCACATTTTCCCATTCCCTTTCTCTTCTAAAACTTCAAATTTTTAGCAAATCCGGACTCGAAACTATAAATGCCCTTTCTAGATCTCTGTGTTAGCAAGCACTGTTTCCACGTTGAACATAAAAATCCATTAAAAATAAAACAGGCTAAACTTTACTAGGTTAAGTGTTCCCTAAACCCTAGAAAGGGGGACCATCAGAACTGCCGCTTCACATTACATGAGTAATCTTGAAAAATGCAATTTAAACCTTTAAGCATGCTTTGTTTTTCTTTTTTACTCTTTATACAAATGGCTCAGGCTGTCTTCCCATAAAAAAAAAGATGACTGCTTGAACAGTTGAACCCTAATTAATAAACCTAGAATATCTGTCAAGCCCTTAGGGCATCAATCCTTGGGCTTTTCTAAGCTATTGAGACCACTTTTCAACTATGGTATGTTGCCCTCTTTTCCCATCCAATTGAACAATGAGCTTGCACTTCATACAAAAGGAGTGAAAAGAGAGCTCCCAACTCAAAAGTTTTACCCTTCAAAGGATTAAGAATAATACATAAATGAGGTTAGTACAGGAGACAAAAGCTGATTAAATCTCAAACTTTCGTAATGATGGACTTTCTTTACATAGTGATTTTGAAAACCTCAAAACTTTGAGTCTAACCATACCAATGTACTGATCTGCAGCAGTATTCTTGAGAGGATGGTTTTGGAAACCTCAAAACTAGGGAGCAACTGGATCAATGTGGTATTATGTGACGTTTCCTTGATATAATGGTACAAGGATAAATGTTGTTGCCGCTGGCTCCGACCATGGAATTGCGGTATTGAGCTCCATGACCTGAACTCCTCATGAGCCTGCATCCCTTGTCAGTGAGCACTTATCTGGAACTTTGGCAATGGTGAATGACAATAAATTAAGGCAATATAGCGTCGGATTTGCATCGATGTGCCCATTTTCCAGGACAGAAAGCAAGAGGATCATGAATATCCATGTGAGCTTCAGCAACTCAGCGTAGGCAAGTGCAACATTGTTGCAAATTGCAATGTGCCTTAAGATGCATATCAAGAAACACATTGATTTTATTAAAAGTCCAATATAATATATGATCCATGTGAAATTCTGATGGTCCAACACAAAGTTGATGCATGTAAATTGTAATGGCATAAGAATGGTTTAAGAATATGCATGAATAGATATTGATTTGCTCTACCGCATAACTTGTAACAATACTTTGAATTTTATCAATATAACTTTCATATCCCCCTAATATCCACTAAAGCATTTGAAACAGCAGAAAATTGTGTACATTTCATTCAAAAGCCAAGGACAAGCAAATCTTTACCTTTCCAGTTTAACTAATTAATCCTAGAGTAGTTCCTTAAAATATGATTGTTCAATAAGTTAAATGTTATGGAGATAATGGTCTAAGCATAAGTCAATATTCAACCATCATTGAAAGAATCAGCTGAACCAGCTAAAGCTCAAAGTATTCATTATTTTTGTTCAACAAAGAGTGTTTCCTTCCTTCTGTTTTCCCCCTGGAATATTGTTGTCTAATATTAGAATATTAAGATAAAATATTATGACTTTCTAATTATTGATGGTAACTTAATTATATTTCCCATCTATTTAGATTTATATTTATAAACTATCCATTTATAAATGATATACACTATTAATTAAGAAAATTACAATATGAAGTTATTTATATTTAGTTATTTTAAAATTTGTTGATAAATGATGTAACAATCTCGTATAGGCTACCTGCTTATTACTGGGGACTAGGTAAAACCCTGGGGCAACAACTAACAAGTTCTATTTTTAAGAGTGGCCAGGTAAGCCACCAGGGCACCATCTCATATACATATGAATTGGGCCAAGCTGCCTAAGTTCCGTTTTACTTGGCCCAAAAGCAAGAACTGTTGGTATTTGATGACCAAATTTTGACTTGAAAGCCAACTACTTTCAGCATTTCAATGCTTTGGGGTTTCATAGAGCACCTCTTAAACCAATATAGAAGGAAATTGACCTGAGAAGAGAAGAGAGGCAAGTGTAGATACATATATGTATCCAACATAAGTATGCTCAATTTTTCAGAAAATTTCATGGATTTGAAGAGTTGTATCTCATATTCATATCCAAATATGTACAAGACATAAGTATTTTAGGGAAAATAAAGATCCCGGATATCTGTAACCTTCCACAACAATTTTCCTTACATTCAATAGGCTAATGACTATTGACACAGAGGCTGTTGGAAAACAAAACCAAGTGTCAAGTATTCCACAAAATGCTTTCACTAACAATGTCCTCCAAGGGTAAAGAAATTTATCTTTACAAAGTAGGGTTTCCTTGGAGAAAAAATTGGAAATGACCAGATTCAGAGATACTAACATCGATGACTTATAGTTTTCACCCTTAATATTTCAACTACCAGGAGGAGCCTGCAAAAATCATTGGTGCAATTTTTGAAAAGAATCAACTACTTTGATAGATACAAGCTTCTACAAATCCCCCACCATCATCAACATCTGGTCCTACCCGACAACCAATCATTACCATCGGAGTACAAGAACTTACGTTCAAACTACATGAATCTGTATCTTCGAAACACTTTGTTGGGGTATTCAGATGCAGGGAGGAAGAAAATAGGATGCTGCAAATAGCTATTCATAATATCAGATTACAAAAGCACACAAACACAAGGGAAGGGCCAAAACAAACATCCAACATATAACCAAATATAATGTAACAACAGTTAGAGATCAGTTCAGAGTGTTAATCTTTGGCTTTTACATAGTTTTATTTTGTTATTGACACCTATGTTGCTTCAACTGCACATTTTTTCATGCAATAGCTGTCCAAATCGAAACATAACTACTGGTATCGGACCCTCCATGAACCCTCAGAATATATGGAAGAACTTATGAAGATGCGAACATACTTGTCGCAAATACCCAAAGGCCAAAACTCTTACCTTCCTATATCACCATTTAATCATAATCCTCAAATTCTATAGGAAAATTTATAGCTGATATTGAAACTCCCAAGAAGGAAGGCATACAAAACTGTAGCATGCATTTTAAAATGGCTGATGATGATGATATGAAGAGAGCAAATTATTGACTGATGAATATTACTACTGTGACTTTGATTCTACATTCTAGTTTGATAGCTCCAATTCCATAAGCAAGTCCAAAAAAAGAAGAAGCTGAAAACACACATGAGTTATTTAAGTTTTCATCAAAAAAGGATCTCCAATTTTATGAACTCAAAAAGAAAGAAGTTCATCAATTATCAACAAATCAGCATTCAAAGGAAAACCACAGATGACAAATCCATACTTTAGCTCCATTTCTAAAGTGACATAATTCTAGCCCAAAACCCAACATCTAAACAATTTTACATGTTATGTTTTCATTAATTACAAAAGATGGCAGATAATTACATAAAAAAGAAGCATGCTTTCAAGGCAAATAAAAAAGAAAGATAACTAGGAAAAAAAATCCTGTTTTGGTGGTTTCAGAGCCTGAAAGTCTACAGGAAGCTAAATTCTTTGCATATTCTACCCTGAATATAAGTGAAGAAAATCAACCCATAAAAGCAATGAACTGTTCTCTTCCGAAAAGATGATTTTTTTCTAGAAATATTTAGCTGATCACAACAATGTTTTGAAGGAGATAATTTTGAAGAGAGAAATGGATTTGGGGTTTGGAGGAGGGAATTACCTGAATTGGGTTTCGAAGAGACCAAAGGGGAACTGAGAAGCTTAAGGAAACGAACCACGCCATTTGAAGTTCCACTGGCAGAAACCATTAGAGAGATTTCCGATGAAGAACGAAGATAATGAAACGGCGGCTTGTCGGCTAATAGCGTTTCCAAATGATTAATAAAGGATTAACCGTCAAATAGGTGCCCAAACTATATTTTTTTTCAGTTAGGTGTTTAAACTATTTTTCGGGTCAAATTAAGACTTAAAATTTTATTCTATGACCCATTTAAGGTTCGTCGTTAATTTTCACTGTTAAATGTCACGTATCACCTCCAGAAAAAATTTAAAAATATATTAAAATAAATAAAATTAATTAATTTTAAAAAAATCTCTAAATTTTTTAGATTTTACAAAACAACTCCCAAATTTTAAAACCCCAAAACCTAAATCCTGATTTAGGTCAATTTTATCGCTGATTGCCATGCTATCGTTTACCACATCGTTCGTAGGACCACCACGTTCATTTTCCCCACCGTCTCGTCGCCGAAAATCGACCGACGTCGTGTGAATCGATAAAATTTTCGAATGATTCTTTCGAACGATTTGCGACGAACGGCGGCAGGTTCATTCCGTCACTAGCAACACGGTCGCCGCCTGCAGGAGTGGTCGAATTTGGGGGTTTAGGGATTTGGGGACTGTTTTAGAATATTTGAAAGTTTCAAGATATATTTTTATTTTGTTTTATTATTTTATTTATTTTCAATATAATTTTTGGAATTTTCAGGAGATGACACGTGTCTTTTAATGAAAAAAATTAACGACGAATCTTAAATGGGTCACGAAATGAAACTTTAGGTTTCAATTTAGCCCAAAAATAGTTTGGGCACCTAACTAAAAAATATAATTTGAGCATTTATTTACGTATTAAGCCATTAATAAACGACAACGTTTCTGTAAAAAGTCTGAAATTTAACATTTTCTTCTCTGATTAATTAATGTGTTGTCACATTATAATTAAATATAATTATATAAATGTGACCTGTTTGATCCAATATTATAATTTTACTATTAAAAATTATAATTTTAAGTTCTGATAAATCGAACATAATTATATTATATTTACATAAAATTGTTATTACCATCGTCACCCATTCTCTAAATATTCACAAATGTATACATTTTATTGGACCCACATTTGCTGCGCCGTCCTCCACAATAATCTGACGATCATCATTCTTCAACAACTAACTTACCCTAGCAATAAAGGCCCGAGCCTCAATCTGTTCAACGTTACGTAAAAGCGAACAAAGTTCTTGCATGGACAGCCAGCAGGAGCAGGTACGAAACTATGTTTAGAATGTTTACTAAAATTTTCTCGTATAATTATATTTGAAGTTCTTTTAGTTTAAAATATTATATATAGTCTTTGTAGTGAAAATGTTGAAATAAGGTTGGTAGGAATGAATGAATGTTATTTTATGTTGCATGTGGACTTTTAGTTGTTAGACCTGAATCGTGGTCATGATCTCCCCTTCATCTTTTAATCTCATGTCTTATATATATATGGGATAGAAAAGTAAAGAGTTAATCTCATCCATCCAACGATTCAAAAAACGTATAAAATTTTAAAAAATTTACATTGTATAAGTAGATCCTATATAGAATGGTTTCTTAGTATGATCCATCTCATTATAAAAGAATTAAGTATGCAAAAAGAAGCATTAACTACAAGCAAATACCTAAAGAGCCAAACTTAACCGCTGCCTGGATCTTGTATCCATGATCCTCTGCACTACATCTTTTACGAAAGAATCGAAACAAGTTGGACAACAACCTTTCATTAAGCTCGTCTGTCCGGCTGCCACTCTTTCAATATGCGTACAATTTGACGGCGGTGGCACCATGTGAACCTCGCTCCTATGCTCAAGCCCACAAGTACAATTTGACGGCGGTGGCACCATGTGAACCTCGCTCCTATGCTCAAGCCCACAAGCAGCCAATACGGTGTTCGTGGAACTTGTTGCTATGTCTGTGAAAGTACCGTTGTCTGCATGTATGAATATATATAAAAGGCAGTTCGAAAGTTTTCCAAAAACACGAGGTAGAACAGGATTAATCAAACGTTAATGTCTTCACTTACCTAAATCGGTATTATTGGACAAGGCTTTCAACTGGCTTCTAACCATTATTTGCAATTGTTCCCTGGCCATGGAAGAATTATCCTCGTTTCTGACAGAAAAAGGTGAACCATAAACATCGGGCCTCATGTTTGAGTCATTGCTGCACTGACAGAGTTGCTCATTTGAACTGATGCCAGCAAGTTCAGGCCACAACATCAAACTGAAAGAAGTATTCAAAGCTGTGGTAGTTGAATCCTGAACTGCTTGCCTTCTCAAATGGCCCGACCTCGGAGAAAGGAAGTCCCAACTTTGAAGTGAAGAAGAGGGATCATCCTGTAACCTTTCTGCAAATACCGTTTGATGCTGAGTTCCCATATGTTGTGTCGTAGCTTGTAGAACTGCTGTTTGCCTACTCTGATCGATGGGAGAATTTACAAAATCAATGCCAATATTGGCAGTTGATACCCCATCGGACCAACTGGCCATAAGATTCATCCGGTTCATCGAACGAGGTGATGGTACTCTAATGGATTCTAAACTTTCTCCTCGATTTACAATGGCTGACAACCGATTGTACAAATTGTTTATTGCCCTTTGATCCGGATAGGAATCTTGAACTTGGGAACTTGAAGAACCAAGAGCAACGGGTCTGCAACCATCACAGTACCAATTGCCTTCAGGTACTTCCCGCCCGAGACCAACACAATAGGTATGAGCTGATGAATCACAAATATCACACAGTAACATGAGTTCATCATCTCCACCTTGGTTGCATTCAGAACAAATCACATTCTCGTATGGATCGAGATAACCTCTTAGTTCTTACAAACATTCCCATTTGAAACCATATAAAGCACAGAAAATGAAAACTGTAACATAAAAACTAGGGAAAACTACCCAAATAGTACTCCAGCTATTGCCAAAATATCGTTTTAGTACCCCAGCTATTTTTTTGGCAAAATAGTACCTAACGTTACGTTTCGTTTTCATTTTGGTACCCACCGTTAAAAAACTAACTGTGTGCTGACTAGGAGAGAGAAAATCGCATGTGGCAGCCTGCCATGTTATTTTCTCTCTCCTAGTCAGCATGCCACGTCGACTAAAATCATTAAAAAAAAGCACACGTGGCATGCTGACTAGGAGAGAGAAAATGACGTGGCAAGCTGCCACGTGTGATTTTTCGCTCTACTAATCAGCATGCTGTTAATTTTTAACGGCGGGGTACTATTTTGAAAACGAAGCATAACGTTAAGTACCATTTTGCCAAAAAAATAGCTGGGGTACTAAAACGATATTTCGGCAATAGCTAGGGTATTATTTGGGTAGTTTTCCCTAAAAACTATAATACCTGATCACGCTTGGGAATTTTAATCACCACTTCTCTCAAACCAACTCCTGCTGTTGATCTGGCAGGCTTACTGATTGTTTCAAACCTTTGCTTGCACAAAGGACAAAGAGACTCCACTTTCGACCACTCCATAATGCAGGTGAAGCAAAAATAATGACTGCAACAGTTTAGTTTGCCTCTCAATCTTCGTTTATCTTCCTGGGAGAGACAAATGCCACAGACCTGCTTTATTACCTCAGCCTTTGTTTCCTCTACCTTCTCCTTACCCTTTCTTCCCGGAGGTTTCTTACGCTGGCCTAATGCCTCGACCTCCGGAATTCTATACGACGACAATGAACTCCTCATACTAGTTTTTATACTTCCACACAATCGGTTGGCTCCTTTCACTTGTTCCCTCTCTTCCTCTGAGATTGTATACTCATAATCAGATGAAACAAAATCTGAATCAGAACATGTAACATATGCCCTCTTCCCCTGTGCTCCATTTTTCTGCTCTTGTTTCTCATAATCGGAACTTTGCCTATAAAATCACAATCATCATCATCTTCCTCAATTCTCCTTTTCTTTTCCAATCGACGTTTCTTCCTTCCCTCTTTTTTCAAAGGCTTCTTAGCAACTGCAGACTTATCCCTCTTTGTCCTATGGTTAGAAGCACCCCTTTTCCGCAAACCTGGCTTACTAATGTTCTTATTTTTCTTCTTTTTCATAGTCAATTCCTCTACCTCATCTAAACAATCTTCTTCATCCAAGGTGAACTCCGCATCATCATCTTCCTCTTCTTGCTCCTCCTCATAATCTTCATCGTCGTCGCCTTTATCGGATACAACTTTCCGCTTTCGTGGTTTCCTATCCACTATCTTCCTCCTTGCAGAAGATATTGGTTTACCTAACAACCTTTCTCACCTTTTCATCTTCTTCCTCCTTATAACCATCAATGAAACTCCCGAAACCCTCTTCCGATGCACACTCATCTAAGGAAGAATAATAATCATCCGCATCATCCTCGGATTCTTCGTTTCCCTCCGGTGAAACTACATAGTCTTCATCCGAATCGTCGGAACCCTCATCTTTCGATCTAACCCTTCTTTTAAACTTGCTTCTATGACCAACCTTCCCTCCCCTTACCATCTATTCTTGCATCCAAAACCAAAAAGGTACCCAGCTATTAATCTCTACTACTCAACCAAAACAAATATCAATCTTCTTTGATTCACGAAAAATCAGTAACCAAAACCAGACAAATACAAATATTCTAAAATCATATTACTCAAATGGCATTGGAAAATCAAATACAAAAGTGCTAAAGAGGACTAGAAACCAAAGACTACCCTAAAAACCCAGATCACAAGCTAAACTTTCCACTGACAAAATTGATCGAATTTTAGCAAAGAACAGAACAAGGAAACTACCGTTACCATTTCTTAAAGATTTAAAATAATTTTCTCGAGAAAAGGAAAACAGTTATGTTACCATTATTCCTCGGCATAAGATCAAACGAAATCCATCAAATTGAAAGCAGCTACACAAATCTAAACAACACTATTTTTCATTTGAATTAAACCCCAAACTAAGAAAGCATTCGAAAATCCATAACAATAGAAACTGAATAATTTACCTGGGAAGAGGAAGATAGAACTGGAAGCAATCTGTATTTTCTTTTTGGTTTTTGCAGTGCCTGAATATAATAAGTTTGGGCTGCAGTCGTACATATAGATTGAACAGATTATTTTTTTTTTACTTTTCCGTGCAGTAAGTAATTTGGCAGGTTCTAGGGTGAATCCTTTAATTTAAAATTAATTTAAGGCTAATCGGTTCTTTAAGTTATAAGTTTGTACATAAATTCTTACGAGTTATGTACATAATTGTTACAGAAATTATAAGAAAAATAGTATTTACTTTAAACATTACGATGTAAGAAATTATGTACATACATAGTTGCCTACAAGAAAACCTAATTTCTTACAATGATGGTGATAATTTCAGTAGGAACCTAAACTACCAAGCTATATACGCAATTTATTACATAAGTTGTAATAAAAAACGTAGGTACCAAAATTTTTACACGTGGTCACCAAAGGCAAAAGTAGCTCATCTAAGTGTAAGAAGTTATGTACATACATAGTTGCCTACAAGAAGACCTAATTCCTTACACACTTGGTGAGAGTTTCAATAGTACTTAAAGTACTAAGCTTTATACGTGATTTATTACATAAGTTGTAACATAAAAAGTAGGTACCAAATTTTTTACACATGGTCACCAAAAGCAAAAGTAGCTTAACTAAGTGTAAGAAGTTATTTACATACATATTTGGCTACAATAAAACCTAATTTCTTACACTCTTGGTAAGAATTACAGTAAGTACCTAAAGTACTAAGCTTTATACGTAATTTATTACATATGTTGTAATAAAAACGTAGGTACCGAATTCTTTACACTTGGTCACCAAAAGCAAAAATAGTTCAACTAAGTATAAGAAGTTATGTACATACATAGTTGCCTATAAGAAAACTTAATTCCTTACACGCATGGTAAGAATTTTAGTATATACCTAAATCACTAACCTTTATACGTAATTTATTACATAAGTTGTAATAAAAAACGTAGGTACCGAATTCTTTACACGTGGTCACCAAAAACAAAAGTAGCTCAACTAAGTGTAAGAAGTTATGTACATACATAGTTGGCTACAAGAAAACTTAATTCCTTACACTCTTGGTAAGAATTTTAGTAGGTACCTAAAGTATTAAGCTTTATACATAATTTATTACATATGTTGTAAAAAAACGTAGGTACTGAATTCTTTACACTTGGTCACCAAAAGCAAAAGTAGCTCAACTAAGTGTAAGAAGTTATGTGCATACATAGTTGCCTACAAGAAAACCTAATTCCTTGCATGCATGGTAAGAATTTCAGTAGGTACCTAAATTACAAACCTTTATACGCAATTTAATACATAAGTTGTAATAAGAAACGTAGGTACATAATTCTTTACACGAGGTCACCAAAAGCAAAAGTAGCTCAACTAAGTGTAAGAATTTATGTATATACATAGTTGTCTATAAGAAAACGTAAATTCTTATGCTCTTGGTAAGAATTTCAGTACGTACCTAAAGTACTCAGCTCTATACGTAATTTATTGCATATGTTATAATAAAAAATATAAGTACCGAATTCTTTACACTTGGTCACCAAAAGCAAAAGTAGCTCAACTAAGTGTAAGAATTTATGTAAATACATAGTTGCCTACAAGAAAGCGTAAATCCTTACACTCTTGGTAAGAATTTCAGTAGGTACCTAAAGTACTAAGCTCTATACGTAATTTATTACATTTGTTGTAATAAAAAACGTAGGTACCGAATTATTTACACGTGGTCAGCAAAAGCAAAAGTAGCTCATCTAAGTGTAAGAAGTTATGTGCATACATAGTTGCCTACAAGAAAACCTAAATCATTACACACTTGGTAAGAATTTCAGTAGGTACCTAAAGTACTAAGCTCTATACTTAAATTATTACACATGTTGTAATAAAAAAACGTAGGTACGAAATCTTTACACGTGGTCACCAAAGGCAAAAATAGCTCATCTAAGTGTAAAAAGTTATGTGCATACATAGTTGCCTACAAGAAAACCTAAATCCTTACACACTTGGTAAGAATTTCAGTAGGTACCTAAAGTACTAAGCTTTATACGTAATTTATTACATATGTTGTAATAAAAAACGTAGGTACATAATTCTTTACAAGTGGTCACCAAAAGCAAAAGTAGCTCAACTAAGTGTAAGAATTTATGTACATACATAGTTTCCTACGAGAAAACCTAATTCCTTACACGCTTGGTAAGAATTTCAGTAGGTACCTGAAGTACCAAGCTTTATACATAATTTATTACATATTTTGTAATAAAAAACGTAGGTACCGAATTCTTTACATGTGGTCACCAAAAGCAAAAGTAGCTCAACTAAGTGTAAGAAGTTATGTACATACATAGTTGGCTACAAGAAAACATAATTACTTACACTCTTAGTAAGAATTTCAGTAGGTACCTAAAATACTAAGCTTTAAACGTAATTTATTACATATGTTGTAATAAAAAACATAGGTACTGAATTCTTTACACTTGGTCACCAAAAGCAAAAGTAGCTCAACTAAGTGTAAGAATTTATGTACATACATAGTTTACTACAAGAAAACGTAAATCGTTACACTATTGGTAAGAATTTCAGTAGGTACCTAAAGTATTAAGCTCTATACGTAATTTATTACATATGTTGTAATAAAAAACGTAGGTACCGAATTCTTTACACTTGGTCATGAAAAGCAAAAGTAGCTCAACTAAGTGTAAGAAGTTATGTACATACATAGTTGCCTACAAGAAAACGTAATTACTTATACTCTTGGTAAGAATTTCAGTAGGTACCTAAAGTACTAAGCTTTATACGTACTTAATTACATAAGTTGTAATAAAAATGTAGGTACCAAAATCTTTACACGTGGTCACCAAAAGCAAAAATAGCTCAACTAAGTGTAAGAAAAATGTAAGTACCGAAACTATTTTGGCAGTGTTGAAAAGTTTGATATTTTGGGGTCAGCGGCATCAAAACCACCTACTCTGGTTTCGAAACCATTTTGGCAATGTTGAAAAGTTTGATATTTTAGGCTATTGGTTCCGAAACCATCAAACTGGTTTCGAAACCATTCGAGCAGTTTCACTGTTGTGAGAGTATTTTTAACTTAAAAATTATCTTTTTTTAATAACCAAACCCTAACATTTGTCATTCGACCAAAACTTGAAGATTCAACTTCCTAAATCATTTCAGAATTTTACCTTCATCGTGCAATATCTCTCAAGTTTTTGAGATTATCATCATCATATTCTTCAATCCCTTGAAGTATTCATCTTAAATATTGTCTTTTTATTCTCTTTAATTTTTTGAAAATATATGAATTTTTATGATTGAAAAATATGTTTTTCTTGCTTAAAATTGTTTTAAATCATGTTCATTATTTTTTTGTTTATATCTTTAAACATGATTTTAAGAAAACTCATGGTTATTCTCATGGATTCATGGAAAATTTTAGAAAATTCATCTTTATTTGGCATTTCGAATTTTGAAGAAAAATATAGTTTTTGTGCTTAAATTAATGCATTGGTTTATTCTCACGGATTCATGAATTACTCTAGATTTCATTCCAAGCAAAATTCAAACCCTAAGTCCGCAACAACACCTTCAATCTTCATCTTTTGCATCTCTTTAAACAAAATCAACAGCTTCTTCATGCTACATCTTGATGACATCTCCTACGACATATAATATAACAATAATTACTTCAATGTTACGCATAAATGTATTATGTACCATTTTTAACCCTAAATACTTTTTCTAACAACAAAGATACACTTACGCGTATCTTTTTAACTTTCGCCTTCACTCTGCGGTTTGCTTTCCATTCCATATAGGATTGCTTCTGCTCCACTTGCATATCAAAGTAGGCCTTCTTTTCCTCATCAGACATTTTCTCCCATTTCAATCCTAGCGCTTTTTTGAATGTATCACTCCCTTAAATATTGTTAATTTTTTTATTAATTCACTTTACAAGCCAATACACAACACATAATAGTATTTTAAATTTCTCACTTACCGCATTGGTCATTTTCTTCTTTCCTCCCTTCATACCTTTACATTCACTTATATTGTAAATACAACATTTCAAAGTTACGAGTATGCAATACATATCGCTAACCACGTAACAATTTCAAGAATGCTCTATTCATTAAACTTTTACTTACTAGAAGTTCAAATATGCTGACAATGGTTTATGTGCCTCATCGACCCCAACTATGTCATAATTGACCCCTACTATGTCGCCTTCCATAAGTGCATCCATTATCAACTACTTCTATCTAAAATGAACATTAAATTAGATTTTATAATTAGCTAAATACTCAACATCATATACTAATGCACCAAAACAAATTCAATTTCCTTACTACTTGCATCAAATGAAGACAACTATTATTAACTTCTTCCAAATAAACAATAAACAATTGCCCCAAACTAAATATTAAAGAAAGAAAAGAGGAAAGGAATAAATGATGCAAAAGGATAATTAGTTCATTAATAATTAATTCCCTCTCATACTTCTGAACTGTAAATATAAATATCAAGAGGAAAGAAGGCATACACTTGTAAATGAGCAACAAAAGTCATAGGCAATATTTGATACAATAAGCCTATTTAGTTTTCAATTTACATATTGTTTTCATTTGTGCAATTCGTTTTAACTGACCAGAACTGGCTCAACAAAAAATCGTTCCCTTCTTCTTTCAATCATGAAAATACAAAGAGACAAAATTCACAATTGAAATTGCAGACTGACTAAGTATGTACAAAAAATGGTAAATCTGGGGAATTCAAACTCAATGTATCTCCAGCACCAACTACTAAACCGGCTTGTACATGCATACATACGTTCATCGTTAATCTAATCATATAAAGATCTTAAAATTGCTAACCTACTAAGCTTTAGTGCATAAAGCACTGTAGTGTGCCCTCGTAAACCTCTATAAATGACATTAGACTCCATACACAACCAATAGCAAGTAAAGAATATTTTCTATACAATATTTTGTATACAATATATAACACGAAAGAATATAGATTTCATATGTCCTTTTTGATTTTTACAAAAATACCATAAAAATATAACTATATCCGTATCTAAAACTTGTCTAAATCCAAATACTAAAATAATTTATGCACTTTTTTAGTTTTTTTCGAAATTTCACTTTTGGTTAAAGGCAATACACCAATCAATTATAATAAACATATGCCCAAGCCTGAAATGAATTCTCAGGAAAATTGGTGGGTATGCTAAACATCTTATTCCTTGGAGTACTAACCAATGAAGGCTCTTGGTGGTTTCTATATCAGATCAATACATTTACAAAATCTATCTGCCAACCTCTTTAAACTCTCATAAATCATAACTAATTTCTACTATTCTACAAGTCTATAAATTGAACAATATATGCGGTCTATACTCAAACCATTGTTTGCATACCAAATAGACCTACCTAAGGTAGATAAGTTATTCCTAAATTCTTGGTTCCATATGAAAGAACGAGATATTCAGGAAAATATGTGTACAAGTTTCTTTGATATTGAGTGAACTCAAGAACATAAATAAAGCATAAGAACAATCTATTCTCGTCGAAATCCATCACTTAGAACATATGCAAAACATTACCCAATAAATCAAATTTACGCAAGTTTCAGCGGGTACTTTAACCAAAACAAACACTTGATAAAGCTCCCCAAACCCCCATATTTTTATATTTTCGAAAATCCACATTAATGTTATATTATATAAATGCGTGTCATGACTGTGATGATATAGAAACAAGAAAAAAATACTCGTTTGTTCACAAAGAGTACGCAAAAAATATCTCCAAATTTTCAGAAATCTCAAAAAACAAGCCTTAATTTCAAATTTTAAGAATATATAGGAATAAGAATCTTACCTTCAAATCTCGTTTGTATATCTTGCTTCCTTCAAAATCTCCTTCACAAAAACAACCCAAAATTCCCTTTGTTCTTAGTTGAATGCTTCGTGAGTTTGGCAGAGAACCCTAAGCCTAACCCAATATGTTTCCCCGCTCAACGGGAGGATTTTGGAGGCCTTAGACTGATTTTTCACCCTAATCGGTTCATCAGGTAACCATTTTTAAAAAAAAATCAAACAAATCAAACGATTATAATTTAATCACTTGGATCCAAGGGTCAAGAATAAAAGGCCTTATATTAGCCTTACATTAATGGTTTTTTTAGACAGATCTAAGTAATTTCCATTTTGGTAACAACTAACGAAATTAAATGGAAATATGAACGTTGGTACATTGTTTAGTTCATTGAGAATTCGTCAGAATACAAATTAAATGGAAAAATGGATTTTTATATCATTTTATTTATGAGTTATATTTTAATATATAAGCTGTGTGAAAAAAAGTTTTACACAACCTTTTATATTTTAGTTATAAAATTTAAAATTTAAATCTGTAGAGATCCACTTATTGGCCTAGTGGCTAAGTATGCTCATATTGCTCTATCTTGTATAGGTTCGAAACCTGTTATGGGAATGTAAAACCTCTCAATTTAAACAAAAATATATATAAATCTCTAGCCCTAACACCAAAAACCTTAAATTTTATGCAATACAACCTAAACCCTTAAACCCTATACCATAATCTAAATCTCTAAGCCCTAAAATTAAAATGTTTGTATAAACTATAACAAGCTTGTGTATCAAAGTAGTTTCCTTTATTTATATTGTGATTAGCTGGTAATATTTGTTCTTTATTGTTAATTCTTTAAAAATATACACATCGATAGATAAACTGTTCGAATTCATATATTTTAGAAATAACAAAGTTTTTTTAACATTTCTTTTAACCACGAGCAAGAGGATGTTGACGATAACTAAAGTTCTCTTTTCTACTGAAATCACTATAGATTCATGTATAAAAAAATATTAATATAATATTGAGGTAAACTATCTGGGTGACCACCCAACTATTGGTTATGATCTATTTTGATCACCAAACTACAAAAATTCAAAATTCGACCACCCATCTAAATAGACCTATTTTGACCACCAGCCATTAAAATCTAACGGAGAGATGACATGGTAGTTAAAGTAAAATTTTTATAATTACACATTTGGTCCATGCTAATTATCTATTATATCAATTTGGTCATACTTTTCATTTAATTAAATAAAATTAATCAACCAATCAGATAATGACATGTGTCATCACTCAAATGGATGAATTTACTATAATTTTTAATTTATTTAGTATTTAATATATATATTTTCCTCTAATCAGGTTCCACTTGGTTAAAGGAAAATTAAAAAGAAATGAATATAACCTTGGCGGAGTTTGAACCTAGGACCTCCAAGGAAAATGCAAAACCTTTTCCACTACACCATCTACTCCTTATTAATATAAATTGCATCATTCTATATATATTTTATAATGAAGTAAATGCTAGGAAAAAAGAAGTAAAAATATTTGAGAGGTGACTCGAACATGAATCACATTAAATGTGTAAAAACACATATCACCAAAGCCAATCCTCTTTTTCACATTTATTTTAATAACTCCATACATATATATAATATTGAATCGAGTTATTTAATTTAATTAATAATTTTAATTTTTATTAAATGTCTTAATTCAATGATTATATGTATTATATTAAAACATATAATTTCAATAATTAATAAATTTAATTCAATTTTTGATCCGATACGTGTTGATAATTTTCTTAAAAATATTTTATAAACTATATGTTTCTTTAAATAAATAGATCATTGTTGGTAAAATTGTCCGAATAATATATATATATATATTCATTTTAAATCTTTCTTTAACTATACTTAAAATATAATTAAAATATTATTATTTTTAATTTAATTATTTGAATTGATTTAGTGATATGCATGTTTTTATATATCTCATGTGACCCATGTTCGAGTTTCCTCTCAAATATTTTTACTTATTTTTTTCTAGCATTTACTTCATTATAAGATATATATATATAGAGAGAGAGAGAGAGAGAGAATGGTGCAGTTTATATCATGAAAGAGTAGTTGGCGCAGTGGGAAAGGCTTGGCTCTTTCCCCTAAAGGTCCTAAGTTCAGACACCACTAAGTCCATATTTCATTCTCTTTAATTTTCCTTTCACCACTTTATTGGAGGAAAATAGATATATTAAATGTACATGGACCAAATGTGTAATTATATAAATTTTACTTTAATTGTGGCGTCACCTCTCCGTTAAACTTTAACGGCCGATGGTCAAAATAGGTCCATTTAAATAGTTGGGTGGTCAAATTTTGAATTTTTATACTTCAGTGGTCAAAATAGGTCAGACACAATAATTAAATGGTCACTCAGGTAGTTTACCCATAATATTATTATTTTTCCTTATTAATTCATCACACAATCATAATGTATAATTATCGGTCTTATGAATAATTATCGTTCTCTTTTTTCATATAAGAGTATTTTTTTTATACACATATTGTGTAAAAAAAATATACAAGCTTATATATTTACTCTTTAAAAATTAAAGTCTAAATTTTTAACTCAAACTTAAACTCTAAATTCTAATCATACTCCCTAAAATCTAAACCCTACAAATTAAATATCTAACCTTAAAACCCTAAACTAAATTCATAACATATGCATTGTATGATTTCGTATAAACCTGTTAAGTTTTTTCAAGATTAGATTAAACAACTATATGTTTCTAAAAAAATGAAATATATTTTTTTATCAATTTTATATTAATATGAGCATAATTTGTAGTTCTGCTACCGTTTATTTGTTTAACCAAAAGCCATGTGAAGCTGTCTTGTGTTCATAGGGTCCCTCCAATATATAATTAATAAATCTTAGTTAATTATTTTAGGGCCATCATACTTTTAATAATTTCTATTCACTAATTGCCCTGAAAAGTTATTTTTCACCTTTTATGGTAGTTTTTATTTTTTACCCAATACAATGATGTTAGAATAACTTCAAACAAATATTGTAAAGTAATTTAAAATCAATTATTAATTAGTATAGTGAGATAAGATGTTAAATTTTTTAAGTAAGATTTGGTGTTTGAATTTTGGTAATGCGAATTATAAATTAAGTTGAAAGAATCGTTTTTATAATAAATTTTTGTAATATTTATATTTTCGATCAAAAATATTTAATCTAAATTAATTAACTATTGAATAATATAATGTTGATTAACATAAAAAAGCAACTTAAACGAAAAGGTATATGACTTAACAAGAAAGGAATGAAATATTTTTTTATTTCCCCTTTTTATCACATGAAGAAACCCCACTTTCTTTATAAAAGTAGTGAGAGAATTTCAATTAGCTTTCATATCTAAAATTTTAATTTGATCCATGGTTTATTCTAATTAATCTATACAATTATTCTTGAAAGAAAGATTCTACAGTTTCTTAATTCAAATTTCAATATTTATAGGATTTTTTATGGTATGATATAATTAATTTCTTTTCCAAAAAAACGACTTAAAATGGGAAGTATTGGATCAAATATTGTTTGTTGTCCAAGTAAAATCTTTGTGATTATCGTCTGCATATTTGAGTATAAAACATTTAGCAGCCAAGATATTGGATAGAAACTATATCACACGTAGAATACATTTTATTTCTAGCACATCTTCTGTCTATTTAAATTAAAATCGAATTCGAATATAGGTAATTCGGGACAGTAATTTAACTTATTATTCACTAGATGAATAAACTTAAGCAGGTACTTTATTTTTAGGATTAATACTAAAATAAGTATCCAAATTATCTTATTTTTTCTTTGTAGGTGTATTTTTTTTACTTTTTTAAGTGCTTAAACTATTATTTTTTGGTGCCCAAGCTAGTTTTTAGTCAAAATTAGTATTTCAGTTTGACCTTAAAAGTAGGGGTGAGCGTTCGATCGAGTCGAGTTAAAAAATTTTAAGTTGTTCGAGTTGACGCGTCATATTTTATAACTCAAAATTTATTTCAATTTTTTTTCAATTTGAATCGAGTTTATGAAATTCGAGTCGAGTGGAGTTTTCGAGTTCCTATACAAATTCAATTGTAATTATTTATCATGTTATAGTACAGTTTAATTCCAATTTAAACGACTTTCTATAATCATAAAAGATATGCACTTCATATTTTTTTATATCGGTATATATATATATCAGGAAAAATTGAGAGACTCGACTCGAACTTAAAATCAATCTACTAATTACGAAAAATTTTAAGTTATTCGAATTTCCATTTTACAACTCTATAGAAAGATTATAATATATATATATAATTTCCTTTTAAACTATATATAAGGATTGTGTTAGTTCTAATTAATAAGCAAATCAAACCCAAGTATAAGAACTGAAAAACAGTAAGGTCATAATGAAATTAAAATCATATAATCCAATTCAATTGACATGAATATATCATTATACAAGGATTGTGTTAGTTCTAATTAATAAGAAAATCAAACCCAAATTACGAATAGAGAATTTTAATCACCCTTATGTTCCAAACTTTGATCCTTTGAACCTCAACTCCAATCAACATACCAAATAATAAAACATAAAAATCATATTAAAAAAGAAATTAACTCATGAATCCACACACCAACAAACAAAGAAATGAAGTTCAAAAATTTCCTTGGATCATGATCAGCGATTGCAACAAAAACAAAATAAACCCAGAATTAAAAAACATGTAAAAAGAGAAAGAAAACAAGAATAAGAAATGGGTAACCTGTATTTCCGTTGACCATGGGCTTGGACCTCGGCTTGATACTTGGTTTTGCAGGTATCGAGAGGGTACAAAATCGTGGTGCTTAACAATGATCCTATAGCACCTGAAGTTGCCTCCTATATAGACTCTAAATCAACACCCATATTCAAAAAAAAATTCTTCTATATGTCTCTGTTTTCTGTTTTACTTTATCTCTGGAATCTCGAAACTGAATCTATGAAATCATTTGAACTGGGTTTTTATACAGTATATAGGAAGAAGAAATGGAAGGTAGCTGAAAAAGGGAAACGTAAAGGCGAGCTGCCGAGTAAATGTGACTACGTTTTTTCTTTGGGATTTGAAAAACGTGGGATTCTCCTTCCATTTTAACGGTCTAGCTCGATGTCGTTCGTTTGGCTTTATACTATAATTTTGGGAGTTTAAAATATCACGGTCTAATTTAAGGTTAAATGATGATATTTTCGAAAATTATTCAATTAATTTAAAATATTATATTTTTTTAATAATATTTAATGTTAATTTTTGACGATAAGTTATGAATTTTTTTAAAAAACTATTATTTTTTGATAAATTTTAATTTAATTTTATTTAAAGGGGAAGAGAAAGAGATCTATAGAGGAAGTAAGGAGAGTACTTTTAGTTGATCTAGAACTCATGACCTACGAGAATATAAAAAAATAAAGATGAGCGGTTTGACGACTGACCAAATGTGCTTGCTCAAAAAAATCATCAACTTAAAATGTTATAAAAAGTAAATTTCCGATTTTGAACCTTATTTTTTAAATTTCAAAATTTCTCAAAAAATATATAAAAAACTAATTTAATATATTATAAAAAGTCTAATGTTTTAAATTTTTAGACAAAATTTAAAATTTATTGATTTTTAGCTGTATCCACAGTCAACCTATAATTTTATGTATGATTAAATTTTTTAGAGAAATTAAAATTATACGGTTAAAAAGTCGTGGTCAAAATTTTCACGCAGTTGCAAGATGGACCGCTCTTCAAAGATTCAATTTTGGTTGTTGAAGACACCAATGAAAATGACCCTTAACATAGTACGGAAAAGTCTCAGCATCCTCTATTTTGTCGTGTAGTATTTTATTTATATATTATTTTATTTGTTCAAATAATCAAATAACTATAAATTATTAATTAATTTTATTAAATATTTTAATATAATCAATTTATGTAATTTGCTAGTTAAATTAACTAATATAATTTATCTACTATGAACTAATGTAATTCGTTATTAACTATCCGTTATTTACCAAACAATACTTATATTATGTCATAGTTTTTTTCTATTAGAGCTAAATGATTATTGTTCTTTTATCCCCTTAACTAACTACCAAACGTCTTTATTAGAAATAAAATGAATGGAGTCAAAGGTGTGCTAGAAGGAAGAAGCTGATAAAATTACGTAATAACTTCGTTAAAATATGTTTCAAGTTCTTATATTTTTCGTATATTTGAAATATAATTTCCTATTTTTAATTCCAGGAATTTAGTTCCTCTATTTTATAAATTTAAAAATTAAATTTAAGTTCAAATACGGAGAGAATCTTAACAACAGAGTTTGGGGAGCCTAATTGAACTTTTTAAAAAATTTGAAGGTCTAAATTAAAATTGTCAACAATTTTAAAGAGTTTAATTTTAAATTTTCAAAAAAAATGTGTTTAACTAATTTTTTTAAAAAAAATTGATACATGATGAGAAAATTATAAAAATTTAAAAGATGACTTAATTAAAAATATTTAAAATTTTTAAAAAATAATAAATTTTTAAAATTTATTAGGGCCAAATTAATTTTTATTTTATTTTTTAAAAGACTAAATTTTAAATTTTCAAAAATTTGAGGACAGGGCAATCCTTAACACCGTTCAAATCTTCTGTTAAATTCAAGTCCACAATAACATCATTTTAATCGCATAGTTGTCAATTTTGAGATGTCACATCAATGAATTTTATTTTGGACAGATTTTATTTAATTTTAAGCTTAATTAGAGGAAAAAAGAACAAAAATAAACAGCTTGACTAATCGGCTAAATGTACTTATTTTTGTCAATGAATTAAGTGAAAGGATTTCAATGATATTAATAATTGGAATTAAATTTTTAAATCTAAAAATAGAAAAACTAATCCTAGAATTAAGAGTAGGAGGAATAAACTCTAGATTTATTAAGAGTGCAAGGACTTGAGGCATAGTTTTGACCAAACTATTTGGGGGGAAATGTTCTAACCATATCTTAGTTTTTTTTTTATTTACAGATCTCAATTCTAATATTACCTAAAGGGGAGGGAAAGAGAACTCTAGCTAATTCCATCGTGTATATTTTTTTGACTAAATAATTTCATCGTGTATATGCTCAAAGATTACATTAGTTTGGTATACTATAAAGTTGAATGCAATATTAAAAACTAGTTAAAGAAATGAATAATTCGAGCACGCAAGATTATCTTCACATACGCCAAGATTAGTGATGACACAACTTCTTGACACAAAATTATGTAAACTCCGCGTGGAAAACTTTTTAGCTTTTTATATATATATATATATGGATCTCCTTGTAAGGTTATAACTACGGTGTAAATAAAAAAATTTAAGTTGAAAGAGTAGCTCTCATAATTGGTCTATGTAAAACCCAATTTGAATTAGTTGACCAGTGAATCGAAAACCGTTGGTTAAGCAAATAATAATAATTATAGAATTACTCCCACTTTTTAACATTTATGTTTTATACTAACATTCAATCATAATTCTGTCATTGTACAGACATGTGTATTATAATATTTTTTTAGAGCAAATCAATAAAAATACTTTCACGAGTCGATACAAATTGCATGCACAATATCATATGGCTTTCAAAATGCAAACTCGTGAAGACATCATAGATTCATGCGCCATTATCATATGGCTTTCTTCAGCTCTCAATGCAGCCACTTTGGCAGATACCCTTATGCAGGCTACCATACCAATCGTCCGACCATAACCCGCAGGTTCATGTCTGAGTAAGACACTCCCGAATACGCTGAACTCGATTCAAATCAATCAATAAGCAAAGAAATACAGATTCGGTTCTAACGTTCTCATTGGACAGCACATCTTATCTCTTGTTTGTGTCAAAAACCCTTCAAGATTTTTGTAAAAGCCACATTATAAATATATAGACTCACCGTAGGAGTACTCAACGAATATTGTAGGTTTGCAGGTTCAGATAATGGAGGGCGATAAAACTCCGAATACACCGTCCCATGTTGTTATCGCATTCGATGCAACTAAGGAACATAGCGAACCGGAGCTTAGGCTTACCATCAATAATGTACTAGTTAGAGGTGACATTCTTCACGCTGGGGATACGCTTGTCATGCTTGGAGTTTTGGACAGAGTCACTCACCCCAGTAACCACTTTCTCTTCCTTTGTTTTTTTCCCTATTAATGGTGGTTTTTGATGTCTTAACTCGGATCTCGGATTCCATGAAATAACACAATTTCAGCCTATTGTGCTTTCCGATTGCCATGTCGTGCTGGTGTTGGAACAAGCCTTCGTGCTCCGGTGAAAGAAATCTCAGAAAAGATTGATGGATATGTTAACATGCTCCAACGAAGTGGTGAATATTGTGAATAAAAAGGGGTACTAATTAATTATTCCATTTCCCTTTCAATAAGGCTTTAAACAAATAGAACGTTCTACGAATTGTTCGTGAACTATTCGATAAAAAGTTCATTTATATTCGTTTATTTATTAAACAAAATAAACATGAACAAAATTTTCTGTTCATTTAATTAAATAAACAAACTCAAACAAAAAAACTCATTCGTTTATAAACATTCGTTTAAATTTGTTCACATGTGTTCATTTAAACAATAATCAATAAACAAGATGTTAGACTTCTTAGAAAAAAACACTATACTTTTCATCTCTAGGCCCATAAACAAACCAAACAAATCATACTTATATTTGTTTATGTTCATTTATCATTTTAACACACAAACAAGCTAATTTCTTAACGAACAAAAACAAACAATAAACAATGTTCGTTAGTTGTTTATATCCATTCTTTTGTTGAGTTAAAATTAAATGATGGATCATCAAATCAAATTTATTTACGTATGACAAAATCTTTGTAGTAAAAAAACGGACGGCTTGCTGAGCACCTCTGACGGGATCTGAAGTTCTATCTTAAACAGATGCCTTGCAAAGTTGCATGTATTCAAGACAGCTTCAAGACAGCTTGAACGCTGAAGTGGTTCGGAGTTATGACATAAGAAAACCCGATGTTCTGGAAGTAGAGATCGAGCAGTGTTATTGCATGTCCAAGCCTGTTTATCTATCAGTGTAATGCTTTTCAATGTAAACCAAGGCACTGAGATATTGCAATATCTATTTAGCATCTAATAAAAGTTGAGTCTCTTTGCCCGGCTTTTCAATCGGGCAAAAGGATTGTGCATAAGAACAATGACAAGAGATCTATGAATGGCGTTGCGGAAAGAAAAATAATGGCGGAAACCAATTAAACCTATGGGATTTCCCTTCCAATGTGTTGCTCAAGCATACAGTTATACTCTCTAAATATATGGAAAACGCGGTATCAAACATGTCCATATATCAAGCAAAAATAGAGCTTAGAAGACATCAACTCAAAAACATCCCATGATACTCCACATAGACATTATATCCGGAAACAAATCAAAATGCAAATCAAGGCATTAATTTTAACAACATCCATACTTGATCAAAACCATAAAGTAACATGCTTAGAATCAAATCCTTAAACTTACTGCGAGAACTAACTTATCTTGAGAATGAAAGAAGGATGAACTGTGTTTCAGACAAATATCTTCAAAAACAGGAAAGCTAACCCATATTCGGAGCAACCGAGACTAGTGTCAATTCGTGTAGCAAATCAGTCTCCCTTCTTCCTGAAGGAGCATCCCTCGGTGAGTCTAGCTCGACCTCCGGTCGGCTGGCAAAGAACAGTCTGACAGTTACCACACACCACCACAGTTTGAGAGTGGCTAAACACAGTTGTTCTGTCCAAAACAAAAACAAAAAATAAACACAAGTACTCAATTCGTACTCGGACATTCGAACATTCCTAAGCGAATATGATCCACCGAATACATGAAAATTTCAGACAAATTACCACATCCGACACACAAACACATTGTTACATTAATAAGTATTAAAGATCAAAAGACAATTCAAACAATAAACGAACTTACATGTTGAAGCAGCCTTGACATTTGACATCCTTTACAAAGAACAAAGTTAACCTCCCAACATATTTATACGCTCAAATATAAGATTTAGAACAAAAAGAATAAAGTTTTAACGAATACCATGAAGAAAGAATTGGGGGACTGAACAAGACGCTTGAGCTTGTGCTTCTTCTTCTCAAGTTCAGCTGGAGGATTCAACAAATCGACATCGTTTTGGAGAACCTAAAAATCCCAAACATCAACAAATCAGATTCAATTATATAAAAAAACACAACGAATCAATATAAACAAGAAGAAACTAAGCGAGAGAGAGATTGAATGAACAGACCATTTTGGCTTGGCTGCTAGATGTTTTTAGAGCAACCTCAAAAACCCTCGAAAACTTGGTAGGCGGCAGAGGAGGAGGCAGAAGCAAATGCTAATGTGATATTTTATATGTAGATTGGTTGACCTAAATCGGTTCAGACAGAAAACCCAGTAAAACCCAAGGTTGTGTTTGAGCCCAGTCTTGTTCTACCAAACGAGTTTATTTTTCTTTCTTGTTCTACCAAACGAGTTTATTTTTCTTTCTTGTTCTCAAGCCCAAGATAAGTTGAAACAGAGAAACATGCAGCCCAATTGTTTTTTACACACGCCATATGGAAAAAAAATGTGACATCCACTAGGGGTGGACAATTTTTTTTAACAAAAATTATAAATATATGAGAAAATTTAATTTTTCAGAAAAAAATGATTTTATATAAAATTTATTTATTTATTTTTAAAAACTTTAAAAAGTTGAACATTTTTATAAAACTGATCCAATCAAGAATTGGCATATTTATAAAAAAATGTCTTTTGTTTTGTGTTAATATTTTTGCTTTATTTTCAAAAGAAAATAAATTATTTAAGAGATAGGATAGTAAAAAAAAAACCTTTTCAATTATTTGTTTATTTCTAAAAATTATTCTTTAATACAATGTTTAGACTACATCGAGTCTTATTCACACTTTTTTTACACACGTCTCCTCACTCTTAAATACAAGTGAAATGATATTAAACGCTTAAATATGCCATTTTTAATTTAGTAAAAACATCAAAAAAACGGACACAAATTACTTGAATATTATATGTTTTATTTTTAAAATAACAAATATATGAAGCGAGATTTACTAAAATAAGTAAAAAAAAAAAAAACTTCAATAATCTATCATATGTAGCAAAAAATGCTCAAAAATCATATATAGCAGAAAAGGTAACGATATTGCTTCGGTAGGTTATTAAGTAATATGGATACATAGCTTAAGAGGATCTTAAGTTTGAGACATTATATATGTAGAAAATTCCTGTTAAGAGATTCACCCACTAAAATAAGGTGCGCAACACGAGTCGGTCCAAATTATTTAAGGCAAAACCTTAAAAACCGGAAGGACAAAAAAATATAATATGATACAATAATTCACTATCTTCTAATCCAAATAGTAAAACTGTCTTCTAATCCTTTAAAGCATTATTATTCAATTTTAAAGCCAATATTTTAAATTTGGATTTGATCTTTTCCCTTGATGTAATAAACATTACCGATAAGGAAACAATAGAAACAGCAAGTTGCTTATTTTAAAAACATATAGAAAACACTAAAACCTTGCTTGTTATGTTCCTTAATCAAGTTACTTGTTTTTAATGCATTCCAAATTCAACTATTTGGGAAACAAAACTACAATTACTAATACGTATCTAGGTCTGAATAGAAATTAACTAAGACGATCCAGAGGTAAGTTCAATCCCAGCAACAACGGACATCGCAATCAAGATTCTGACGTGCGTATTCCGATCTCCGACGGGATTTTGAGGATTCGGCGGAGTGTTGTAAATAGTGGTGCAACTAGCTTGAGCTCTAGGCGCTTGGTTTTCTTCATCCAACATGCTACCGTAATCCTTCGCGGAAAACGCCGCCGACGCTTGTTGGAAAAAGTTAATCACAATGGAATAAGCGTTTTCGCAGACGGTAAGAGCGTTCTTCTCCGCCGGATCGGTCGCTTTGTTGAGAAGTCCGACGACAAATTCATGCGTATCTTTGGAAACGCTGAGGGTTTGCTCGATAGCGATCTGTGTCAGAGCTGTGATGTCTGCGGTTGGACCTTTCAGGTTTTGGTTGAAAGTGTCGTTGCAGTACGCGTATTCTTCCATCCGGCGACAGATTTTGTCGATCAACGCTTGTGTCGCTTGATCACATGATGCGGGGTTGGTGAAGATGGAGCTGGTTAGCAAAGCTAGAAGAATAAAACATGTGTTGAACTTTGAAGAATTAGCCATTGTTTTGTTTAACTTCTGGAATTAGGGCAATGGCTGGTGATGGATATTGTGAAGAACAATGGGGCATTTATATAGATGTTTTACAAGAATGATAAGCAAGGAAATGCATTAATATATGGACTTTTTTATGATATTTTGATTCGTGCGGATTCTTATTACTATAAAAGACATATAATTCTGAAATTGGGGCAGTGATTTTGTGATTGATTCATCTATAATGAAAATTGCTACTATATTAATATATGACAGCACAATGGAACTCAGACAGGTACGTTTAAGAATTAAGACTAATGTGGATGGACCTTTTTGCTCTCTTCTTCTGGTATGTTCGCGATTGGTGTTGTAGCACGTGACCATAAAGGTTTTGTGCTCGGGGACAAAGGTATGATCAAGCGCAATGAGATGGGTAAATGTTTATAAAGCCTTTAAATTTAGGCTTAAGGGTTATTTTTATTTTTAATTTATCAATTTTTTATATTTTTTTGCATTAATTTAGCCTTTAAAGTAGTCGAATTACATCGTTGTTTATCTCTTGACCGAAAAATAACGTTGACTTCTGTCAGTCAAGAAGCAAACGGTGATGCAATTTGATTATATCATTGCCTAAATTGATGCGAAAATATTATAAGAGCGAAATCGATAAATTGAGGCTGCTACAGGGACAAAAATAACTATTAAACCTTAAATTTAAAATTTGAGAGGAACAAAACACTTATTTTACTACTATTTAAACTAAGTAGAATAGAGAAAATGTTATAGCTTAAAATGTGGAACTGTATTAGAACTAAGTAGAATAGAGAAAATGTTATACCTTATAGAAAGATTATAATATATATATATAATTTCCTTTTAATATAATATATAGTTTTTGAAGGTATAATATATATAGTTTTATAAGGGTTATAATATTTATAGTTTATAATGTAATTTTACATCATATTGTTGTAACATTTGTATGAAATTGTTTTGTTGTTGGACTTAGTTTGATTTTTCTTAGTTTGGGTCAGGCATGCTTATTTAAATTGTTATTAATTCTTGCATACCGGGATATATATGTTATGCGGTGTCCTTTTATTCGGGAACGAACGAGGCCAGTGCCAGTCGTAGTGGTGATGGTTCGGACGTTCCTTCTCGAATATTAGAGTCCTTAAAAGATACTTGTCAGTATAACCGAATTTCAATTAAATTGTCCCTTCAAATTCGCAATTTCTAATATAAAATAAGTGGTAATATTTTTTGTACCAATTTTGGGCGTTGTGGGATGTTAACCCTTCCCCACACGTAACCGACTCCCGAACCTAAAAATCTCTGGTTTTATTTTTGGTGTCTAGTCTACCTGACCCAAGTGACCGGTGACGGCTCCAGTTTTTTTCTCAAAAAGCACGTTTTTTTGAAGAATTCCCCTTTTAATAAAATATTTATAAAAAAATGAGAAACCTCGAACCTCTGGATTCTTGAAAATGTCGCTACAACATGGCGACTCCTCTAGGGACAAATTTTTGTTTTTACAAAAAGAGAGTCAAGCCTAAAAAAATTTACCACTCATTTAATATTGGAAATTACGAATTAAAGTGACAATTAAATTGATATTTGTATATCAATGCGAGTTTATTTTAGCGCATTTAAAATTTGGCATATAAATCCGTTCGTTTAAGTGGGGGAAAATGCTAGTGCTTTCGTGGGGATATTGTTCCTTCGTATGTGCCTTGTAAGTACCTTCGGGGCTCAACTACCCTATGTATTTGTGGGAATATTGTTTCTCTGTATGGACATAGAGAAAGGGTCCCCTGAATTGAACTCAGTTGAAATGAGCCTATAATGGGTGATGATCGAGGGCCTTGCTACCCTTAGTGGGGGACAGCGAGGATAATTCGGGTACCTCCCTAGTACCAAAACTGCATGTTGCGAACATAGAAAACCCACAATTTTTAGAGTCATGTGGTTAACCTAGGCGTTTTAGACGAGGTGTAATAGGGTTGTTTTGATTGATGCTTTATTTAATCTCTCATTTTTATTTGATGATTTTTCCCAGTACTGACTTCTTTCTTTTTGCGTTTTAGTTTACTTTGCCTGTATTATTTTACACTCATTTCACGATATAAAGGTGTTGAATTGAGGTGGTTTGCCCGATTAGATAACTTTCATTATTGATTGAAGGTTACTTAGGAAAGAAGAAATCAAATCGCAAGTCCGACATTGGTCTGAGGTTAGCTGAAGAGTTCAAGACGTCAGTGAACACATAGTACCGAGGTACGTTTATGTAAGTCTACAACGAAGTGATGTTGTCAAGCTTCTGGCTTTGGTGCGAAATGCCGATCAAATGCGATTTGTAGCTATTGAGGAAAGAAAGAAGGAATGACCTATAGATGGTCGAGAAAGAAAAGAATAGAGGTAAGCAAGCAATCGATGAAGAACTAAAAACAGAAAGATGACCGTAGAAGAAACAAATGCTTGTAGGAATGTAACCAATCGGGAAAGGAAAAAAATAAAACAAGAGAATGAGAAAGAAAACATTTCTACACGACAACATGAATTATCTACAAGAGATGCGAGGTTGGTATAACACTACTTTCGGGAGTTTAAATCAAAGCCAAGCTCAGAACGACTAGTTAGAAACAATGATAGCAGAATCAGACCGGTTTTTCTAAGAATACGGTGATCGGAATGACTTTCTTGAAATTTAGACCAGCCAGCAAGAGAATATGACGCTTCAAGCTCGGATTGAGACGCTAAAGGTTGCAGTTCAAGACCACTAGGGTCGAGTCGGGGTTCTTGAAAAAGTCGTAGAAGGAGAATGTGCAAGAGATGGCTCAACATGTGGGCAATTTGCTATTATTTTTTTATAATAAGGACCTCTTCGTATTTAATGAAAGTTGCTATAGGGTGATCACCTGTTGGAATCATCACCTTTATTTGCATTCATACTTGTGTTGTGACACTATTAATGTTTGTTTTGTGCATTCTGTGACATATTTATCCACAACATTAGAATTGTTCAAAATTTTAATAACACATTAATCACATCATATCCATTGCTGATTGGGAAGAATATCCATCTTAGAAAGTGAAAGTGAAGAGAGAATGACTTCAGATCAAGACAGCTTCAAAAGTATGGAAGACCTAGTGGCTATAATAGATAAATTTGAACAGCTTTAAGAATAATTAGTTTGGAACCAAAGAGAGACAATATCACATGTGAAGAAGTTCCAAGAGGAAACGATGGGGCAAATCGATGAATTGATGGGTATGATGGCCATCGAGACTAAAAAAAGGGTATGAAAGAAGACACTTTTGTGGAAGGGGAGAACTGAGACTATGACTTGATAGCAAAGCAAACTTTATCAGCTGAAGATCAAGCTATCCTTAGCCAATATGAGATAGCATGCATTGCCTCTGAATGCCCAACCGATTTGATGTTGGATGAGACCGAAGAATCTCCCTTGAAAATCTTGCCCTCGCCAGCAAACGAAGAGTCGAAAAAGTTAGAGTCATAGGACGAGGAAGGTACAATATGCAACAAGAGGATGAGGATGTCGACTACACTAGCTCTTGAATTGTCATCCCTGCAAACACATGACCAGCCTTTGATGACTGTGGCTCCAAAACCTCAACAGCTGTCAGTTCGCGAAGCTTCCAAGGTTTAGAAAAATGACGAAAATTAAAGGACTTCCAGTTCACTCCCAATCCTTTCACCTATCGAGATTTGTATTCTAAGCTGCTACATGCTCGATTAGTGGTGCCTTGCTTTGTCAAAGCTCGATCACCTCCATATCCAAGTTGGTTCAATGAGAAAGATCATTGCGATTACTATGCCGAGACTCAGGGGTATTCTATCGAGAGATACGTGAGTTTTAAGCATAAAGTTTAGCATCTCCTAGATATTGGGGTGTTAGAGTTTGAGACAATGAGTCCATGTCTGATAATTAATTTTCCAACTGTGGCCAGTATTGTGAAAGTAGGAAAAGATCAGGTTGTCGTAACGAAAGAGGAGGATAAGGCGAAGTTACCAATATCGATAAAATCTGAAAACGTCAGCAGCTATCATGATCATAACCGTCTCATGGAAGACTTAGTTCTGAATCCGCTTAAAAGATCCGAAAGAGTCTAAAAAAGCGACAGACCTTGATAATGATGGTGTCTTCAAAAAAGAGGAGCCATACTTGAGGAAAAAGGGGGAAAATAAGGCTGAAATGCACGATGCAAGAGGCTCTGACAAGAAGACGGTGGTGTTATCCCCGATGACAAATTTGGAGTTGTTACCTCTGTTGGTTTAGAACAAACTCTTGAGGCTACCTCCCTTGAAACGGTATGTTTATTTCAATATCGGTGGATTTGGTGCCAAGAATCCATGCAAATATCATCGCGAAGACTTCGACCATAAAACGGAAGAGTGCGCGTTTCTGAATGGCAAAATATGTGAGCTTATTAAGAAAGTAATACTTTCCTTCGAAAATGGAAGAGCTAAATTCCAAAAAAGAGGCCGAGTTTTTGGGAAGTTTGAAGGGATAGGATGAATGATTGATGATGTGATGGTCAAGGATTTTTGTTGCATCTTATTCATGTTGTTAAGTCTTTCCTTTTTCTTCTTTGATGTGTGTAGCTAACTTTGCTACTATTTGCTTGGGAGTAGCAAATACCTTTTTAAGGGCTTATGTTATGTTTACTTGTTCGATTTCAATGAAAGAGGCATTCATGTGCATTTCCTTTGGCAAGCATTTTATATTCTTTGATTTCTTTTAAACATTTCATTTATGCTATGAAGATATCTTCTACAAGCATTCATGTGCATTTCCTTTAGAAAATACCTTCTTGGATTTATGTAGCTTACTTTTATTTTTCCAGACATACATGTAGATATCTTCTACAAGATCGACTCTAATTCAAAACTTAAAAGTCGAATATTGTGAGGACACTACAAATGAGAACACCTTCTACGCTATCTAGGCCAAGAGAGGAATAACAATTAGTGTCCAGGAATAATGGGCCGATCCTATTGAGTGAATTTTCCTCTCAAGCATTGTTGTTCAAGGTCCTTGAATGAAGTGATAACCCTAAAACATCTACCACATAAAGACTGTTTGATATCCATGAATGGGAGGACATTTGGCATTCCTTCATTTCCCTTCAGAAGACAAAAAATAAGAAAAATATCCATTGTTGTCCCATTTTGAGCATGATAATGTTTTTCTGATTCAACCCAAACCAAGGATCACCCCTAAAAAGAGATAAAAGTTATAGATAAATGACAGCGAATTCTGATTATGCTATGAAGATGATGCTTCATGAATTAGGGGGCAATAAAGGAGAATAAATGCGTTGAATACAATTCTTAGTTTGAGCAACAAAAACATTAAAAGGAAATAGAGAAAGAAGAGCTTGTGTTTAAAGAGCCAACCCGAATCAAGTTAAAAGTCACCAACACAAAAGTCGAAGGAGCTGAAAGCGAAAGCACCAAGTTGACGAGAGCAGTTGTAAAAAAAATATGAGAGATAAACAGAGAAAGGCTATAGGAATTCTCCATCCAAATGAACCAGCCTTGAAAGATTGATCACTTTTGAATGGAAGCATACATTAATACAATGTGAAGATGCAAGTTGAGCCAAAGCTACACTTGAAGAAATGAAATAAACTCTAGGGTGAAAACCTAAAAACGGGCAGTCTAGAGCGATCCAAAAAAAGAAAAGAGAAAATAATATTTCATCTGAGCATATTCGGATTAAACCGTATGTAATTGAGAGTTTCAGCCAGAGGAAATGATATTTGGTTTCATCACCTTAAACACTTGTTTGGGCCTATATATCCTTTCTTTCATAACCATGAGCCATAGCCTACATTACAAGCCTTGAAAGACCATTTCGACTATGCATGGATGTTTGAGTTAGATGAATTTGTCTTCAGATCACATCCAGCCTATTGGGATTAACCTTTCTTCAAGGATTGCCACACTTCTAATGCCTGATTGAGATCAAAAAAGAGGGAAATGTGGGGCACTGTGAGATAGTAAGTTAAAGAGAGCCACCTTATATGGGATAGAAATTAGGTATGAGAGTTGTTCCTCTCTGAAGCTTAATGGCCAGGTAAGGGTTTCACATGTGTATGTATCACCATAAGATTCGTGGTCTTTTAAAAAAGAGAAAAAAACCTAAGCTTGATTTCAGTAAACATTGTTTGCCATGTTTTAAAAATAATAATAAAATTATTTTATCTATATCACCCTCATAAGTCTTTTGAGTTGAAATGAACAAGTGGACTAACCCTTTTTTGTATTGCGGATACCTATGACTTGAGAGAGGGCAAGTAATACCCATAAGAAACATCTTTGGAAGTTCAACATTAAGATACCACCTTTGGAATGACAAGACTGCATGTCAGCAAAGTACAAAGTTGTAAAGTCAATCTTTGCCAAAAGAAGCTTAAATTAAACTTAAAGCAAACCTAGGGGATCGAGGGCGTGTCCTTCCCTAATGTTGAGATAGAAGAGAATTGGACATGATGAGTCAAGACAAAGAAACATTGAATCCTAAGATTGAGTAGGGGCAATACGATAAGAATAGACAACACGAAAAATGTTACATTCTTTTCTGACTGGTGCAAGTCAGCATCCCCTTTCAAGAAAAAACGATGGAAGAAGATTCAGCAAAGAAAATAAAGTTTAGACCCCATGAAAGTAGGAAAGTTTAGGGGTCTGTGCTCACCCCAATGTTGAAAATGAAGAAGACTCGTCATGAAGAGTTAATGAAGCCCAAGTTGAGTGGGGCAGTGTTTCGGAGACGGACTCAAGGAAGTGACAAATCTTAGTCAAGTCAGTTTCGGCCAGCAATATCTTTTCAAGATAAGACAAAAAATGAAGACTTAGCAAAGCCCGTGGAAGTTAAGGATGATCGACCAAAAAGCAAGGAATTTTTCCAACATCTCTAAAAATGATTCCACTCATGCATCATATTTAGTTAGACATCCATAGGTTAGAATCATGCTAACTCATATCATCCAAGTCATTTTGATTATTTTGACAGATCCGAAGAATTGAAAATTTTTGACATATAACTTCTCGTTGGATCTTAATGGAGAAAAAGCCTAAGCTAGGACGAGAGGATATTGGAGGCGAAATTGACGATACCCGTCGAGAAAGAACATAAGAAAAGAAAAAATAGAGAAAATAAAAAAGAAAAATAGGAAAAAAAGAAAAAAAAGAAAAGAAAGAAAAAGAGAGAGAATGAAAAAAAAGTGAATAAAAACAGAGAATGGGAGCGAAAAAAGAAAAAAAGAAAGAGATAGAAAGAGAATAGCATGAAGAATAAAAAAAAGAAAAAAGAAAAAGATGGCAAAAAAAGAAAAGGAAAAAGAGAAAAAGAGAAGAAGAGAGCAAAAGAAAAGAAAAAGGGAAAAAGAAAAAAAAAGAAAAAGAAAGAAAAGGAAAAAGAAAAACTCCAAGATAAAAACATGTTCAGAAACTCAAGGAAAAGTGGATACAACGGAAGAACCCGAGCGAGAGAGGAGGGCACTGCCATTGCAAAGAAAAAAGAAGAGGAAAGCAAAAGAGGTCGAGGTCAATGGACCAAGGAGAAGGAAATGATCAAGAAAGTTTAAGCATTTGAAAGATAGGTCGGATATCTCCTATGAGGAGTAAAAGACATAATGAAAACCCAAAAAAGATTTTAGGTGAAGGATTGCAAACTCGCTACGTAAGGATTTTAGAGCGAATGAGGCAAATACTCGTAGCTCAATGACTTTGGGGCAAAGGAGGCAGACATTCATAGCTCCAGATTCCAGAGGAGAATAAGCAAGTCTTATGTAGAAAAGACCTGCAACTCAAATTCGCCAAAGAAGAAGAAGGGTTATATGGAGAAAGAACCTATGGCCCCAAGGCTTCAGTTCTAGGATCTCGACAGCGAAGGGTTCTATAAAAGGAAGAACTCGTAGATCCGAAGAAGAGGTGCAAGTCCTATGGAGAAAAGACCTGCAAATTCTGCCAAAGGTTTCTATAGATGAAGGGTGAATAGTTCTATAGAGGAAGAACTCAAAGCTCGGAACCTCCAAAAAAGGAAGTGAGACAAAATTAGTGCTAATGGTCTTTGCTTTATACTTGTTCCACAAGGATAAGCAAAGAGGGGCAGCTGTAATTACTAATTTTATCCGGGGTGAACCCGTTTCTTCTCTGTTTTTACAATAATGGGCTTATATACATATTGGGCTTTATTTATCCTTTATTAAAATTTTAAAAACCCTAAAAAATTAGTGAACTATTAGTACCTTTTAATGAAGCTTTCATATATTATTATTATCCATTTGAAAATGAAAATCTAAATATTACTAAGTATATTATGTGGTTTTATTATTGTTATAATATATGTTATGTTACTATCATATTACCATTTGTCATCTTTGTTATTATCACCATTATTATTATCTATGTCTAATATGTGTCCATTATGTGTTTATTACCTATCTAGGCAAATATTTTTTTTTATGTGTGTCATGTTATTACGATTGTTCATTGTTATTATCATTATTATTTAGTATGTTTTTCATGTCATTAGTATGTGTTATTATCTATTTAAGTTATTGTTTAATGTTTGTTTATATATGTGAGTATAATATTTTAAGTATGTTATATTATCGTTGTCATTGTCATTACTTACTATTATTATTATTATGTTCATGATTGTTATTATATATTAGATATTACTACTATTGTTTGGTATTATTATTATTATTATTATTATTACTATGCTAATGTGAAAACCCAAAAAATATATAAGTAAAAGCCCAATTGCAAATTTTTATTATCAGCCCATATATATATAAATACATCAGATAAACTAAATAAAAAGCCCAATTATTAAAATAGAGTCCAAGTCCATTTACAAAACCCAAAATAATAATAATACATAGTATCTGGCCCAATAAGGCCTTAAAGCCAAAAAGAAACCCTAAGAGGCTAACTTGTTCCCCTTTCTTTGTTGCAGCCGCCCGATCTGAACCGTTGGATCAAATTTTGATCCAATTGCTCAGATTAAATGAAGACTGACCGATCAAATTCCCCCACGTGTGCGCGTGCTCACACACGCCGACTCCTCGGATCCCCACGCGCGCTTGTAGTCCACGCGTCGACCGTCCAGCTGCCAGCTTCCACACCCGTGCCTCTCCAGTCTCAATCTCAATCCAGGCATGCATGCGAAAAAGACAGGGAAATATCAGAAGAAGCATAGAAACGGCAAGTTACATGCTTGAAGCAACAAATGTAAATCATTTCAGGAAAGCAAATCAGAGGCAATGGCAGTTATCTCAATTAATTTTTGCTTGTTCATGTAAACAAAAATCAAAGATAAAAGGAATAGAAAGCAACCATTGTAAGGGGGATTTTCGGATTCTAGGCAATAGAAGCATATTTCAAGAATTCCATCTTCTCTTTTTTTTTTTCTTCTCATTTCGAATCAAACAAACAAAGCCAACAAATTTCAGCAACGAATTCAACAGAATAGAAATCATTTTTAACATTTTCTTCTTTTGAAAATAACAAAAAATAAAAGGGGAAGAGTTTACCTTCGTCCACCGGCGTTTTCCGGCGGTCGGGACCTCCGACGAAAGATCCGAACGGTGAAGGTGCATCATTCGATGGTGAGAACAACATACTCCGGCGCCGCGACAATCTAACGGTTGGATCTCTAGATCCGGCTAAGAGAAGACGAACGGGATTAGGGTATTTCTTTGAAGATCGGACAACGATCTTGGAGATCTGAACCGATAAAGAGGGAGAGGAAAACGAGACGGTCTTACCGGTGCCCTTGCATGGCCGGAAAACTCGCCGGAGAGGCAGTTTGAGCTTCGGCGGCTTAGGGTTCTTTTAAGCCCTCTCTCTCTGTTTCTTTACTGAAGAAGAAATAAAAAAAATAAAGGGTTTACCCTTTATTTAATCAGAACCGGCTAAGCCGGTTCATACCAACCCGGTTCGCGGCCGACCGCCGCAACTCGGACCGGTTTAGCAAGCCCAAGATTAGTGGGCTTTGGTACCTTCTTCTCACTTTTGTTTTTATGTCAGCCCAATTTTAATGCTAATGAAATACTTAGTTGTTATAGCATATATATATATATATATATATATATATATATATATATATATATTATGTAATATAATTTGTGTTTAGTTTATATAATATATAGTCCATTAACATATAATGATAGTTCCTTTTAATATAATACATTATATATGGTTTTTATGTAGTTTTATAAATATATATAATACATATTTCAAATATATAATATATGGGATATATAATATGTGATATTTTAATGTACGTGATATATGTTTTTTATATATATAAAATAAAATGTGTAGTGTCTATAGTATTGTATAATATATAATATAAAATATGATATATTTTCATATATAATATATATTCTAAACTCTCGTCTTATAATATATAGTATAGGATTTCGCTTAATATATAGTATATACATAATACATAGCTCTTGCATAATATAAAGTATGTATCTAATATATGGTTTAAAACAATATATTTATACTATCATGAATATGGTTTCCTTTAAATGAAAGTTCCATATAATTTTATAGAAAGATTATAATATATATATATATATATATAATTTCCTTTTAATATAATATATAATTTTTGAAGGTATAATATATATAGTTTTATAAGGGTTATAATATTTATAGTTTATAATGTAATTTTACATCATATTGTTGTAACATTTGTATGAAATTGTTTTGTTGTTGGACTTAGTTTGATTTTTTCTTAGTTTGGGCCATGCATGCTTATTTAAATTGTTATTAATTTTTGCATATCAGGATATATATGTTATGCGGTGTCCTTTTATTCGAGAACGAACGAGGTCAGTGCCAGTCGTAGTGGTGATGGTTCGGACGTTCCTTCTCGAATATTAGGGCCCTTAAAATATACTCGGCAATATAACCGAATTTCAATTAAATTGTCCCTTCAAATTCGCAATTTCCAATATAAAATATACTCATCACAATATCCACTTGTAGATCTTCTAGATGTAAGCTCTCTTGCTCAGCTTGCATTTGTAAAGGCTTCCACTTTTCTGTTCTCATTTTTGGTGAAAATTAAGCCATGGCCTGGTGTCATCTTCAAATATCTCAGAATCTTGAACACTGCTTTTAAATTAGGATCATTCATAAACTGACTAGCAAAACCAAATGAAAAAGAAATATCAGGTCGCGTAAGTGATAGATAAATAAACTTACCAACTAGCCTCTGATTTTGTTCCTTATTAGTAGGAACTCTATTGTTGTCAGTTGTGAACTTCATATTATGCTTCATTGGTGTTTCGACAGGCTTGCAACCTAGCATCATTGTCTCTAAAAGGAGATCTAGAACATACTTTCTCTAATTTATCACAATCCCAGCATTTGATCTCGCCGCTTCCATTCTTAAGAAGTATCTTAACTAACCCAGATCTTTTATTTCAAACTCTATAGCCAAGAACTCTTTCAATTTTTTGATTTCTAGAACATCAACACCTATGATGATTATATCATCAACATAGACTATTAAAATAGCCATTTTGTTTCCATAAGAGGTCTTGATGAACATAGTATGATTAGTTTGGCATTGAAGGTAACCAGCTTTTAAAACAGCCCTTGCAAATATGCCAAACCAAGCTCTAGGTGATTGTTTAAGACTGTAAAGCAATTTCAAAAATTTACATACCTTAGTTGGATCTCGGTTTTCATCTAGACCATATGGCTTTTGCATGTTCACCTCTTCTTCTAGATCCATATTTAGGAGGGCATTCTTTATATCTAGTCGATAAAGAGGCCAGTCCAGATTCATAACAAGGGACAATAAGATTCTAACTGTGTTGAGTTTTGCCACTAGAGCAAATGTCTCATGATAATCAATCCCATAGGACTGAGTAAATTCCCTTGTAACCAGCCTTGCTTTGAACCTCTCAATGCTCCCATCCGAATTATATTTAACCGTAAATACTCATTTACAGCCTACAATCTTCTTTCCTGGAGGTAAAGAAGTCATCTCCCTGGTTTTATTTTGTCTGCAGTGCTTGAATCTCATCTTCTACAACTTTTTTCCATCTTGGATCCTTCAAGGCCTCGTGTATTGTTTGAGGGATCTGAACATTATCAATCCTGGTTGTGAAAGCCTTGAATGAGGGCATTAGCTTTCCATAAGCCACATATCTCTGTATCGAATGACTTGTACATTTCCTGACACCTTTTCTTTTAGGAATAGGTAAGTCAAATGTATCAATATGTTCAATATCATCATTATTCAAATTTTCCATACCTTCCTCCTCCTCCAAGGATAATGAGATTGGTTTCATTTCTTGAGCAGTCCTAAGTTGTGTAGTGTCCTGAATAGACCTTCTTTTCTTCCTTGTATAGACACTAAGTTCTCTGGTTCAAGTTGGGTCTCTGAAGGATGATTTAATGGATTTTTTGGTACAGATCCAACTATAGGAGATAAAAGTCAAGAACAAAATCTGGTATCAGAGTAGATTCAAGGATAAGATCTTGTGCTGGAATAGAAGTGGGTGTAACAATAGGTTCATTTAGAGGTAACTGGATCTGTTGAGGCTAAAATTCATCCCAACTCTCCCCCTGAATTTGAGAATCTGAGAAAAAAAGTTTAGATTCATGAAATGAAACATCCATAGAAACATAAAAAATTTTAGTGACAGGGGAATAACATTTAAAGCCCTTCTTATGATAAGAATATTCTAAGAAGATACATTTGATGGCCCTAGGATCTAATTTACCCCGAAATTGTTTAGAGATGTGAACAAAAGCACATGAACCAAAAACTCTAATGGGCAGTGTACATGACATTGGTTTGAAGGAAGAAAAAATTTGAATAAATACTTCCATTGGAGTTTTGAACCTCAGAAATCTATTAGGTAACCTGTTAATTAGAAAAGTAGCATGAAGTAATGCCTCTCCCCAAAAGTGCTTAGGGGCATTAGAAGAATATAAGAGGGCCCTAGTAACCTCTAGTAGAAGTTGATTTTTTCTCTCGGCTACTCTATTTTGCCGAAGAGTATCTACACAAGAGCTAATATGAACTATATCTTTCTCTTTAAAAAATATACCCAAAGTTTTAGTAAAAAAATCCACTCCCATTATCAATCTTGAATATCTTAATTTTACTACAAAACTGAGTTTCAACCATATAATAGAACTTTTTAAAGATTTCCCCAGTTTCAGATTTTGTTTTCATAAGATAAGTCTAAATTTTCCTAGTGTGATCATAAATGAAAGAAACAAACCACTGAGCCTCTGTGATATTCTTAACATTAGAAGGACTCCAAATGTCACTGTGAATAAGATAGAAAGGTTGTGAAGCTTTATAAGAAGATGGAGGATAAAATTTCTTTTATGTTTGGCAATTTGACAGACATCACAAGTAAATGAAGCTAATTTTTTAGTAAGAAATAATTTCTGAAGATAAAAGAGATTAGGATGACCTAGTCAAAAATGGAGGAAAGAACAATGTCTTTGTTAATGTAAACTGTTCCAATCCCTTCTACTGCAATCATCGAACCATCAGATGTCTTCACACTCTTGTGACAAGGTTGCGTTGTAAGAGTAAGAAAAAAACTTTTATTTCCAGTCATGTGGTCAGTAGCCCCAAAATCGACTATCCAAGGAATGAGATTTTTGTTACCGGCAGTATTTGCAAAGGAAATGCTACCTTCGTTTGCTGCCATGATCATACTTTGATCAGTTTTTAATAATGTCTTCCTAGCCATCTGTTTTAATTACCCAAGCTGCTCGCTGCTAATCTTTTGGCTGCTGGTGCATGCACTATACGCCAAATCTGCTTGAGGGAGGGTTTGATCGGACCCTAAACTGATTTCAGATGTTGGAGGGGTATGCATTCTCTAGGTTTTGTGGATCGGAAAAAAAACTAAGCAACTGATACCATGTTATCAATTGAGAGACTGTTTTGTAGAGAAAGAATGAATTCTCAATATTGAATTGAATAATGCATTGGTACAAGGCCTTTAAATAGGCCGAATACAAATAGTTATGTTACAATCAAATTACTCTAATTTAAATTTGAATCTTCTAGTCCTAGGATAATGCTAGGATAATGCTACAACCTACACTAGTGCTATATGGCTGTATTCTTCAGTATATATAGCTAGTTCAAACAAACCATTGTTTCCCTACTGATTAGAGTCACGTACAACAACCGTAACTTTTAACAGTGGAATACAACAACGCATAACATAGAATATTTGACATCGAAGAACTACCATCCGATACATCAACAACCATTGCCCTTATTCTTAATATTTACACCGTTGTTCCCGATGTGTCTTTCGACCACTTCCAAAACTGTTGTTGGATGTACAGTATGTGATGCAATTGATCCTTAATGTGATATCCCTATAAAAACACATGTAAGAGGATTTCGTCGAATGGCTACAGCAACACACCTTAAAGAAAGGAATAAATCGACACAGATAGGAGAAAACTGCAGAATATCTGCCAACTGGGACATGGAAACCCAACAAAAACTTGTAGGTTCTAGTGCAGCACAGATATAAGCATGCGTTATACAAAAGCTCGGCACTCTTCTCAGAGCTGCATGCAAAAATGCACATAAAATGCTAAACGCAAGCAGGCTATTAAAAATAGGTTATCTCAGTGAACCAGACTTGGATAAAATATGGAATGGAATAGAGCCATGGCATTATATTGACGTATTCAGAGATAACTGGTGCAAGATTTAAATAAAAAAAGAGCAAATACTTACAAAAAACAACACTTCACAAAAGATCTTTTCAAGTGGAATCCTTGTGCCAACCCTTGCATCTGCAGCACTAGAGTTTACGCTTCTTTACCTCCTGTGATTCTACTTTCTTTGTGGTAGGCCGATCTGGTGGACGACGTGTTGGTGGAGTTACTAGAGTTTGTGAAGAATCATTCTGCACACGCCTGTCTACATCGAGAATAGGTTGGACAGATTTTGCATAGGTCAATCTGTAGCTCTCAGTTGTAAAGTATTTGGAGCAATAATCATAAGGGTTTCGCCCAATGCAATTGATAACAGCAATAGCATGGCAGCATGGTAAACCAGTAAGTTGCCAACCTTTACAACTGCAATCCCAACCACGATCCATGTCAACAACTTCAGTGGACTCACCTTGAACCTCAAATATGCTACCAGTAGTCGGTAGCACTTGAAGGGAACATACTTTCAAGCTCTCATTTTCCAGTTTTTCCTCCATGGATGGAGTCAACCTTGTTAACCATTGATCAGAAGCAGCTCTCCGGGTAGAAATTAAGTCCATGATATTTTCCCGTATGACATCAACCATCTGTGTTATAGGTAATTCATGTGCATCTGCTGCCCAGTTGTAAAAGGGATTGCCAAAGTTTGATGTCAAATGATTATATCTGGCACCCTGGAAAAACGAATTTGCCCAATTCTGGGGCTCAATTTGCATGATCCAAGTGTAAGCATCCAGTGAAATTCTTTTGATGCTCTCAACACTTTTATGAAAATCTTCGAGTTTAGGTGCAAAAGCTGCACAATAAAGGTCTTCAATCATGATTCGTTTAACCTCCTGAGAAAACTGCCCTTTCAAGTCTCTAATGAGTTGCTCAGCTATGTAGCGTAGACAATAACCATGATAAGAACCCTTGAAAATTTCAGATATCAACTCCTGCAATCCCTTCTGTCTGTCTGCAATAAATGTTAGAGGACAAGATGTTGACATGACTGGTTTGAGTTGTAACAAAAACCAATGCCAGTTATCATTGGTTTCTGCATCCACAACAGCAAAAGCAACAGGAAATACACCATCATCTCCGTCTGCAGCAGTTGCTGTCAACAACATTCCTTGACATTTGGACTTCAAGGGTATGCTATCAAGGAAAAGGAGAGGCCTGCAACCTTCCACAAAACCACTCAAAGAGGCATGAAATGAGATAAAGAGGCGATGGAAACTTGAGTCTTCCTTAGTTGTGAACGTAGCAAGACTGCCAGGATTGGTCTCCATTATCCTGTCACATAAAGATGGTAACTGACTATATGCATCCTTATGTGAACCCTGAAGGTGCTCCATGGCACTTTCTTTCCCACGCCAAGCCTGATAGTAGTTCAGATCTATTCCATATTCTTGTTTAACGTCATTTACAATGTCCTTGGGTTTGTATTCTGGAAAAACTTCCAACTTCTCCTTAATGATACTAGCTACCCAGCTGCTAGTTGCTTGAAGTCCACTTGACGCAACAGCCCCTCCACAAGTATGTATTGGATTAATCGTCTTGATGCTTATCAGCTGAGTTGCTGACTCCCTTGATCTTGATGCATGAATTCTCCAAAAGCAACCTTCTGCTTTGCACTTAACAGTCACACGATGGCCATCATTCTTAATAAACCTAAATGCAAACTGATGTGCAATGGCATATTTACGCAATGTTTCACGATATTCATGAACACTACTGAATTTTTGCCCCACCCCTGTAATTGTGTTCTGCCACTGCTCAGCACCTTTAGCATGGTTCTCATAGGGAACAACAGAAATAGGAAGAACAAATGCAATACCAGGTGGAAGACCAATGTGTGCATCAATACTGTTGGTGTCATCAACAATATTTCGAAAGGCCCCAAGAGGAATAATGGATTGAGTGGCATCACTGACAACATCAAGAGGTGGATCACGTGGAGGCACTTCTTCAGACAAAGTTGTTCTACTTGACCTGTAAAAAAACACTCAACACAGTTCAATATCAAGAATTGCAACAAAGCTTTAGCTTCGGAACAAAGAAAACTACCTACTGGCTGGCCTGTTAGAAACATCAGGAGAAACAATTTCTTCCATTATCATATACACATCAGCAGTTATAGAATCCCCATGAAATTTTATCATCCGCTCCAAATCCTTGTCATTGGAGACAGTAACGAGAGTCTTTCTATTACCAGGAACAAAATATTTTATAGACACTGTACTAATGCTACAATTAAACATTTCTGCCACTTCCATCTTGAAGTCGTCGAACTTCGTTTGTTCATCAATGTCTATTGCATGTGCATCCCCACTTTATATGACAACAAACCATCATTTTCAGTCTCAAATTCACCACCAGATTGACAAATTGCAATTAGCCTTTTGTAGCCATGACCTGCCAATCAAAAAGAATTCTAAAAATGCTCAGGACAGTCCATAAAACCAATCAAGCAAAGCAAAACAAACAAAACAAAAGTTTAATGATAAAGTTATAAATCTTGAAATGAAGTCATGAGAAAAAGGATAATCATGTTGTGTTCAGTGATCAAATTCTGACAGACAAAAAAGGCGAAGAAGGGAATGATAGAGATGGAGGAATCGAAAACAAGTTTCACAAAACAAAAAAAATTGAATCTTTTTTTTCTGTTTTAATGGAAAAGAAGAAAAATGATTTTCCAATGGATAAAGGCACGAATTGAAGGAACCCAAACAGAAGAAGATACGCAAATATTGGAAAGATATTGAAGTATACCTTAAATTGAAATAATTTGAGTTAAAAATTAAACAATTAGGGTTTGTTTGGTAAATGCAAAATTCAATTTGGGACTCACACTACGTGAGGTTCTCCAAATCCAATGTACAATGGACAAAAATCGCCACACAGGTGAGTGGGAAGGGAAACAGAAGAAGATAAGAAAATAAATTGGAAAGATGTTCAAATCCTGACCTTTACATTGAGATTTATTAATTTAAAAGGGTTCCCAAAATTCCCAACAATTACTTTTTTTTTTTTGTATTTATAAACTCAACTCGAAAAAAATTTAAATAAAATTTGAGTTTGAAAATAGAAACTCGAATCCAACTGTAAATTTTTAAAAATTAATGAATTTTTTTTTAAGGGAAGGGGAAAGTCCCTTAGTTTTTTTTTATTATATATATATATTCATCATATATAAAAATTAAGAAATATTGCAACAAAAATATGAAGAAATATTTATATAAACTAAGGTTAACTTTTGAAAATGATTTAAATTGAATTTTTTATAAGCATTTTTAAAAAATTAAATTAAGATTTTATTGTTGAAAAAACAATATTTTTCGAATAAAAAAAATTCAAAAATATTTATTTAAACATGATATAAAAATCAAATTTTTTATGTATTCAACATAAATATTATAAAATATATTATTTCATATTCATAAAATTTTTTAGGTTGAGATTTATATATTGGAAAATAAAAGAATGCTTATTAATTTTAATAAAAAATAAGTTAATATCTAATTTATATTGCAAGAATATTAGTTTAACAACTAATAACTTAATTAAAACAATATTTATTTACTATTGTTAAAAATTTTTTTTTTTGGATAAAATATTTATTTAAACATGATATAAAAATAAGTCAATTTAAATAATATTTAAATTTATTTAACATTATATTATATGAAATAAATCAATTTAAATTACTATAAAAATATTTTTTAAAAAATATGACAACTCATTAGTGATATTTTAGTATATAAATTATAAAGTTTAAATATTTGAAGTAATTAATATAAATTGTTAGTAAAATTTAATTTATATATTTTAGTTATAAAAATGATATACCAATATAGCCATTTCAATGAATTTAACCAAAAATTGCTAGTTTATTAGCTTCCGGCAAGAGGGGCATAAATAAATTGCTAGTTTAACCAACCAACCATTGTTTCCCTACTGACAACATGCAAGAACACCTAACCTAATAAAGAATATTTGACATCGAAGAACAAGTAAACCCAAAGCTCCCAATGCATCTTTCGACCGCTTCCAAAAGAGTTGTTGGATGTACGGTATGTGATGCACTTGATCCTTAATACGGCCCCTGTAAAACACAACATATAAGAGGAATAGTTGGTCAAATAGTGACAGCAACACACATTGAAAGTGAAATCCACAGAATTCTGCTAACAAATAAAAAATATTCCATAGTAAGAGGAAGGGAAGTCTCGTTTAGATACAGATAAGTGAAACTGCAGAATACCCTACAAAAAACTTGTGGGTTCTGCAGAATATAAGCAAACGGAAAATAAAAAAAAACCGGACAATCTTCACAGAGCTGCATGCAAAAATGCACATAATATGCTAAAAGCAAAAGCAAAAAATTAAAAATCTTCTCAGAGCTGCATGCGAAAAGTATTGGATCAAAATGGAATGGAACAAGCAATGCCATTGTATCAACCTATTCGGAGAAAACTGGTGTAAAATTTAAATAACAAAAGAGTAAATCCTTACACAAAACTTTAAAGGAGCTCTTTGCATGTGGTCTTGTTGTGCCCAATACCCTTGCATCTACTGCACAAGAGTTGGCGCTTCATTACTTCCTGTGGTCCTACTTTCTTTGTGGTAGGCCGACCTTGTGGACGACGTGTTGGTGGAGTTACTAGAGCTTGTGAAGAATCATTCTGCATGGGGCTGTCCACATCGGGAATAGGTTGGATAGATTCCGCATAGGTCATTCTGTAGCTCTCAGTTGCAAAGTATCTGGAGCAATAATCATAAGGGCTTTGCCCAATGCAATTGATAACAGCAATAGCATGACAGCATGGTAAACCGGTAAGTTGCCAACCTTTACAGCTACAATCCCAATGATCCATGTCAACCACTTCAGTGGACTCACCTTGAACCTCAAATATGCTACCAGTAGTCAGAAGCACTTGAAAGGAACGGACTTCCAAGCTCTCCTTTTCCAGTTTTTCCTCCATGGATGGAGTAAGCCTTGTTAACCAATGATCAGACTCAGCCCTCCGGGTATAAATTAACTCCATAATGTTTCCCCGTATGACATCAACCATCTGTGTTATAGGTAATTCATGTGCATCTGATGCCCAGCTGTAAAAGAGTTCACCAAAGTTGGAAGTCATATGGTTATATCTGGCACCCTTGAAAAATGAATTTGCCCAAGTCTGGGGCTCACTTTGCATGATCCAATTGTAAGCATCCAGTGAAATGCTTTTGATGCTCTCAACACTCGTATGAAAATCTTCAGGTTTAGGTGCAGAAGCTGCACGATAAACGTCTTCAATCATGATACGTTTAACCTCCTGAGAAAACTGCCCATTCAAGTCTCTAACAAGTTCCTCTGTTAAGTAGTGCAGACAATAACCATGATACGAACCCTTAAAAATTTCAGATATTGACTCCCGCAATCCCTTCTGTCTGTCTGCAATAAATGTTAGAGGACAAGATGTTGACACAGCTGAATTGAGTTGTAACAAAAACCAATGCCAGTTATCATTGGTTTCTGCATCTACAACAGCAAAAGCAACAGGAAATACACCGTCATCTCCGTCTACAGCAGTTGCTGTCAACAACATTCCTTGATATTTGGACTTCAAGGGTATGCTATCAAGGAAAAGGAGAGGCCTGCAACCTTCTACAAAACCGCTCAAAGAGGCATGGAATGAGATAAAGAGGCAATGGAAACTTGAATCTTCCTTAGTTGTGAACGTAGCAAGACTGCCAGGATTGGTCTCCATTATCCTGTCACATAAAGACGGTAACTGACTATATGCATCCTTATATGAACCCTGAAGCTGCTCCATGGCAATTTCTTTCGCACGCCAAGCCTGAGAGTAGTTCAGTTGTATTCCATATTCTTGTTTAATGTCATTTACAGTGTCCTTGGGTTTGTAATCTGGAAAATCTTTCAATCTCTCCTTAATTATACTAGCTACCCAGCTCCTGGTTGCTTGATGCCCACCTGCCAAGGCAGACCCTCCACAAGTATGTGTTGGGTTCATCTTCTTGATAGATATCAGCTGAGTGGTTGACAACCTTGATGCATGAATTCTCCATGGGCAACCTTCTACTTTGCATTTAACAGTCACACGATGACTATCATTCTTTTTATACTTAAATGCAAACTGATGTGCAATGGCATATTTATGCAATGACTCACGGAATTCCTGGACACCACTGAATCTTTGCCCCACACCTGTAATTGTATTCTCCCACTGCCCATCAACTTTAGCATGCTTCTCATAGGGAATAACAGAAATAGGAAGAATAGATGCAATATCTGATGGCAAATCAATGTCTGCATCAAAATGGTTGATGTCATCAACAATATCAAGAGAGACCCCGAGAGAAATGCTGGGTTGAGTATCATCCACCGCACCCAGGGGTGGATCATCAAGTGGAGGCACTTCTTCAGACAAAGTTGTTCTACTTGACCTGTAAAAGAGGGGGGGGGGAAGCACACCCTCAACATTGAGTTAATAAATCAAGAATTACAATGAAGCTTTGGCTAAGAAATGAAGAAAACTACCTACTGGTTGGCATGTTAGAAACATCAGGAGCAACAATTTCTTCCATCATGATAAACACATCAACAGTTATAGAGTCCGCATGAAATCTTATCATCCGCTCTAAATCCTTGTCATTAGAGACAGTAATGAGAGTCTTACTATTTCCAGGGAGGAAGTATTTGATAGACATAGTACTAATGCTACAATTAAACATTTCTGCTACTTCCATCTTGAAGTCATCGAACTTGGTTTGATCATCAACATCTATTGCATGAGCATCCCCACCTCTATATAACAATGAGCCATCCTTTTCGATCTCAAATTCACCACCAGATTGACAAATTGCTATAAGCTTTTTAGCAGCCATGACCTATCAATCATTTGAAGAATTGGTCCATAAACCCAAGTAAAACAAAACAAAAGGTTTTAATGGCACAGTTATAAAGCTTGATATGAATTCATAGGAAAAGGGATAATCATGGTGAATAATGTAGACAAGCTAGAAAACAAAAACGAATGCTTTTTTTTCTTTTAATGGAATAGAAGGAAAGAAGCGATTTGTAGTAGATTCTGGTGATATATTCGGCTTACTTGTTAACTTGTATCCCATTCCTATCACATTGAGTACGTACATACATGGATTTGAAAAAAGAAATCAAAGATTTTGTTTTCCCCCTAATTTTGCAAATTCAGGCCATCTCCGTAACCAAGCAAAGCGTGAAGTCTTTAACATATAGTAACAGTATTGCAAACAGAAAAGAAAAAAAAAACAGAGGCCAGAAATCGGAAGCTGTAGTTTAGCATTGGGGAAAAAGGCTGGAATCTTTTGATTTATGTTGTTGCTTTAAAGATGCAGAATGTATTTTCATGCATAGAAAGGAATGAATTGCAGAAACCCTAACAAAAGAAGATACGTAAATATTGGAAAGAATGTTAGAAAGCGAGTACCTTGAATTCTGAGGAATAGGGTTCCCAAAATCACCAATAATTAGGGTTTTTTCCTGGTAAATGAAATAATTAATCAATTTGAAAGAGCTATTTCCCGCAAACGGTACAGGGAGACAAAAATCGCCGGAGGTTGAGAGAGAAAGGGGAAGAGGGGAAGGGTAGGAAGGTAAACCCAAGTAGAACTTGATGCCGTAGCTCGTAGAAATAGGGTTAATATAGTTTTTGATATCCAACTTACCCCAACTTTTTTTAATACAATTAGGTACTTGTTTTTTAGTGCAATTAGTTATTTTATTTTTCTCGGTGTAATTAAATATCTAATCTTTTTAATTATATTTTTTTAGTGCTCAAACTATTTTGTTTTTTAGATGTCCATTTTATTTTAATTTTATGTGTACAAACTATCACTTTTAATTAAAATAAGTGTTTCAATCGATTTTAAAAAATATAAAAAAAATAATAGTTTAAGCACTTAAAAAAATACACATAAAAAAGAAAAACGAGCTATTTTGAACATTTATTTTGATACAAAGCCTAAATTTAAAAGTTGAACATTAAAATTTTAAATGTGAATTTGTAATTTAAAAAATATTAAATACTTACTTGTACTAAAAGGTTAGATATCTAATTGAAGAGCAAAATAGATAGCTAATTGTCAAAAAAAAAAACTAGGTGTCAAATTGCATATAAATACAAAAGTAACATTAACCCAATATACTTTAGATTTTGTATTTTTCATTAAGAAGGTAAAGTTCAATTATATATATATTAATTTTGTTAATTCAAATGGTGATTGAATATTGATCTCGTTAACATTGATGTTATTGTGATATTTAAAAAGTATAAATTCAAACTTTGATTCGGATTTAAAGATTGAGAGTTAACTCCAATTTAAAAAGGTTGTGCTTCAAATTGAGATGAAAATTTTAAAATTTCAAATACCATTGATGATTTGTGGTTCTAACGACTATTTTTTTTATAATTTTTGACTGGTACGATAATTGGGGGAGCTAGTGGTATGGCGGTCCTCGGTTTGTGATAAATAGACGGCCGTCGATAGTAACACGTGGTGGCATCAGGGCAAGGGAGATAAAGAGTCAGTATTGAGCATATCTAATCTGGGTCGTTGGATCAGATTTGATCCAACGATCGAGATCTCGCTTGGAGTGGACGACCATGAATAGGCCACATGGCGCGTGGAAGTCCAATAGCCTCGAGCGTCCATCACACACGCGCGTGGGAGACCAGCAGTCTCGAGCGTGTAATGCATACGGCATCTGAAGAGTCCACGTTGGATCAGATTTGATCCAGCGGTCTAGGCGGCGACTAAGCATGAAATACGAGGGCATTAGACTAGTTTTTATCAGATTTTAAGGTTTTTTTTCTAATGGACCTAACAAGCCATGTAATATCAAATTGTTTAAGCCGGTTATTCATCACAGTTATACAAAAGAGTTTTAATTATATTTATAATTTCTATAAAAAATATATATTTATAATTTCTATAAAAAATTATATTTATAATTTACTTTTTGTATTGCTTGTAGAGAGATTTTCAAAGTTTTTATACCAAACTACTATGTTTGTAGGTTTATAGTCGTAATGAGGTCTGTTCGATGATTATAGCTCCAATACAATTGTATTATGGTCCTAAATCGGTTAACCATTTTCTTTTTGAACACGCGCACATATATTTAGTTCTTGCAACAGATAATGTCTTTTATTCCACAAATCGAACATATTTCTCCACATAAATGTCTAATAGACAACATGAAATACATCAAAATGTCGCATTTTGGACACCATTGTCAAAACAATATTTAAGGATCATGCAAACCATTACATAACACAAACATCCCCAAGGAGATAGATGGTTAAGTTTTTCTATTCATCATCACTGTCATTCCCGAAAACCGATGCAACAGCTACTTTTGGTTTCTTCACTGCACAGCCTGATGATGCTTTCTGCAAAATGAGGGGGGCAAACAAAGTTAAACAAGGTAGTCACAAGCATATTCATAAGTAAACTCGAGTGAAACTTTGAAATTGGCAACAGATTAAGGATTCAATGTCGTATATGCATGCACTAAGCACAACAAACACAGTTGGAGTTGATAGGTGAGAAGTTGTGCCAAAGGAAGTAATGCCAACCATAACATCAATGTGATCGAGGACTATGCACTCTCACACAAGTTCAAAGAAGCAGTGAGCCAGTGGTGGAACGGGGAATAGACTTGAAACCGACAGAAAGAGACAATTGTTCGAAGAAAAAACTCTTGGGTAACATGAACAGGGACACAAAATGTTTGGAGAAAGCAATGCAGCGAATCATTAAAGCAGGCCATAAAATTTAATTTCAGATAGCCAGATTCTTTTCCTGCTAATCTCATGGATATTCTGAATTTATATTAGAATTCAACACTAAAACCTGGCACCCTAGAAAAAAAATATGTTCTTATAGGCATACTCATGGACGTATATATTGCTAACCTTTACTCCAGTACCACTCAAACACGAATAAAGTATTACCCTATAATCACCCGTACCTTAGAGCTGCTGCTCTTAGAAGAAAAACCAAACTTAAACGTCTTTCGCTGGTCCTGATCAGCAAGTGTAGTAGCAGTAGAAGTGGCAGAAGCAGAAGCAGAAGCAGAAGCAGAAGCAGTGGCGGGTCCAGATTCCTCATGTAACTCCTGCTGCTGCTGCTGCTGTTTACAAGCACCAGCCCTGTACCACATTAAAGAATACAAAATAAAAAAAAAGACCCAAAATGGTTAGCAAGCATATTTAAAAAAAAAATTATTTCAAAAACCATGGAGATACAAAAGCTCAATTAATTAGATACATTTGAGCAAACTTAGCCATCTCTCTTTCCTGACGTTGCTGCTCCCGCTTTTGCCTATCATCACGACTGCTACTTCCGTGCATTTCTCGCATTTCTTTAAAGCGCTGCAAGCAATAACGAATGGCTTTGCAGATTAGACAACAATGAAAACAACCTAAAAATAAAAAAAAGGGGTTGGAAAAGGAGCACTGCATGTGTGTATGGGTTTGAGAGAGAATTAGGCCATTTACCTTTCTGTGGTTGTGATCATATGAACTCAGATGGGCCTCAAATTCCATAGCCAATTTGTATTGCTTGTTGCAAAGCTCACAATAGAAGACCTTGCGTGTTTCTTTCACCTCCGTTTGAATTTTCTGCTCACGTTCTGCTAACACCTGGATTTTCATAATGTGCACGAAGCAGGCAGTAGAAGCCACCAGGTAATAAAAACTGCATGTAATTGACAAGAGCTTCCGAGGTTGATGTTCCCCTATGATATACCATTCCGTTCAAAAGACATACATATATGCTATATGCTGCCTTCTGCTAATGGAGTTTTTCACAAAATGTAAAGCATCAACCTCATTATTGTCTACCAACTGAAGCTTAAAGTGACCACCTAGGAGTTAAAAGTCATACCTCCCTCTTCTTCGCATCTTCCTCAGTCTCCTCAACCTCAATATCAAGTTTCCTACGCTGGATATTTTCTTCAGCAGTGAAGAAATCATCTTCTTCTTGTTTTCCAATCCCTAATTTTGGATCTCTTATCCCAGATCTTATAGGCTCGGTTATTCCTGTGAACCAGAAAATAATTGTTATACAAATAACTTTGAGCAATGGAATGGACAGCAAGTCAGGATTTCAAGTAACCAAAAATGAAAATACCAAACAAATGAGTCAACAAAATCATGTCACAATCTAACAAGACCTATTGGAGAATATCAAGTCCAGTATTTGAAAAATAAAACCTAAGCAGCATTAAAGAATTACTCATATAGTACTTCATAGCCTCATACGTGCAATTACAGTTAGTCCATGTTAAATTCCAGTTTCACACCCGGAAAATTTCTCCACTAGTTAGATGCCAAATAAAAAATGACCCATAATGCAGAACAAAAATGAAGCAACATACCTTGTTCATCCTTCCCAAGACCTTTTCCTTTCCAACCCATTTTTTGAAGAAGCCTAAACCCAACATTTGACGAATTCAACCTTGTATCTAAGGTTGCTTGTTGCGCATTATCCAGATCAACATTTTCTGTTGGCTTGTGATTAATTGGCAAACGAAAATCTTCAGCCAAATCCTCAATAAGTGAATCTTCGTATGCCTATGCCAGAAAGTACATATGATAAAACTCAATGCATCAACTATCATTAAGCTCAATTACAAAGTGAGCAGATATGTCAAAAAGAGTGATTATATCTTTACAAGTAAAGAACTGTTGTAAGAATACTCTGAAATGTTTTTTTTCAAGGAAAAGAGTTAGACAAGTCAGTTGACTTCTCAATTACAACCACCTCTTAAACCAGTAAAAGTAGAACAGTGATGGAAGAGATTCATCCCAAGTATAAGTGAATTGAAAGAGATGGGAAGTCATAGATATGGGGTTGCCTACTTGCTCATCTCGATGTTGTTGTTTATTTCCAACATTTGCCTCCTGAGAACCGTTGAATCTTCGGTAGCCCATGTTGTACCACCTAGACTATGAGAGATTAATAAAAAAAGGCTAGTAAGTTAATCAATCATGTCATTAGTGGAAGAAATACTTGCAGAAAAAATGATAAAATATTCAACGTTTAGCAAACATTTTGTTTAGCGATTAAGAGAACTTATATTAATTTAAAACTAAAGCTGCAATTGTGTGATTTGAGGCATAATAATATGGAATAGAAATATGATGGACGTAGTTGGAGAAGAAAAAAAGAGTTTTCTGTCTAAGGGGAAAATCATTAAAATGAGAAAAAGTACCAATGATGCAATTAGGAATTAAAATTGATCCCATATACGATCCAAGTCCAAACAACCAGCAAATTATATTCATAATGGCCATCAGGGACGACGCATTATAAAATTTTAGGAGGGGGGCGAAAATAGATTTTCAATAGAAAACACATAGAAATTTTCTTAAAAAATTCTAAATTATATACAAAATTCAAAATTTCAGAGGGGGCAACCGCCCCTCCAGCCCCCTCGGTCCATCCCTGGTGGCCTTCAAAGAGTTAATTGAGCATTCGGAGGCAATTAATTGAGCACATCGAAAACCCATTCTGGAAATAGGGTTTCTGTTTAATTAGATTCGATTTCCAAGCTGATAGAACCATCTCAAAGCAATAATCATCATCAAACAGACAAACAAACAATAAAAAAAAAACTTTAAGAAACCATAAGCAACCAAAAGACCATGAGAAAGAAGGTTGAACCAGATCCCACAACCTCCCCCGCCCCCGCCAATATATACGTATATAGCAAGAACATAACGTAGCTTAGTGAATAGGCAAAGGAAATAAAAGAAAGAATTACTTAGGTATTAGTAAAATCAGCATAAGTTCAGAGAAAAGATAAACGAGTAGGGATTAGATACCAAACAGAACAAATAATTACACAAGAAAAGGAAAAGGTAATACCAGAGAAGATGAAGAGAGATGGAGAGAGATCAACGGACGTGCAAGGCAGCAACTGGTGCTGGTGAGATGAGCTCTTTCTCTTCTTCTGCAGCTATGCGCCTTCAGCTTTACACTCACCTGGCTAGGATTTTGATGAATGTGTAAAGCAAGTACTGGATTTGATTTCATAATTGATAGCAAAATGAGTTTAAACACCATTAGCGTGTGTCTTTGGGCTCTGCGCTACTGGATAATGATTCGGACCAATCGCTGTTCTCTTAGGCTCAAACATATGGTTATGAAAGTAAGCCCAAACGTTAACCTCCCTTGTGTCAATTCTGACCCGAACATGAAATTGTAATATTTTTATTTAATAAAAAATTAAAGTTAAAAGATGAAAATATTGATATATAATTTTATGTTTGTCAAATTTAAGGGTTATGAATTTAGTTTAAAATTAGAGTATATGGGTTTAGGTTGTTGGATTTCGAATGCAGAATTTAAAGTTCAAGTTTAAATCTAAATTTAAATTTTAAGAAGAACTTGTATACATTTTTTACACATATTATATATCAAAATATAATAAATAATGGATCAACATTCCTAACAAGCTCCAAGTAATTGAACTATGTTGATGGTGGGGAGTTTTATTTGGTTTAATTACTTTTATTATCAACCTTGAAATTAGAGTAATTAAGACTTAGTCCTATTTTTTTAAAATACTTTTTAAGTCTTAATATTCGTGAAGTAAAACAATTTTACTAAATGATTAAAACCATAAACCCGAATCTCAAAACTCAATTCAAAATTACTTAAACCTTAATTAATAACTTAAAGATTTGAAACCCGAATTTAGTTGATCCAAGTTCATCCGAAATAAAGCCAATCCGACCCATCTAATTTGCAAGTATAGTTTTATAAACCCACCAACAAGTTGAGAAGATGCTTGTGGTATCAATTATTATTATACTATTTACCACAACCAAACAAAACCAATGGATTGGAAGGTAAGCTAAGGTGAATACTTCCACAGCTACAGCTATGGGCTATGGCTACACACAGTATGCCAAGTTGCCAATCATTTCAATTCTCAGCAAAGGAAAATGGCATGCTATGGAACAAATACAGGCAAAGACCCAAGAAATGGGGTTCTTCTCTCCCAACCATTGCTTTTCCGAGTCAAACAACGGACCAAAGCACATGGGATGAATTCTGAAGTCCTAACACACCTGCCCCATTTCATCCAACCCTACACGTGTCATCATCCTACCCCTCCATTCTCCTTGTCAATACAGGGTACCTCCCTATAAAAGGACACCCTCAAACCCAAACTAAACAGACTGCACTGCAAAACTCATCCCCCCTAAAACGCAGTGTACAGATTGTTAAACACAATACAATATAAACACATAGATATGGCTGGAAACAAGCACAAGAAGTCCTTCTCCTTCTTCAGTTTCTTCAAAGCAATGAAGGGTCGTCGAGACCAAGAGTATTATTATTCGGGTGGTGAAGATGTTTGGGGCACACGGAAAGTGTATCCGAGCGAGGAAGACAGCACTCTCCGGGTGGTTGCGGAGCCTGGCATCGACAAGAAAGCGTCGGCTTTCATCGCTAATTTCCATGCAACGCGCGTCTCGGAGGCGATTCATCACCAACATGCAGGCTGAAAACCGAAGGCCGCCGCGGTGCATGCCCCTGACTGTGCTCGTGTCCAACACTTTTTCTGCTCTAGCTAGTTCCCTTCCCGATCATCTTTCCTTTCTTTTCTTTCTTGTCTTGTGAGACAGCCAATTGTTCCTCAATTGTTATATCAGTTGTTAATAGTTTGTGAATGAGCAATAAAACATCATCTGGATTCTTATAGCAGAAACTGCTCTAACTCTTCTTCGTAAATTTTCCATGAATGGTTTTTTTTTTTTGTCCACCCGGTGCTCTGTGCTAATTAATCTAAACTCACCAGTCGCACACCTAATATTTTAGGTACAAAAAATCTAGAATTTAAGACCTACTTAACGATGTTAAATTGTTATTTTCTTTTCTTTTCTTTATAAATAGACCAAATGTAGGGTTCTTGGGCTTAGATTTACATCAACAATAAAGCTAATTTAAAAGGTTAAAATAGAAGTGGATAACCCTATTAATCCATTGGCTTCATTAAGTGGACATGTTAAGTAAAAATGGTGTTTTTATAACCTGGGAACTAAACAAATACCTGCTGGGAGCTTACTGATAGTGATGAGTGTTGAGTTTCTTGAACCTGGAAAACAAAAGGTGATTTCTATCAGGATCAGATACAGTTGTCCATATCAATATAACGGTTTGAAACTGAGGAAAAAGCTTGGAATCCAAGATATGTTTTTCTCCCCTCAGGTTTCAGTTGATTGAGTTTTGATGAGAGTAAAGCATCTATAAAACAATGGGTACCTGCATGTCGTGGAATCTGACAAATCTCCACGAACAGGGGTTGTGGCTTGCTCCTAACACTAATCATTGTACTACAAGATATGCACATTCATGTATCAATTATCGTTTCAGTTTTCATTTCACTTCTCATCAGTCAGGCTTTAGATTAACATCAAATTCTGATTTTGATCCTTTACTATGTTTAAATTTGGAATTTAATTTTTTATTTTAATTTAATGTAATTTCGTTCTTCTACCTTTATGGTACTTTTGTTGATCAGGATAGTTAATAACTTAATACCACTAACTATTCCAATTACAAAACTAGCCTTGTAAACGAACCGAACGAACACGAATGAGGGTATGTTCATGTTCGTTTATTTATTTTTAACTGAACAAATAAACGAACGCGAACAACTAAACAAACGTATTTTCTTGTTCGTGTTCGTTTGCTAAGGAATGTAGCTTGTTCGTGTTCGTTCATGTTCGTTTGCTAAATATGGTGACTAGAAATATAATATTTTCATCATGTATGAGCATATATATATATATATATATATATATATATATATATATATATATATATATATATATATATTTCTAATGTTTTTTAATGATAAAATTTGGAAACCGATACTACCTTAGCAAATAATTAACATGTTTTTTAATCAAAAATAATAATTAACATGATTTAATCATGTATTTAGCGAACTTGTAAATCTCAATATCGGATCAATAGTTTTGAAAGTTAATTAAAAACTAGAAGCAACTGTACACTAGAGGGGTTGGAGTGGACGGTTACCCTTTAAAATTTTAAAATTTGTATATAATTTAAAAAATTTTATTGAAATTTTATTTTATCCCTCTGAAATTTTATAAATTCGCCGCATTGAATTTAATAAATTTATCTCCTAACATAAAATATTGCATTCGTCCCTAACCGTACAATAACAAATTGGTGTACTACTGTCAAGCACTCGTGTAAACTAACGGCGAGGGTCGGCCGGAAACCACCGGGAAAAACCAGTCCTGAAAGAATGTGTATTGGCATCCAACCTTGAGCCAATTCTTTGCAGGGAAATGCACGACTTTAGAATCTCTTCGGCTTTTGAACTTTGCCGGTAGGGTTGATCGGGGCCCATCTGTCTTCCAGAAAGGAATCTTGCTATATAAATAAGAACACTTTTTTTTCTTTCATTTTTCTAATAAGTAGAATTGCTTAGAAACAAATACAAGATGCTTCACTAGAAGCAAATACTATATACTAATCATATGTTGGCTCTATACGTTTAATCACGTGTTTCCATAAGTAAAGATATAATATTACTTAATGAAAAATATCTCATCTGCTGTAGGTTTCCGTATGATCCATACTACACATGCAAATGTGCCTACATATATGGTCATAGGTAGAGCTATTCTGAGATTTTAGTTTCTCTAAGACGAATTTAAAAATTAGACCCTAATAATAAGTATTAAAAAATAATTTTAACAGTGAGTTCTTAATAAATATTTTTTTAAAAATAGGCCCCTAATAACAAGTATTGAGAAAATTTGGACTCTTAATAATAATTATTAAAAAACTGGATTTTAAGAGTAAATACCTAATAACAAATATAGAGAAAAAAATTATGTCTCTAATAACAAGTATTAGAAAAAATAGCTCTCTAATAACAAATATTGAAAAAAATAAATTTTAAAAGTATATGTCTAATAACAAATATTGAAAAAATTAGGGCCCTAAGAACAAGTATTGAGGAAAATATTGAACCACTGATAACAAATATTAAGAAAAATGAAATTAAGAGTAGACCCTTAATAACAAGTATTGAAAAAATAGAGCTATAATAACAACTATTTTAAATATTAAACCTCTAATGTAAGTATTGGGGGAAAATTGGACCCTGATAACAAATATTTAAAAAAACTTGAATTTTAAGAGTAAACCCCTATTAACTAGTATTGATAAAAATTGAGCTCATAATAATAAATATTAAAAAATTAGACCCCTAATAACAATCATTGAGAATAAATTAGAGACCTAATAACAAATATTATAAAAACAATGAATTTTAAGACTAGACCAGAAATAACAAAAATTGGGTAGAAAATTGAGCTCATAATAACAAATGTTAAAAAATCGGGCCCCTAATAACTATTATTGAAAGAAAAATAGACCATAACAACAAATATTGAAAAAATTAAAATTTAATAGTAAACCCTAATAATTAGTATTACAAAAATCCAAACTTTAATACCAATATTATAAAAAAAAAATGGGCCCATGACGGGCGCCCCTCTAGCCCATGCCCAAAGACGGCTCTAGTCATGGGTCATTATTCTCTTCCCAAAAGATATGTCTGGTTTTTTTTTATGCGTGACATCCTTCCCTATTCAACCTCGTAAGGTCCTCGACGCAAGTCGTCTGACCTTGCGATGGGCCATTGTTACGGTTATTCACCTTACCTACCCGCTAATGAGACGCTCGACGTGAAATCGGGCAGTCAAAGGGTTGCTCCGATATCACCTGTCATTGGGTCATCATCCTCTTCCCAAAAGACATGTCTAATAGGATGTGTAGCACCACCGTTTTCATATTTCAGACAGGGACGAAACTATGATTAAACAATGGGAGGAACAAAGATCTATTAAGTCTTTAAATCAAAAAATTGGGAGGGCAAAAACCTTATTTGACTACTATTTAAACTATAGAGGACCTCAAATGCAATTATACTAAAAAAATTTAGGAGGGGTTTTGTACATGGCTGTGTCCCTGATTTCAGAACTAATTTTTTCTTTTACGATATGAGATTAATGTCTCTCACTCTTCCCACGTAACATCATACATAAGATGCATGTATGCATGCATACATATATGTGTTTTTGTTTGTTTGCCTCCTGGTACAGCTGTATGCATGGAATGGTGGCCATTAAAAGTAACACAAGTGGAGTGTACTTTCCCCTTGGGATCCCTTTTGGGAGCCTTTTAACATAATTGATGGTTCAATTCTATGCTGTCTGCTTGGACAACTCGCAGCACAGCTACTTAAACCCTTCGATTCTCATTCAATTGTACCCCACTCTATGCATTCTAGTACTACTCTACAATGGTTCTCAGCTCCCTACAGGCTTTACTTTTCTACCTTCTTTTGATTTCTGCAATTACTTTTTCTCACACTTTTTCATTAATTAATTAATAATCAGGATCTGTGTGTGTTAAACCAGCTGCGCTGTGTTATTAAAATGGATAACAATCGGAAGAAAATATTAATTAATTAATGGTAACCTGAGAAAGCTTTCTTTTGAAGCATATAGCAGGCATTGGCTGATATTTATCTCAGGTTTGGTTTTGCACTTTTGTGCTGCATTGTTTAGTCATATCAGAATCTCACATTTTGGCAGCATTTGGCATTTGCTTGATATATCAGGCCAGGGGCTATGAGCCCCTCGTTTTCCCAATATAATACTCGCTGTGTTTTACACAAATAGCTTACAGTCTTAGTGAATTCTCACACTGTAAACAGTGCAGATTCTTTCGTCTCAGCTAAGACTAGACCATGCTAATCCATCTAAAGTGGAGAACTAAAATCCTGCTTGCCGGCTAAGGTATCATTTAACCAAGTTCATGTAAACTACCATTAGTATACATAACTATACATACATACATCCACATGTTCCCATAACAGTATTGTACATGTAAACTACCAAGTTCATGTTCTTATACGATACGAAGGGGCTATGAGCCCCTCGTTTTCCCAATATAATACTCGCTGTGTTTTACACAAATAGCTTACAGTCTTAGTGAATTCTCACACTGTAAACAGTGCAGATTCTTTCGTCTCAGCTAAGACTAGACCATGCTAATCCATCTAAAGTGGAGAACTAAAATCCTGCTTGCCGGCTAAGGTATCATTTAACCAAGTTCATGTAAACTACCATTAGTATACATAACTATACATACATACATCCACATGTTCCCATAACAGTATTGTACATGTAAACTACCAAGTTCATGTTCTTATACGATACGATGTATATTGGTCCCTATACTTTTGGAATGAAGAAAAAAGTTTTGTATGTTCGAAGAAAAAAGTGTCATTCTTTTTTTATAAGAGAGTAAGTTTGCTTTTGAAGTAAACTCAAATGATCAACAACGTTGTCCCTACTTTTTAATTGCATTAATTTTGCACATGAAGTCAATTAATTGATCAATTTTATCCTTAAAGTACTTTAATACATCAATTTTACTCTTGAAGTAAATTCAAATCACCAAAATTAAATGACTTTGAAGGTAAAATTGATGCAATTAAAAATTAGTGGACAAAATTACTGATTTTGATTTACTTCAAAGGCAAAATTAATCTTACGCTTTTTTTTGCCCTTGAAAAAAACTTGATGTTTTTTAAACTATACAAAATTAATCGAAGTTAAATGAAGAATTGATACTTTGTCCCATTATAGCTTGGAAAAACTTCAATTGTTGCATTTAACTTTAAGGGTAAAGTATAAAAACAGTCATTAAACTATCTCCAAAAATATAAAATGTTCATCAAACTTTCAAAAGATATATAATGAGCATTAAACTTTAGTTTTTGTTGTAAAATGGTCATTGAGCCGTTAACTGTCGTTAATCGGGTGACGTGACAGTTATAGAAATTTGAATAATAGAACATTTAGTCATCCATATTGACACATTCAATCAACTTATTTCTAATTTAACCTTCACCATATATATCTAAATTGATTGAATGTATAAATATTGAGGATTAAATATGTTATTATACAATTTTTTGTGACTGACACATCTCCCAATTAACAGTTCACGGCTCAATGACCAATTAAATGCAATGGTTTAAATTTTGGCTACGATGAACATGTCACCCGGGACGAAACCAAAATTAAAAGTTGGAGAGACAAAATATAAATATCTGAAGTGTGGGAGACAAATTAATCTTAATCTATTTTTGAAATATATATAAATAAAAGAATAAAAATATTGTCTTGGGAGTAAGAGCTCCTTCCACAGTCGACACATCGGAGGGCTCTGTCCATGTATGTCAGTCACTTAAAAATAGGATAGAATTTTAATACACAAATTCTAAATTCCTAATTTTAATATTCTAAAACTTAAATCTTAAACCTTAAATTCTAAACACTAACCTTAAATTTTAAACCCTACAACTTAAATACCTAAACTTTTAATCCTAAACTAAACCTCTATTGTCTAACTTTAAAAAGCACATATAATCATTTGTTTACACGGACTGTGTATCAAACTTTTTCTCTTAAAAATATTAATAGCTATATTTTAAATTAATATCACATATTCAATAAACTCTCCCTCATAATCCCAGTATGACTATGAGCTGAGCATCCTATTCTTGAGCAGATATGATGACAGCTACACTATAAAATATGAGAGTGTTTAGGTATTCAGCCTTATATAAATATCATACATATATAGGATTTTTATATTTCTACTTGTTCTAATATCAAAAGCCCTTCAATCTTTGATTGATTCTCATGTAAATACTGCTCAATCAATGTCACCATTCTCCTCCATTCAGTCTTTAGCAAAAGCTTCCATTATTTTCCTTTTTCACTGCTCAATCCAAAAGAGAAGAATCATTTACAATACAAGCTTAAATGATTTTTCCAAAAGCAATTGATTCTCCCACTTTTGAACAACAGATTTTATAGATTTTGGCTTGTAAAAAGCATCTCTTAATTGGCCTAGCTAGTAACCTGTGGTAGACGGATAATGTTGATAAAAAACTATTTAAGTAGAGGGTGGTTTAAGCTCTGAGCTGTAGATTCAAAAGACCAGCATGCAACAACAATCTAATCTAAGACTAAAAAACGAAAATGTTGTACTTTTACATAACATTTTCGGTTGCATCCTAAATGTTATCTCGCGGTGCAACCGAAAATGTTATACCTTTTGATAACATTTCAGTTGAGTCCCTTTTTTAGCCGTTTTTAATTCTGTCGTTCCTTAGACTCCCCTAACAGCCGGAGATAAAATGAAAAAACTTCTATAATCTCAATGTTCACAGTAAAAGGAAGAAGATTCGTTCACATATAGTTGAAGGGTCAAGCTCCCACTATGGTAGGTTTCAAGAACTTTAGAATTAGAATCCAGTCAAGAGCTTAATTGCTAACCAGTCTTACACATATATATAATTTTTCTTTTCATGCTTTCTAGAATTGGTATATCTGCATATAATTGATTGTTTATTGAGGCACTTTTGCACCTAAGTTAGGCACACACAGTGTATAGATTTCTAATTGCAGCTGCTTCTTTTTCACTCAAGTAATCCAGTCAGAAGAAGCAAAAAGCCTTTTTCCCTTTTCTTTTAGATATATTATTAGCTTATTATATTAGTATATATCTGAAAAATCTTGTTCCTATACATGTATGTATATAGGTAAGAAACCGGCTAGGAATAGTGGGAAATTGCCTAACTATAAGACAAAAATCAATGTCTTCTGGAAATTGTAAGATTCATATTAATCATTTCATTACAGTAAGCTGTTCTGGAATGTCACATTTCAAGGAGTCGATTTGTTTAATAATGGCAGAGAAATTATAATAGAAATTAAATGGATGAGTGTGCACGTTATGGTTCATATATCTAGCTTCCCTTGTATATATCTTATTCGGAGTAAAATAATTTTTAGTCCTTGAATTTAATAATTGTTCTCAATAACACTTAAAACATTTGTGTTCATATTAGTATCAGAACTTGATAAAAAAATCATTTTTAGTCCTTGTGATGAGGTCTTACTATGAGGTTATGCCATGTCAAATAATATCAAAGTATCAATTCATCAAAATGACTAAAAAACTAAATTAAGGGACTGAATTGAAAATTGCATTCATATTTCATACAATCGTAACGTTTTTTCCCCTTCTGATGAACTCAAAAAACCAATGCGTTTAGTGCCTTGAAAAGAGACCAATGGGTTTAGGCCTACCAAAAGGCCTCCAACAAGGACTTCAGAACAACGTAGGATGGGACAAGGTTGGTTTACCCACAAGCTATCGGGTGAAGATTACTTCCAAAACCACATCACGGCCAATGTCGGAAAAACTAGACTTGTCAAAGTGGTAAGGGACGGACCTACATAGTGGGTGGGATTAGGGATGGGCATTTTACTCGTGTCTGACGGGTTTCGACCTAACCTAATCGGTTGAGTTTTTTGTGTGAAAGAATTGTGTCCGGGTCTAATTTTTATTAAGAGCAAGTTCTAATTAGGTTCAGGTATAGGGTGAAAAAATATAACTCGAGACTAATAGTGTAATTTTCCTCTATATTTGTGGGATATGTTGCAATAATACCCTCTATTTATATATTTTTTTATAATTAAGTCTTTAAAATTATTTTTTTTACAATGAAGTCCCTAAAATTGATTTTTTATATATAGATCTGCTCGGGTTGAAGTATATAATTTTCGGGTCGGAATGGATTTTTAAAAGAAATGATCGAATCAGTTTCGGGTTGAAGTTGATTATTTTGGGCCGAGTCCCACTCCTTCAAATTTGATGGTTTGATTGTATTTTAGACTATTGCTCTCTAAATTTTCTAGTTTACTAATTTTAGGACTCTGCCAGTTAAAATTAATAAAATTAAGTTTTGACCTCTTACTTTTATGGTTTAATTATTTTTTAAAACTTTTAAATTTTAAAATTATTAAAAATAAACCTCAACTCTCTTATTTTTTTTTATAGTCTACGTACTTTTAAAGACCTTATATGTTTCCAAAATTAATCAATTTGCCCATCATAACTTAACCATGACTTCAACCTAAAAACAGTCATAATTTCCTATTTTTAATAATCTATTCAGTAATAATAAAAAATAATAACAAAAAATTTAAAACAGACTCAACCGATTAAACCACTGATTTTTAGTGATTCTCATTAACAACTAACAAGCCAAAGCTTCTTTGACATTGGACATGCAACCATATATAATTCAGACATTTGATTCAGAAATGGCAAATGGGTGCAAGCATGTGTACGTACAGCGTATGCATGAATAGGAGAATGGGTGTCCTGAAAACAAATGAATTGGCCCGTGTGCCGTACCCATTCGACATTTGCACGTAACTATTATAACACCGACTTTTATTTCTTTAAGCTCAGATCTTTCCATCGACTTTGACTTATCGGTTTCGTATACTATAAGTGAGCAAAAAGAGTGCTTTTGTGCATGAAGCCACGTCCCTCGTATACTTCGTATTTCGGATATCTGACAGGAAGTTTCACGTGGACATTGATTGATCCATATTTATTATGCTTCTTTTAAGCTTTGTTTTTAGTTTTTGGACACCAATTATTGACGAGACACCGGCCTTATCCATCTGGTTAGCGATTAATATGAATTATTTTATCTTTTCAGTTTTTAAAGCTTCATCTTAATTAATTCGGATCGACATGTGTCGCACACCTACTTAGTTTGGTGGGTGAGTTTTCTAGCTAAAATTTTCTGCATACATAACACCTCGAACTCAAAATTTATTCAAGCGATAACAAATTGCTTACCACTTAGACTAATTTTCGTTAATGATTAATAAATTCTTTCGTACCAGGAAACTTAAAATAAACAAGAGGGTGATACGAAAGTACCTAACTATGCACCCAGGTGTCATGTTGCTGCATTTTTATAAAGTTATAAAACAATCATTAAACTTATCGAACTATTACAAAAAATGGTCATTGACTCATTATTACCGTTATACATTATTATTGGTAATTTTGAAAAGTTTAAATTTTGAAAAGTTTAATGACTATTTTATAATAAATCAATAAATTTAATGATCATTTTTTGTAAATTTAATAAACTTTAATTATCATTTTATAATATATAAAAAATTAATAATCATTTTATAACTTTTAAAAGTTCAATAACCAAAAATAAATATATGTAATACATATAATATATAATATATAATAATTTTGGTTAATTCGGTTAATTAAACGGTTTCGAACCAAATTAATCGATAACCGAAATTTGAAAAAATTATTAACCATTAATCGATCCTACCTAAAATCAATCGATCGATTAACTAAAAAAAATTTAGTTCAATCGTTTGATCGATTAAAATCGAATAATACACGCCCCAAGAAAACATGGGGTCTGAGAATATTTTACCATAAGTATGAAAGTAAGATTGCATGAAAACCAGATAGCAATGAGTAGACAGTGAGGATCCTATAAAAGTGAGAAATTGATTCACTTTGTGATGAATATAGACAGTAGGGACAGCAAAGGCCAGGGGAGGTCCAATGTGAAAATATAAAAATAAAAACGATTACTAATTATTTCACATAGATACTCAACTGTAAATGCTTGATCATGCCTATGATCCTCATTATTGGAAAAAAAAAGTTAAAACTGTTTTAAAATAGGGGTAAAATTTCGCTTTACATTTCGGTTTTGAAATAGGGGTAAATTTTTGATATACGGATCGTGTAAAATTTATTTTTTACAATATTGCATATATACTTTAAAACTCAAATTTTAAATTCCTAAATTTAAACCCTAAAAAGTTAAACCCTATATTCTAAATTCAAAAACATAAGCCCTTAAACTTTAAGCCCTACATGTATGTAAAGTTTTTTCCTTGAAATATATATCAGACAATGGTACACCCATAGAAGTAGGTAAAAAACTATGTCAATGAGGAATGAAAACTATTTGTTCTTTTTTAGTACCCTATAAAGATGACTCGAAGAAAAAGAGGTAAACACCTCAAGCGATATAAGACACACCTGAAGCGAACTAATCACAACCGACGAGTAAGAAAGAAATCAGTCTTCGTGAACGAGTAACTTGTTTTACCACCATGCTTTGAAAAGTTATTTTTAACGGTAAAACTCAACGTTATTGATTAGAAAAGCTATTTTAAAATGTTTAAATTTAGAGGGTGCAACAATATAAATTATATATTTTTAGGGGATTAAAATATATTTTTACTATTACCTCAATTTAATTTTTAAATTTTGAGTGGCATGCCCCACTGGTCTTCACTCTTCATTAAGTACCTCTTGATCTTTTCTAAGCACACAAACATTCGCTAAGCAGTCTGCCCCGTCGTTGCAGTGTTGAGACGAGGCGAGAATAGGAATTTAAGTTTCGTTTAAACTTCTGAAGGTTTCAACAGTTAGAGCTTCATTCTTACAGTTTAATAAAATTTTAGAATTTTTTTAATATTTTTTTGAATTTTACTTTTTTTAGCATTTTATAATATTTTTTTGAATTTTTATATTTATTTACGGTTTTGTAACACGACACTTCCATGGTGTATCACGTGTCATCATTTTATTAATTGTTCATGACTTAACCATCCAAAATTGGTCAATTGTTAATTTGTTATGAAAGGATTAAATTGAGTGTTTCTCAACTAATAAAAACTAAATTAGATATAAAAGTTTATGGAGGCTTAATTGATTTTTTATTGAAAATTAAATTTGTGCAAATAAAATTTATAATATTATTTAACAATCAATTTAAAAATTAAATGAGAAAATATTGGTGAGAGTATAAAAGAATTAAAAAGTTTAAGAGATTTTTATAAAAAGTCGAATGATTAAATTGAATAAAATTTAAATTTAAAATCTGAATTTTAAAAAGATAAAATTTATTTTCACAAAGTGAAATGATTTTATCAAGTTTATAAAAGTATAATTGAATCATAAAATTTAATGTTTTAATGACGAATTTTACTCACACTAAAATAAAAAACAACAAAAGATTTTTTTAAATAGTCGGATGATTAAATTGAATCAAATTCAAATTTAAAATCTGAATTGTAAAAAGATAGTATTAAAAAAAAAACCAACTCTCCGCAAGTGGATATTCGCTTTAATATTCAACCGCTTACGTTCATTGTATAGACCCCCTTGGTCATCGGGAGATGATTTACTAGAAAAACAAATCAAACTTCGACTCAAATTTAAATCAAATATAAAAAAAATATGATTAAATAATCCAAATAAAACATAAAAAGTACATTAAATAAAAGCAATTATATATATATATTAAATATCATACTTGATTTCTACTCAAACCGGATCCCACCATTAAACATTTTTATTTGAAGAAAATGAAATAATCGAGCGCTACATCATTACAATAAAAGATAACATAAACATCATTCACCCCATTTTTTTAAAATCATAACCATAATAATGTAACCCAAACTTTACATAATATCGAATTGACAACATAATTAAGCCAATATAAGAAACAAAAAACAGAGCTGGCATGGCCGACACACATTCAAACAAACAAGAATCCTACGCCAAATCTCCACCTGCTAAAAAAACAAATTTAAATTAGATTAATTAAGAATTTAAGAGTTAGTGAATCTCACGGCTCTAAATTAGTATATGTATCTTAAATTTTTAAATATTTTAATTTCATCTCAAACTATGATTCTTATTATAAATTGATCATTAGATTTTTAAATATTTCAGTTTTATCCCTAAATTAAGACTCACATTTTTTGAAAGGTAAATATTGTATGATTTTATTAATAGATATTTTAAAAAACGAGATTCGCATTTTGAATTGATCTCACTTTTAAACACTATAATCATCCTCAAAATATCATTTATACTTCATAATATTATACATCTATGTTTACACGGTAATTAGTAATTTTTATATTAGTTTTACTAATATGAGATATAATCGATAACTTGAAAAATAAAATTAAAGTGTTCAGAAGTTAAATGACAAAATTAGACTACTGTTACCAAAAGTTAAAAAATTTAACTATGGACAAACGGCCGTTTGAAGGGATCTAGTAGGCAAACACCAATTGGGTACGTAATCAACACCTGTTTAGCGAGAAAATTTGAGGTAAACGCCCGTCTAAATTGCGGAACGCAACTATAGAAGGCCTAAGAATCATTGAAGTTTGGAAACTAATTTAGAAAAGAGATGAAATTGAAATTTTTAAAAATTTAAGGACAGAAGGTCATAATTTGGGACTTACAAAATTAGTTTTTAAGTGGACCCGGTGACCCGCCATCAATAAATTGGGTTGACAGATGGCTACTCCATACCTAAGTTAGGAAGGGCGCTATCATTACACGTGTAATTTATAACAAAAGTACTAACTCGGAGAACCGGTCCCTGAGTTGAAAAGAATTAAAAGAGCGAGTTGCTTACATGTCTATTTGGTGATGGCGTAGATAGCATAAATGATACCCGGGATGTAGCCGAAGAGGGTCAGCACAAGACAGATCCAGAACTCCACCTGCACCCAAATCAATTAAACCTTAATTACAGTCTAAAACTCCATAGATATTGAGAATTACAGTGAACAGAGAGAGATGAAGAAGATGATGACCTGGCAACCATACTTGAGGAAGACTCCAAGCGGAGGCAAGATGATGGCCAAGAGAATATCTATGCAGGTGGCTGTGCTGTCGTCTGCCATTTTTTCCCTTCTTCTAGACAATAAAGATTAAAACCTTTTTTTCGCTGTAAAAGGACCGACTGCTGGATGGAGAAGAAACTCAAAGCGATTGGATTTCAGAGGGTTTTGATATGCAAGGTCAGATGAGGCAAATGGTGGGTTGTGATAGCAATATTTATAGACTCCTCTCGAGTCCACGTGTCGGTTTGGTGATGATCACATGGTTTGGCTACTTTATAGTTGTAAATCCACTTGTACGATTCTGATTCTCACACTTATAAAAATTATATCACGAATTATTTCCGTCAAATTATTTATAAAATTAACTAATAAAAATAATTTATCTTATTATTTTTCTCACGTCATACTTTTATCAAATGAATCTTTAATGATAATAATTATTTTTTTAAAATTAATTTATTGTAAATATAAATAAAAATTTACTTGACAAAAATATAATATAATAAAATGAATGATTTTTATTAATTGATATAATATATATAACATGACATAAATGTTTAATGATATAATTTTTTCGTCGCAATAAATAGTGAAATGGATGCCGTTTTGCTTTGGGATTATCTGATATAAGTTTAATTGTTATGAATAATTAATTTTAATTAGTTAGTTATTGATTTAATTAAAATTATTAAAAAATAAATTTAAAGGTTTTTTGAGAGAAAAAATAATTAAATCTTTGAATTTTTTCACCTAGTTATATTATTTACAACAATTTTTTTATTAATTCACCCATTTAAACAATATTAAGTGTCTAATCTAATAACTTTTTAGAACAATTAATTCAACATGTTGTGTTACACTATTATCACATGACATGTCCAACATTTTTTTGATTTGTTTTAAAAATTCTTTAAAACTTAAAAAAATTATAAAAAAATAAATTTCTAAAAAAATTAAAAATGTCACATAATATACTGTAGTGTGTCACGTGGCATTAATATCTTAATAAAAAAAGTTAAGAATTGATATTCGAAATTAATGAAATTACTTAGTTTATTTATTTGAGAGCTTAATTGAGAGTAAAAAATTATTAAAATTTTAATTATTTTTTAAAAAAATTCAAAGACTTTAAACATCTTTAAATCAAAAAAATAATATTAAAATAATAATATAAAAACTCAAACAACTCATTATTTAATTCAAACGTTTAATTAATCTTAAATACTTTTAAGTGGCAGATCTTTCTCTTTTCCATTCTTTTATCAATAAGTGTTTTAGAAATCGAAAAGTAGTGCTAAAACTGGGATTATGCTTCAACTTTGTGCCATGAAATGGAGGAATAATCCCACGCTTACAGCTCATAGTATGAACTCCCCCATGTGCTGCTTTTCATTGCAATCCATTTGGACCATACGGCCTCTACACGGGCACTCCAACCGTTGCCACAAACCCCGTCGGCTCAAAGGTTGCCCCATGAACCTGAAACAGCGGAGCGGCACCAATCACATCCGTCCAGCTGTGGCTTTCGTATCAAGACACGTGCCTCGGATAAACCGCCCTGGAAGTTTTCTTCTTCTTCTTTTATATATTCCCCTTTTTAATCTCTAGAGATTACATATCGGATCTTGATCTAAAATCTTAACCGACAAGTCAAAAAAATCTTGCAAGGAATTTGATTGCCGTCTCAGTTCTTAAAATTTTATATTAATTAATTTAGACCGATTCACGCAGTACATTAAATTTTAATAGATAATTTTTTAAAGGATTTTTTCTGTATAAATAAAGTTTTAAGTCAAAACATGCGATAAACATATTACTTACTATTTAAATAAACTCTCATTAATTACTAGTATCATCTTTTTGAAAAAAAAATTATACATTTAATATAAATTATATAGGATAATTATTTCATTTGATGTAACATGTATTAACGAGCGATGGTAAGCTTTTCAAAACTTTATAAACTAAAATTTTCATCTTTTAAGTTAAGAAAAACCCAAAAGGATAAAATTATAATATATACTGGATCAGTTATTTTTTTTTTTAAATAAGGTCAATGTAACTTCTCCATCCAATTTGACAGTTCATGGATGTTGAGGAACAAATCATAGCGGTGGTGGAAGCCAAATTACATATGTTTAATTGAATAGATAATTGTTTGTATACGATTCTTGAGATTTCTTCAAAAGCATCAAAAGTTACTTAGGTTTAAGAAGGTGTTGATAACGTTTTTTTATTTTTTATTTTGTTTCAAGTCGTGTCGGATGCAAATTTTTAATATTGAAATTAGGGTTGAGTGAAAAAATCCTCACGTATCGGGTCAAGTTCAGATATGAAGTTTATAGGTTTGTAGGGAAGTAGATGACAATTAAATAACTACCTATTCTTTAATGACGTGTAAGAAAGAAGTATAAATTTGCCTTAAAATATAAGATAAAAAATTATTTTTAGATAGAACAATAAATGACGTGATGAACTAAACCTATTTAATAATTTTTTGAGGTTTTGGGTCCCCATAATCTGGTGCACGCCTTCTCCTGCAAGCCGACGAGATTTTCCAAATTTAGAATGGTGTTCAAATGAGCAGTCTAACTTCTTTGAAAAACAAACAAAGCCGTCGTTGGAAGGAGGCAGATGATATTCTTCTCTTTTTCTTGGTTTTGTTAATAATGAGATGTACTATCGTGCAACGGACACATAATTTTATATAAAACGGTACGAATTATTAATAAGTTATATTAGAAATATAAAAGTATAAAATTATAAGATTTTAGAAGTGCATATTAAATTATTAATAAAAAATATAAAAGAAATATATAAAATATAAGAAATTTAAATTTTTTAGGAGTTGTGCCCGCCCCTTAGCACCCTTATGTCCGTCTACTATCAACTATCGGTTAGTCTAATAGGATAAATCTCGTAAAATTAAATATTAGAGTACTGGTATTGTAAATGAAAAAAATAAATTAAAAAACGTTTTTATAATAAATTACTTAATTAAAAGTAATTAATTAATATGTTGAATATAGATAATAAAACCATAAATAATAATGACATGCGCTGAAAAGCTAAAGCAAGTAAATAGCAATAATGATGATCTTGAAAGGCTTGGTTGAAAGTTGAAGCAAATCAATAGATATAGAGTGTGGACCTAATTGTTAGTGTGGGTCACGCTTGTGCACATCATAACTGCCGGCTGCCCCGTAGGAATAGGATCAACAAAGTTTTGATAATTGGATTTATCAAAAATACCTTTCTAGACCCTTTGATTAAGATCAATATAATTTAATTAAATCACTTTAAATAACTTCATTTCTATCTTAAATCGAACGAAAATTCACTTCATTTTTTGTTAATTTTATATTAAAAAAGTTGGATTATTCTTTTATAAAGGTTGAAAGAGAATATCTAAAATCACATGAAAAATAACAAGTATAAACGTAAACTAAACATATAAATCTGATATATTCATATAACCATTGAAACAAAAATTAGTAATTTGAAATCATACAAGGGTCTTACGATAAAAAGGTTAAAAAGTCAACCAAAATACTCAAATAAAATATGGATACGAACAACAATAAAAATAAACAATGAATGATAAAACCATCAACACTAACATTAAAAAAATTACAGATAGTTCTTATGACACGTTCATAAAATGATCATTACCACAATTCAATCGCGAAAATGTATCCAAATATGTATAAATTTTAATATATTAAATGAATATACTTTTAAACTTAAATTAAGTCGAAATCTCTCCAAGTAAAATAAATATATAAATTATCAAAAACACAATTCTAACTCAAATTTCAAATTCAAATATGTATTGTATTTAAAAAGACATGGCTGGTAACTGAAATATATTTATACCTAAATCAAAATAACTTTAGACATGAGATTAAAAATTCAAGTATAATATTTAGATCTAACGGATTTCAATTTAAAAAACGTATAAGATTTAAATTATTAGATATACTGAAACTCAAATCTATGGATAAAAATCTTCCGCCTCTTTTCGGTGTTCATTTCTATGTCCTAACACTACAAAATCAAATTTCAAGCTCTAACCTTAAATTTTAAATCCTAAACCTTACACCCCATACCATAAAAATACATCATACCCTAAATTTCCTAAACCCTAACCAAAATCCTAACCTTAAAACCTAAACCTTAAACTTAATTTTTAATGTGAGGACATAAATAGAGGCACCGAAAATGACATAAGATTTCTATTCCAAATCTATATGCTCAAGGATCCAACTTTTACTCTTTACCAACTATAGGAGGCGAAATTTGCTCATAATAGATTTCGAACCTACAACCTAAAAAAAGAAGAAGGTGTAAACGAAGAGTTTTAATTACTTACTCTAAAAGTTGTTGATTAGTTCGATCATTTATTTTCAAAACCAAAATAACCATTGTATAATCTTATTTCAATATTTTAAGAATCATACCACTTATTTTCAAGTTATAAAAATAGAATAAATTCATAAATAAAAAATTAAATAAGTAATCTAGAAACAAGTATTTTATAAATTCTAACCACAAAATTTGACTACCAACAAGAAACCAGGGTTGATTACACAATAACATGTGTGTTCGCCAAAGATTAATAGGTTGGTCTACTTAGAACGAAAGTGTAACTCATCTATCTTAAGGATTAAAAATTAATTAAACTCTACAGTAAGAACAGATTTCATAAAGAATAGGATAAAATGAAGGATCCATTATTCAAAAAGAAATACGTAAGTTATATATTGTAGACATAAATCGGGAGAATTATATCATAGATTCAGTTCGTCATCAATAGTTATAACTCTTGTTTTTGTTGTCTAACTCGGTTTGTGTCTACAACACACAGCTCTCGTGTGTGTGTGTTTTTTTAATACTGAATATTTAATTTTATCAATTTTTCTTTTTGGTATATTTTAAAGTTTAAAGTTTAAATTCATTCAATTCAATTTCGCATCTAAAAACTGATAACAACTTCGGCTAAATAAATTGTATATATACTTGTCAAATTTAAGGTTTAAAAATTTAGAATTTAAAAGAAGAGTTCGAAATTTAAGATTTAATTTTGAAATTAAATATATTGTGCATCAAAATATTTTAAAAAAATTATCTTTATTTTCCCTCCAAAATAAGCCCAAAAACATGAAATAGAACTATATTTTTGAACCGATTTACCCAATTCCAACTCAAATGTTTCTGAATGGATCAATGTAAATCCAATTTGATAGTATTATTTGGACTTCTGCATGAATCTGCTAACGAAATTATTTAGAAATATTATGATTATTATCTTGATTTAGGGCAGATCCAATTCAGATGGTTCTGCTTGGAACAACGTAAATCCGATTTAATAGTATTATTTGGGTTATTGATTTGTCCAACTTGATGGTATTATTTGGTCTTCCACATGGCTAATTTAATAAAAACTCATGAAACTCGTTATGCTAGTATGACGAGTTTCATGAGGTTTTATTTTATTTTTTAATAAAACTTGCCATTACCCATCAGACGAATTCCTACATTGGGTGTTAGATTCGAAGATAATAGAAGTCCAGGGGATTTTAATTTGATAGTAATAATTAAGAGGAAAATCAAAAGGGGTTGACAATATGCTAATATCCGAATCAAATGAAGACAATAACAGTTTGACAATGCAAATATCAATCGGGAATATAATAGCTAACAATGACGGCATACATCTTGAACCATTAATTAAGCAGTGTAGATATAAATAAACCAACACCACCACCAACAATGAGCAATGCTAATTTGCAGAGACATCGCAGTCGGGAGATTTGCCGATTGCATTTGCATTTCCTCAGCAACCTTCCCTCTCTTTTATTGTCTTGTGTTTAATTTCATTGAATCGCAGGTTCGTTATCTTCGAATAACCATGCTAGCTACTTCTAACACAACCAAGTAAACTCATCTGAAAACCAGATTGTGACAAGTTTTGTCACAAGGATACGGACAATCGATTGACTTAACTCCTGCTCTGTCAAAATACCAATCTCCAACAGCTACTGCAATTGGCTGCCCACAATTATCAATTGCATGGTTATTTACATAATCGTTGCAAATTCATACGAGGCGAATTTAATGAAATCTGATTGTTATATTATACATACCTTGTTTCTGATTTCAGGAGAATCATCAGCAAACCATGTGTCTTGCCTTTCTGATTGACAGTGAGCAAAACATGAATTTATAAATAATCCGTTCTGTCTCGACATTGCAAACCCTTTTATGGCATTAAGCATCTGCACCCGGAAGCCTGGTTCGCAAACAATGGATTCATTAAGCAGCCTAAATATGATTTATCGTGTGTTGAAATGCATGTCAGATGGATAATCAATATCACACGGGAAATCACCTTGTAAAAACCTGATCTGGGAAGGAGAACATTTCGCATGGTTCAATCTGCAATCATGCCAGTAACCATGTGGATCCGCTGATGGTGGAGCGATACTGGATTGAATCTGATTTCAAGGAAACCAGTTCGTTCAATATCATGCACTACCATGTCCTAATTTATAAATTGATAATGCTATTCTACAGACAAGGATCATTGCCTGCCATGAATCGTAAGCTGCATTAAGAATAAACAGTGGAGTTTGGATGTGGCTGATTAGATTTTGCGGGAAGAAACACTGCAATAAGGAATTTCATAAAAGAGAACAATGAGTCAAATTCACATGTTGTTAATCACTCAAACGAAAGAAATCAAGAAAACGGATATACCGAAGTTGGATCAAGGTGGTTGGTGCATATAGGTGGAAGGTTGTGTTGCACACCCTGTGATATCAATAAGAAACATGGCTTGAGCATTAAATAATACAAGTTTTTCTTCGTGTTTCTTCAATCATTTATACCAAACCCTTAGGTACATATAGAGAAAAGTGGAAAAAAAACTTATAAATATTGAACCTGCAAGCCAACCACGCCGCTGTACATACTCCTAAGTGTCCGACCACCAGAGACATCAACCCTACAGTCCAAAGAGGATATAAGGAAAATATATTAAGAACTAAGAAACAACCTCTCTAACTGTTGCTTAAAACAAGACCTTGAAAGGATAATGATACTTACGTATCAAGGAATAGACCAGCATCAGAAAGGCATTTAACTCGAGTGTTTCTGGGAAACATGTTCCTAAACTCATCACAGTGTAAAATCGCCGCCAGACCCCCAGCAGAACACCCCGAAAGAAGAGCCTGAAATTTAATCCTTCCTTTTTACAACAAAAAGTAAATACGAAAGCGTGGTGAGGCATAGCCTAATGGCTAATACTTCCCATACTTATACCTCTAACTACAAGAAAATATAAATAAACATATAGAAGGTAATCCTTTTTTGAAAGAAAGTTACAATCAGCTATTAATGTAAACCTGATTTGCATAGCGCATTCCTTTCGACATTAAGTCTTCCATTGCAGCTAACCAAATGCGTTGGCCTCTAAATTGCAGCTGGGCAACCTAAACACAGAGTAGCATATCAACAACAAACATTGAACTAAGACACTGACAAGCAGATAAAAGTTCTCAATAAATTGAGAGACATAATTTTCAATATCTAGGCTACCTTATTTTCGCTGTCCCCAGTAAAAGACGCACCGTCGCAATAACGAAGCTTTACTCTGTTCCAATTGAAAAAGTCTGCAATTTTAATAAGATGATGTTCAGGAATGCTACTACTTATAAAGTTTACATAGAATGAATACTATTTTGAATAAGGATGAAGAGGAAACCAGGGTTTTCTTCAGCTTTTTCACTTAATATGCCAGTAAATGGTATCTGCTTTTCCATGTACATAGACGATCCATGTCTGGATTTCTTGCGGTAGACACAAGTTCTAATGTTATTGCACCATCCTCCTCCCTGCCACAACACAATGAAAAATAAAGTCTTTGAGAAACATACAACTTTTGCAGAATTTACCTGAGATTTTAGGAAATAACCTATAACATATATATGTTGGGACATGCGATTAGGTAATAACTATATATTTTGATAATTTCTTTACGCTCTCACATACCTCCAATTGAATGAGCCAGCTATTTGATCCTGATCCATATCCACGATGCCAATGATACCCCGGCAAGGTTCCATCCAGGCAGACTGTATAGTTGAAAAGCAGGATAGTAGTACAAAGATTAGGACAAAGGCCAAGACAGTTTAAGTGGACTAAACTTATGTTACTCGGGAGCTAGAGTCAGTGTTGGATATGGGTGTATATTGGCATGGGTATGGTTAGCTTTCTAAGGTTTTCCATGTATTTGGAAGATCTTTAGAGGTCATATCCCTGTATGGAGATATTGAACACAATAGTTCAAGAAAAACGAAGAGTTCAAGCAACATCCGGCTAAGATTCATTAATACTCAGTATGTGTGTGCAAAATTGATGTGCAGGCTGAAGGAAAGATGAGGGCAGGCAGCATATGAAATCATCAAAAAAAGAAACTTAGCAAAACATTATGGGAAATGTTGATTGACCAAATTTAAGCATATGTATCATTACAAGTAGAACAACAATCACCAGCTGAAGATCTGTTGTCTTTTCTTATTAATTAAATATTTCCCCCCTGAGACTACATTGTTAAAGCTAGAATAGAACTTTAACAATAAATAAACAGGGAAAATTGATGTTAAAGGAACGAAGCAGAAGCAAACTTCAATTAACAACACAATAACTGCATACCTTAAACATAACAAGCATAATGCTACATTATTATAGAGTAGTCATTTTTACAAAACCTTTTTTTTTTCAGAAAAAAAGGACAAAGAAATCTAAATCGGGAGTATAATACAAAGAAAGAGCAGAAATGTACCAGCTCCTTTAGCACCAGCAGTATGAATAAGAGTGAGGCCAACCATGAGAGGATTATAGTTGATTTTAGAGGCTCCATATTCCAAAGACTCAAGAAAAGACAGCTCAGTTTCATTAAAATCTAAAAAGGCAGTAACCAGCTGAAAAAAAGCAAATGCTAAAACAACCCAAACCCCAAAAGCCTTCATTTTGCTTTTCTTCTTCCTCTTCTCCCCAAATGTGTAGAGAGAGAAGATGAAAAAGAAAAAACCCAAAGCTTAAAACTTGCAGATTCGTTTGTAAATGAACAAGAAAGCCAATGAAAATGTAAAAAATGGTACTTTATTACGACTAAATTATATTAAAAAGACTGCTCCTTTTAAGTGAAGAAGCTATACAAAACAAGAATATATGTATAAAGGTTGCACTTAGCAGCAAGCAAGCGAGCAAATTTGCAGATTGAAGGAGCTGCTTAAGGGGCCGTGATTGGAGAGAGAAAATATGCAAAAATGCAAAGCACAGGGGACACCTACTACACTGAAAAACAGTGTATTTTTCGCCGGGCTTTTTCGAGATTATATGATATGTTTTTAGCTCTTTAATTACACAGTATTTAGCTAAATATAATACTGCTCTGGGTGTCTGGGAAGATCCAGCAGACAGAGAGAGAGAAAGCACGCAGGGAATCTCTTTACCTGAGAGGAAATCTAAGAACACCCATGACTTAGTGGGCAATTAAAATAACAGGCAATTGGCGAACCGTCTTATCGAAGATGAAAAGTAGATGATGATTGATGGATCTTTATATTATTGTATGAAATATGGATGAGCGAATCAATGAATAGAAAAATAGATTATATAAATCTGATCAAAAAAGAGAGATCATACGTTTTCATTTTCGTTTGTCAAGTAACTACTTTCTTTTGCCTTCGAGCTGTGCTTGGATTTTTATACCAAAGTCACCGCTCACATCATTAAAATTTAGTTTGTAGGATTACAATTTTCGTTGGTAAAAAGTTCAATACCTTCAAATAATAATTCACGTTTGAGTTTTTTGACTAAAAAATTAATAGTTGTTTTGAACAAAGTTATAGAAAAAGATCCAAAATAAGTTAAATTATATGTTTGTAAAAATATATATGTTAAAAATTACACAAAATTCTTAAATCTTGTCTTTAGATATCTGACTTAATTCCATTATTGATACAATTAGAATCTATGCGACTGTAAGAAAATCTTTAGACGAGTAAAGGTGGAGTAGGGTATTCAAGGGCGGTGCGGCCTAATGGATAGAAATTCTTTACTTTTTTGTGCTCTTTTCTACGTGCGTATATTGAAAAATAAGTTTAGAGTTTAGCTTTTAAGGTTTGAGGTTAAGAGTTGTGATTAGGGTTTAAAGAATTTGAGGTAAGTATATTTTTTAAGGTGTAGGGTTTAAAATTTAAATTTAAAATTTAGAGTTAGGACTTAGAATTAAATTTTTTTAGTGTTTTTTAGTGTTGGAACACCGAAAAGAGGCAGAAAATTTGTATCCGTACCTAATAGGTACCAACGCCCCTTCCCCCATTTTTTGAAATTAGATCATTTTAAAGTTGGGTAATGATAACATTATATTTTAGTCCTCTAAAAACATATAATGTATATTGTTTACCCTCTTAATTTTAAATATGTTTCAACGACTCATTCAACAAACTACGTTGATTTCCGTCACTACCAATGAGGGTATTTTAGAGTTGGGCACAAGCACGGACGCATGATTTTATGTTAAGGGTAGACCGATAAAATTTTAAGAATGGCGAAAATAAATTTTTAATAAAAATTACATAAAATTTTTTAATTTTTTAAATTATATATGCATTTTAAATTTATAAGAAAACGGCTAGTTCCTCGAGCTCTTCAGTCCATCCTTGATTGTGCGGATTTTTTTTTTCCAGACGTTTAGATCCTTGACATGCACATGAAGAAGGTTGGTATCACTGTATGAATTAGGTTAACTGTGTATGATTGTCTTCCCATTTAAGTTGAGAAAGGGCCAAGGTAAAGGGTGCTTCGCGTAAACGTAGCCTGTATCTCTTGTAGTTTGTGACTCCTCCCTCGCTGCACGTAAACATACATTCCCTTCCAATATATATGCCTACAACAGTTTAAATACATAGTATTAGTTCTTTAAAAAAAAGTATTGTTTTTTGTGCATAATATTATTGTTTTATATGCACAACGTTTCAATGAGTAATTAGTTTAGTTTGATGCATACGTTCGAATTCAAATTTAATTATTTAGATTAAAATATATATATATATATATAATAGTGATGAGGGATGGACCGAAGAGTATCGGAGTACGGTCGCACTCTTTAAAATGTTGTAATTTTCATATAGTTTAGATAATTTTTTTTTCTATTAGTAATTTGATTTCCGCATCACTAAAATTATGTAACTTTACTACACTTAAATCTCTAATATAATTTTATAAAGATTTGAACCTTCTGATATAAAATCATACTTCGTTCTTGATAATGATAGTGACAATATGTACCTATTAACTCTTAATAAAGTCGCATACAATATAGTATTCTTAAAACCATGAGTTCTAAATTATCATGTCGATCAAATTAAATATTTCATATATTTGTTTGATTTGTTTCTTCCATTTACGTTAAGAAACTTTTTGTCTTGAATTTCATATTAAGCGTTTCGGAGTTCAAACTGATTTAGAAACAAATTATTGCTTAAGAAACTGCAGTTTGGTAGCCTAAAATTCCGGTATGAGCTAGTTAAGCATAATTAATTACATGTAAAATACATGAATGTCTGGAGGAAGGCAGTGAAGGGCAACAAGGTCCCCGTGAATTGGTTTGTTGTGAACCGTAGGCACAGTATCATGTGTAATTATGGATTCTATTCAACTTTATGTATTTAGTTGGTAATTAGTCGGTGTCAGTATATGTACTATGTATGTGTCGATGGTTAGCAATAACAATATTTGAAATTTGATGCCATGTATTTCATATACTTAAATCCGTAAAATTAAATAATACGAAAAATGTTATTAATAGAGTTGATCAAAGTAGTAAGCAACTTGGTATTATTTAAACAAGTTTCGAGTTCGAGACTTGTGTGTGCAAAAAATCATTTTTGGGAGACACACCCACAAAAGTCATAGTGACAAAGGTCGGTTCGGATTAGTCAGGACAAAACCTTAAGGAATTGAGAGAGTAACCAAAAAAAATAATACGAAAAATGTTGGATAAAAAAATATGACTAGTATTTCTACTTTAATCGCGGTATTTTTTCATTTTTCATACCAAATGATTAAATAATTAGCATTCATGTACTAAAAAATTGTCATAATTAAATTCAAGAGAATGAAAAAGGGAGAGAAGTGTGTGGCGGTGGATCAGTGGAAGAGAGGCCACGGCACAAGCGTCAAGCAATAATTTGTTAAGGGACGATGAGATACAAAATTTGTAAATTTTATCTATAATTATTAAATATATCAACAAGATATATTATAATTTTAGAGAACAAATTAAGTATAATTCTTAAAAAATAATATTATTAAAAACAGTCAAAAATTTTAAATATAAATAATGAAATAAATACGAAAGACCTGCCCCATTATTCGCTTTTTCTAAATGAAATAAAACTTGTACATTTATTTTTTAAAACAATAAAAACTTGTACATTTAGAAATCACATGCGACAACATTGGATTGGTCCCCATTATTCGCAATCGCTCCACCAACCCAGACCACTACAAACCAAAAATCTGCCCCTGTCTTGCAAATTTAGCCACAATAATTAATACTTAATAGAAAATTATTCAATACGAATATAATCAACATAATTTTTTACTTTAGGAGTTAAAATTTTAATTCGTAGAGTATAATTTAGGCTTTATAGTTAGATTTTAGAGTTTAAGGTTTAAGATTTATATTTTATACACCGCTAGTGGAAATTTAAAGTTTTTACAATTGTCCTAAATTTAGAATTTAAAGATTTAGATTTAGGGAGTTAAATTTTATGGGCTAGGGTTGAAATTTTAGAGTTTATATGTTAAAATTTAAATCCCTCATCATATTGCCGTAAAACCTAAACCATAACCTCTAAACTCTGAACTATAAACATAAATCCATAGACATCACACCTTAGATTGGATCTTTAAACCCTCAAATTAAAGCATTTGTGAAAAAAATTAATTTTCATTGTCAGTGTATTGAATATAAATCAAGTATAAAAACTACTTTGCTTATAATTAATTTATTATCTAAAACTCATATTACACATTGGTAGATATGGGTTCCACTTAAATATAGAAATTGTCTGCCCTCCATCCATGTTTCATTTGGTGCCTCACTTTAAAATTTTAAGTTTAAAGTTTAAGATTTAAAAAACTAAGAGTATATTATATTTTTTAGGGTGTAGATATTAAAATTAGAGTTTAAAATTTAATTTTTAACTATTTTTTAGTGTAGGGCATAAAATTTTTGTTCTCCACTTAATTCGCTTTCTTCAGCTTCTACTATCACTTTAACTATTAAATTAAAATGCCATTCGACACTAAATTAATTACCCTTAATTAATTAATTTGAACAACTGGTGAGAGACCATTGTTGGAAACAAAACATCATTAATGTTACAACAACAAAATCTTAATACAGTATCTCAGCTTCTATGTTTATGATAATGTAAAATATTAATCTTTATAATAACAATGCATGTGGACAAATTGCTTTGTTTATTTTTCGTTATTTCCAATGTTGCCATTAGACTCTCCTGTCGGTGTTTCCTTCTGTTTGTTTTATAATTCATTTAAATCTTTTTTCCCTGGCTTTATTATTTTATTTAAATATATTTTTATTTCATCTAATAAATTATTTCTAAATTTACATTCAAACTTTTTTTAACATAAATTTACATTCAAACTTGTAATATATAACCGCATATCTTAATATAATAACCTTTAATTTATATTTTAATAAAAACAAGAGAATATATTTAATGTTCTAACAGTAAAACTTTTTATTTTTACAAATACCTTAATTTTAGAGTTTATGTATTTTAGTTTATAATTTAAGGATTTAAAATATAGGGTTTAAAGGTTAGGGTTTAGGTTTTAGTATAATATGTTAAGATTTAAGTTTTAACATACAATCATTAAATTTTAACCTTAAATTCTAAATACATAAACCTACAACCTCTAAACAATAATTAATTTTTTAAACCCTAAAATTAAGTTACTTGTGAAAACAAAAAATTTCCACTTTTTCGGTGTGATATAATTTACCCTAAAAGTAATTATGTGATATAAAAACGCTTTCACATGCCATTGACCGATATTTTTAAAAATTAAACAACACATTATTATTTCTTTATTACACTTGTAAAATTTTAAAAACACACTGTTAATATAAAAAAAATGTATCTTAATTTTTTAAATCACTTGATAATATATAGACAATAATAAATCGCCAACAACCAGTTGGTATAGTGTGATAAGGCACTAGCTCCCTTAAGCAATATCAGGGGTTCGAATCTTAATATTGTGAATGGAGCAATTGGGCTGAAAAGATCACCCTCATAATGAGTATTTACAATACCCGATCAAGATTAGCCAACCAATAAATTGAAAACGATGATTAAATAAAAAATGACAAAATCACAATTAGAACTCAATAAGTGGTCCTAGTGAAAAAGCGAATGATGTTCATTCTAATAGTTCCAAGTTCAATCACTCTATTTACAAGGTGTGTGCATTATCAAAAAATTAAAAATATTTATAACCAAATACTACATTGTAATCACCTTTAAAGTATTAACAAAAATAAAACAAAATGAAATGATTTAATATTTATTATTAGGCTGTTTGTGTGAACAATATTTGAGATGTTTTTAAAAAATATATATGATTCAATACATTTATTATTAAGATAATGATGCAATGGCTATTTGTTATTGAATTATTGCCTTATTGGGCAATTATTTAATCATAAAAACAAAATGGGAATGATTTTTGCTGAAGAAATATGGCTGCAATTCGAGGGCAATCTATTTTATTCGGTCTTGTAGTTACGGTTCATAATAGTTTAACTAACTAATCAAATGTGATTATATATAAATTTAATTTTTATATGCCCATAAATCTATGATACTCTGATGTGATGTTACGGTGTTATACCTTAATTTTCCATAGTCATAGTTCTTGTCTCTACTCGTTAAATTCATTCGACCGTTAAAATTTTTTCATTGATACTTAAATTATTTTAGTCAGAATAGTGCATAAAATTATTTTTATAAAAAATATTTAATTTTTTTAATTAAAGTAAGTGTTTAAAGTTATCTTTTAAGGTTAAGATAAGTGTCTAAAATAAATCATATATTAAATTATGATTGGACGTTGGTTTTTTTAAGTGCATGCATTTAAAATAAATAAATTAAAATTTTAGACATATATTTTAAATAAAATAAATTTTAAACACTTAAATAAAAAATATAATTTAAACACTTCCTCTGTACGAGTCCGATTCATCCAACCATGAAAAGGTTTTCGTTTGACAGATCTGTAGCTGTAGTTCGGACTTCGGTTTCACCCTCTACTGATGTTGGCTGCCATCGTTAACTCTTTGTCTCCATGGTAGGATTTCAGAATCCTTCTATTGGACTTGTATTTTTTTCGAACAATATTGGATTTGTATTTATGTTTTGTACCTTTGGTGCCCTTTTCTTATTATGGGCTTCTATTTATGCTTGATTTATGTTTTATGTAATATTTTTTCCGAACAAATGTTTTGTGTAATATTTACTATATCTCATAAAATTTATCTTTTTGTGTTTTAAAATTATCCCACTTAAATTGTCTCATTGAAAAACTCAACCATTTTTATTAGCGCATTTTATTTTTCTCTCTTTTCAATTTTTTAACAAAATAAACTTTAACTTTTCAATGATGAATTTATCATTTTATTTATTTTACAACACATACTTTACTCAAATTTTTTATTCTTAAAATTACGTGAAAAATCAACAAAAGACAATATTTATAGGACTTCAAGCCCAACCAAAACAAAGCTCAACAATTTGATAAAAAAATAACTCGTCTCTATGGTAGGATTTCATAAATTTACTACTACTACGTCTACTATTATAAAATTCCAATATACATGTTTCATAGATTACACAATTCTTTTTTTTATAGAATTTAGAGTTTTAATTTATGGTTTATATATCTTATTATAATATTTATTTATAGTTGAGCCTCTTTACATCAGACAATCTCAAATAATTTATATCGACGGTTGAGATTGATTTTATCTACAAATTCTTTAATTATCTCAAACTTATCTAGATAAAATATTTAAAATAATAAAATATGTTTGACTAAGTGATATAATCTCTCATAAACGAGGCCAAATCTAGTGATATGCTTAAGCTCAAAATCTCTATTAAAAGCTCTTGAAAAATTAATTGCACATGTGACTTGAACATAAACTCGCGATATACGACACTTGCTATATATTACTATTCACTATAAGATTGTGTTTGTTGAGAGAGAGGAGACGAAGAGTAACTGAACGGAATGACTTTTTATATGGCACTTTAATAATTAATTATAAACTTAAAGTAAAATATAGAGAGTCGTAGTAAATATTGGCTCAGAGTTGATGCGGACAAGCCATAATAACTTGACGAGCTGATGAATGTTTCCTTCAAATGGTACAATTAATAGTAAACGAATGAAAAATTATTATCAGACCTGACTCATTATATCGTCTATAATTTCATCCATTAAAAACCAATCATCGTATATATTTTTCTCTATTTATTTCTAAAATGAATCTTATTTAATGGAACTTAGTGAATACGAAAGTCCTAAATATGAATTATAAACAGTGGTTTTAGGAAAATATATGATGCACTGACATTAAAAATATTTTATTTTCACAAGTGCCTTAATTTTAAGGGTCATAGATTCAGTTTAAATTTTATCGTTCAGGGATTTAGAATTTAGAATTTAAGGTTAGAGTTTAGGGTTAGTGTTTTAAGATAATATGGTAGGGATTTAGGTTTTTACCTATAACCCCTAAATTCTAACCCTAAACTCTAAATTCAAACCATAATCCCTAAATTCTAAGTACATAAATTTAAACCCCTAAACTACGAACCCTAAACTAAATCCATAACCCCTAAAATTAGGATGTTTGTGGAAACAAAATATTTTTACTGTCAGTATACGGTATAATTACCTTTTAAAATTAAAATTAAAGTCGAGGGACCGAGTTCTCAATTTTTATAAAATAATAAATGAAATTGAGCAATATCTAAAGATAATGCGTTCATAAAAAAACTTGCATAAACAAAACGGCAGTGCCGCCATAAAGAAAACCGATGGAGCAGTTGAAGAACGCTACGCAGAAGAGTGCCGCCATGAAGAGAACCGACGAAGTAGTAGAAGAACCGCCGTCCAGCGCCGACACCAAGCTAGTTCAAGAGAGAGGTGGAGATCAGGTTTCTTACACAAAGATCAGTGCCAAAGCTTCGTCAAGGAGTATCGGTTTTTGTCAACTTCGTCAGTAAAAGAATCCACCGTCAGACTCTATTGGAAGCGTTTTCTGAGTATGGTAAAGTCTCGGACGTTTATATAGCTTGTAAAAACCCCAGCAGAATTCACAAGAAACACACTTTTGCCTTTGTTCGTTTCGTCAAGCGTGAGGAAGCTTTGTTAGCAGTGAAGCGAGGGGATAATAGACAAATAGATGGCTTCACCATCAGGGTAAGCATGGGTAAATCCAATCGCAAACACAATGGTGTCAAAGACAAATCGACTTAGGAAAACCAGAGCAGGTCATCCCCAAACAGGAAAGCGTTTTGCTCCTTAATCAATGGGAGATCATATAAGGAGGTATTAATGTCGAAGAATCACGTTAACCAGATGGCTAAAAGTGTCCCGCCGTCAAGCACGAGCAACAAGATAAGGACACAATGTCGCCCCCTAGCAAACCGTTGTTTGAGCCTTTCAACTTTTGGCTTCCTCAAAAAGAGTTACAGTGGCTAAACAAGTGCGTCGTCGGACAAGTTAAAGGTATGTACGACGCTGACTTCGTGTAACAAGCCCTTAGGTCTGATAGATTTAAGGTTAAAGTCAGCATATGGTCAGGTTTCTACGCGATAGTCCAGTTTGAAGAAGAGGAACATATCCTGATCTTCTAGGATGTTAAAGAAACCCTACTGAGTTCTTGGTTCGACGACATCGACACTATTGACCACTTCATTACAAATAGAAAGCGGTTGTTATGAGTAGTTACGGAGGGTGTTCCATTAACAGCATAGAATGACTCGATATTCAGGTCTATAGTGAGCAAGTGGGTCTCAGTCATCAGAATTGACGAAGACAGGTCAAAGAAGAACATATTCGACTGCGCACGAATCCTAACTGGGGTAAAGTATGGTTCAGATGTGCCAACCTCAGTAAATATCCTCTTAAATGGATCCATGTATTGTATCAGAGTATCGACAGCAGAGTTCGAAGAGGGTAAGTGTTGGATCAACGGTACCCTTGTGGACGATCAGATGAAAGATCAGTCGGAGAACTTAAACGACGCTGTGGATAGTTGTCGCTTGGAAGACTTCAACATCAATGATTATGGGAAGACGGCGTGCTCTCTCTCCGAGAGCATGGGGAATATTCATTCTTTTATGAAGGTCGACAGCTCCGCAAAAAGTGAGCCAGTGGAGTTTCGAAGGGTCAACAGCGTGATGGGGCCTCGGATCCTGTACAAACCACTTTGAGTAACAACAAATCATCTAAAGTTGATGACTTGATCGATGTTCCTATTGAGGTGGCACAAGAATCATCTAATTTCTTGTCGGGCTCAAGTGAGGCCATGTTCCATATTTTTAATCCGAAATAGGCTTGGTGCCCATTAGGCCCAAATGCCTCAAAAGCATGAAAGGCTTGTCCCCTAGTGCCTTCATATCAAAATTAGACAATATGCAATTGTAGGCCCCTTTCAAGCATATGTCGAGCAAAGCAAGAGTAGAAAAGGGTTCTTCTCCAGTTGGTGAACCAACCCCCTATTCCAGAGAAGATCCAAACAAAGATGTCGAAAACTTATCTTCACCAACGGGATTTCAGAAGGTTTTTAAAGATGGTCTTGAAGAGGAAGCAGACTGGATTTTTGAAGCATGCAATTTCCCCGGAATTAGTTTTGAGGTTTTTGAGGCTTTAAGCTCGTTACTTCACAAAGCTGTCTCGATGGGGCTGTTCAGCGGAATTAGCATCAGAAGTAATCCAGTTGAAATATCTCATCTCCAGTTCGCAGATGATCTTATATTATTCTGTGGTGCTAGCGAGATAGATCTAAAAAATGTTATAAGGTTGCTGAGAGGATTCGAGTTAGCTTCGGGGCTAAAACTAAATCTTAAAAAGTCCAGGCTATTTGGTATTAATATCGGGGACTCTACTGTTGATGCTTGGGCTTCGATCATTCACTGTAAAAGCGAGAAATTCCCCAGCACATACTTAGGCTTTCCGCTGGGTAAGCCAAAGAATTCTAGCCAAATGTAGGACCCCATCATCGAGAAAATAAAGGCTAAATTGGCTAGTTGGAAAGCAAAGCTGCTGTCATTCGGGGCCGAATAACTCTCATCAAATCGGTATTATCCAATTTACCTATTTACTTTATTTCCCTATTCTCTATGCCTAGCAAAATTTGCTCGTTGCTTTCGCGTCTTATTGCTAGATTTCTTTGGGGAGCTACCGACAAACGAGCTATTCACTGGGTGAGTTGGGAAACGATATGTCTACCTAAAGAATGTGGAGGGCTGGGATTACTAAATTTCAAGAGGAAAAATCAAGCGTTGCTACTCAAATGGATATGGCGTTATGGCTCGAAATCCAATAGTTTATGGCGCAAAGTGATCGAAGCCAGATACGAAACTAATTCAAAGTCTATCCTGCCCTCTAATGCTAAATTATCCACTCAGTCTTGGGTATGGAAAAACATTTCAGGTCAGTTGCTCTCCTCTGGTAATTTGTTCATGGATAACATTCAGTTTCTCGTTGGTGATGGAACGAGGATCTAATTTTGGTCGGACCATTGGATCAGTCAAGAACCGTTGATGAATTCATTTCCCCGAATCTACGCCTTATCTACGAGGAAAAATGGAGCAATAGCTGAGTTTGGATCTAATGTCAACGAAATTTGGCAGTGGAACATCCCCCTTCGTAGGAACTTATTTGATTGGGAAAAAGCTACATGGGATTCCTTCACCCAAACCATTGATAATTTTCGATCGAACCCTACTGTCTTTGATAACTTTAGATGGATTGCTTCCTCAAATGGAGTATACAGTGTTAAATCATACTGTGTTTTTGGGGCTCGGAATGGCAGGGGGAACAATAAAGTATGGAAAATGGTTTGGTCCAACCTTGCCCCCCGAAAGTGGAAGCATTCGCTTGGAAGGCTATGCACGGTCGCTTACCCACTATGGTTGAATTATCCAAAAGAGGTTGCTTGATCCAAAATTCCACACAATGCCCTCTATGCTCTCTTGATTCAGAAACGGTCAATAATGCTTTATGTCACTGTAAGGTGGTATGGATTGTTTGGCAAAAATAGTGTCGGTTGTGGCAGTATCATCTAGTGGTTCCAGAATCATTCAAAGAGCTAATCAACATTTGGTTTGAACATCAGCCTATCGGTATCCATGTGCAGATTTAGAGAATGAGCTTTTACTGTATAGCCTGGTCTTGCTGGCTTTTAAGGAATGATGTTGTGTTCAAAAAGACTAAGGTGGATCCTAATTATATTTTCGACCTATGTATCTTGCGTCTTAGCTTGTGGTGTCTCGCGAGGTAGCCTGGTGCTGACTTCTCAATTAATGACCTGATCGCTTCACCTGTCAATTTCGGCCTAGTGGTTCCTTGCCCAGAGCTATTGGACTCCCCCTCCTCAAGGTTCTCTAAAATTCAATACTGATGGTGCTGTTCTTGGAAGCTACAACCAAGCAGGAATTGGGGGTGCCTGCGTAATGACAAAAACAAATGTCTTATCTCTTTCTCTAAATCAGCAGGTATTATAGACCCAACTTCAGCTGAAATTCTGGCCATCATAGAGGCTTGTTCTCTTTTCAGTAAATCGAATTGGGCTAAGTCATCAAAGCTCATTATCGAGAGCGATAGTCAAATTGTTGTCGACTGGTTATTGAATCCTCAGCGTTGTCCCAACGTTTTTAGAGGACTTGTTTCGTCATGTTTATCAACCTGTAGAGGATTTGACTGGTGCATCAATCATGTGCAAAGAGAATGCAACTCAGTAGCCGATAATTTAGCAAAAAAGGGATTATGCGCAGGAAAGACTTTTGCTATATCTATTCTTCTGTCATGCCTGTGTTGATATGCTTGCCAACAGGAGAACCTCTCGTGTGGATGAGACTCATTAACATTGCCTACGGTTTTAGAGGTGATGTTATTGGATGGTCATTTTAATCCGGTCATGTGAACACAGTTTTAGAGGAAATAGCACATTGTCTTATTGTTGATATACAATCTGTGTAGCTGTGCTAAGTTGAGGAAACTATCGTGCTCTAGTTTATGTTGTAGCATTTAGCGTAGCACTCTTTTTCTTCCACTTAGATTTAGGGAGAATTTTAACGAGGCTCGCTCTAATGCTTAATCGGATTTGGATTATGGAATATCAATAAATACCTCCTTTTCAAAAAAAAGAAAAGAAATGAAATTGAGAGCTAGAACAGTATTTAATTAACCTAGTTAGTTTCATAATTTTTTTTATTATATTTATTTATTTATTAAATAGATATATTATATTCTTATGTCTAGATTCGAATGTACTATAAACATTCTTAGTACTATACTAATTAGTGAATCTCATAAATCTTTAATATCATATAAATTCAAAGATAAATAATAAATGTCCTCTAAATATGTATATTTTAATATGAAGACGAAAAAGTGGAAATGCACTTCCTTTTTCTAATACGAATAAAACATATTTTTTATAAATATTTATATTTGATTTAATAATCGAATAAAATAGGTAAAACTTTGATACACAGACTGTGTAAAATTAATTTTACACAAGCTGTGTATTTAAACTATAAAAACTCAAATCTTAAATTTCTAACCCTAACCCTGAAAAAATAAACCCCACACTCTAAACCCTGAACTCTAAATTTTAAACACTAACCTTAAATTCTAAACCCTACAACCTAAATTCCTAAACCTTAAAGCCTAAACTAAAACCCTAACCCCTAAAACTAAAAGACACATATAAACTAAAATTTACACGGCCTGTGTATCAAAATTTTTCTATAAAATAAACATAAAAAACAAAGAAGTGATTATAACCGGAACGTTTTGCTTTAAACAAAATTTAAGACCACTCTAATTGTAATAACGTCAATCATATGTACAAAATTCCTCTGGATATTTTTTATGTCCCTTCATATATTGCACAAATGATTTACGTTGATTTTATTCATTGTTTTTTTATTGTTTTTATTTTACCGATAATACACATAATATAAAATTATTAATATAATACGAAATAAAGCAGACAAATTCTATTCCAATCGAACATATACGCATTTGCAATCGCAACAACTGCTGCAATTTAAATCCACAATCCACACGCTCACCAAAGCGAACTTCAGCATCCATGCTAAACGTATCTGAACTTGTGCTTCAGCATCCTTCATCTGGAAAAGTACCTACTGGGCGAGAACAGCCGGCGAGGAGAGAACATCCCCATGTACCTCGGCGAAGCAAGACCGTTGATCGATCGGTATTCCGAAACGAAAAACCCTTCTCTCTCCCCATGCCCCGACCCCCCTCTCATCATATGCCCGTTGAACGTCCCGTATTTCACCAACTTCCCCACCCACGATTTCTTCTTCGGCAGGCTCCTGTGCCCCGCATTCATTTTTTCACCCAAATACTCCTTCACCGCATGCAACCCTTGCTCGAACACCTCCGCCGGCGGCGACACCAAGGGGTTCCCTTCCACGCTCAGCTTCTGGAGCTTCTTCATGCATCCGATGGAGTCGGGTAGAGTTGCAATTTTGTTGTAACTGACGTCGAGTTCGACGAGGGAGACGAGGAGGCCGATCGAGTAGGGGAGGTTTTCGAGGTACTGGAAGTTCTGGCTGACGTTGAGGACCTGGAGGTTGATTAAGTTCTCCAAGTCCTCCGGCAGAGCTCGGAGGCAATTGAGGCGTGCGTCCAGGACCCGTAGGTACGTGAGGTGGGTGATGGATTGAGGGAGGAAAACCAACTTGTTTGAGTTCACTGAGAGTTTCTTCATGTGTATTAGATCGAATCCGATTGATTCTGGGAGCTTTATCAGAATGTTGAAGTTTGCATTCAGTTCTTCCAATGACCTGCCAAATGCAATGCATTTTATGGGATATTTGCAGCTTAACAATTAGTTGCATATATTAGAAGCCTAGAAAAAAATTGTATGAAATGTTTAGGTCAAGTCTGCATATATTAATTCAATTTGCACTATTATTTCTGCAATATGTGAATTTGAATGTATTTAAGCTCATACTTTTCTCTAATTAAAGATTTAAAATGGTTTAAACATTATATCATAAGCATTATTATCCCATAGGCGGTGGAGACTTTAGTTCCACAAGCAGGTTTGTTCATAAGTTTATGGTTTTAGTTTAGGGCTTAAAGGTTATGAGTTAAGTTGTAGCTTATAGAATTTAGATTTGTGTAAAAAAAATTATACTTCTTGTGTATAGGATAATCGTATATTATTAAAATGTGAATAAAAATCTTCTATCATTTTTGGTGTCCCTTTCCATGCCCACCCTAAAAAAATTAAGTTTAAAGAATTAGAGGTAGAGTGTATTATTAGGATGTAATATTTATTATATTTAATGTGCATAGGATAATTGTACTATATTAAAACGTGAATAAAAAACCTTGGGTTTTTGTTCATTTTAAAAGGCCTTTTTACCTTTAAAAAAATGTATCAAAAATTATTATATTTAATGTATGATTAGAGATGTATATGGGTTAAATTGGGTTTCAACTAGATTCACGTGTGACATTAATATCATACATAGGTGTCTAAGCCTAACCACGTCCAAAATATGATTATCAGATTGTCAAGATCCTTTGTATTTTGTAAATAGTTAAACTCAAATAAATTTAGGCCCGTCCATAATATTTTAAAAGTATTTGTATAATAGTTATTAATTATATACTTGTAACACTTTCAAATATTATTAGGATTTTTGAAGAATGAGTGATTCGAGTTTGGATGAATATATCAATTTTAAGAAAAAATTGATTAAATAATACAATTTGAATATATATATATATATATGTATATATAGGTATTGTACGTAGGCATATGAGAAATTAAGAATCAAACCTGCAATTTTCAATGGTTTTAGGGAGAGATTGGAGAAGGTTGCCGGAAACGTTGAGAGTCTTGAGCTTAGAGAGACAACCAATGGAGTTGGGGAGACGTTTAAGCTGATTGGAATGCACATCCAACGCCACCACGTTCAGTAATCGCGCCGTCAATGATTCCGGTATGCTCTGTACATACATACATATATATATATATATATCAAATTTAATTCACGACTCATTGCATATTAAAGTTAATTACATAATTCTACATATTTATTCTTTTAAATCTTAAATTTGAGCCCAAGGAGTGGTCCTAGTAAAAAAAAGATGATGATGTTCATTCTAGGAGACCTGAATTCAAATCACTTTGTCTACAAGATGAGTGTGTTCATTGTCAAAAAAATTAAGAATATATATGAACATATATTACCTTATTATCTTGTAATAACCTTAAGATTATTAAAAAAAATTAAATGTCAGCATTAATTTTTAATTCTATCTTATAATCTAAATTTTTTAATATTAAATTAAATTTATAACTCCTAAAAGATTCATTAATTAGCCTAGTAGCTAATGATGCTCATATTACTCCATCTTGTATGGCTTCGAATCCCAGTATAAGAATATAATCTTTATTTAATAAAAAACAAATAAAAATTTGTAACTCCTAACGCATAAACTTGTATAAACAAAGTGTATAAGATAATTTTAGTGAAAGCCCACCCTCCCATACAACGCAAAAGTCAAACCCTTACGTTTTGTTATTTTTTTTCCTCTTCTATTGTTATAATACTTGTCACCTTTAAATAAAAAGCATGTTATATTAATATAAGATTAGCCAAATTGAGCTAAAATAAGTTGTTATGAGGGAATAATTCGGGTACAAGTGTACTAATACTTCAATTCCCATAAAGAATTGGCCAAACCGTTTGCGGATAGACAGCGTCAACCTCATCACTTCATCTTTTTGTTGAATTTTTAATATACGATCGGTGCAATTTCTTATAAAATGTTCCAAAAAGATATTTTTACACCACTTATCTCCACCCATTTTTTTTAATCTTGACGAGGGATTGATTGTGATCCCCTAATAATCAAATGTATTATTTTTTTTCTAAATAATAAACGATTGATAAAAGACATTTATAAAAGACCGTGACAAATATGTACATCTCGACATATATCTTGAACCTTTGACCTATTGCATTTAGGTCACTAATTTGTAATACAAGTCTTCTTCCAGATACCTCTAATTCGGAATACAAAAAATAAAATCTTATATTGTGAGAATAATAACTCTAATTGTCGAAAAATTTCGATCGTTCTTTGACTTACGCTATATAAATTTTTATTAATTTAGCACTATCTTGTGAAAGAAATAGAGAGATGAGACATAGACGGTTAAAAAAGCTTAAGGCCTAAGCCAAACGTAGAAAATCCTTATAGAAATTTTACTCTATTTGGTGCGCGTGCACGCATATATATATATATATATAAAATGTAAAATTCAATTAATTTTATACTAATTTATAATTATTATTATTATTTAAATACAATAAATAGATAAAATTAAAATTTATATATAATTAAAAAAATTTAAATAATAAAAAGAATATTTAATTTTATTCATTAATTTCACTCATCAAATTGTGATAAATTAGAGAAAAACTAAATAGGTTTTAAAAAACGAAGTATGTTTGGTGATGATTTTAGAGGAAAAACGCGATACTTTCTCTGTTATTATGGTGCGAGACTAAAGAAATTAGAAACAAAGGAGAGGAGTAATTTTCATATAATATCAACAGTTTCAAACCAAGTTAAAACTCAGTATAAGATTTTTTTATTTTAATTTTCAGAACTTTATTATGATTAATTTGTTCGACGAACATCACACGCTTGATCTTAATGAACGAGTCTTCTAATAAAAATGTTTAAATACATAAAAACTCAAACTTAAAATTTACGATATCAAGTTGTTTACTACTTTAACTAACTCATTAATTCAGCTTAAAATTATCTTTAATAGTAAGGTTATCTATTGAGAGAGAGAGATGAGAGGAGAAACCTGAAGATTATTGTTGGAAAGGTTTAATTTGCAGATGGATGTTAAATTGAGAGAAGGCCTGGGAAGAGAATCCATTGACATCCCACTCAAGTCTACAATATCCAGCCTCTCTTCTTCTTCCACAAACCTTTTCCCACCGCTGCTCCCTTCTCCCATTCTCATCAACTGCTGCTGTTCGGTCAGCATTTTCTACTAACTTTTACGTCAATAAAAACACAACCCAACACTGTAACAAAAATCAAAATCTCAGACAAAAACAAAGACAAAAAAAGGGGGAATTTTGGTTTTGATGAAATGAAATGGTTGTGTCAGTTGGTTATAGAAGGACGTACGGAGGAGGAACAAAACACTTGAGCGTTAGGACAAGAGAAGTTGTCCGAAGAGTTTTTTTTTTTAAAAAAAGAAAGAAATAGACAAGATGGGGGCATTGGGCCACATCTGCCACGTGATAAAAGTCAACCCTTACCTTTTGCTTCTCCTCGGTTGCCCTCCAATGTCGCTCTCGGTGCTCACTAATTATTCACTCTTTAGACTAAATCCAACTGGGGGGTTTTCTTTTTATTATTTCTCGGCACCTTTTTTATTTATATGATGATATGAAATTACTTACCAACCCATTTACCCAAGTGGGGTTTCTTTTATCAACCACATTCACAAGCTTATCACTCATGATCTTCTTCAACACTCTCCCTCTTATCTTATCGCCAGTCTTATTAGATCTCATTGTTTTTAATCAAGCCGGATTAAGGAAAAATTATTCTTTTAATCAAGCCAAATCAACTAAATTAGGTCTCGAGTTACGTTGATAGTTTTTTTTTTAAAGATCCAATGAAGATGATAATTCAAGGCCGTTAGGGATGGCCACAGAACGCAAGATTTTTATGTTAGGGGTGCGAAGTTTTATACTCAGTAAAATTATACAAAAGTTTAAAAATTTGAGAGGATATAAAATTAGATAATCAATATAAATATAAGGAGGAAGAGGAAGCCATGGAGGGGAACATACAAAGAGATCAACCCATTTGGTAGTGGATGCTAATGGAGATAGTTTTTTAAGGCCATTTTCACTACTACAGCATAGGATAGGACTAATTATTTTAACAGGGAATACATTTCATACAATTTTAAAGAAGTTCCTATCGAGGTGAAAAGTGATTAACCTGAATTATTTCTTTTGTTATTGACTAATAAGTAAAAAGAACAATGAATTATCGCCTGCTTTTGGCTAATCAAAATTCTAATCTAGAAATCGAACCTCTTCAAAACAGTTTCTTGAAGACCAGAGTGGCATAGATAAGCTCATTCCAGGCATCCTGCAATCTTCCCGCCTCGTAGATTTCGTTCTCCCTTCTGTTAGTTTCTTCCAATACATTGATGGATGGCCGTCCTTGCGAGAATTGGTCAACCTCGTTACGTTCAGCAGTATCACAGGGACCTTCATTTCCCAAATCACTTCTTCCACTATCTTCATTTTCAGAGGATACGTATCTAGGACGGATCCACTCAAGATCGGTTCAGTTTCTCCGGTGCATGATCCACCCGAGTTCCAATCTCCACCGCTGTTTCAACTAGCCGAAAATAATTAGCCAGTACAATCATATATATCTGCAGCAATCTGTGTCCGTATGTACTGTTCAAAGCTCATGTAAAATATTTGCATGTAAAAGATACAGAATTCTTTAATGGCAAACCCTATCGACCATATGGTAAGCTAACAGTATATGAATTTTCATTTTGGAATTCAATGAAACACATGAATCTTAATCTGATTTTCCTGTATGACTTTTTAAAAAAAGGTTAGTTACACATTTAGCCCCTATAGTATAGCTAGTCTGGAGTGATGATATTAAAATGGGATGCCACTGAAGTTAATTGAATGGTGATAAAATGGGTTTCACTATACCTGAAATGAGCAGAAGAGTATCCGCGGTAGAAGACCAACTTTTTTTCCAGTTTAAAGTTTTCATCGATCCATTTTGCCCAGGTCTTCAAAGCTCTTCGGTAAGCTTCAACAGCATCGAATTTTGGATAAAGATAATCACCGTTTTTGAAATAATTTATCCTGCATCAACCACCTTATTCATCACATTCTCCATGAATAAGTGCTAAATTGTTATGAGGAGATGCAATATAGTAATAAAAAGTTCAAAAACACTAAACTAAGCTAACTTTATCATCTATGCATTGCTATATCGGAATGCCTCAATGCTTGTAAACAAGTCTATTAAAAACAGAATTTATAATCAAACCGAAGGAGAAAACCAGGGACTCTGAATGTCACTGATCAGAAGAAGTAACAAATGTAGCATAAAAGTAAAACAAGTATAACTGTAGTAAGATCAGTGTTGTACCCTCGGGCTGTCTTTCCATGAACCCACCAGTGAGCCGTATTGAAAACAAGATTATCAGCCCGCTTTCATCGATCGGATGTCTTGTCAATTTTATCTATTGATAGAGTTGGATTTGAGTTCCCCTGCTTGTTAATGCGGACTCCTTTTACAATAAAATGTGACAATACATATACCACTGTACAGTTATAGTCCTGCTAAAAAATCATAGTTCAGACCGCCTTGAAATTACAAACTGTTGCTTGTTAAAAATTTCTTTGCTTGTTTCAGTTGCTTGTAAAAAATAAAAATTACATTACAAGGAAATGAAAGCTTCATTGGCAGTTCTTGTCCGATTTTTTTATTCAAAGTAAAAAGTGAAATAACAAAGAAAACTAATATTATGTTCAGTGTTATCTTGTAGTAAAAAGTGCTTCTAAATTACAGGAGATCCTATTGAATTATGGTACATTATCTTAAGATTTTAGGAATAAAATTTTCTGCCACACTTCTGATCGAGTGTATTCGAGGACAGCACTCGGGACATAGCAGATTAGAGTGTTGGATAATGTAGTATTTTCTCAAATCAAATTAGACTAGAACTGCTTGACGGGGTCAAAAGGTTAGTTTAAAAGACTGCTTGGAAATGTCCTTAAGATTTTAGGAAGAAAATTTTCCACTACACTTCCGATCGGGTGTATTCGAGGATAACGCTCCATGACCTAGCAGATTAGAGTGTGGGATAATGTAGTATTCTCTCAAATCAAATTAGACGAGAACTGGTAGACGGGGTCAAAAGGTTAGTTGAAAAGGCTGCTTGGAAATGTCCTTATCCAAATATCAAAATATGAAGAAACCTAATGAAAGAGGCAAGTATAATGAAATATAACAAGCATCTTGTTACCTCAAATTTAAATATATAGTTCCCTCTTTCTTTAGTTATTTTGTAGCCATGGACCTCATACATTTTGCTCTTATTTGTAAGGCCTTCGCGTAGGAGGCATAAGAGTGATTCAAACTGATTGCGGTTCATGGAGTCCCCAACCAGCATCAGCCTTTTACCTCTTAGTCTCTCCAAGAAGTCAGTAGCATTAAACCTGCAATCGGTAAGTAAATGCATGAAAGAAAATTACAGTTAAATGGAGAAAAAACTACAGCTAGGCAAGCAATAAGGCACTACATGGACAAAACATCCATCCACCCACACTCACATGCGCGCACGCACACACATAATGAATCTCAATATCTGCTTCCAATTAGCAATACAGTTAGGTGACAATGATTGCCTTGTCAAAGCAGACACTATATTTTCGGTGTATAAACACAGTATTTCTGGCTTCAAAGATGAATTAAATGATTTTATAGAGGGAAAGGTGAAAATATATATTCTTAAGTTCATGTATGCTTTGTTGAACTTAAGCAAAACAGGAAGTTTGAGGCTAATTGTACAAAAGTTAAATCAATGGGATGAGAAAAGATATACCTCATTTTGAAGTACAAAATTCAACGGCCGGCCCTCCCTTACTGCAAATTCTAGTTATTAGCATATAATATAAAGCTTTGAAATATTGGAATTCTAGTCCTCACTCCACAAACTAAATTTATAGTGACCAAAATAACCAGAGACTAGCCGTTCCTGCTCTGACACAATACGTAAACCTATACACAGTCCAAAAGCCAAGATCACTCTTTTCCAAACTTAGATGAATTATATCAGCCAATATCACTTTCTCCGAACTCAGCCTCAAGTTAAAGATTACATATTTTTTTAAATGAAGCACCAACTAGGGTACTTCATGTATCTTGGATATTTTCTGCATTATTTTTGAGGATCCAATGCATACCAACACGATCAGAAAAGCATAACCAACAAACCTAGCTAAATTTTTAAGTCTCAAGAATCAATTTCTATGACACTGACCCATAACCTAGTTAAGCATAAAACAAAAACTCCAAATGGTATCATATGAAAACATAGATGTCCTTGGCATAAGAATTTCCCCTCGACTTCTAGAAGACTGAAGCAGGTACTATCAATGCTCAACCAGCCAAAGGACTTATCCAGTGTCGTACTTTTTCAGCCAAAATCAGACATGGTCACCTCTGTTTTGCTCGTTAACTCAGTAGTTAGTAAGCTAAACAAAATTCATAACTTGAAGAAACATTTGACTATTACATACTGAAGAATCAGAAGGCGGTTAAGCTTACTTTGACTCAAATTTTACATAGAACCCATAAAACATAAGATATTATCACCTTCATCTCTATACTATTTCTCACATATGATGTGGTAGAAAAGCAAATGCTTTTCTAAAAAGGAACATGCTAGACATCTGATTAAGCCAATTTTTAGAAAAGCAAATAGCTCATCAACTGGACATTTGTTTATTTATTCAATCCTTAAACAAGAAAGGTCACCTCAAAGTAACAATAATCATTAGTGTATGCAACTAACAGTAGCCTGTAGGATTTAGAAGGCAGCTATGCTTACACACAAGTTTTGCCACAGAACTTAAGGCAACTAAAAGCAAGCAGAACAAAGAACTTAGGCCTTTGATAAATGTTTTCAGCAAAATCTAGGCTCATCATTAATTTAACAAAAGATGAAGAGTAGATAACTAAATATGGAAATCAATAACAATTTTATTCAACAAATATCTATATATATACTATATAACTTGATTGAACTGAGAGAAAGCGCAGATTCGCAGACCTCGGAAGATCACAGCCATCGGGCTTCCAACGCCATCTCAAGTAATCAGAATCCGGCCTTCCATTGCTTTGGCAATCAAAAGCCTCATCAACATACGGGCAGGAACCCGGTTTGTAAATCGGGTATTCATCGTCTTTCACCCAAGTTCCAGCGTAAAGATCACACCTTTCCCTCTTCTTCTCCTCGACACTGTCAACAGTTTCGTTATCCGCGGGTGGGTTCTGCTTGTCGTGAATGGTTGTGGCATTCGAAGACTGGGTTTGGGATTTGGTAGGCCAAAAGAACGGTCGGTAGAGGGAGAGGAAGGGTTCGAGTGAACGTTTGCTGAAAAGGAAAAGGGTAAAGAGGAAGAGCAGAATGAAGCAAAGGGAGATGACTGTGTAACGGGTTCTGGGAGAGATGAAATTGCTCATTTGGATTTGGTTGACGTAGTCCCAGATTGCATCGTCTCTTTTCTTTCTCTCCTCCGTGAGTCTATGGCGGCAGCCTCCAAGGAACCGACTGATGCCGAAATGGGATTCAACAGCTATGATTGCTTGGGTGTACGAATATTTAATGGATATGAAAGTCATGGCCGAAGTAAACTCCATGCTGTTTGAACATCAATTCTTGGCAGCAAGCAGCATCTTATGTACTATGTACATTATATCTGTATTCAAATGTCAAACCAATAGTATCAACTTTAAAAATAATATTTTAACCGATTAAATTTAGTTCGATCGATATTAATGTCGATATAATATATAAAAGAATATAAAATTAAATATAATACCGTAGATCTAAGGACATGAACAAATTTAAATAGATAATTTTTTTGAAATATATTACAAATACAAGGCATCCAAAAAAATATTTATTAGGATTGGTCCACCAAAATTTCATACATAAACTTAAAAGTACAATGAAAAGTAAAAAAATTCATAGAGATTAACATACCGTTAAAATCTAGAAGCAATCACGAAATTCATTGTCTTTATGCATTAAAGGATGAAAATGGAGTGGTGACCGAGCCAAACTATTTGGCATATTGCTTCGCTACTCATGACTGATTACATCGGTAAACAACCATTAATCGAGTGGAATCTATCTTTCTAATACCACCGACAGAATTATAGTAAAAAACTAGCATTGCGAAGATCTTTGTATGAGCACCAAACGACCACTAACGTATGCTGAAATCATGTCAAAACGTCAGATAAAACAAAATCACAAAAACAAAGAAAACGTGCGACAAAAATAGTGAAAAAACGTGCCAAAAAAGCAGAGACTCTTATTAAAATAAAAAAAACATGACAAATAAAGGTAAGAAAAATAATAAACACCGGCGATCGACAACTAAACATCTAGATTTTAACAATATGCTAATCTCTTGCAGACAAAGCAATTGATTATGTAGTTTTAAAAACTAGTAGATGTTAATATAAAACATACACCATGTTTGGTAAATAGCGGTTTGAGAAGATTTGACTAGTCAAATCTGCTAATTTAGATGCTCGGTGAATAACGGATTGAGGTGATATCTCTAATTTTGAAAAAGTTACAAATATGAATTTTTTGAAATTTGAGGTTTTAACATAAGAGTTGTAAATATTCATTTACCCTTTTACAATTATAAAAAATTTCTAAATAACATAAAGTTAACATTTTTTATTTTAATTCTTCACCATCACGTATTTATACTGTAACATTTATAAGTTACTTTCTTTTGTTTTTTCCTTTTTATTCTTACATATTTATATTTGTATTTAAATTTAATAATTAATTAAATTATATTAAAATAATTATATAAATAATAAATTAATATATAGATTCTTCAAATATGCTTAGTAATGTTATATTAAAAAATATTTCTCATAATCTAATTAATATACAAAATATTGATAACTAATAAACTATTCAAACAAATATCGAATATAATTATGTCCTTATATGTCATTTTACTTTTCTAAATATTCAAACAACTATTAACTATCAATTAATTTTATCAAACAATTTTATACAATCAACTAATACAACCTGCTAATCAAATCAGCTAGTGTAATCCACTATCAGCTATTCACTAATTGCCAAACAGAGCCACGGTCAAATTTATATATTAATGTGTTTTTAAAAAAAAATTGTGGGAATGAATAAATTAATGACTAAAATGTGACTTAATATTGTTATGGAAGCTTGAAGGAAATCATATATAAAAGAAGGTTTTCTAAAATAATGAGTCTGCCACGCTTGACGAGTACTGATGAGCACCACTAACAATGAGCACCGATGAACACTATTAATTTAATTTATAAAGATTTAAAATTTAGTAATGTTATTTTAAAAAAATATTTTTCATAATCTAATTAATATACAAAATATTGATAACTAATAAACTATTCAAACAAGTATCGAATACAATTATGTCCTTATATGTCATTTTACTTTTATAAATATTCAAACAGCTATTAGCTATCAGTTAATTTTACGAAACAATTTTATACAATCAGCTAATACAACATACTAATCAAATCAACTAATGTAATCCGCTATCAGCTATCCGTTAATTCCCAAACATAGCTACAATCAAACTTAGATGTTAATGTGTTTTTTAAATAAAATTGTGGGAATGGACAAATTAATGACTAAAATGTGACTTAATATTGTTATGGAAGCTTGAAGGAAATCATATATAAAAGAAGGTGTTTTAAAATGATAAGTCTACTACGCTCGACGAGCAGTGATAAATATCACCACCAATAAGTATTATTAATTTAATTTATACAAATTTAAAATTTAAATGACTCACTATATAATTATAAATTATTTAATTATAGTTAAATTAAAATTTTTATAAATTAAATTAACAGTTGCCATAGCTATTTATAGGTAATAGGGCTCATCGTGCTTATAGATTTTTTTTTTTAAATTCCCGACCCGCTCGTCTCAACTCTCTGCGCTCATTCCCGCCGCCAAAATAGCCTCGGCCTCCTCTTCCTCCAATTTAACCCTCTCCATCTCCTCGACTATCTCTTGCCTTCAAGTTAACGACAGACCAGGAAACCAATTAAGGTAATTTTTGAAACCTTAAACTTAACGTGGAGGTTGATTTTTTACTTGAGGCGTGATATTTTGAACACAAATTTTAATATTTTGAGCTGCTATTTGAAACCCTGGTTCAGTAAAACCCTTAGAATGGAAGAAGAATCAGCTGCATTAGGGAAACGGAAATCACCTGAAAGGCCAGATGATACAGAGACCCCTAAGCAAGAATCTGCCTCCAAACGGAGAACACTAGCACGGACGTGCGTGCATGAGGTTACAGTTCCAAGTGAGTACGTTTCAACTAAATATGAATCCGTTCACGGGACACTCTCGAATCCAGTCTACAAGGGGGAAATGGCTAAAACTTATCCCTTTGAGCTTGATCCGTTTCAGAGTGTATCTGTAGCGTGCTTAGAAAGAAATGAATCGGTTTTGGTCTCGGCGCATACGTCTGCTGGTAAAACCGCGGTCGCTGAGTATGCCATTGCTATGGTCTTTAGAGATAAGCAAAGGGTCATATATACTCCACCATTGAAAGCTTTGAGTAACCAGAAGTATAGGGAGCCGCATCAAGAGTTTGAAGATGTGGGGTTGATGACTGGTGATATTACCTTGTTGCCTAATGCTAGTAGTCTGGTCATGACCACGGAAATTCTTAGAGGGATGCTTTACAAGGGCTCAGAGGTTTTGAAGGAGGTTGCTTGGGTTATTTTTGATGAAATTCATTATATGAGAGATAGGGAAAGAGGAGTTGTTTGGGAAGAGAGTATAATATTTTTGCCACCAGCAATAAAAATGGTTTTCCTTTCGGCAACAATGTCCAATGCCACTGAGTTTGCAGAGTGGATTTGTCATTTACACAACCAGCCTTGCCATGTGGTGTACACAGATTTCCGGCCGACACCTTTGCAGCATTATGTTTTCCCCATGGGCGGGAGTGGATTGTACCTTGTGGTTGATGAGAATTAGCAATTTAGAGAGGACAATTTTATGAAGCTCCAGGATTCATTCGTAAAGCAGAAACCGGGTGATTTTAGCAAGAATAAAGATGGGAAGAGTGGTGGGAGAGCTGCCAGAGGTGGGAGTTCTTTAGGGGGTTCTGACATATACAAAATCGTGAAGGTGTTGCTTCTACTTTTAAATGCAACTCTTGATTGTTTTATTAAGATGCTTTTTATTACTGTTCAAATATGCTCCATTGCTTTCCTCTGCTTTATTATGCAATATGCATCCGTAATTGTCTGATCCTTTGGGTCACTTCTCTAGTAGGGATGGATATCTGCTTTTTTTTATCTCTAAGTAGTTTATATTAGGGAGTCAGAATCACTTCTAAAGCTGCATGTAGTTCAAATGAAAGGGGAATTTTTTTATCGGATTAACCTGCATGGTTGGAATCTTCTTGATTGTCTGGCAACGTTTTACTTTCTTGAGGATTTAAATTTGACATAGTCAACTATTCCCTTCCTTCTGAAGCAAAGCTTCCAAGTATAAAAGGCTGCTTCCTTCCGTTAAAATGTCAATTTCAATACTGTATTTCCATTTAGAAGGCCTAAAATGTTGTAGTGGGGGATGCCATCATTCATTTGCTTATGGATGTTGACATTGTCTTTCTTGGTGTATGGCTGTATGCATTCATTTGTTTGTTGTAAATGATTTCAAAAACTAATTTATGACGAGAAAAAAATGATGATTGCGTAAGTTTTTGCTGGGGGGAAATGGCTCCTGTAGTCTTTGATTTATTATCCTGCATAGTATTTGTGGATAGTGAAGGGGAGAACAAATGAAAAAAAGTGACGTGGATGTTTGGTTTTCAAGAACTATGTATAGGATGAGCATTTTGAAATAATTAGATCACTTTTTTAAATCTATGTTACTAATCATTTGGGATCTTTATGGTGGAGGTTGTGGGCCATTTTTCAATAGAAGAATGCCTTGCCGTTTTCTGAACAATAGGAAAGATCACGTCATTGGGGTAATAATGTGCTGAGAAGTGTCGAAAAAGCTCAGCAGTGCAAATCTCTTGATGGCATTCTTATGTCTATGATTTTGAGGGTCCTACTGTTGATATGCAATTAATCTTACTCATGGAGAAGTCTGGTCCTTCAATATTTAATCATAGTAAAACAAACAGAAAAACAGAATTGGTACAAGGAAGCGTAGACAGTTTATCCGTGTGCATTAGCAATGATAATATTAAATAATTGAACCTGGTTATTAAACTTTTGGTCATCTATGCCAGCTGCTATTGGAATAATATTTTGTACATTATTACTTAATAGTTGGTTGTACTGCTTTGGAATTTCAGATGATTAGGGAACGGAAGTTTCACCCAGTCATTGTTTTTAGCTTCAGTAGAAGAGAGTGTGAATATCATGCAATGTCTATGTCAAAGCTTGACTTTAACACGCAGGAGGAGAAGGATGATGTAGAAGAAGTTTTCCTCAACGCCGTACTGTGCTTGAATGAAGAAGATAGAAATCTCCCTGCCATTGAGTTGACGTTACCCCTTCTTATGAGAGGCTTTGCTGTACATCATTCTGGTCTTCCTGTTATCAAGGAATTGGTCGAACTTCTCTTCCAAGAAGGCCTAATAAAGGCATTTTTTGCTACTGAAACTGTAAGATCATCACAAGGCATCCAACCAACTCTCTTTCAGTATATGCACTTTTAACTGTTCATTTTATTTATATCTCAAATATAATGTTGAATATCTTCAATCATGATTTTTTTTTGATACAGTTTGCAATGGGTTTATAATTGTTGGCGGACTTCCTTTCTGGAGTGGAATCTTGGCTGGCATATATTGGATTCTCTTGCTATGTGTTTTGAAAAGGCAAACAAGTTTACATTGCCTCTGCTTACAGATCGAGATGAATACACTCATGGACATGATTTTGGGGAAACCAGCTCCCTTAGTCAGTACTTTCAGACTGAGCTACTATTCAATTTTGAATCTAATGAGCCGTGCAGAAGGGCAGATGACTGCTGAGCATGTGATAAGGAATTCATTCCACCAGTTTCAGTATGAGAAGGTCTCTGCTGAATTTTTGTCCTCTTTTGCATAAGCATATTAGGCATGCAATAACACGTGGATCTTTATCTGTTTAAGGCCTTGCCTGATATAGGGAAGAAGGTTTTGAAGCTGGAGCAGGAAGCTGCTTTGCTAGATGCTTCTGGGGAGGTAATCCATTCCTTCTTTAAACATGTTTGGACAACTTTTTGAGTCGATAAAAGGATTTATTTTTATGTGCAGGCTGAAGTAGCTGAATATCATAAACTAAAACTTGAATTAGCTCAGTTAGAGAAGAAGTTGATGTCAAAAATTACTAGGCCTGAAAGGGTTCTTTATTATCTTGATCCTGGACGGCTGGTATGTGCTTATTGTAGTGGTGTTGATTATTATTACTGTTTGCTCTTTAGTTTTTTAATATGTTGTATTGCATGTGTTTATGTGTCATTTTATTCTTTCTTGTTATTAGTTGCTGGTTGTTATGCAGAAGTTCCTTAAAATATATATTTTTGCCATAAACATCCATAAGAAAATTCTCTATGTAGCAAACATTTCGGCCAAAATTTTTATATTTCTTTTGAAATGGAGTTGCCATGTATTTAAGGTCATTATGCAACTCTTGTATAAACATGAGTTAAGTTAAAAACCTGTACCATTTGTTTGTCCATTCCATTTAGGTATCGCTACAAAGCAAATGCAGTTTGTCCTTATTATTTCCATTGGTCCATGTACGGCTTCATATCAGACATTTCTTTTGTCTGAATTCCGATACAAAAATAATACCAAGTTGTTATCACATCAAAATGAATGTTATTAAAATGTTATCCATGAATTAGGTTGCTTATTTGTGTTTTGAAAGATGAACTTGAGATACTGGATTTGGATTTAATTTGCTAAATAAATTGTGGGAAGGAATTGCCTACATTATTCCCAATTTAGTTAAGATTTAAATGTCTATATATTTTAAATTCACAAATACCTATAGGCATTTTACGTCGTGAATTTGAAGATAATCATGAAGGTTATATTAATTTCAAAATCCAAGTCCCTTATTTTAATTCCTAATTACCCACACAAATAGGTTTCTTTTATTTAATAACACGTGGCAGACTGCTTTGAATAGAAAATTTTTGTTTCAGTAACTATATAAACAACTGTGTACTTTCTGGATGAGTATTTTATGTGAATACATTAATACTTGTATATTATCAAGAATTATTTATTCAGTTTGCCAGTAACTGAGCTTAGTTTCCAAATGTTTTGCTGTCTGTTTTCGGGAGAAAGAAAATTTTCGTAGTGTGATTGTGTGTGTATATATAACAAATATACATCATGCTTGCCACCTTGGGTGTTTCCTGTCTCATCGGTGTCTAAGTTGTTTAAATATGTGGATCCATGCTTAAATATCACAACTTGCATAATGTATACAGCTAGTAAGTGTAGATGTTGAATGCACATTATTTTTTGGGTCACTTTATTTCACATAACTTGGAGTTGTACTGTTAGTTTTTTATTTAGCAGTTTTTGACACTTGGGTTCAACATTACTTTCCAGATCAAAGTAAGGGAAGGTTGTTGGTTAGCACGAATAAAATAGAGTTATAATTCTATTAGGAGTTGTAATCTTATCTTAGTAAAGTTATAATTCTATTAGGAGATGTAATCTTATCCTAACAAGTAGTTTAGTTTTATTTAAACTTTGTAAAGAGATAAAAGTCCTATCCTTGTAGTTAATTACTAAGGATAAAAGTTTTTGTAAAAAGTCTTTAAAAGGACTTTCTGTTGTACGTCGAAATTAACAGAGTAATTCTAATAAAACTCTGATTTCTACATGGTATCAGTCTAGACGGATCCTCTTTTCCATTAAAATTCTTCTTTTTCTCTGTCGACATCTCCTTTCTCCATGGCTGGATCAGATTCTTCCTCTGATGTTAGCACTCCTGTGACCACTCGACAGCCTGATTTTTCATTATCCGATGCCTCTCTTTCTCCCATTACCTCCTACAAACTTAATGGGAACAACTACTTTCCATGGTCTCAATCTGTGAGGCTTTATATCACTTGTAGAAGAAAAGAATCCTATCTTTTTGATTCTCTGAAAATTCCAAAAAAAAACTGATCCTACTTACAGCAATTGGTTAAGTGAAAATACCATGATCATGTCATGGTTGATCAACTGCATGATTCCTGAAGTAGGAGAAAACTTTATGCCCTATAAAAGCTAGCTACGAAACGGAATCTTGCTCGAGATACATATTCAAGTATTGACAACACTTCAGAACTCTTTGGGGTGGAAAATCAAATCAAAGATCTTCGCCAAGGAGAGATGACTGTAGCTCATATTTTGGGGTCTTGACTAAATGCTGGAAGCAAATTGATCTATATGAAGCTAGTGATTGGAAGTGTTCAAGATGTTATTTTTTACAATAGTCTAAAAAACCGTAAGAGAATTTTCCAGCTTTTTTGTCGGCATTCATGGGGAATATGATGGGGCCAAAAGCAGGATTTTGGCCACTAAACCCCTTCCCCAAGTTCGTGAAGCCTTCTCTCGAAATAAGAAGAGAGGAAAGCGGCGTTCCTTGATGGCACCAGTGTCTAGCGGTAGATTCTTATGCACTCCTTACACATTCCACCTCCGGAAATAAACAAAGGGGGAGACCTTGGTGTGAACTTTGCAAAAAGGTTGGCCATGTCATGGAACAGTGTTGGAAAGGCGAATGGGAAAAACCAGTAGAGTGGAAGCCTCAATCCAGATTCAAGAAGGAGGCTCACCTTGCATCTCCCGCCAACTCTACCAAAGCAGCTCCTCCAGTTAGTTTTAGCAAGCGGCCAGATTGAAGAGCTTCAACAACTTTTCAGCCAACTGTCATCTAAATCTTCTCCTAATGCTCTCATGACCACAAAAGGTAGCATCTCTTGTTTGGCCACCAATAATTCTTTGTTTTGGATAGTAGATTCAGGGCTTGACCATATGACAGAAATCAAGCCTTTTTCTACATTTAGTGATCACAAGTCCGCTTCCTCAATCGAGAATAGCAGATGGTTCTCTACCCACGATTAAAGGGAGTGGTTCAATTGAGTTAAATGATCAGCTAGTGTTATCGATGTTCTATATGTTCCCAATCTTGCTTGCAACCTGCTATCTGTGAGTAAATTGGTTATGGATGTTAATTGTGATGTTAATTTTGGGATTGTTGGTTGTGTTTTTCAGGCACGGGACTCGAAGATGGTGATTGGCAGTGCTAGGTTGTGCAATGGCTTATACTTACTTGATGGACTCCCCTCTCAGAATTCAATTTTTTCCACTTGCCTTCAGACTTCAATTTCCTCCACCAATTCGATTTCTAGTGAAATAATGCTATGGCATTATAGGTTAGGACATCCCAATTTTTTCTATCTTGCAAAGTTGTTTCCCAATTTATTTATAAATAAAAGTCCATATTCTTTTAACTGTGAAGTGTGTCAAATGGCCAAACATACACGAAAACCATATGTTTCCTCCAAATTTAAACCTACTTCCTCATTTTCTATTATTCATAGTGACATTTGGGGCCCTTCTAAAGTAAAAGGCATCTCTGGGTTTAGATGGTTTGTGTCTTTTATTGATGACTATTCTAGAGTCACTTGGACATTCTTGATGAGAGATAAATCTGATGTAGACAAAATCTTTAGAAATTTCTATCAGATGATTGAAACCCAGTTTGAAAAACAAATTAAAATGGTGAGGAGTGATAATGGTAGTGAGTATCTTAGCAGGTCTCTTGGGTCTTTTTTAAAGAAAAAGGAATTTTGCATTTAACTTCCTGTGTTAATACCCTCAACAAAATGGAGTGTCTGAGCGAAAAAATAGACATCTTCTAGAGGTCACTAGGTCCCTCTTATTTTCGGCTAAAGCTCCTAAATATCTTTGGGGGGAAGCTTTTCTTACTGCCACATACCTTATTAATCGGATGCCTAGCAAGACACTAGGATTCAAGGTACATACTGAAACACTTTTGTCTCACTTTCCAAATTTCAAACCATTATCCTCAGTTCTTCCTCTTCGAGTCTTTGGATGCACAGCCTTTGTTCACGTGCATAACAGTAATCGGGGTAAACTTGATCCTAGGTCACTAAGATGTGTGTTTATAGGATACTCCTCGAGTCAGAAGGGCTACAAATGTTACTCTCCATCCCAAGGAAAAACCTACATATCCTTTTACGTCACCTTCTTTGAAAATCAGCCTTATTTTGCAGGTACTGAAATTCAGGGGGAGAAATACAGGGAATTTCAGCCCTTACTTAACCTACAGCCTATCATTTCGTTGCCTATCCTTGATGAAAATCTCAATACTCAACAGTTTGTGTCCTCCTTGCCTTCTTTGCCTACCTATGATGAACCTATGACTGCTACACCTAGTAATCCTATTGAAATACCTTCTCCTCAGTCAAAAATTACCAGTCCTTATACAACACCTCCTCCAACACTTAAAACCACCTCAAAAACTCCACTCAAGGTGTATACAAGAAGGAAAGGACTTGTAACTGAAGAACAACCTAACATTTGCTAAGAGCCTGTATTGGGTCCTGCTGCCGAGGAAATAAGAGGTAACATTATCCCACAAGACTCTTCCACTGTTGATTTAGATGACTTTCCTATTGCTATTAGAAAAGGGGTAAGGAAATGCACTGTTCATCCTATTAATAGATTCGTTGCTTATGGAAACTTATTGTCTGGTTTTAAAACCTTTACTGCTAGTATTGACAGTGTGAAGATTCCCAAGACAATAGAAGAAGCTTTTGAAAGTCCTGAATGGAGAAAAGCTGTTGAAGAGGAGGTTAAAGTATTGCAGAAGAATAACACCTGGAGTTTGACTAATCAGCCGAAAGGGAAAAGGGCTGTTGGGTGCAAATGGGTTTTTACTGTAAAGTACAAATCCGATGGGAGCATTGAAAGACACAAGGCAAGACTAGTTGCTAAAGGGTTCACTCAATCATATGGAGTGGACTATCAAGAAACTTTTGCACCAGAGTGTTGTTTTCTGTGGCAGTTAATAGAGACTGGAAGTTGCATCAATTGGATATCAAAAATGCATTCCTAAATGGAAGACTTGAGGAAGAAGTGTACATGGAATTTCTGCCAAGCTTGGGAGGAAAGGTGACAAAAGAGATAGTATGCAAGCTAAGTAAATCACTCTATAGGTTGAAGCAGTCCCCTAGAGCATGGTTTGAGAGATTTGCGAAGGCTATGGCTCAAATGGTTTCAAGCAAAGCCAAGCAGGCCATACTTAGTTTAGAAAGGTGGCATTCAATGGTAAGGTGACTCTCTTAATTGTCTATGTTGATGATATGATTATTACTGGGGATGACATAGAAGGAATAGAGAAGCTCAAATCTGTTTTAGCAAAGGAGTTCGAAACCAAGGACTTGGGAAGTCTTAGGTACTTCTTGGGAATGGAAGTTGCAAGATCAAAGGAAGGTTTGGTTATCAATCAAAGGAAGTATATCCTTGATCTACTTACAGAAACTGGAAAGCTTGGGTGTAGACCAGTTAACACTCCAATGGACCCAAGTTTGAAATTTGGTAAAGAAGATATGGGGAATCCTGTGAACAAGGAATCCTACCAAAGGCTGGTTGGAAAGTTGATTTATCTTTCACTCACTAGACCAGATATTGCATACTCAGTGGGCATAGTTAGCCAGCACATGAGTGACCCCCGAGAAGAGCACTTAGAGGCTGTTAATAGGATCCTAAGGTACTTGAAGTTCACACCAGGATCTGAGCTTATTTTCAAGAAACACTAGGACAGAACAGTGAAAGTGTATACAGACTCAAGTTGGGCAGGTGAATTAACAGATAGGAGATCTGTAAGTGGTTATTGCACCTTTGTATGGGGTAATCTGGTTACTTGGAGAAGTAAAAAACAATCGGTTGTCTCTAGGAGCAGTGCTGAGGCAGAGTTTAGGGCAATGGCCCTTGGGATATGTGAAGGAATGTGGATTAAGAAGCTTCTGACTGAACTAGAGTTGGATGGAAGTTCACAGTTTGAAATTTATAGTGACAGCCAATCGGCAATGAGCATTGCAAGGAATCCTGTGCAACATGACAGGACCAAACATATTGAAATAGATAGACATTTTATCTATGAGAAGGTCAACAATGTGATTGTAAGGCTGAACTACATTCTTACCAAAGACCAGCTTGCAGATATCTTCACCAAGGCACTACCAAGAGCAACCTTTGATGTGCTTTCATCCAAACTGGGTGCATACAACATATACACGCCAGTTTGAGGGGGAGTGTTGGTTAGCACGAATAAAATAGAGTTATAATTCTATTAGGAGTTGTAATCTTATCCTAGTAAAGTTATAATTCTATTAGGAGATGTAATCTTATCCTAACAAGTAGTTTAGTTTTATTTAAACTTTGTAAAGAGATAAAAGTCCTATCCTTGTAGTTAATTACTAAGGATAAAACTCTTTGTAAAAAGTCTTTAAAAGGACTTTCTGTTGTACATCGAAATTAACAGAGTAATTCTAATAAAACTCTGATTTCTACAAAGGCAGTACAGACTGGGGTTGGGGAGTTGTAGTTAATGTTGTAAAAAGGACTTCTGCAGGATTAGGTACATTGCCTGCACGTGGTGGTGGTTATATCGTGGATACATTACTTAATTGTACACTTGATTCTAGTGAGAATGGTGCACGACCAAAACCATGCCCACCCTGTCCGGGGGAGAAGGGTGAAATGCATGTGGTAAGTTGACACAGGATAGTTGCCAAATTTAAACTTCAGCTTGGTCCTTTGAGGTATCTGATCTTCCATGTTCATATGCTTTAGGTTCCTGTCCAGTTGCCTCTTATTTCAGCTTTCAGTAAAATTAAAGTATCCATACCTCCTGATCTTCGGCCACTTGAAGCCAGGCAGAGTTTATTACTTGCAGTGCAGGAGCTAGGAACTCGATTTCCGCAAGGCCTTCCAAAACTTAATCCTGTTACGGTAACTATTCAAGATATCAAGTTGTAGTTTCCTTTTGTGTTCCATGTACTCAGTCCAATCATTCAATCAGAAATTATCCAAGAACTCTTGATAATTAAAATCTTAATTAAAGATCAACTCTACCAAGTCTAGCAACAAAAAGAGATATAAATAAGTATTAACCTATCCTCATCGGAGAATCATGTTTGTGAATTAGAATTTTAGTGAAGCCCTAATAATTTATTTAAACTCGAAATAAGACTTAGTGGCCAGTGAGCCTAGTTTGGCATTGTGGTTGAAAGCAATCACAATTGGAGACCCTTTGCTGCTTTTGTGATTTCGAACAAATTTACCTCAATTGGGATTTTAATCTAAATATTGTATCTAGTTTGCATTTATTAGTAGATAAAACTTTTGGTAATTGAGATGGAATTCATTTTGATTGCAATGCTAATTTAGCCCTAATATCATTCCAACTAAAATGAAAATTGCCAAAATTATCCTAGGGGCACATGTATAAGAAAAAAACTACGAATCTACCTTGTACATGACAATAGGCACTAGCCCATATTCACGAAATAGAGTGCAAAATTGCTAGTTCAAATTTTACGAATGTGAAATTAACAAAGCATCTGATTTCCTGGCTGCATTATCTATAGTAGCTGTCACTTAAATAGCATTTCCACCGTATTTTGTATCCATTCTACATTTTTACTCTTCATCGTCCTTTATTGCTTTTAAGTATGCTCTCTATTCTTATTCCCTATGAGCATCATACATACGAGTAGTAGAAGCGCTTTAAATTCTAAATTATGTTCTGGCGAGAGAACCTTGGGTAAGTAAAAACTTATTGCTGATTTATAATGATTCGCAGGACATGAAAATTGAAGATCAGGAAATTGTTGAGTTAGTCAAACAAATTGAGGATCATGAAAAGAAGTTGTTTTCTCACCCACTCCACAAGGTTTGGCATACCACTTCGAATTTGGATTTCTGTTTCTATTGAGAATAGGCTTGCATATGATAATAGATACTGGCATGTAGTTCTTTGAAGATATCTATTAGCTGTTACTCTTATTCTACTTCATGCTTTGTAGTCTCAAGATGAGCATCAAATTAGATCGTTTCAGCGGAAGGCAGAGGTGAATCATGAGAATCAACAGCTCACGTAAAAAATGCGTGATTCCCAGGTATTGTATTTGCATCATTAATGTGGATGTCACATGTCCCTCTGTTTAACTGACATGCACAAATTCATTATGTGCGGGTTTTTCTTCTCCCTATGTTGCTTAGAATTGAATGTCTTTTGTAAAGCTCTTTACTGTTCAGATATTGTGATTTTGATTAAAGTTTACTTTTCCTCTTGCAGCTTCAAAAATTCCGTGATGAACTTAAGAATCTTTCAAGGGTCCTGAAGAAGTTAGGCCATATTGATGCTGATGGTGTTGTTCAGTTGAAGGGACGGGCAGCCTGCTTGATAGACACTGGAGATGAATTGCTTGTAACAGAACTGATGTTTAATGGTGAGTTTGAACTACTGTTGCCCAATCCAATTTGTCGTGCATATGATCTTTTCTTATGAATAGGTATTTTTCCTTGCCAGTTGGAGTGGCCCAAACCTCATTTGTTGGTTTTCTTTACAAAAGTGAAAAACACATGTTAGCTTTATGGGAATTCTTATCTCATTTGTCGTGCATATGATTTTATGATCTCTTGCATGTTATAGGAGGTTAAATAAATAAATAACACTTGCACCTGAACCTGTTTCTTTGTTGAATCATCAACTATTCAAATTAACTTACAGAATATGCATCAATACGGGACTTCTGAAGTTTTCAACAGGATGATTTTCATAGCTTGTTATTTAGTCACTGCATACATGTTCAACTTATAGAACTAGTATGACAAATCTTTAAGCTTGGTGTTTTTGAGTTTTCTATTGCGCCTATAGTTCAAACAAATTTTAATCAGGTACATTCATCGATATGGATCATCACCAAGTAGCAGCCCTTGCAAGTTGTTTCATTCCGGTAGATAAATCAAGTGAACAAATACAGTTGAGGACATAGATTGCTAAACCATTACAGCAACTCCAAGAAAGTGCAAGAAAAATAGCAGAGGTTCTTCACCTGTCAAGTTCTCTCATTCATATACATCATTTACTTACCATGAATAAGATAATTAGAAGCATTTGTTACCGGTTTCAGATACAACATGAATGCAAATTGGATGTAAACATCGACGAGTATGTAGAATCAACAGTGAGACCATTTTTGATGGACGTTATTTGTTGTTGGTCAAAGGTTAGTGCTTCTTCTAGGAAAAGTTTGATGTGTTCAATATTTGCATCTAGATTCATTTTAAACTTATATTTGGAAATTTATTTCCACTATAATTGATCTGTTTGGGGATATTGCTGCCTTCTTCAATTTGGAAATCTATTTCCACTATAATTCATCTGTTTTTTTTTGGCTTTAATGGGGGTTTGATTGTTTTCCTCAGGGTGCAACTTTTGCAGAGATAATACAGATGACTGATATATTTGAGGGTAGCATTATTAGGAGTGCTAGAAGGCTTGATGAGTTTCTGAACCAGGTAATGGGACCGAAACTGAACCTCTATCTATATTTTTTTTTCATCATTCAACTAAATGAAATGTAAAATATAAGAACGCGAAGTGCCTTTTTTGTCTCACGTAAGGAAAGCAAAGCAAAATGTTAACATCGACATCTGGGCCTCCATATTTCCTGAAACCTGGTTCTCCCCGAATTAAAGAATTCCTTTTTGGGTGAATCATTTTGCGCCATTGTTTATGAAACAACTTATCTTTAATATAAAAAGGTAAAAATTTAAGTGTAAAATTAATTTTACACAAACTTACATATTTATGTTATAAAACTTAAATCTTAAATTTTTAATCTTAATTTTACACTAAATTTTAAACACTAACTTTAAATATTAAATCTTACGACTTAAATCCTTAAATTTTAAAGGCAAGGAGTTTTTTTCCATATAAAACTAATAACAAAATGAAATCTCAGTGCAGAATAATATTTAGTATTCACCACTTCTGACATTAACTACATCGGATATCTTTTGGAAATCATGACTCGTGACATCAATACAAATTTAAAAAAAATAAAAAGAATAAAATATCCACTAGGTCTCATGAATGCACCACTACGAATGCGGATAAACTTGTGGGTTTGAACCCCCAACATTTGCTTTGAAAAAAATAATTGCCAAAAATATTTGAAAGCAAGTCGATGTAATTGCAGCATGAAGTCGCAACAGATTACTAAAATTTGTACATGCAAAACGTACGAGTCCACCACCATCAACACTTAAACCATCCGTACCTACATAACACCCCAGTCCAGCCAGCCCATTACATGTAAAGAATACTATATATTCCAATAGACTTGAAGTTCATCAGTCTCTAATATTTTTTTTTATAAATAATAGAAGTTATGAGTTTCTTTGCTTACTTCTATCACTGCTTCCGTGGTCACCACGAGTTTGTTCTCCTCGTCTGTCATGGTTGTCTAGGTCCTAGGGTTTTCTGGAAATTATCAAGACACAAAATTGGGCTGGGGCTGGGGATGGGACATTGCATCACATTATATAATCCTCCGAACAGCAACTTTTCCTACTATCTGCTTGCACAAATACAACATTTTACGAATCGTTCACTTCTTTTATCACAAAAGCCAGACAAGTTACAAAGGTAACCAAATTAAAAGCCCTCAGATGACAATGCTGCTAGTATAAAATAGCAAACGAGATTCAGAAACCAAATGAACAGTATTCTTGGATATCCGAAGCCTATTTACTGGCAATGTCATCATATGACATTATACAAATTCAAACATCTATTCGTGTCTGAATAAGCACCATAGAAGCTATGCAAGAAACTGCTTACCAACCATGACACCTTAATTGCACTAGAGCTTTTAATAGCTTAAGTAATATGTCAAAATGATAAATGAGGCTAGAAGAGATGCATATAGAAAATATAACAGTCAAAAGCCAGCACATATAAATAGTGCAAAGGCAACTTACCTCCTAACGCGCAAATCAAAACATTCCATGATTTCTTCTTCCAGCATCAATATCTACAAAAATTTAGATCTTGCAGGGGAAAAACAGAAGAATACTTCATCTACACAACTTGAGATGAAATATTTGCTGTCAGAAGTGTTCCCCGAAATCCTTCTTCAACATTTTCAACATTCATTTTCTGGTCAGAAAGTTCATCTGTGCACCACAAAAGGATCAGCAAACAATGTCCATTCATTAATGAAATACTCAAGTAATGAATCTTAGAATGGAACTAAATATCTGTGGGCATGTGTATATAAACTAGTCATATGTTATATAATGTATACAGAAGAAATATATAATATATAAAATAAGGAAAGGATAAAGATCTAGTAGAAATAACTGAAATAATAACTTGATGCATAGTTTTTTAGAAATGTTCAGGAAAAAAGAGTGATTTAATACTAAATAATTAAAAAATTTGTATTAAAAAATTAAATTACTATCATAACTTATAATTATGTTACTTTTTTTATGATTTTATATTATGTATTTCCCCTTACTGAGTTTGTTTTTGATAAAGCCTAATTCTAATCCTACCTAGAGGGGAGGGGAAGGGGAGACTCTAGGAGAAGGAAGGGGTGCCCCTTACTGAGTTGGTGCCACATGACTTGTGACTTTAAACTTAGCCAGTGAATAAATAATAATTTTTATAATAACTATGCTCCATACAAAATGGCATGTGGAGTTGAAATTACTAGCATACCCATAACCAATAAAATGTTGACATGGAGTATAGTCAGAATCACATGCAATGTTTAATGTCAATTCAATGTCACCTACCACTAGTGTTTTCTTTTGGATGGTTGGGGTGGGAAGCTGGAATCCAACTACGGTACAGGAAAATATATTGTAGGTGATATATGCCAATGGTCACGATGATAGTCATCCACAATTTTCCTTTTGGAAAACAATATTCCAGAATCAAAATACTTTTCAGCTTGATAGATTTAATGCTGCTGAAGCTCATATCTATTTCTAGCAATATTTTGTATGTCTTCACTCTTCATAATTAAATATCGAACAGCATCACTCCACATACCTAGTAGACTTATTTTTTTACGTCCTCTGGGTTTCTGTAAGACGGGTTCTATAAAGCGTTTGGTTTTTAACCTTCTCAGAACGAGAAAATTCAACATAATTAACTTTTTTTTTAAAAAAAAATCGATATAACAAGAACTCTCATGTACCAAGTCAGGTTCTTATGCACAACGTATTCATGCTGGTTGAAGTTTTAGAGCACAAAACTATAATAGAAATCAACATGCTGTACCAAGAATTTGTCAAATCCCTGATTGCAGTAAGGAAGCTAAGGACATTAAAACAGAAAACAGTTTCAATAGTTTCTTTTAAACCACATCCAACCGAGGGGCAAAAATGATAAGAGAAGTTACCAGCAATATCTCGATCTTCATGGATTTCAGAATCTTTCACCCAAAGCCTATCTCCAGGAAATATATTCATATCAGCAAGAGTAGCAGTTTCCTGATCAATTGTTCGGGATCCTTTGTGAAGTACTTGATTTTCCTTAACAACCTATATATAGTGATTGTCAATAAGTCTGCTATTGAAATAAAACCTATTTTCCTATAATTGACAACAAATGCTCATTACAAATGCATCTAAAAGAAATAAGACGAATATAGCAATCTCACAATTTCAGGTAGACAAATCAAGCAAACCTTGTCAAAACAAATAATATTAAGAAATTCTCAACAGCCACACTTTCAAACAAAGATTGATATTTGGTCCAAAAAGATCAAAGATTGATATTAAACCAAAATTAATGGCAGGCTCAAGCTAAATCATATGTAACGAACTCCGGCAAAAACTTCATTTCTACATATTGAATCAAAATTTTCCAAATAAATGATTTTAAATTCAACAAAGCTAATTGGCAACAATTGAGTAATTCAGGAAATAAATACTGCTTTGCATGATAACCTTCTAAATTTTACAAGTAAATAACATACCGTAATAAGAGTGGCAAGATTGTGAAGGTCAATGCAACTATATAAATGGTTCGTATAAAATTAAGATTTTATCAGCTCAACAACAATAGTTCACCAAAAATATAGTGTTAAGGAAATTGTAGGTAAAAAATGGTTCGTAGACGGAGACAAGATTGTCAGCCCCAATTAAGGTTGTCTGAAACATAAGAACACGAAGTTCTAGACAGAGAAAGGGGAATACATGTTCACGGTTCTGCAATATAATGCTATCTAATTAGTTGGGAAAATGAAGCACACAAATCAAGCACAAGTTTTTGAAAAATATCATAGCTAAATTCCACAAAATTAACATTGCATACCCCAAGTGATTCCCATATCATCATTTTCAACTGGTATATTGATGTAGTTGCAGAAACTTTTAAGTTTACAAAATTTCCACTGTTTGTCCTCCGAGAACGCTTGGAGGTTCTTCGATCAGGCTCAGAGGACTCAGATGCTTGTAAGATTGACTTTGGAGCTTCTTTTCCGCGTACAAGATAAACATAAATTTCTTCATCAGCATAGTTAAGCTTTTGCATCAACTCACAGCTTTCTCTTTCTCCAATGCACTCCTCACATACCTGGAAATACCAAGTCATTCAAACTTACAAATATAAGAGTACCGGCAGCTGAAAATGCAACCATGTGTAGGATAAAACTTTTACCATAAATCATACCCCAGATTTGATGCAAGTAATATGAAACATCTTTAAGCATTATTAAATATAAAAGTAATCTTTAAGCACCAAGTGCATTCATTTCTATGAAATTGTCTCCTCAACAACCACGACCAGCATGTCATAACTTGCCCTGCCACAAGAGCATCTGGCACAACACCCAAAAAGTTCTATGATCCACCAAGGCAATCATACAAAATAATTTCTGAAAGCACTATTTACATTCATTTAAATGAGGATGGCAAGTCCTCCCAAGTCTCAACAGCCTCAGTAGATGTTGCAATCCCAGCCAGTATTACATTATTCAAGTTTCATAAATCATAACATCTGAGATCTCTCAGAATGTTCAAATCCTATGAGCAATAAATCATTCTTGCCCTTAAAATTACGAGGAACCTTTTACAAACCAAAAGATTTAAAAGCAAATATTTCCTTCTCCCACCGTCTATTATCATATTTTCAATTATCACTTCTTGAATGCATAAAAACTAATCTGTTTATTCGAAGAAAAATAAACAATTAAAATATATAAAGCATTTTCACTTTCAATTTTTTTTCTAGTTCTTCAATTTGGCATCTTTCTTTCTTGCATAGAAAGAAAACGATCCAGAAATGCCTCGGGATGTGCAAATCACATTTCATAACAGAAAGTTAACAACACCAACAACCACCACTTACCTACACAAGAAAAGTAACTTTTTTTTCTGTCAAAATAGTAATTATAGTATCAGATAAATATCATCAATTTTAACTCCGGAAAAAGAATCCAATGTTCATGAATTATAGAACAAAAAAATCTACAATCATCATAGATCATGAAGAAAATTTCAATGTTACCTCCGGGCAGGTCCTAAGCACTGGTTGTGTAGACTCGATCTCACTATTTACTTCATTTGAAAGATCAAGCTGCTGCTCACATATTGTCATGTCCACACAGCATCCAGCCAAATCATTAGAGCTACTGAGCTCAATCATAGCAGATATACCATTCTCCTCGGTACCGCCCCATTCTTCACAAAAGCATTTCCAGTCATGCTCGGTGATAATGGTCAACCTATCTGTCTAAAATCCAAAGATAAGAGACTTTAAATTTTGAACTAATATTTTAGATGAAGAAGCAAATTAGATATTGCAACATATACATAATTAAAAATAATAAATAGCACTAGTAGGTATCATTATCTTCAGATTCAGCAACATGTGTATCATTATCTTCTGATTCAACAAAATGTGTGCGTGTGTAAAACACTAGCATACTTACAGAAGAACCCTTCTGAAAAAAGGAACCACGTTTGTAAGACACTTTAGGTAGCCTCTCCAGAAGGCGTAAATGCTGATGAAAACAAATGATGAAGAAGGATATTACAACCATTATCCTCATGACTAATAAAATAAAACAAAAGAAAAGATCACAAACTGAAAGCAATATAAGACCCAATGATCTACAGATAAAAATTAAACTTCAGACAGCAGACTCCTCCCCATAAAAGGGCTAAAAGACAATTTTAACTATAAAGTGGTTGTTGGCCCATTCATAAGTTCATAAATTCAGAAATTTTCTTTAACTAACTACTGCAGAAAAATATCATTATCAAAGAATAGAAAGCATTAGAATGCACGTCAACAAAGGTTGGTTACTTCCCACCAAACCAAGGCCTAATCCCAATATATTTGGGGTTGGCTAAAATTTAAGCATGGGGTGAGAAGACACTCAAACCACAACAGTAAATAAGCACCAATCCTAATTCCTAGGCAGGAAAATATCATCTCCAATAGCACTAGACTATATAAAAAGTGTTGTTTGGAAAGTTGCAAGTGACCTTTTCACATTTAAGCAAACTAATGATGTCATCAAGAATTTCAGGTTCCATAGATGAACTATGTTTGCTGCTAGTACTGATGTAGCTCCTCCATTTTGAAAGCCAAGAAGAAGGCAGCAAGTAGTACTTGCAGTTTGAAGACAGTGGGATACTCTTGCCCGTGGCTAATTTTTCATGGTTTTGACGCTGTTTAAGCTTCATTTCTCTGCAGCATGAACAACAGAAGTCAATCAACCATGAAAGCAGCAGAGAGCAGCAAACTGCAAATGAGAACCCACTTCAGATAACCTTCTAGAATCCTCCAAGCATGCAACTTCTGAGAGTGCATTGCTGCACTCGGGACACTCTTCAGAGTCGGAAGGAAAAGTTGGACAACCTGAAGGATCGTCAGGTTTTACTGTAACTGCATCTTCATAAAAGAAGAGCCATAACTTCTCAGGAACCAACAATCGCTTAGAACCAGCAGCTTGTTCTGGCATCAGGTACCCATGAGGACACCTAATTGACATTGTTGGTCCAGCATCAGCTTCACTAGGTGCATCAATGTTCTTTCTTTTCACCCACTGTTGCAGCCTACAAGTTGAAAACGTTCAGCATCACTATAAAAGTGAAACTAAAAGGCTAAAAGGTGCAGTTTTTCCTACAACCGTCAGATGAAGAATAAGAAGAAAAGGACCCTTGCCCAAAATAATATAATGCAGCCAAGCATGGTAATCAAAGCAGAGAGCGGAAATAAAAAAGAAATGGATGTAGTCATACCATGCCTTGGAAACATAGTAGGCTCCATCTTCACACTTGGACAAAAGTACATCTGTACAAAAACACTTGCATAACAACTATTAGTTTTACAATTTGATGAAAGAAAAAAAAAATAGCACATTTGCAGCAATGACGAAATAGAGTTACTGTTAGTTAGTATGCATAACCGTGTGTTGTAAAGAGTTTTAGATAGAGTAGAAGTTGTATGTTATCTTTACTTTATCTTAACTAGTAGTTTGAATTTTAAATTTGATCTTTGTAAAGGATAAAAGTCTTATCCTATAGGTTAACCACTTGGTGTTAAACACCTCTGTAAAAGTCTATATAATAGACTCTCTTTCACTAATGAAATATAAGAAAAACACAGAGAAAAACTCTGTTTCTCACATGGTATCAGTTTAGGAGCCGATCCTATCTCTCTCGTCTTCTCCTTTGCTTAATTTCCATGGCCTTTTTCGAAACCACCACATCAGAAATTAGTTCCCAAAATAACTCTCGTGCATCTGAATTTCAGATCTCAGATGCCTCTCTTTCCCCAATCACATCCTACAAACTAAATGGGAACAATTACCTTCAACAGTTTTTGGCCATCTCACCTCTAAATCTTCCTATTTGCCTTATCGGCTAGTGAAGGTAGAATTTCTGTTTGGCCACTTCAAATCCTCTATCTGGATTATAGATTTCTGGTGCCTCGACCATATGATGAGGCAACCTTCAGCTATTTCGCACCTTTAACCATTGCAACTCTAAAACCTCCATCAAGGTTGCAGATGGGTCTTTGTCCCAAGTACAAGGAAGTGGCGCTATTCAAGTGGGTGATAAACTGGTTTTGCCTCATGTGCTATATGTTCCTAATCTTGCCTACAACTTGTTATCGGTTAGTAAGTTAGTTCAAGATACTAAATGTGATGCTCACTTTGGAATTAATGGGTGTGTATTTGAGAGCAGGGGCTCGAAGAAGGTGATTGGCGGTGCTAGGCTATCAATGGTCTCTATATTCTTGATGAATTACCACCTTTGATTGCTTGATTTCACGTTGCTTTAAGACTTCATCTTCTTCTTTAAGTAACCACGATGATATTATGTTGTGGCATCTTAGGCTAGGACATCCAAATTTTGTGTATCTTTCAAAATTGTTTCCCAAGTTATTTAGCAATAAAAAGCCTCATTCTTTTAATTGTGAAGTATGTCAAATTGCTAAACATACTAGGCAAACATATGCTCCTTCCTCATTTACACCCACATCTCCTTTTTCTATAATCCCACGGTGATATTTGGGGTCCATCTAAGGTAAAAAGCATGCAGGTCTAGGTGGTTTATTACCTTTATTGATGACTATTCTAGGACTACTTGGACTTTCTTAATGAGGAAAAGCGAAGTTGCGTCAATTTTCAAAACTTTCTATCAAATGATTGAAAATCGGTTTGACAAGCGTATTAAGGTTGTGAGGAGTGATAATGGGAGTGAATACCTTAGTCAATCTCTTAGGTGTTATTTTTGGGGAAAAAGGCATTTTCCATCTTACTTCTGTGTCAATACTCCACAACAAAATGGTGTTGCGAAAAAAAAAAGCAGACATCTACTAGAGGTTACGAGGTCTCTTCTTTTTTCAGCCAAAGCACCTAAATATCTTTGGGGAAGCCTTACTTACTTGCCACCTACCTTATCAACAGAATGCCCAATAAAACCTTGGGTTTTGCGGTACCAATGAAGTCTTATTCAAACATTTTCCTCACTTTAAACCACTTTCATCATTATTCCTCTTAGGGTATTTGGCTGCCTGACTTTTGTTCATGTGCATGATAAAAAATAAGTAAGTTGGACCCTAAATCAATCAGTGTGTGTTTATAGGATATTCCTCTAGTCAAAAGGGTTACAAATGCTATTCTCCTATTTCTAAAAAGACCTATGTCTCTTTTGATGTCACTTTCTTTGAGGATAAACCATATTTTGAGGGTGAACTTGGGGAGAAAAATGAGAATTTCAGCCCTTTGTTCCTTCACCTTCCATCATTTCTCCTCTACCAGACATTCCTTTCATATCCTATCTGAAGAAACCACACGAGCAGAAAATACTATGCCGTGAAATGCACTCTCCTCATACCAACAAATCACCAAGTCCTTGTACAACACCTCTTCCCGGCACCTAGGGCTGCGGCACAAAATTCCCCTACTCTGTGCATTCACGGTAAACAGATGATCAATTTAAGGTGTATACGGGAGAAGAAGAGCCCCTAATGAAGTAAATAACCAGCCTAGCACTTGTCAAGAACCGGACTCAAGTCACATTTTTCTTGAACCAGAGCTTAAATCCTGCTCTTGTCGAGATTGAAGGTAACATTCCTCCTCAAGATTCTAGTGACCTTGATGACTTTCCTATTGCTATTAGAAAGGGAGTAAGAAAATGTACTATGCACCCAATTAACAAATTTGTTGCCTATGGTAAACTTCAGCCCAATTTTAAGGCCTTTCTGACCCGACCCTAAGCGAGTGTCTGATTCCTAAAAGCGAAGAGAGGAGGCCTTGAAGAATCCCAAATGGAAGAAAGGCTGTCCGAGGAAGAAGTAAGGGCACTTGAGAAAAATGAGACATGGTGTTTGACGAGATCTACGAGAGAGGAAAGAGGGCTGTTGGATGCAAGTGGGTTTTCACTATCAAGTACAACTCGGATGGGAGCATTGAAAGGTATAAGGCAAGGCTGGTGGCTAAAGGTTTTACACAATCCTATGGGGTGGATTATCAAGAAACCTTTGCACAGTGGCTAAATTGAATACTATTAGAATCTTCTGTCCATCCATAGCTGTAAACAAAATTTGGAAATTACATCAACTAGACATCAAAAATGCCTTTCTCAATGGGAGTCTCGAAGAGGAAGTATATATGCAAATACCACACGGCCTAGAAGGTAAAGCGACTAGAAATACGGTGTGCAAACTCAACAAATCCTTTGTATGGACTTAAACAATCTCAAGGGCCTGGTTTGAGAGGTTTGCAAAGGCTATGGTAAAGAATGGATTCAAACAAAGTCGGTGATCACACCTGTTGAGAAAGGTTGCAAGAATGGTAAAATAACCTTATTAATTGTGTATGTTGATGACATAATTATTACAGGGGATGATTGTACTGAAATTGAGAATTTGAAGATTGTTCTTGCCACAATTTGAAACAAAGGACTTGGGAGTCTAAGGTATTTTAAGGTATGGAAGTAGGAAGGTCAAGAGAAGGTTTAGTCATCAATCAAAGGAAGTACATCCTAGATCTTCTTCGTAAGCTGGGATGCTTGGATGCAAGCCGGTAGAGACACCCATGGACCCGGGGTTGAAGTTCAACAAAAAGAAAGCTGGTAATCCGGTTGACAAAGAATCCTATCAGCGGTTAGTTGGAAAACTAATTTATCTTTCTCTAACAAGGCGGACATTGCCTATCGGTGAGTGTTATAAGCCAGCACATGAGTGATCCTCGAGAGAAGAACATTTTTGGAAGCGGTTAACGAGTGCGAGGTACCTAAAAAATTCACACAGTCTTTGGGCTAATTTTCAAGAAAATTCCAGACGAGCAGTGAAGGTATACAGTTCAAGCTAGGCGGGAGAGCTCAGCGATAGAAGGTCGGTTAGTGGATATTGTGCTTATGTTTGGGGCAACTTGGTTACTTGGAGAAGCAAAAAGCGGTGTGGTGTCAAGGGTAGTAGTTTGGCGGAATTTAGAGCATTAGCTCTTGGAATATGTGAAGGAATGTGGATAAAGAGGCTTCTCAAAGAGCTAGAGTTGGATGAAAAGGCGAGTTCGAGATCTATAGTGACATGACCAATCAGCAATGAGTATTGCTAAGAAATCGGTGCAACATGTGAGAACCAAACACATTGAAATAGATAGGCACTTTATCTATGAGAAAGTAAATGGTGGTATTGCACAGCTAAACTATATTCCTACGAAGCGGATAGTGACATCTTTACTAAGGCACTTCCAAGAGTTATTTTTGATGAGTTCACATCAAACTGGGTATATACAACATATATACAGTTTGAGGGAAGTGTTAGTTAGTATGCATAACCGTGTGTTGTAAAGAGTTTTAGATAGAGTAGAAGTTGTATGTTATCTTTACTTTATCTTAACTAGTAGTTTGAATTTTAAATTTGATCTTTGTAAAGGATAAAAGTCTTATCCTATAGGTTAACCACTTGGTGTTAAACACCTCTGTAAAAGTCTATATAATAGACTCTCTTTCACTAATGAAATATAAGAAAAAATTACAAAATATCATAACGAGGACTAAATTGAGAAATAAATTACAATTATTTAAGTCTAGCAATGAATATGTCCACATCTTATAAATTACAATTATAAGGCCGAGTTCAAATAAATTGTGGTAATTGTACTTACGGTGGACAAATATTATCGACCCATTGACGAAGCCAATCTGTGGAAATCCAATAGAATGGTTCTTCAACAGAATGAAGCAGAGCTTCGAGATAGCACCGATCTCACTTCTGTCTCCTTTCGGCTATGTGCTTTAGTTCACTTTCCTTTTTCAATTTGAATTGTTCACAAGCATCAACATACGATGAATTCAAGTTTGTTATCTCTCGACAAAGATGAGACGGAAGCAAAATTCCATCATGTAAGAAAACTGCATCCCCTTCCATTTCCATGGTGCTGGAACCATTCTTCATAACACAACTAAGATTGTACATCAGCATGTAGGCATCCGTAGATGAAAACATCTCTACATGACACCCACCACTAGATTCTTCATGTTGCAGCTTAATGGGATCCAAATGATTTCCATTTGCACTGCCATCGACTACCATGCAAGACGAATGAACTGGATCGATTCGATTAGATTTAGTATTGGAAGTTGAAGAGCCTTCCCCAAATGGATGATGGCCCAAGTTTGAGACGTTCTCGTCATCAAACTCCCACCACTGCCCTGTATTCTCATCCTTAATATGAGCTATGTAATGGCCGCTGTTTGTGGCAGTTCCTTTGTGAATAAGAACTGCTGACAAGTCGTATATTAACTCTGCTGCAGAAGGCTTCGACACCCTCCCCCGCATATCTAGCTTTCCAGGAAAAGAGAACACAGAAGTAATCTTCTTCTTTGACGTAGTCTACTGACACAATGAAGCAAAGAAAACATTAAAGTGTTATGACTGTTTGATGAACCATGCTATTGACAGGAGCTTCTGCTACAGACAACACAAAATGGAATTGGCTGTGCATTGAATCAAAGGTTACAATAAAAAGGAAAAGATCTGCCAAATTAATTGTAAAATGTTAAAGCAGAGGGCAAACTGATACCAAATACACCACCGGTTACCTTTTGAAGGAAATCATAGCGCTTAAGCTGGAAATTAAGCACATCAGGCGGTGAGCGCGACTTGATCTGCGAGAAGCATCAACTCTTGTGTTGCATGACTCACAAAAATATTGGTTATCGCCATGCAGCTCTTCCACACTCGGTAATCGTTAAACTCGTTTAGAGTCTTGAGCCCTTGACATTCAACTCAAGCTCATAAAAATCTTCCATCTTTGAAGAAGCTTCAGAATCTTTGCCACATTTTGAGCACCTATGAAAGCAGGATAATACATAAAACACATTCGTCTACCTCAAATTTAGTTACATCCATATGATCAATCATAAGCTTACAGTAGCAAATACCAATATACCATAGGCAGGAAGACCATGTATATACATACATGCATGCATACATATATATATATATATATATGATGTAAGAAAATGCATGGATGAATAAGGTAAAATGCATACCACAATACAAATTACTAACACCAAAACAACCAATATATTAACAAATAACCACACTATGGAAAGTGGATACAACTAAATTAATGAAATGTTTAGAGGTAGATGCTATAACACAGGAGGTTTGTAAATGGTAGGTGATTGATAAAGGCTGTTGAATCATGCACCTCATATAATGTAGGTTAATATGTAAATAATAAGAGTTGTAAGTCAATTCTAACTAAGTAGTTTAGAAGAGTTGTAAGTCTATCCTAACTAAGTAGTTTAGTTAGAGTCTAACTCTATCCATATAAGGGATAAGAGTCTTAGCCGAGAGAATTCTACTCAATGTAAAACACCTTGTAAAAGTCTATAAGTAGACTTATTTTTTTCAGAATCGAAATAACAAGAGTAGAAAACTTCTCTAACCCTATTTTCTACATGGTATCGATTAGGAAGATCCTACCTATCCAACAACTTTTTTTTTTTCCTTCCAGTCTCTCCGTCGATCAAAACCTTACATTTTCAATGGCTCATTCGGACCCTCCGCTTCAAATCAGTTCTCAAAATCATCCTCGCCCCTCCGAGTTCCGACTTTCAGATTCATCTCTTTCTCCAATTACATCCTACAAACTAAATGGAAACAACCATCTCCCTTGGTCTCACCAAGTAAAATTTTGTATATTACAGGAAGAAGGAAAGCTTCCTATCTCTCGATTCAATGCCTATTCCAGAAGAATCTGATCCAGCCTATTCTAACTGGTTGAGTGAGAACAACATGATTATGTCATGGCTAATTAATTCCATGGTTCTGAAGTTGGGGAAAATTTCATGCTCTACTGCATCGCAGAGAGATATGGAGTGCGGACCCGGGGATACATACTCTAGTGTGGATAATACACGAGAATTATTTGGGGTTGAAAACCAGTTAAGGATCTCGGACAAGGAGATTTGTGCAGTAGTACGATATTTTGGAGTTCTCACTAAGTGTTGGCAACAAATCGATTTATATGAGGCCAATGAGTGGAAGTGTTCGATGATGTTAACTTCTTTAGTAGAATAAAAAATCAGAGGAGAATCTTTCAATTTCTTTCTGGACTTAATGGTGAGTTTGATGGGGCAAGGAGCAGAATTTTGTCTACTAAACCTCTACCATTGGTTGGGAGGCCTTTTTCGAGATTAGAGAGAGAAAAGCGGACTCTCCTTGATGGTACCCGGTGCTCAATGATGATGCTTCTTGGCACCAATTACAAACTCTAATCACGGGAATAAACAAAGGAGGGGGAGACCATGGTGTGAACACTGTAAAAAAATTTGGACATTTGATGGAGCGATCTTTGGAAGCTACATGGAAAACCAAGCAGACTGAAACCCTCTAAATCCAGATTTGAGAAGGAAGCAAATGTTGCATCTACTGAACATAATTCCAGCAGACTTGAGACACACAGATTGCAGAACTTCAACAAATACTCACCAACTATCGTCTAAAACTCATACTCTCGCCTTAACAACATCCGAAGGTAGAATTTCTTGCTTAGCAACAATTAATACCTTACATTGGATAGTAGATTCGGGTGCCTCGACCATATGACAGAAATATGAGTCATTCGTAAAGTATAGCCATCACAAATCTCCTTCCTCGATCAAGATAGCAGATGGTTCCCTCTCAACTTGATTAAAGGGAGTGGCTCTATTGAATTAAGCAAACATATAGTATTATCGATGTACTTTATGTTCCTAAATTAGCCTGTAATTTATTATCGGTGAGCAAGTTGATTAAGGATATTCACTTTGTAATGCTAATTTTTGGGTGATGGATGGATGTTTTTGAGCATGGGGCTCGAAGATGGTGATTGGCGGTGCTAGGCTATCTAATGGCTTATATATCCTTGATGGAATATCCTACGTAACTCCTTCATTCCCAGTTGCCTTCAAACATCGATTTCATCCACAAGCTTAGGTTTGAGATAATATTATGCTCTGGCATCTTAGATTAGGACATCCCGATTTTTTTATTACCTTGCAAAGTTGTTTCCAAATCTCTTTATCAATAAAAATCCCTCTTCTTTTACTTGTGAAGTATGTCGATGGCAAAACATACCAAAAAACCATATGTTTCTTCTCCTTTTAAACCTACTTCACCATTTGCTATTATACACAAGTGATATTTGGGGCCCTTCTAAAGTTTGAAACATTTCTGGGTCTAGGTGGTTTGTGTCTTTCATTGATGATTTCTCTAGGACCACTTGGACATATTTAATGAGAGAAAAGTCTGAGGTTGAAGTAATTTTTAAAACTTTTTATCAAATGATAAAAACACAGTTCAATAGAAATATCAAAGTGGTTAGGAGTGATAATGGGAGTGAATATCTTAGCAAGTCTATTAGGTGTTTTTTCGAGAAAAGGGAATTGTTCATCTCACCTCATGTGTCAATACCCCTCAACAAAATGGAGTGGTGAGAGGAAGAATAGACATCTAATGGAAGTAACTAGGTCTCTTTTGTTTTCAGCTAATGCACCTAAATATCTTTGGGGGAAGCTCTTCTCATCGCAACCTACCTTATCAATAGGATGCCTAGCAAGACTCTAGGATTCAAAATACCCTTTGAAGTTCTGTTTCAACATTTTCCACACTTTAAACCATTGTCCTCGGCTCTTCCTCTTGAGTCTTTGGATGCACATCTTTTATTCATGTGCACAACAACAACCGTAGTAAACTGGATCCTAAATCATTAAAGTGTGTATTTATAGGTTTACTCCTCGAGTCGGAAAGGGTTACAAATGTTCTTGCCCCACTAATAGGAAAACCTATATCTCCTTTGATGTTACCTTTTTGAAAATCAACCTTTACTTTTTGGGGGCGACATTTGGGGAGAGACCTAAAGAATCTCGGTCCATACTCGGTCCTTTATTCCTATGCCTATCCTTCCCGAGCCTGCCTTGGATATCATTGAAACTGCTGTCCCTAATCTCTGTAGACACAACTTCTCCACACCCAATACACCTTCTCCACAGCCTAAACCCTCCGGTCCCTATACAACACCTCCTCCTACACTCAGAACTATATCACACTCTGTGACTCCACAACCACCGGAGAAACAACTCAATGTCTATACAAGGAGGAAAAGAAATCAAATCAAGATGTTGGTCACCTAGCACTTGCCAGAACCAGTTTTGAGTTACGATGCTATTGAGACAGGAGGTAATATTATTTCACAAGATTCTCATGTAAACTTAGATGACTTTCCTATTGCTATTAGAAAAGGGATAAGGAAATGTGTTGCTCATCCTATCAATAAATTTGTTGCCTATGGGAAGTTATTATCTGGTTTCAAAGCCTTTCTGACCCGGCATTGATAGTGTGAAGATCCTCAAGATAGTAGAAGAGGCGTTGAAAGTCTGAATGGAGGAAGGTTGTTGAAGAAGAGGTCAAAGCACTCTGAGAAGAATAATACTTGGTGTTTGGTGAGTTACGAAGGAAAAAAAGGCTGTTGGGTGCAAATGGGTATTCACAGTCAAATATCACTCGGATGGGAGCATTGAGAGGTACAAAGCAAGGCTAGTGGCTAAAGGGTTTACTCAATCCTATGGAGTAGATTATCAAGAAACCTTTGCCCCGATAGCTAAGTTGAATACCATCAGTGTTATTATCGATAGTCATTAACAAGGACTGGAAGTTACACCAATTGGACATCAAAAATGCTTTCCTCAATGGAAGCTTGGAGGAAGAAGTATACATGGAGGTTCCACCAGGTTTGGAGGAAAAGACCACGAAGAGGACAGTGTGCAAACTCAATAAATCTTTGTACGGATTAAAGCAATCCCCTAGAGCATGGTTTGACAGATTTGCTAAGGCTATGGTTCAAAATGGGTACAAGCAGAGTCAGGCAGACCATACATTGTTTCGAAAGGTTGCTCCAGATGGTAAGAAGACCCTTCTAATTGTCTATGTTGATGATATGATCATTACAGGATATCTTCAAGAAATAAAAGTGCTAAAAGCTTTCTAGCTAAGGAGTTCGAGACTAAGGATTTGGGAAGCCTTAGGTACTTCTTAGGAATGGAAGTAGCAAGATCGAAAGAGGGGATTGTTATAAACCAAAGAAAGTACATCCTAGATCTACTTATAGAAACTGGGATGCTTGGAAGTAGACCAGCTGAAACTCCAATGGAACCAGGTTTAAAGTTCAATAAAGGTGAAATGGGAATCCGGTGAATAAAGAACCCTATCAGAGACTAGTTGGGAAACTAATCTATCTCTCACTTACGGGCCCGATATTGCATACTCGGTGGGCATAGTTAGTCAACATATGAGTGACCCTCGAGAAGAGCACATGGATGCGGTCAATAGAATTTCGAGATACTTGAAATTTACACCGGATCCGGACTACTTTTCAAGAAACATCGGGATAGGACAATAAAGGTCTACACAGTTCAAGTGGGCGGGAGAATTGACAGATAGAAGATCTGTTAGTGGCTATTGCACATATTTATGGGAAATTTGGTCACTGGAGAAGCAAGAAGCAGCTGTGTGGTTTCTAGAAGTAGTCTGAAGCGAATTGAGCCTTGGCTCTAGGGATATGTGAAGGAATGTGGATCAAGAAACTTCTTATGGAGTTAGAATTGGATGGAAAAGCGCGAATTTGAAGTTTATAGTGATGACCCGGTCAAGAATGAGCATTGCTAGAAACCAAAGACAACAACACGACAGGACCAAACACATTGAGATTGATAGACACTTCATCTATGAGAAGATCAACAACAGGGTTGTATAACTTCACTATATTCCTACTAAAGACCAGCTAGCCGATATTTTCACCAAAGCACTTCCAAGAGTGAGCTTTGAAGAAATGTCATCCAAACTGGGTGTACATAACATATACACACCAGTTTGAGGGGGAGTGTAGGTTAATATGTAAATAATAAGAGTTGTAAGTCAATTCTAACTAAGTAGTTTAGAAGAGTTGTAAGTCTATCCTAACTAAGTAGTTTAGTTAGAGTCTAACTCTATCCATATAAGGGATAAGAGTCTTAGCCGAGAGAATTCTACTCAATGTAAAACACCTTGTAAAAGTCTATAAGTAGACTTTATTTTTCTGTAAATCGAATTAACAAGAGTAGAAAACTTCTCTAACCCTATTTTCTACATATAAACTAATCTAACCCAAGCATAACGAAGACTTAAGACTAAAGCAAGTTTACATTGAAGAAATTATTTGAAATATAGCAACGAGAAAAGCATTCATGGTAACATAAATAAACCTTAATCAGTTATATTTTAGAACAAGGATTAAATGGCATACAATCCCTCTTAAAGTGAAAACTATTTTTTCCTCGATATTGAAGAGTGGGTTTTCTTCACATTTTAGGTTAGTCCTTTTTCTCTCTTATATACGAGGATCTTATAAGCCTCCAAAACAAGTAGAAGGAAGAAAAGTTGCAATAATTCCAATGTGAAAATAGAATATTATAGTTTGCAGACTAGCAATGATGAGATCGATCTTACGTTGTAACATGTGATACACTTCCTCGAAAGAGATCTTGAACAATTGTCCTTGCCTTGGGAACTTCAGAATCACTTAGACATCGCTCAAGCAAAGAAAAAAGTAAGGTCAGAAATTCATGGCTATCCTGTTGAACTCCATTATCTAACTCGAGTGTTTTTATAAATGGCGCGGAGTCGATGAAAGCCATTTTACTGGCATGCAGTTGCGCAAAAAGACGTGCAAGTTGATCTAAGACAGGATGTTTATTCAAAACATCAGGTTCAACAGAGAAAACACCTTGTCGAAATGATTTGTTCATGTACAAGCACTGTAGAATGCTGTTAGCATAGCATGTTGCACCCAGATTTGTAAGACCTGCAGGTGAATGAGCAGAAGCACGGAGATCTTTACATGGATCTGGACCAAGAGCCTGGACAAAATCCGAAGTTTTCTGCCATAAGCCAGTTTTCCGACTTCCATTTGGAGGTGGAGTCAACCCACAAAAACAATTAGGGTTGTCCTTAGTATTCACACGACAGCCCTGACAAACCGGTTTTGTGATCATGTACAGCTGATTTACATCATCATCAGTTATTTCACCAGTCAGATGAATTTTCCTGCAGGAGGAAACAAAATTACAGAAAAAACACCAATATAACGCTTAGCAACTCTCCTTGTGCCCCAGTGGGGAAAAATAAGTAAAACAATGCTCAGTCTTAAATAGAAAACAGATAGTACCTTAATATTTCAGTAGTTGTATCATCATTCTCCACCTGCCTGTTTCTTTTATTTTTACTTCGGGTTGTCGGTCGGCTCATTTTATCATCGACCGACCCTGCTACGGGCACAACAAAGAGAAATCTATCATGTAATGCTGTTTACGGAATAAAGCAAATTTGCAAGTTTAATTGAGAGATTCAGTGTTTGAGCATAAGCATTAAATTCACAAGTCAACGAAATAAGATGATAGAAACAAAAATCCCTAAGAGTCGATATTTGGACAGCAGCCAGCAGAACATCTGTTACCAAAATAAGGAACAGTCTCGCGGCTGCTATTTCATCACCCACCACCGCTAAGGACCTCAATGGCGAGGTGAACAAATTTCACGTCAATAGCAGAGGATCACGGCCGCAAACGGCAGTGTAACGGAAAATAGAGGCAACAACGTTCCCCATTTCCGCTAAACCTAACCCTTTTTTTAAAATTCTTCTTCCCAACAAAGTAAACGGAGAGAGAATACGATGAGACGGAGTAACAAGCAGTAGGACCAAAAACAGGAAAATCAAATACAGACCAGCTAATACAATCCGAGCCAGAACTCCATATCTCATGACTCGAGTATAAATCTTCAAGTTAGGTTTAGGGTTTCGAAAATTACCTTGTTTAATTCTCTAGTCTTCGGTACGTTCTGTCGAAAACTTCAATGCAATAGAGGGATTTGGTCAGGGATTATAGAAGGAGGAGATGGAGTGGGATAGAATAGGTGGAAGGGAAAGACGAAGCTGGGACGGAGCGGTGGCGTGTGGCTTCTTTGGCAAGGATGTGATGAGAGTGGGACGGGAAATTTTCAGGAGAAAAAGATTAAGAATTTTAATGGTTTTTTTAACAAAAGAATTTTAATTAAATACTTGAATTTATACTGCTATAATTTAACCTTCAGAACATAACTGTTTAAAGATTATTATTATTATTAGGCTTATATATTATATTATATCTAAAATATATCAACTTTTTCATATTAGTATTTAAAATATTTTTTTAAATAAGTATTTAAACTATAACTTTTAGTTAAATTAAGTACTTAAAGTATATTTTTTTGTCACAATAAATATTTAAAGTATTTTTCGTCAGCTTAAGTACCTAAAGTATATTTTTTTGTCAAAATAAGTACTTAAAATATATTTTTTCGTTAAAATAGGCACATAATGTATTTTTTAATTAGGGTAATTATTTTATACACAAGTATTTGTGGAAAATTTTGTACACAACCGCCTTAGTTTTAGGGGTTAGGGATTCTATTTAGGGTTTAAAGTTTAGAGGTTTAAGTGTAGTAGTTTTGAATTTAGGGGTTGTTGATAGAATTTTGGGTTTAAGGTTAAAATTTAAGTTTTACAGGTTAAAACCTAAATCCCTACACATATCACCCTGCAACATAAACCCTAAACCCAAACCCTAACTTTTAACACTAAATCCTAAATTCTAACCATGAACCCTAAATTCTAAACCACTGCACTAAAACCTCTAAACTAAAACCCTAAACCATATAATTGAGGCGCTTGTGAAAACAAAAAAATTCTCACTGCCAGTGTATAGGATAATAATTCTTTTAATTAATGTCACGTGACAATTTTTAATAACTTATATAAAAAAATGTATACTTTAAGTACCTATTTTGACAAAAAAAATATACTTTAGATACTTACTTTGATGAAAAAAATACTTTAAGTACCTATTTTGACCAAAAATTATACTTTAAGTATATAGTTTAACCAAAAACCATACTTTAAGTACTTATTTTAACAAAAAATATTTTAAATACTGAAATGAAAAAAACTAATATATTTTAAGTACTAATAGATATATAAGCCTTATTACTATAATGGTCTTGATGTGATTATAGATTAACCTCTTATAAGACTATTACATCCGTAAATAAAATTTGTTCTAACTTAGATTTCAACATCATTTTTTTTGTTGTAACCGGTTGTTGGTTCATGATTTTTTTAATAAATTAAATTATATTTAAAGTAAAAGGATTATAAATAAATTATATCGCTAATATTAAAATTTTACTGCTTAAAAATAAAATATAATAAAATTCTAAAGGTGTAAAAGACATTAAAATACAAAACTTATTACTTTCAAAAGGACTTGAATAATCTTCTCGATAGAATTCAACAAACATCTACTTTAACTATAATACTCTGAGAAGAAAGCAAATTCTTTCATTACTTGTTATTGGCATGTCGACAAAACCACAAAAAATATCAAAAGCATCACAAAGCTACTTATTTTCGTTGCTACGAACGCTCGGTTGCTATTCGTCATACGAACGTTAAACTGTTAAAAAACATGCAACACTATCACAAAAACAGACAAAAATTGTCATGAAAACAGATAAAAAACTATAAAAAAATATACATGATATAAATCTGTCAAAGAAAATCAAAAAATAACAAAATAAACTTTAAAATATGCAAAAAATATTTATCAACAAGCATAAAATTTTATTTATTTATAAACAAAAACACAATAAACTATTAAAATTATCGCAAATAACAAATAAAAAATTCTTCGAAAGGTTCTTGAAAACTTATGCAGAGCAAAAAAAAAAAAAGAAATCGTTCATAAAATTTATTTAAATGGCTATTATATCAATTTGTGAAATTACAACAAAATTGAGTTATGCTTTATTTTATTTTTAATGTTAGTTTAATTAAATTGGTGTTATATTTATCATTTGGATAATTATTTTATGCATCGAAGATAAAATATTTTTTTTACAAACACCTTATATTTAAGGATTATATATTTTATTTAGGGTTTAGGGATTTAAGTACAAGAGTTTTGAATTTAAGGAATGTGGTTAGAATTTATGGTTTATGGTTAAAATTTTAGTGTTTATATATTTAAACCTAAATCTTTAACCATATTACCCTAAACCTAAATCATAACATTAAAATCCTAAATTTTAATCATCACCTTTAAAACCTACCGCTCTGTACTTAAACTCTTACACCCTAAATATTAACCAAAGTCATTAAACTCTAAAACTAAAGCATTTGTAAAAAAAATTGTTCTCTTTTTATTATTTTATAATTAATATTTCTATTAAATATTAACTCTTATTGTACAAGAGTTTTTCAACAAATCAATGGCAATCTACATAAAACTAGATTGGTTTTTGTTAGAGGGAGAAAAACCAAACTAAAAGAATAAAGCCGAAGCTAGGTGTGACTCAAAGGTATCCTATCGATAATGTGGACCATGGCTTCAAGAATAATAAATTCAAATCATTGCTTGAAGCTGCTTCGAGTCAGGAGAACATATTTATTTTTCTTCGGATTCGTTTGAACATCACAATCTAATTATGTTTATAATACGATAGAGTAGAGTTTGAGCTATAAAATATTACATGTTTAAATGTAATAATCTACATAAAATTAGAAAAAACTGTTTAGATTAGAACTGTAAAATTTTTTTAAAAAATTGAATCGTAAAATATAACTCATTAACTCGAATAATTCAAAAAATTGACTAAACTAGACTAGATCGAATACTTATCCAAATTTTACGTGAAAAAAAATATGGTCATATAAACTTTTACTGTAGGTGAACAAAATATGGAATAAGACATGGACGGCTGACTTGAATGGTTGTTGCCCCTAATCCCACAAAAAATACTTTTATTTTATATAGTAAATTTAAAAGGTTTATTAAATAATTAAGAATTACGATACTAATTTCATTAATTATATTTTGTTTTTCAATGTCAAATTATGGTTCCGTCTTGGAAGAAGAGACGAATCAATATTACAAAAGATATGAAAAAATAAGTATAGAAAAAATAACAAGTTGTATTTGATTTTTTTGAATAAACAAATTGTATTTGTTATATATTAATAAATTAAAATTGTTCACTTATTGTTTATTCATGTCACACTCATAATATAAATGAAAGATAATTATTTTCCAGTTGATATATATATTCGACGAACATACGAGTGAAATGGTAAGAAACTTAGATATATTATAAATTATTATTGTTTGGCACTAAAATTATTCTATGTTCTATTAAAAAATATCCACAACTTAGGGAAGGTGTCAACTAAGAATTTTACCCGCTTGCTCTAGATATTGTTGACATTATAAGGATTAATATTAGGGTAAAACTTTGATACACATGCCGTGTAAAATTAATTTTATACAAGCATGTGTATTTACACTATAAAACTTAAATCCTCAATTTCTAATCTTAACCCTAAAAAACTAAACCCCACGCTCTAAACCTTAAACCCTAAATTCTAAACACTAACCTTAAATTATAAACCATACAACCTAAACCCATAAACCTTAAACCCTAAACTATAATCCTAACCCCTAAAACTAAAAGACACGTGTAAACTAAAATTTATACGGCATGTGTATCAAAATTTTTTCCTAAATATTAACCGATATATTTATTAATGTTTTTATTTTAAGAAAGAGAAAGAAACTATATTATTATCCTTATATATATATAGTTGCCAGTAAAATAAAACAATTATATTGTAATTATCATTTTGTAAAAAATGAGCAATATATAGAATTAAAACCAATTGAGAGAGACGAGGAAGAAGACAAACAGATCTGCAATTTTCTATCTCAATTATAATAAGAAATCAATACGAGAAAAATGAAAGGAGAGGAGGATTTCATGTATTCATTTTTTATGTTTTTGTCCATGCTTATTGAATTTAAAAACAAACGATCCTCCATATTCTTCCACTTTTTATTATGATTTAACTCTATTTATTTGTGCATGAAATGATCAATTTGATTGCGATAATAAACTTAATTTGATCTGTAGGCAACATTCGATGGCGGAGGACAAATGCATTTCCGACGTTGAAAAAAGCAGAGAATCCAGCCCCCCGCTGCCGGTAGTCAAGAAGAGGCCCAAGGGAGTGCTCTCCCGCGTTTGGAGCGCGATCTTCAGGACCGGCGGGGACAATTTCGAGAAGAGGCTTGAACACATTACCAAGGAAGAGCATGCTGTTCTCGCGAGAGTGAAAAAAAGATCTCAGGTTTCGAGAGGAATAACCAGACATCTCATTGCATTTTCCATCGTTTTGGAGGTAATCGTAATCTCATCATTTTCTCTCTATTGTGTGCAATTCATTTCTCCACACACTGCTAAATGCTAATAAGTAGTAATTGCTTTGGGAATCATATGCCACTTTCTTGTTCTATTTAATTTGGCGTGTGTCTACAATCCGTCTTGTATTTGGAAAAGCTCATGAAAGATGTCATAGGTGATTATCTTCACATTCTGCAACCAGCATTTTATATTAGCTAGATCGTTAAATTTGATTTTTTTCCATCCATATATGGTTTATGTATCTGCTGTTTACATTTGAATCCAATCGTTGTTGTATCAACTTCTTTCCAGAAAAGAATCCAGGCTTTGATTCTCTATTTTAAGCGTGTAAAAGAGAGGGAAATTGTGGAAAACTGCATCCAATTTCTATCTACCTTTTCAAAGAACTTTCTTCTGGTTTCCCTAGATAAAGATTTTCTTTTCAATTTACAGGTTCTTGCAGTTGCTTATGCCATCATGACAACAAGATCCGTGGATATAGACTGGAAGATGAGGGCATTTAGAGTTTTGCCAATGTTCCTTTTGCCTGTTTTTTCTTCCATTGCTTATTCTACATTTGCAAACATCACAAAGATGTGTAAGTAACACAACTCAAATTCTTATAGAATTTTCATGTTGCAGTTAAATGTGTGGACTAGTTTGGTGTCTTTTCTGTTGTTTATGTTGTTAAATGGCAGTTGGTATTGTATATTTTCAACCAGACTGAATCCTCCCCAATTAGAAAATACAAGGTTCCCCCCACCCCGCACCCACACCCAGAGAAATAAAAGGGTATAGAAACTTGCTGCTGATTTGTTGCATATGACGGCTGATACAATATTGTGAATTATGGTTTTGTTGGTTAGATTCTAGCATTGCCTGTATAGGTATATTACCTAGACCAGAGAAGTTCTAACCTTCTAGAACTTTTCTTATGTGACAGATATATACTTTTCTGTTTTCATGCTATACACTTTCTGATGGAAATGGCTTTAATTCTTGTTTATACAAATTATAACTTACTTTTTATCTAATATATTTGCATCATGTTAATTGATGCATGAGGCTTGCCTCTGGAGGTTTCAACTTCTTTGAAATGTGATTAGACTGACTTGATCTGATTGGCAATTTGAAACCATACAAAAGTCAATATGTTTACTGATTAATATATAATGTTAACTTGTATAGAAAAAATGATCGGATGAGTGTTTCCTATCCCTTTTATAGCTTTGTGACTTTCTTATCCACTTTTCTTGTATTTATTTCACTCTGTCCTTCACTCTTTGAAGATTTTCCAGACCAAATTTCCCCTCTTCTTTAACCTTTTGTTTGTTAGTTATTATAATTATTAAACAGAGAATAGTTTGACTTGATCCAGAATCAAATAACATTGTAGTAAAGTAGCATAATAGTAGTAGCTCCTGTGTCACAAAAATTTGGTTTGATCCAGAATCCTCTCGGTGCATTTTCCATGCGATTTGTTTGGTGAACTTCTAGTGTTTATTTATTGTTTCACCAATGTAAGTCGTTGTTTCAGAATGCAGCCCTTCATTGTTTTATCTATCTTTTGATGATCAAGGTCTCTCTCATGCTCTCTTTAGGTGATTGGACAGTTCATAATTCTGTTACCGATCTTGTCGTGTTAGGCAAAGCTCTCTCTGATTGAAGCACAAACAGCATAAGTGACCTTTCCATAGTTATCCATATTACTATTCAAGATACTTTCTATCTTTTACGTACTTCTTTACATCGGGTTGCATATTCTGTACCCTGGAAGTTAAGCTGCGCGGATGATATTGTATTATGATTTTGATATAATAAGTTCCCACCATTTGTGGTTTCCTAAAATACGGGTAATCTTGTTATTTTTTGATTTTATCATATAGGCGATGAAAAAGACAAGAAAACTCTAGAAAGGCTTCGTGCTGAAAGGCAAGCAAAAATTGATGAACTTAAGGAGAAGACAAATTATTACATTACACAACAGCTTATTCAGGTAATTTAGAAAACTGGTAATTGGTTTAATCAAATGACCTTTTAAGTCCTGTGGCTGAATTTTACCTGAATTTTCTTCTGCTATTACTGCTATGAAACAGAAAGCATGAGGTAAAACCTCCCTGGTACATATTGATGCAAAAAGTATTTCCAAGTGTAAGCCACCTTTTGGATTGTTAGAAGAAGAAATATTTAACTAGGTTAAAGGTAGTATTTAGAGGCTTGTATTATTTTCAATAATTAGGGAAAGAAACTATTACTGGCATTGCTTGCAGAATGAAACAATTTATTGCTTATATGCAATGCACAGAACATTGCAGGGGTGCAGATGCTTTGAATCATCATCTTGAAAAGGTTGCCACTTACCTAAACAATAGGCAAAAGCTTGTTTTAAAGAAAATCTTATGTGATCCAATAGAATGTGAAGCAATGTATAAAGATTTCGTCTTTTCTATTTTCTCAATCTGAAATGAAGAAAATGGAAAATTTGTTTGCTCACGAGCTAGATTATTGAGTATATTTTTGAATGCATGATATTATTTGCAATTCAAACTTATTTGAATCGCTTTGTTGCAGAGATATGATCCTGATCCAGCAGCAAAGGCTGCAGCTGCAACTGTCCTTGCATCTAAATTGGGTGCAGATGCAGGTCTGAAATTCTACATTGAAGATGAATCTATGCCTAATGTCATGGGGGGGAAGAGCTGCAATGTTGAGGTAGGGCCATCAAGTGGACTTCGAAAGCGAAGGCAAAGTAGACCCCATAGTACGGCATGCACCCCTTTGGTTCATTCTGATGATGAATCAACACCTCATTCTCCCGTAGGGAGTGAGGGCTCTCGGGCTTCTGAGCAAGGACAAGTAGTTGTTAATCATTACAATCCACAGGGACCTGCTGTACAGGATGGGGGATGGCTTGCTCGTTTTGCGGCCTTGCTTGTGGGGGAAGATCCAACACAATCATATGCACTTATATGTGGCAATTGCCACATGCACAACGGTTAGTGGTGTTTAGTTTTTCTGATATTATCAATCACCGATTCAGCACAATTGCACACATGTACACTGCAGATTCTACTGTTCTTCCAGAGGATTATTGAACTTCGAACTATATTTCTTTTTGGGTGTTTGTTCAGGACTTGTCAAGAAAGAGGATTTCCCATATATAACTTATTACTGCCCGCACTGCCGTGCCCTGAATAAACCAAAACAACCAATGGAGCCACTTTCTAGATCTAAATCCCTTCCAATGAACCTCATGAAACCAGAAGGAGCTGGCGATGAGGGAGGAAATCCCTTTGGTAGCATGGATGAGGGTGCACTCGCGAGCTACGGCCCTGTGAGATCTAATTCCGAGATTGAGGAAGTGACCAAAAAATTACTGTCGAGTGATCTGGTTGGATAAAATGCATATACTGATATACCCACATGGGGCAATGAAATTTATTAAGGTGTTCTATCTCCTTTGATCTCGTTTGTGGCCCGTAGGTAACGTATAGGAACTTTTTGATCTCCGGGTTTTTGCAGTGGTTTTGGTTCTTGTTTTGTTCTTTGACAAAAACATTGAGATGTCTTACTAGGAACTTATGATTAATACACATGTTCATATAGATGATGAATATTTATTACATACTATAAAGCATGATTAGTTGCATATAAACAATATTTGTATTTGATAAAAACAAATCGTTTGAGAATATATAGACCAAAATCTTTGTTTAAGAAATAGATGCATTTTTATTTTTCTAATCAACCATGAAAGAAAAATGAGTGAATGAACTCTAGACTGGTTTAGATGACAGGTGGGTGCACAGATAGCACATAAAATGTAATTGTGGGGAGAAATCGGTCCAGCTGGTGTGGTATCGAGGCTTCACCCCATGAACCTTTTTTTCTTTCTTTCTTTCACGTGTATTACCAGCCTTGTCATTGGCCTTAAAAGTTGTTTTCTTCATGACCAAAAGGGCTTCCTCTCATCACAGGCTCCTTCAACTTGAGGTTTAGCCTCACCCTGCCGTCCTTGTTTTTGACTATTAACATCTATAATATAGCTAATTCCCGAGTGAAAATAATCGAACAAAAATCGCTAGCAAAATTAACTCAACGAATCATGAACAGCTACAAGTCCGATGTCGGCCATGGTGACGATACTGACAATTTCAAAGAGCCCTTGCTACTCCAACCATCATATGCAAGATTAACATCCTTGCTCTGCGACAAGTTGCGGAGCTTCAGAATAAGCCTCCGCTGGTGGGCACTTGATCACTCCACATGGATAGGCAAATTCCTATCCTATCTAACGTTTGCCTTCCTCGCCGTTTTCGTCCCCATCGCAAGCTCCCTCCCCGTCTGGCTCCAGGTCCCATCCTCTGCATTTCCTATGGAATCCACTGTCTTTCACCTCCTGGTTCAATTCCCCGAGTCAGCCCTGGCATTCTTGGGCTTCTCCACCTTAACCTGCTTCTTCGGAAAATACGGGTTGAGGCAGCTCTTATTTCTCGACGCCCTGCAAGAAGATACGACGTTCGTGAGACGCGGATACACGCAGGAGCTGGAAATCCGACAAGAATTTCTTCAATTCTGGTGATCTCCTGGTAAGTATGTTAACTTGCACTACGTGCTACAACTTTGGTAAAATTATTGTTCAAGTCCTTTTACTTTGGTAAAAATATCATACATGTCCCTATATTATACTATAGAGTGGATTGATGTGTGTGTATATGTATGGGATGGGGTGATGTAGGTATGTCCAACGGTTCAACTGAGCGGTTTCTTCTTGTGCCTGTTGGGTGCGGCGAGAATCACACATAGAGCCCAAGGAATGGCAGCGGTGGCTAGCAGATGGCATATGAGCATGACATGCGCGATGACAGGAGCCGAGCAAGGGAAACAAGTCGACACCTAAATCTAACTGCAATGAAACCGACTCCGACGACTCATCGGATATGTTCATCAGCTTTCCTGCACAACATCCATCCAACTTTCAAACCAGACAAGCTTTAGGTCAGTGACATATGCCAGTTTCTAGTATATATAGTACTAGTACGTAGTAATATATATACACGTATACGTATATAGTATTGTTGAATTTGATTTGTACGTGTGCACGCATGCAGTGTCGTATTTGGCGTATAACAACAAGGGGATCACGTTGTTCGGATACGCTCTAGATCGAGGATTGCTTCACACACTCTTTGCATTTGAGTTCTCCTTGGTGATCTGGATTCTGAGTAAGGTTGTTGTTTTGTCGGACTGATATCGTTCAACATGGAGCTAGCAATCACCAATAAAATCAAAAAACTATATGCTTAAATTACATTATCTAGAATAGTGTATTAATCGGCCTTCATGGTCACTAATGAATGTATTTATCCAGAACGTGTCTTGAAGCAAAACTATTTTTCTTTATTTTTTTGTTTCAAATCGTATTAGTTAACAATATATAAATCAATATATGATACATTAACCATGTATATTTCTAAATATGATGATTAAAATTTGAGATTAACGTGGACTAATGAAATTTGTAGTAATAAGATTAAAAGAAAATTGTCAGTTTACTGGGCATATGTTTCCTTTATGTACATACATTGTTGTATAGACTAAATTTTGCGGACAAAAGTCTTATGTCTTTTTTCGGTGTCCATTCTTATATTTTAACACTAATAAATTAAAATTTTAAGTTTTAACCTTAAATTCTAAATTATAAACCTTATACCCTAAAGATTATACCATGTCTTAACCCTAAACCCTAACTTTAAACTTTAAATCTTAACCCTAAAATCTAAACCTAAAATTTTAATGTCAAAGCATAAATAAAGCATCAAAAAGGCGAAAATTTTCTATTCTGATTTTGCTTGCCCTACCATGTGTATGTCTACCATGAATCAAATATATGATTTGGAGTGAACACCTAAAATTGACGTTAGAAAAGTCACTGGTGTCCGAAAACGACTAGCAAAGCCGCAGTAACGTATGAATATATAAATCAACATGCACGGATATTGGAAGCAAAAGGGAGAGTCCAGGTGGAAGCTAAAGGATCTCAAGTTGCATTTCAATTTTCCACCGCACCATACAATATTTTTCTTATGATGAGTAGACATACCTTTCAGCAAAAGTAGTGGTGGTTCAATGGGCTCAGTTAAAAACAAAATAAAACACTGCATCTAGAGTTACTTGCATTGCATGGTATTAGAAATCAAATACCAATAACTATTAGTTAATTTAACGGGATAAAATATTAATTTTTTCGTATTATGTATTAAAGTACTTTACATTATAACAGAATCCATGCCAATTTAGAGATCATCGAGTGTTGCGGATTCAGAAATATATCTGAGGTCGACACTCATAAAATATCAAATTTTGGGGTGGGAATTGGGTGGGGAATATTCAAAAACCGTAGGGATCCGAACCGATGAGTATGTAGAATAATCGAAATCTTCATCCACGGGGACAGAGACGAGCGAAGTTTATTACCGAAACTCAAATGGGATGGGGACGGAGATTGCTATATCCGAACTGTAGGGATAACCGAACCGTAACCGTATAAATAACCGTAGGGATCCCTAACAACTATCCGTAAGGTTCCCGATATTTTACAAATTTTTTTAAAAAATATTTACTTATTTATCTATATACCCCTTGTACATATCTTAATAAAAAAAATCCTAATTATATTATGGGAAAAACTTTGATATACAGACCGTGTAAACTGTGGGGATACCCCTTGTACATATCTTAATAAAAAAATATTTACTTATTTATCTATATACCCCTTGTACACGGTCTTTTTAGTTTTAAGGGTTAGGATTTTAGTTTAAGGTTTAAAGTTTAGGGGTTCGTGTTGTAGGGTTTAGAATTTAAGGTTAGTGTTTAGAATTTAGGGTGTATGGTTTAGGGTTTAGTTTTTTAGGGTTAGGTTATGAATTTAGGATTTGAGTTTTTATAGTGTATCAAAGTTTTACCCTTATATTATTATCTCTTTAAATTTCCTTCAAACCTAGTCACACTCAAGTTTATCAACATGTTTCTATCTTATTTCTTAGATATAATCTAAAACTCGTCTAAATCTTCCCCAACACAACATACTTTCAATCTTCATAATTTCGTAATTTTATCCATCAAAGTATCCAAACTCTATATTTTAAACTGAGTTGACTGTTTATTTTGGTTAGTAAAATAGTATTTTTGTTTACTTTTTTGGGGACAAGAATTCCTTGAAAACCGTATGGACCCGAGCGAGGAGGGTATGAGGATGAAAAAATATCCAAAGCTTTTAATGGGGGTTCCCTAAACTCGCAATCGCAAGTGTTGGAGACAGAGTGAAGAATGAAAAACCGTTCCTGCCCCACCCGATTCTCACCCCTAGCACAAATCATAAATATTACAAAAATTCAAGGACTAACTCATAAAATTAAGAAAATTGAAGGTAAGTATGTAAACTTTGAAAAGTTCAAAGAAGGTACCAGTGACGAAACTATATAGGGGTGGAGAGGGGCAACCACCCCTCACCTCCGAAGGATTTTTTTCTCACTTTTGCCCCTATATAATTTTTTTAAAATGATTTATTTATAAATTTACCCCTTTCAAATATTTATGTTTTACCCTCTAACCTCAAATTATGACTTCGTCCTTAGTAGATACGGCCCCACCCTACATTACATATAGATCCACCATTACCCCTGGTATAAAATTGTCATCCTCATGTTTTGGGGTGCTTCAAAGAAAATCAACATAAAATAATTAACAGAGTTTTTAACACAAATAACAATTTGGACTAATTACTTATAAAAACACAGCAGCGGTTGAAATAATAAAACGAAAATAAAAGGATTAAATCTCGAATTTGATAATAGTAGAACGATATCATAAAAAGGCCGAGCCGAGCCTATAAAATTGAGCGGATCCAGATCACATCCAAACAACTAAACCCACCCAATTTTCCAAAATGAACTTAAGTAAGGGTTTTGCCTTTGCTAGGCCTAGCAGGCTATATATATCATCCCCGCGTTAAGGCTTGCAATTAGCAGCCCTCCAATTTCTCTCCGTCGTCAACATAGGTTAAGAAACCCCGGCTTCTTCTCTATTTTCTTTAGTTTTTCCTGTTTTTGTGGTTGTTTATCGGATTCTTTTTTTACTCATGAATTGAATCGTTATTTTTTTTTTTGGTTTATGATCTGAAAACGGGACTGGAGTTTGGCTCCTTGGCTAAATCAAAACCCTGCCATGGAGATGAATGCAGTTCCCCCATACCAAATCTTGTCAACCTCGATCCCAAATTTTCGCTACGATGGGTATCCATCTACCGGATTTTAATGGTCGAGGCTGGTACATCATTTTTTATGTAAATATTAAAAGATTTCGAGTAGTAATTCAGGCAGCCTCGTTGCTTAAATCGCCATGGCAATGAAGGTGTTAAACTGCTCGGATAGCGAATAATGCTTTTGCTCTTCAGTCTTGCTGAGATTCATTGATGAAGCTGGACTAGTAAGCCTAAGCACATTTCCCCCTTTCTCTTTGTTTCCGATGCTGCTCTTTTGGCAATCCACTTTGGGACGAGGATGATTGATTATTATTGGCAAAGAAAAATTCAAAGATGAACAAACGATTCAATTGAAATTCGAAGGAACAAATCGAAAGAGTTCAATTCGCTGTATAACTATTAAACCTAAAACTACACATATTAATTATATAGTAATATATTATAGTTTTTTTTTGGATAATTTGTGATTTTTATTATCCAAAAGAATTCTACAATTAACATATCCTAGGATTTGTAGAATTTTCCTTTTTTATACAAAACTATATATTTACCCCATGCTGCCTATCTATATTTTTACAACTCAATCTAATCTGAGTTACATCCTTTAACATTGCAAAACAGTAATTTCATCCATGTAATGACCTCGAAACATCTTGAGATTTGACTGCCCTGTTAAGCTCCTTCTCCCTTCTGAAAATATCTAATCGCGGCAAAATTGGTGGAATATTCTATCTTAAAAAAATATTTAAAAATTTAACGTATATTTAAAATTATTTTAAGAAATATTGTGTTTTTAACAGTGAGGTCGGATTGCTTTCTAACCGACCTCTATAATTAAAAAAATATAAAAAAAAAACTTGAAGGCCTCTTGTTTTCTCTCTGATCTCATGGTAAAAAAAAAACTCTTGAGGCCCCCTTGCTTTCTATTCGACCTCATGGTCGAAATTAATAAAAAAAAAATTCTTGAGGTCACCTTGCTTTCTATCTGACCTCATGGTTAAAATTAAATAAAAAAAATTGATGAGGTCCCCTTGCTTTCTAATCGACTTCGTGTTAGAAATATTAAAAAAAATTGATGAGGGCGCATGGATTACAATTCGATCTCATGGATTACAAAAAATTATGGGGCCCGGTTGCTTTGGTTCCGACCTCAAATTAAAAAAAGTTGCAATGTCCCAAAGGGTGCAGCGTGTAGTCACAGGTAATAAAGTGAAAAAATAAAAGATGTGATGAGATAGGTGTATCAAAAATCTGAAAAGTAGATTTAATTTTTTCGGGAATGAGGAGGTGGGTTGAGTGATTGAGGTATAAATTTTTAGTTGTTAAATAGGGGTTGAAAGTGTTGAGAATTTTAGAACAAATTTTTTGAAGAAGCTCGGTGAATAAGTAAAAGAAAGAAGAGGAGTTGAAGAAAATATTGTAAGTTTTTAAGTTTATATATTTTGCTTTTAAATTTAGTTCGAATATTTTTCTGTAAAATTTTCAAGAAATATTGTGTTTTGTGTTAAATAAGTGGGGTGAAAGGTAAAAGTTAAAGAAAGTGAAAAAAAAAACTGAGTGAAAGGAGAAGAAGAAAGTGGTGGAATAAATTTTTAGTAAGTTGATTTGTACACTTTGTTTTGAATATGTAGATTCTTTGTTTATGTTTATTTTGTTGTTTAGGTAAAAAATTCGTAACAATATAATATTATGATAATTTTGATTTATGTATTTTGATTCAAAAATATATATGGTTTTGAACGTGCATAGACAATGAGCAACGTGTTTACTGCCGTTATCCATTACGATGGATAAATTGTGAAAACTGATATCGGTGTCGTATTTGACTCGGAAAACACTACAAATATGAGGTTTTCAAAGAACATTTCCATTCGAGAGCTGAAGCATGACATAGAAAGAAAAATAGGAGCTGAGATTGTTCGTTTGCGGTACCGGCGGAAGACATGTGATGATCCAGTCAGATATTCTACAATAGCTCTTAAAGATGACGATGATGTTGGACTCATGATTACAGAGCATGATTTAGTACGTATTCGAAGTGTTGAGTTACATGCTAAGTTGCGTGGGAGACATGTCGACTCGGGCCTATCTAGAAATGTATTTGGAAGTTCTTCTCAAATGGGTTTTGGTAGTGCGGTTGAGGACCGACCATATAGGTTTGGAGACAGTTTTGTTGCTCTTTTGGAAAGTGGGACACCATATGCATTTCATCCATATGCCGAACCTTTGACGTTCTCAACAGTTGAGCCGATAGTTTATCCAAGTGTTGGCATTGACGTTGAAAATCTTCAACGCCGATGGGGAGAAACGCTTACTGATTCTACTAAAGATGAAGAAACCGAAGATCCCGATTTGAGTGTCGGGTGGGGTTGACATTACATGGTACGAACCTCCTGCTCACATGAACTTAATAGATTATGATGCAATGAGGGCACCTGAATATTCGGTCATGCCACAATTAAGTTCGGGTTCCTCTGATGAGTTATCGGTTGGGATGCAGTTTAAAGACAATGAAGAAGCTACTGTGGCAATTAAAGAGTATTCTATCAGAAAGCATGCAGACTTTACTATTAAAGAATCTGCTCCGATAACAATGTTTGCGAAATGTATTAAATATGGAGAAGATTGTAATTGGAAGATTCGAGTGTCTAAACTTCAGAGGAGAACTGCTTGGGAGATTACAAAGTACAACAGTGGACACACTTGTTTACGAAATTCAATCAACCAAGACCACCATAAGTTGGACTCCGATGTAATAAGTCGTCACGTGAAGATGTTGGTTGAAGCAAATCCTAAGGTTACTGTTTCAACGATTATGGCATATGTGAAGCAACAATTTGAATACCAAATAGAATATGGAAATAGTTGGTATGCAAGGGATAAGGCACTGAAAAAGGTGTACGGTAATTACGAGAAGTCATACAATGAGCTACCGGCACCATTACAAGCAATGGTATATTTTATTTCGGGAACCATAGTCAGGTATAAAAACAAGAATGCATACAACCAAGAATGTCAATTTTTTTCCAGGGAAGAAAATATTCCACCAATTATTTTGGGCATTCAAGCCATGTATCGAAGGCATTCCATTTTGCAAACGGATGGTCCAAGTTGATGGTACATGATTGTACGGAAGATACAAACATGTTCTGTTGATTTTCGTTACACAAGATGTTAATCAAAATATATTTTCGATTGCCTTCGCAATTGTTGATACAGAGTCGACAGACTCTTGGAAATTCTTTTTAAGTAATTTACTTGAACATGTTGTTCGAGAATATGGAGTTTGCTTGATTTCAGATAGAGCAACATGCATTTTAGCAACAATTCATCGAGAAAACAGTCGATGGACACCTCCGCATGCGTATCCCGCGTACTGTGTACGCCATATTGGCAAGAACGCAATTGAAAGGTGGAAAAAAACCCCACATTCGCAGCGCGATTTTAGGCATGGGTAAGTAATTTTCTTTTTTTCAGACTTGATTGTTTATGTGTTATGAATTTTGTCAATACTACTGTGTTCTTGCCTAACAATATATTACGGAAGATGATACAAACTACTACAACCAAATTTTGAGCGGAAGTTGACAAATTTACGCATAGAGTACGGTGAAGATGTTTGGGCGTGGGCCAACAATATAAAGAGGGAAAGATGGACCCAATCGTATGATAAAGGTCGACGATATGGGCAAATGACAACCAACCTTGTAGAGTGCATAAATGGTGTATTCAAAGGAACACTTCACCTCCCAATAGCTAGCTTGGTGAGAGAGACGTACTGCAAGTTGGCTAAAGTTTGGTCCGATAAAGGATCAAAAATTCAAGCTATGATAAATATGGGACAAATCTGGTCTCTCGATCTTGTGACAAAAATGCAAAAGAATGTGGAACTGGCAAGATCGATGGTTGTTCACGGGTTCGACCTAAATGGACAGATTTTTGATGTCGTTGATTCCCTGCGCAACAACGAAGAAGGGTACCGCCAAACATTTCGAGTGAATTTTAGGAAAAAATAGTGTGAGTGTGGTGAGTTCCAGGCATGGCGATATCTATGTAGGCATGCAATCGCAGTATGTATGTCTAAAGGGGTTGACATGTACAACTTTGCGGATGAATGCTTTAACTTGCACATGATAATAAATATTTACAGATGTGAGTTCCCACAGATCGCAAATTCACAATATTGGCCACTATTAGAGCATGAAAAATGGTTACCGAATCCGACACCCCGTAGAGAACCAAAAGACCGTCCTCCATCTATTCCCATCCATACTAGTATGGATCTTCCTTATAGGGAGGTAGAAGAACCAAAGAAATGTACAAAATGTAGGGGTACAGGACATTCCAGAAACAAATGTCCAAATCGACCGAATTACATGGCAATGCCTCAGTGATTTCATTCACTATTCGTGGTAGAACTAGTTTCATTTTTTATATTTGTATTCGAATGAACATTTGTTGAGATGTTTATCATGGTAATGAATTATTCATGGTAGTTAATGCATGTTTGGTGTTTATTTTGGTAATGAATTATAAGCTCAATTTGTTGAGATGTTTATTTTGATATAACAAAGCTAAAAATATTTTTGGACTAAATTCAATTATTACAAAATATTTTTGGACAAAATTCAGAGTACATGAAGTCATTTTCTATACAATTTTTATCCATATAGGGATGTGGTCGAATTGTAATGGTGCGGTGGTTGTCGATCTCGCTGCGGTCTTCAGAATGCATCATCATCTTCATCATCATCATCATCATCATCATTATCAATCACCCGAGGCATAGGAGGTGGCGCTGTAAACACATAGTCACTACTATGTGGTGAAAACGTATGACTGCTAATCGACGTGATCGCCATGAAATCTATGATCCCTTGATAGTCTATGTTTCCACCAAAGCTCGGGTACATAGGTGTCTACGAATGATTAAAATCTGGTACGTATGCTCCAGAAACATTCGCACCCGAACTCCCGCCCATTGATGGATGATAAATGGGTGACTGTAAATGATAAAAATCTAGAACGTATGCTTTAGAAACATTCACACTTGAACTACCTCCCATTGATGGATGATAAATGGGTGGTTGTGGATGATAAAATATGTTATCTACTGGATTAGAAATTGAGCTCCCACCCATTGCTGGATGATAAATGGGTGGTTGCGAATGATAAAAGCTGTCATCTACTGAATTTGCAAACGAGATCCCACCCATTGCTGGATGATAAATGGGTTGATGCAAATGATATAAGTTGTCATCCACCGGATTGGCAAACGAGCTCCCCGTCATTACTGGATTCTCACCCGTGGTTGAAAGAGTACCTGCATACATATCCAGTGTACCAGATTCACTATAAGATTCATCCTTTTGACTTCGGCCCGCAGTACTCTTAGATGATTAACTACGACCACCAAATTTATTTAGAAATAATCGGTCTTGTTTCTGTTCATCCATAGTAGTCAAGTACGACTTTCCATTATTTTGATAAAATATCATGTATTCTGAATTATCTGACTCCAAATCATCGGCTTGCATTACAAAGCGAGGTGGAAACCGTTCACGTCTGTTGTTCTACCTTTTAACGTACTTCCGATGCTTTGTTTCCCATGTATGATGCCCCTTACCGCGAAAGTCCACAAGGTGTAGGTTATCATGATTGCTGTCATGATTCAATGAATCTCTTGGAATGGGCTAGTGGAAGCCAAACTGTCTTAGGACTCTATCTCTGAATTGGTATTCCACAAAAGCAAAATGGATCATCGGTGTAATCGCACACCAAAGATAGGAATCAATCATCAATACGTCTGGTACGGTTACACGTTCGCCGGCGTATGGCCACAAAATAAACTGTAAAAAATAATAAATTTAACTTTAAAAATAAATTAATTAATTACATTAAAAATATAACGTGTGAAAGTAACTTAACTCTGATACCTCATTTTGCAAGATAAATCAATACAAGCTCTAAACACTCTCACATTGTTGTATGCTAACCTTGTGTGAGATTTTTTCGCATTCCATCTGCATACACATTCAAATAACAGTCGTTTGATTATTTTGTAGATAAAAAATAATTTTAAAACCTTGTAAACTTAAACTTCCAAATCAAAGTAAAGAAATTACCTACTGACAAAAAGAAAATTTCTCCAACTTCGAGTAACCGGTGTAAAAAATGGAAGTCATTCCCATGCCCAAGCTTGCAATAGCAATATACATCCACCAATACCCATTACTGTCTAATAGAGCGGCATTGCACAACTCACGATACAAGAACGCTAATGTTATTGATCCCCAACTATAATTAGCAGCTTCTGAAGGCGATGACAAATATGGTAGATACTGTGTGTGAACAAGGTTGCCAGATTTATCTGGCATCAGTATTCCCCCAATAAGCTGTAAAATATAGGCTTGACTCGCACAACAAATTTCTTGCGGTGTGTTATTGCGCCCGAGCATGAATTTTCTCTGCAACCAGCTCAATTTAATACGATATCCTCTAATATCGATTCCAGTTGGAACCTTATTGAGGTAATCATAGCAAAGCCTTTCAGCTGAATTCTCCGTCTCCTTAACGACACATGTCACCACCCTATTGGATGAATTTATTTTAATTTTTAATTTAATTTATTTAATATTATATATATTTTCCTCAAATCAAGTGGTGACACGTGTCACCACCTGGTTAAAGGAAAATTCAAAAAAAGGGAATACGGTCGTGGCATGGTATGAACCTTTAACCACTTGAAGGAAAAAGCCAAAGCTTAACCACTAGGCCAACTACTCCTTCGTAGTGTAAAATGCATCATTTTGTATATATCTTATAATGAAGTAAGTGTTAGGGAAAAAAAAAAGAAAAAATGTTTGAGAGGAGACTCGAACATGGGTCACATGAGATATATAAAAACACGCATATCACTAAATCAAATATATTCGATTTAATTAAAATCTAAAATTATTAAATATTCGATTTTAAAAAATATTAAAGAAAATAAATTTGATTTAAAATATTCAAATATTTTTTTCTTTTTCATATTTAAATTAAAACCAAATATTTATTAAAATATTAAATATTCGTTTAAAAAAAATATTTGATTTAAAAGAAAATAAATTTGATTTAACAAAGTATTCGAATATTTTAAAAATTCGATTTAATATTTTAAAATCAAATATTCAAATATTTTTTAAAAATATTTGAATACTTTTTAAAATCAAATTTCTTTTCATTTAAATCGAATACTTTTTAAATCGAATATTTGATATGCGTATTTTTTTATATCTTTTGTGACCCATGTTCGAGTCTCGTCTCGTCTCAAACATTTTTTCTTCTTTTTTCCCTAGCACTTACTTTATATAAGATATATATAGAATGATGCATTTTACATCACAAATGAGTAGTTGGCTTAGTGGTTAAGCTTTGGCTTTTTCCCTCAAGGGTTCAAACCACACTATGGCTATATTTTTTTTAACCAGGTGGTGACACGAATATATAATATTAAATAAATTAAAATAAATTCATCCAATAGGGTGATGACACGTGTCGTTATCTGATTAGTTGATTAATTTTATTTAATTAAATTAAAATTAGGATCAAATTGATATAATATATAATTAAAAGGGACTAAAAGTGTAATTATACAAATTTTACTTTAATTGTCACGTCACATTTCTATTAAATTTTAGCGGCCGGTAGTCAAAATAGATTTATTTAAATGGTTGGGTGGTCAAATTTTAAACTTTTTTGTTGGTGGTCAAAACAGGCCGCAACTAATAATTAAGTGGTCACTGGCATAGTTTTCCAATTCTTTCAGTAAAGAAACATTTAAAGAAGATATGATTGTGGGACTCCTAGGCTAAGCCATGGAATTAGTAGGTACTATTTACCACGAAATAATGGCATGTTTTGGTATATATATGGAGGGGGAACCAGAGCAGCCTATGTCGTATCTTTTTTGCTCTTTTTTTTTTTAATCCAGAATCTCATCATGTATCTAGTCAGTTTGAACTCCTTATGTTCATGGATCAAAATCTTGATATTTGATTATGTATTCCTTCACCCAAACAACCCAGAGAGGACCTTTCCCATTTAGGATGCCTTTCATTAGTTGCACCAAACATGCATTGTTTCACCAAAGCTTTTTGTGAATGATTACTCGGTGCTAATTACTTGGTACTAGCATGACTGATACTACTTGGAGGAGGTTCATGTCACAACTGGATTCAAATTGGTGTGTTTCATGTTCGTTACTTTGGAGTACCACTGATGATTATGAAGTTCTTTATGGAGGATACTTGCTTATTATAAAAATTATTAAATTTAACCTTCAACCTTGACTAAATTGCATAATGTCAAAAAATGCTTCTAACATTTGATCGAATAGTTATTTCAGTCATTATTCTCTTTTTGAAATAATTTAACCTTTAAATGTTTTTTTTTGATTCGGAATGGTCTCTTTTTAAATAAAAATTGTTAGTCAACTGATGATAAATATTTTAAAATGATATGACAAACTTATATGGTTGTGCATACCGTGATAGTAGTGTGGACTTTATAGAATGACACATGAGTCTAAGTTGTTTATCCTTAATCGACTAATAGTTTTCATCCCTAGATAAGCTATTTTGATTAAAATAAAATGTTGAGTGTTGAATTATTTAAAAAAATAGGAGGCCAAAATAATAATTTAGTTAATTATTAGTGGTATTTTTGGCATTACATTTTACACCAATTGATAATAAAAATTATTAAATTTAATATTTAATATTGATTAAAAGGGTAAATTAATGAAATTTAGAAGTATAAAGGCATAATTTAACGAAAAAGGGACTTTGTTGATTTTTTGTGTAAAAAAATCACAGGTTTATAATAAGGTGTATTTTATTACGGAGAATTTCAAATCAATTCCATCTTATTAAAGTAAGTTGATCAGATTCATTGATAATTGTTTTAATTTTTTATAAATATTTTTTATTTTATTTATTTAATAATGTAAAGTTTATTGTTTTTATTGTTTTAAATTTTTATTTTATTAAGTCCATCGATCCCCAATCTTTAAAATTTAACATTTCCTCCATCAAGTTGGATGTGCCTTTTTTGTGTGTTTTTTTCTATGCTTTAACACTAAAAAAATAATTTTTAAGTCATAACTCTAAGTTCTAAATCCTTGACCCTACAATTTACAAAACATTCCTACTCCAAATCCCCTAAACTCTAACCATAAACCATAATTCATAAATGTAATCCTACACGGCTACATCAATTCGAGCAAGACTAATACTAATTAATACCCTCAATCTCGATTTGAATAGAAAGTAATTATATATTTAACTCATAAATCTTTAAAATATCATTACCATAATGTCACGGCCAGACCCTAGGGTCCAAGCTCAATGCACACCAGAGTGCGAAAGAGGCCTTGCGCACCATTTTGGGCTTGCCAACACCAAACCGAGATGGCCCGTCGCTTGGGGTTGAAGAGCCATCAGATATGGAAAGTATCTCAAGTCAACAAGCCTTATCCTTCTAGACTTACCATATCTGTTGTAGCCCTTTATCTTAGGCAAGTTTTACCCAAATAGCTAGGATCAATGGATATAATTGTGTTGCTTTAATCTGGACCATTGATGTACTCTTATCTTAACCGTTGGATGTAGGGGGCTTCAAGTATAAATAGAGGCTTACTCCCACCTCATTTGACACACTTCAGTTTTGAGGAATACTAAGAGCATTCACTCAATTCTCTTTGCCTAATTTTTCTTAGCCATTTCCTTTCAGTTATTATTTGTTTTTCGCAAAGGTCTTAGCTTGTTAAGCTTTGATCGTCAGACTGACTTAGACGTTGCATCGTTCGAGAGCGTCTAAGGCCGCACGTTCGAGACTACGAGGTTCTACGGGCGTGACAATAACAATACATTAAAAAATCATTACCATAATAATATAAATGCAGCTAAATTTTAATCAATAAAATACATATAAAACAAATTATAAAATATAGAATCAGGTTGAACAAAAATAAGAACAAAAGAATCCAAAAAGATGGCGCATGCTTACAGTTTTCTCTAGGTGCATGTTAGCGGGCCTAATGTGCCCTAAGAAAACTGTCGTTGATCTTGAATTTTCTGCTCGATTTCTTCTGATTTCCTTGATTCTGTTCTTGATTTCATCTCAATTTCATGTCAAAATCAAAGGTCGTGGACTGGAAACATCTTTTTGAGGGGCAGAAAAACACACGTTGGAATTCTTTTCGTCAAAGGACTCGGAGGATACGCCGGAAGTTTAGCCTCCATCTGCGGTGTTTGATGAGGGGATATCGGACTGGAAGTATGCTTTGGTTGGGCAGTTCATTGGAAATGCACCAAACTTCTCCTCCTTGCAGAGAGTTGTTGAGCTACTTTGGGGGAAAGCTCGACGGTTAAGGTTAGTCTTGCGGGCTCAAATCTTTACGTTTTCTCTTTCACTAATACTACGGTTAGAGACTGGATATTAGAAAACGGACCATGACATATCCAGAATAAGCCATTGGTGCTTAGGAGGTGGGAGCCGAACCTGAAAAAATTAGAGTTTGATCTATGCAAAATGTCGATATGGGTTTAGCTCTTTAATATGCCATTAGAGTTATATTCCAGGAAAGGTCTGAGCTATATAGCTAGCCCACTAGGGGTACCACTCTATATGGATTTTGTCACCGTTTCTAAGGAGAGATTGGAATATGCTAAGGTGTGCATTGAAGTTGAGGTTGGTAGGAAGATTCTGAGAACTGTAAATATGATCATGAGGGATGGATCTACAGTTGTAGTAAGGGTTGTTGTACCCTGGATACCACCAAGTTGTACTGGTTGTAAATCTTTTGGGCATTCGGATAAAGCTGGTAATGAGAAAGCCAAACAAGTTGAGAAGCCTGTTCAATTTTAGAAAATTAAAGATGTGTTTCCTTCTAATTCTGAGATTGATGGGTCTTCTGCAGCTGGTGCTTCCACTGTTGGTGTGGTGGGAGTGGAGGAAAAGATTATCCAAGGAACTGGGGCTACTGAGTTTGCGAAGCAGATTGCATCAACATCTGTGAAGCAGGTGGAGAGGTCTTTGGATCTTATTGAGGAAGCCATTGCAGAGTTAAATGATTTGAAGTTCCCTTCCTTGCAAGATTTTGTGAAGAAAAAGGGTAAAGTCCGTGAGAAAGAAGGAACGGATAAAAAGTTTACTAGCTCTGCAAACAAATTTGATGATCTTGCTAAGCCTTTAGCTATTGGTGAGGTGGAGAGGCAGCCTAGAGTGGCATCCAAGAGAGTTGCTAACCTTCTTCAGGAAATAAGAGGCAAGAAGAAAGACTGTTTGGACAAGTCTAAGGTTAGTTATGATGTTTCTGCTTCTAGTGCAGATGTTGGTGGGAAGTTTACCCTTTCTACATGACAGTTTACTTCTGGAATGTAAGGGGGTTTAACAACCTTGTCAAGCAGAGAAGAACTTTGGCCAGGCTTGACAAACTGAATGTAAAGGTTATTTGTTTGCTGGAAACGCGAATTAAATGCAATAATACTGCCAATATTGCTTCTAATTTTTCCCAGGAGTGGAATATATTCTTCAACTATGATATCATCAATAATGGTTGTTGGAGTATGCTCAAAGACTAATCATGAGATGGTTGTAAAAGACATACTTATTTTAACTCGTTTATTAAAATAAAGCCATTGTTATTATTTCAGTCTTATTCTGTCTATTTATAAATAAACTGAATTATAATAAAGTCCTTAGAATAATATAGTTATTCTAGAATGTCCTTAGTCAAGAATTATTATGGGCTTGGACAACAATAATGTATTAAGACTAATATGTAGTTGATTGATGACAATGTGTTGTCATTGACATGGAGATGTTAAAATCAATACATAAGTATGTGTTAGGGAACAACATACTGGACTGACCCACTATGAGCATGTTTCTTGGATTATTATATGACAGTCATAATATTGCTTATGGTGATAACTACATGTATAATTCTCAAACTTGAGATCATCATTATTTCAACATCGTGAGTGACATATTTTGATACGGTCAAATGTGTGTCGTAACTGACTACACTATAAAAACTAATATTGGATATGTCATAATCCATGTAGCGAAATATGGTTGATCAAGATAGGATTTGTCCTCATACATAATAGGAGTAATATCACATGCCACTTGGTGGAGTGAGACTAGAAAATGCATGGTCATGCTCGAATAAATTGATACGAGATATCATAATTATTTGTTTATAATAGTCAACTCAAGATATGAAAAAACATTAAGTGGACTATACAAGTGTGACTAATCCATGACTTGTGTCCGATCTTGATATAAGGACAAAAGGATGAAATACAAAAAAGAAGTTAATCACGGAAAAAGGTTAAATCAAACCACGATTTCATGTAACTTAGGTAGCAATGATGTATTGCTAGATGTCACTCGTTGCTTGTAATATTAGAATTGTTATGGATATTACTGCTAACGTTACACGAACCTACAAGGGTCACACCCTATGATTGAAATGAACAAATATCGATTAGATAGCATGTGTACAAACTTGTTGTACATGCAATTAGTGAAAAACCGAAATTGTTATAATTATTGTAATTATGGATAATTTCGTTTATATATATATGTTAATATTTGATAAGTTATTGTAATTATCAAATAGTATTAAAGTATTAATTAAAGTAGAATCAGATTCTACATATTTAATTATATTCGGTTAAATATATTGTATATTTAAGAATCCAAATTTAATTAGATTTAGGTTTTTAAATGCTATATAAAGGCATAAGGTCTAACAGCCATTTATTCCTGTTTTTGAAAAAACCTCTCTAATAGTTAGAGAAGATAAAAATATTGTTCGTTTCATTCGGGTAGACTACATAGAGGTCGGAACGTTATTGTGACGACTCGGATTCGATTTGGTTATTTCGAATTTCCTACGAATTTCTAGATTCCAGATTTATTAAGGTAACATTTCATCCTTCATCACCTCAAATTCGTCATTTGTACATGGATCACTAATGGATTACGCAAGATAATTTTTTCGTTGCGCCATGGGGTGTACCAGCGTTTCCCAACAACGGTCGCATTTGAATTTTTTGGACGAAGGGTTTGCAATTTATAGTTACTAATGTTGTTGACCAGACTGTCACTTTGAGGGGTAGATTACAGAACCATGATCTTACTATTACTGTTGTGTATGGTAGTAATGATGGAATCTGTAGAAGGAATTTATGGGCTCGGCTAAAGAAGGTTGGAGACACTTTTGGATCCATCCCTTGGGTGATTGGTGGGGACTTCAACATTTTTACAGCAGCTGATGAAAGTTCTGATGCTGATGAGTTAGGGCCTTATATGTCATCTGATATGGAAGGGCTGAAAGTTTGTATGGATGACTTGAATGTCATGGACTACCATTTTCAGGCCCCTTATATACCTAATCCAATAATCAGGGGAAGAGTTTTCTTGCCAGAAAACTAGACATGGTCCTAGTTAATGGAGCTGGCTCCACACTTTAACAGACTCCTATGTAGAATTTTTGGCCAAGAGAGAGTCTGATCACTGTCCTAGGCTTGTATGGCTTGCGAAGGATGCTCATGTTTCTCACCCTAAGTCGTTCAAGTTCTTTAACTTCTGGACCTTGAACCCATCCTACAAGGCTATTGTAGAAGAATCATGACAAGAGAAAGTTACTGGTGATCCTATGAGGGTGTTATTCCTTAAGCTTAATTGACTAAAGCCTAAGCTTAAGGCCCTAAATAGAACGCAATATGGTAACACTTCAGGCAGAGTGGTGGCTAAGAGAGCCCGATTAGAGGAGAAGCAGATTCAGAATCTTTGCTTGAATAGAGTGAGGGATCTTGAAGGAGAGAGAACTCTTTGTTCTGAACTTCATGACCTTGAGCAGGCTGAAGCTTTATTTTACAACCAGAAAGTAAAAGTGCAGTGGCTTGAAGAAGGTGATCTTGGTAAAAAATTCTTCCATTTCACTGTTGCTATCAAGAAGAAGAAGAGCATAATTTGATTGCTCTTTGACGAGGGAGGTAATAGATTAGAAAGTTTTGAGCAGATGTCAAGTGAGATGGTTTCTTTTTTTTTAGAATCTCATTGGGACAGAGAGCCCCAATGTTAGAGGGTGCTCTGTGGACATGCTTAAAGAGATTTTGAATATATCATTGCCTGCTAGAGCTAGTAAAGTGTTGAGTAGAGCTGTGACTACCTTGGAGATCTTTGGGCAAGGTAATGAGAAGAGTCCTGGTCCAGATAGGTACACTGCTTGGATTTTTAAAGATTCTTGGGACATTGTTCAGCGGGACTTTGTGGCAGCAGTGAAGCATTTCTTTCACACCTTTTCTCTTCTGCCTGCTTTTAATACTACAAGCATTACCCTGGTTCCTAAGCTGGCCAACTCCTGCAGGGTAAAAGAGTTCAGACCTATTTTCTGTTGCAATGTGATTTATAAGACCATTACTAAAATTTTAGTAAATAGAATTATTGTTTACTTTCATGAGATAATCTTATCCAACCAATATGCTTTTGTCAAAGGGAAGAATATTGTTGATGACACATTGCTAGTTCAAGAATTGGTTAAGGGCTACTCACAAAAATCTTTATCTGCTAGATGTGCACTGAAAATTGACCTCCAAAAAGCTTTTGATTCCATAAGCTGAGAGTTTTTGTTAAATGTCCTAGAAGCAATGGGCTTGCCTCTGATTTTCATTGGCTGGGTTAGAGCCTGCATCTCTACTTCCTGTTTTTAAGTATGTTTTAATGGCAGCTTGATGGGGTATTTTAAAGGGAAGAGAGGGGTGAGGCAAGGTGATCCCCTCTCTCCATACCTTTTTGTCATGGTGATGAATGTGTTATCTTGTATTTTGAATCTTGCTGCAGAGAATAAGCTTTTTCAGTACCATCTAAAATGCAAAAAAATCCAGTTGACTCATCTGAGTTTTGCTGGTGATCTGTTTATTTTTTGCAAAGATGACAAAGATTCTGTGGTGGGAGTGTTGGCTGCATTGAAGCAATTTTTATAATATGTTTGGTCTAAAATTAAATGCAACTAAGATTGAGTTTTTTGCTTGTGGTGTTAGTGATGTGCAATTGATGGAGATTCAGGGGCTACTAGTTTCAAGCCTGAAAAATTACCTGTGAGATACCTGGGAGTTCTTCAGGTCTCAAGAAAGCTCAGTGGGAGGGACTGCTAAGCTTTATTAGAGAAGATTAAAGATAAGCTAAATTGTTGGGCTAACAGAAAACTAAGCTATAGGGGAAGACTGTAATTCATTAGAGTTATTTTGTTCAGCATTGCCAATTACTGGTGTAGACAGTTAGTCTTACCTAAATCTGTCATCACCAAGGTCGAGCAATTATGCATGCGATTTTTCTGAAAGGGGGAGAATGCACAAGCTCAGGGAGCAAAAGTAAGTTGGCAGCAAGTTTGTCAGTTGAAAGCTGAGGGTGGATTGGGTTTGAAGAACATCCACAGTTGGAATAAGACTTGTCTTCTCCACTTGATTAGGACTATCCTTACTGAGGAAGGGTCTCTATGAGTGGCATGGCTGCAAGCCTATATGTTTAAGGGGGAGAATTTTTGGTCAGTGAGTTGCAAGCCCTATTTTAGTTGGGTGGTTAAGAAGCTTCTAAAGCTTTGAGATAAAGCAATGGGTCTTTTTGGAGGAATGACTAACCTGAATGAGGTTAGTACAAAGTGGATTTGAGATAAGGTTAGGGAACAATGAGAGAAGGTTGGTTGGCAGTAGATTGTTTGGTTTCCTTTCCATATATCTCAATATTTTATTATGTCATGGATGATTATTCTGAACAAGCTCCCCACACGAGACAGGTTGGCCAGGATGGAGATAACTCACGAGACTTCTTCCATATTTTGTGATAAGTTAAAAAATAAGAGCCATCTGTTTTTTTGGTTGCTCGTTTGCAACTGGTATTTCGGAGACCATTTTGCGCACCTGTAATGTGCACAGGTCGGCCATGCAATGGGATGCTGAGCTCCATTGGGTTGCCACTCGGCTCAAACACATTTTAAGGTTGGCATGGAGTTTACATTTATAGCATTTGGGAGAAGCGCAACTGTAGATATTTCAAGAATTCTTTTTGATGTTAGGAGAATATTGTAAAACAAATTAAAGACATTGTTGATATAAAATTACGAAAAAAGTATAAATATGACTGATAGTGTAAACTCACAATTATGTACTAATTCAAGTATTAATGTATAGATGTATAAGTGAATATTATGAATCGTAACCATGTAACAGCACTTTGCTTTTTGAGCAATACAATTATAACATATATTCAAAAAAAATATCTGAATATAAAAACAACACAAAGTTTCCTATTTTCCCAATATTTCCCTTTCTTTCGTGTCTCTCTCCTCTCTTTTTTTTTCTTAACCGAGTTTCCAACTCACCCACAAACGAAAAGAATAATAATAAAGTAAAGTTGAGTTGTGCACATCTTTGACTTTCGAGCTAATTAGCTATTGCTATTGCTATTGTATCATTCTTCTTGCATTTTATTTATTTATTTATTTATTTATTTATTTATTTATTCCTAGTAATAAACCTCGTGGCTTTTAATTAATTATCAGCTTTGGATCACGGCCCCCTACATGTTAAACGAACGAAATCGGTCCCACGTGGAATTCGGTCCGTAACCCTAATTGCAAAGCCAAAGGGCAAACAAAGGGGTCGTTGGAAGTTGAAAGTTGGAACCCACCCCCCACTCATCTCCTTTTCCTATAAAATATTTTTCCTTGCTAAAATAATATAATGGACACAACCCATGCATTTTCCCACTTTATATTATCAGTAAAGTTAAAAAAACGATTTGCGAAAATAATTATTATATAGCTGATATTCTTTTTAAAAAATTATGTTAAATTTGGAGTGTAATACAAATAATTTTATAAACATTCATGCCAAACAAAACTGTAAACTATGTATTAGGAAATGTTATATATCTTAACCAAAACTGTAATTTTTTTGGTTGACTCCTTGTTTTTAAGACTTTGTCCTGATTAATTTAAACTGACCTGCATCAAACATTTTGTTTTGGAGGGTGAATCTCTCGACGATAATTTTCTGCAAAACAAACCAAATAACATAATGTGTTAGGTAATATAATATTCTGAAAACTTATCTTTAGTGATAATTTTATATTTTGTGAACTATATTGATATTTAGAAAACAATCCAAGCATTAGTAAAAAAATAAAAACATTTGACAATATTCAAAGGAGAAGTAATTGCTAGATATGAGCAGCGGATAGAGAGAGATAAATATGATAAAGTGGGGTATGACTATGAACATGACTATTAGGCATGAGCAAGCAAATGACAAATGTGTCATCCCGCATATACATACATATATATAAATAGTTAATAACTTTTTGATCATCCATTCCTTTACAAAGTATTTATAGCACACAAATTGAGAAACGCAGCAGTCCACTAATTGGAACTTCACCGCGGCTAAGCGTTTTATCGAGTCGAGTTAAATAAAAAAAATTTGAGTTATTTGAGTTGGCGCGTCATATTTTACAACGTAAATTTCATTTGATATTTTTAATTCAAGTTGAGTTTATAAATTCGAGTTGACTCCAATTTTTGAGTTCCTATACAAATTTAATTGTAATTATTTATCATGTTATAGTATAATTTGATTCTAATTTAAACGAATTTCTCTAATCATATAAGATGTGCATATATATATATATATTTCATCTTATTTTTTATGTCGGTATATTATATATATCATGAACAATTGAGGAACTCGACTCGAACTTAAAAATCAATCCACTAATTACTAAAAATTTCGAGTTATTCAAATTTCTATTTTACAACCCAAACTTTATTTGAAATTTTTTCGAGTCAAGAAAGTCGAGTCAAAAATTTGATTTTTTTGAGTCGAGTCGAGTTTTGTTGACCCCTACTTGACCATGGATTGAGATTCTATATAGTTAATTTTAGACTCGTTGACCGGCTAATCAACATCGGATATTGTAAAGGCTTGATATGGGTATGACTCTCTCAACCCAGTTTTCTCTATTCATAACGTCAGGGTTCGACGCCTGATCCAATTAGACCAAATTAGTTGTCGGTAATTTTTATATTTCTTTTATAAAACTATACATAATTAACAAGAGGTTTGCTTTAAAGTATAAAGTTGTAATAGTTGATTTATCGGTTGGGGCTGAATTGCGCGTTCCAACAAAGTCCAAGTACATGCAAATGCAAATGCAAATGCAAGTGCCCCACCCCCACCACCTCCCTGCAATTGCTATAAAAGGACCATATGGTATGGAGAATTAACCAAATTAAGCAAGAGATGGAGTGGAGGCAATGTTATTTGGATGTGATTTTGATTCCACTGAGCATTCTCCTCTCCATAGCTTATCACTGCTGGTTATGGCACAAGGTTAGGTCTCAGCCTCTCGCCACCGTCATCGGAACCAATGCCGCCGGACGACGCTTCTGGATCTCCAGCATCGTCAAGGTATTATTCCTATCCTAGGCGTTTTTATTCATATAATTATTATTACACTCATTAGCTTCCTCCGGAACCAACTCAGTTTTAATATTAAAGAGAACTTGCGTGCATGCACGTGGAATTAAGAAAATATCAGTATCCATGGGATGAATACTACAGAGATGAAATTATGATCAAATATCGAGATGGACAAGAATTTATTATATCCCTCCTAATTAATGCATAGTTTTATCTATGTATATATATATGTATACATGTATACATACATATATAAACACATAGACAATCAGACAGTCTGAAATCAAAGCTGAAGGATAAAATATAAATAATCATAAAAATAGAGGAGCAAAGTCTAGATAAATTAAAATTAGAGGTCTAATTAAATAAATATTTTAAGGTAAATTTGCACGAAATACCGATTGAGTCTTAACTAAAAAGCTCTAAAAATTTGTATTGGGGCTTGAGTAAATATTAGTACCACCAGGGACGGACTTATGTATGTATTGGGAGGGGTTCTTGTTCTCCCCGCCTATTTTTATTTTCTTTTGATTTATATAATTTTTTTATTAAAAAATAGATTAAAAGTCCATTTGACTGAGCTTTTTCACCCAATTTTTACGCCTTTTCATTCAAATTTTATGTCAAATTTGGTCTCAAATGCGACTTTTGGAGAAATTAGAATTTTCAGCTTTTCTCTAAATAAAATTTCTTAACCCAACTTAGGATTTTAACAGCTCCGCATAACGGAACTTAATTATAAATTTGGTCCCTCCCACTTTCCAACGTATACGTTTTATCTCAAACCCTCAATTCTAACTCTATTCCAACTGCGCTGCACTAATTGATTTGATTTTTTGCTGTAAAGAAAAACAAGAGTGTGATGTATATAGTGGCATGCATGCATGCAGGACAACGAGAAAAAGAATATCCTGGCGGTCCAAACGCTTCGAAACACTATAATGGGATCGACCCTAATGGCCACAACATCGATCCTTCTAAGCGCCGGGCTAGCGGCCGTCATCAGCAGCACTTACAGCGTCAAGAAGCCGCTCAACGACTCTGTATTAGGAGCTCACGGGGAGTTGATGGTGGCAATCAAGTACGTGACGATCCTGTCCATTTTCCTCTTCTCATTTCTGTGCTACTCCCTGTCCATCAGGTTCATAAACCAAGTGAACATCCTTATCAACACTCTCCAAGACCCCGCCTCCGTCGTCGGACCTGACTACGTGTCGGAGCTGCTCGAAAGAGGGTTCCTCTTGAACACCGTCGGCAATCGGCTCTTCTACGCTGCACTTCCTCTCCTGCTATGGATCTTTGGTCCCGTGCTTGTTTTTCTGTGTTCCGTTACTATGGTCACTTTGCTTTACAATCTTGACTTTGTTTTTGGGACAAAAAAGCAATTCGATGTGGGATGTAGGGTTGACTGTGAATCGGTGTAGTTCTGCCCGTACATACATCTTGCTTTGCTTTGGGTAGAAATTAAGGTGTTACACGATCGTGTAATTATTAAGGAATTCTAATTCCTTAAATGTATTTGGTTGACGGAAAATAATTATATCTTAATCTCATATCATGTTTAATAGTTCGAGTTCTAATTACACGACTACGTTTACGTTCTAGATTATATTAATTAGGCATAATGTCAAAAAATGTCCCTAACGTTTAAGTAAATAGTCATTTTGGCTCTTATTCTTTTTCTGAAGCAATTTAGCCCTCAACGTTTTATTTTTGGGTCAAAATAGCCCCTATGTGAATGAAAACTGGCAGTCATCAACTTAAAATGACTTGGCAGAATGACACGTTAGAAGAAAAAATATTTTATATTTTATATAATTTTACAAAATTATTTTTATTGTTGTGTCATTTTGTAAAATCAACATATTTGTTTATATGATATTGTTATCGTGACGTGCACTGCCATGTAGGTTTGTCGTGTAATTTATCGTTGGTTGACTAACAGTTTTCATTCGTATGAGCTATTTTAACTCAAAATAAAATATACATGGCTAAATTACTTCAAAAAATAAAATGAGTGAAAATAACAAATTAATAAAACTTTAGGGGTATTTTTTATAGCATTATACCTATAGACTATTATAAAAAACCTTAATGGATTTGTTTTTTATTTTTTTAAAAGAATGAACTCGCTGAAGAGTGTCAAAAACTCAAAATATGTTTTTAGGTCTAAAATTTATATTAGTGAGAATATTTTTATTAAAATTTAAATGTTTTATCTAAAATATTTTCCCCTAAAAATTGACGCCAGTGACAATTTTTAATTAAAATTTAAATGCTTTATCTAAAATATTTTTCCCTAAAAATTTATGTCAGTGACAATTTTTTTTATTAAAATTTAAATGCTTGAACCTAATATCTTTTTAACCGATAGAAAACTATTTTAAATAGATAAATTGATTTTTTTAGTCCCTCAATTTATCAATTTAGTGATTTTAACTCTTAAATTTTTATTCGTCATGCTTTTACGTCAAATTTTACGAGTCTTTATTTTTTAATAGAACTTGTTATACTAACGAGTTCCTACAACGAATATTAAATCTAAAAATAATTTTATTTGAATGTGAAAAATGTAAATAATATTAAAAAATATGATATTTAAGTAAAATAACCTATAATGTAATTGTATGATTTAATGTTTTACCCTGACTAATTCAGACCGACCTGTATCGCACACAACTTTAGTGGATGAGATTTTTAACTGAATTTTTTTTACATACATAATATTTTAAACTCAAAACTTACTTAAATAATATCAAACTAATTATTACTTGGACCAACCCAACCCGTTATTATGATCAGGACTTTGATAACTGTTGAGCCATCTCGTATGATATTTTATTACCGATGACGATGAATCTATCAGGGCAATATGATTTGTCAATGCCTTTGGTATTCTGTCACATCTCAAAGATGAACGGATGAGATGTGTTTTGGACCTGAACCGTCTGACTGTACTCTTACTTTTTATATCTGCAACAACACATAATAATAAAATCAAATGGCCAATTAAGTATGTATAAAACTGTAGACACTAGACAGTGATCAGGTTGTAATGATTCTTTTTCTCCAAGTTGGAAACTTTGAATCGACAAAGTGGGAACCTTGCAAAACAGAAAGACAGACAAAAGAAAGTCTCTTTCTTTTTCTTTTCCAATTAAATTTTTTTTAAGGTGTTCTCTTGTGTTTAGATTGCCATTGCTACTACTGGAGCTGGAGCTGGAGCTGGAGCTGGAGCTGGAGCTGGATCTGGATCTGGATCTCTTTGCTTCCCTCAACTGATCCACTCTTTCATTTCTTCTCATTTCCCTGCATTTTCAACCATTCCATTGCCCAAATCCAAGGTGCTTTTCATCACTTCAATGCTCTGGGGTTATTCCTTTTTATCAGTTTTATTCATTTCCTTGTGTTCATAATACTAGTTCATCTGTTTTTTTTACCCCATTTGTTCATCGTTTTTCTGTATTTATGGTTCAATCCTACTACACTTCAACCACATCTGCAAACCCTCAATTTGTTATCTTTTTCCATCACGATCAGCTTGTTAAATTGGTGAAGTTGATTTGCAGGATTCTGATGCAGGAACCAATACATCAGAACTCTGCTTCCATTTAAAACATGTTTTGTTAACATGATTTGTATATATATATATATATATATATATGTTGGTCAAAATAACAGTAGGGGTCCCTGCCTTACATTTAAAACATGTTTCTTTAAGGTTGATTGAGAGCATGTTTGTTTGTTGTCTTGTATCCATTAATTTGATGATGTCTTTGTCCACCATTTGCCCTTTTTCAGATTTGGGTCTGATTCCAAAAAAAAACCCCTTGATTGTATGCAGTAAAGGTGTTTGTCTTTGAAGTCAACGGTTGGGGAGCAATAAGATGGTAAAGTCAAGGCAACTCATGCGTGGCATTGGCAGCTAAATGTAAAAGATATTCCCAACATGTCTGGTTCAAGAAAGAGGCCTGTGTGGATTATTGTATTGGTGAATTTCGTGATCTTGTTCTTGATTGTTGCGTATGTTTACCCTCCGACGACTTCGGCCGCCTGCTTTATCTTCTCTTCTACGGACTGTACTTTGACTTTCCACAGGCAGCCTCCGGCTCTTAAAGTCCCTGCTAGGGAATTAACCGATGGCGAGACAATCTCTCAGGTTGTAATTAGTGAAATCCTAAGGACACCTCCCGTGGAGTCCGCCAATCCGAAAATTGCTTTCCTGTTTCTTACTCCAGGGACACTCCCTTTTGAGGCATTGTGGGCTAAGTTCTTTCAGGTACAACTTCGTCACTCGATCATCATTCATTGATTTTTTGTTTCGCTTTGCATCGGATATAGTAATGCAACCTCTTATTTGCAAGTATTTCCAATCAGAATTCTTATGTTTCAATCAATGTGGCTGCCTTAGCTTTCAGTAGGCATAACAATTATGTCAAAATCGGGATATACCGATATATACCTTTGCTGAAAAACAGTTGGGAATTACAAATGCTTAATGGAAAACTTCAATATCCTTTGTTCTTTCTATTTCTGGCTGTGTTACCGAGTACAACTTCTCATCCTTCTCGAAGACGGTATAACCGCTTTCCTTGTATTAAAAATAACATTCATTTAATCATTTCCTGCAGGGCCATGAGGGTAGATTCTCCGTCTATGTTCATGCTTCGAGAGAAAAGCCAGTACACACAAGTCAGTATTTTAAGGGTCGGGAAATTCACAGTGAATCGGTAGGTGGAATTAATCATTTCATGCATTTTATTATGTTTAGGATTATGACATTAAGCTATGCAAAAGTTTGCAACCAAAGCGTGAGAGATTCGTGATGGAAATTTACTCTGAGATGTCGTGCACATGTAATTTCTGGTTGAATATCACTATATAGTGCCACCTAAATGGCAGCTTTAAAAAATGCAGGTGGTTTGGGGACAAATTTCGATGGTTGATGCCGAGAGGAGACTGTTGGCACAAGCACTTTTAGACCCTGATAACAAGCAGTTTGTGTTGCTGTCAGAAAGGTAATTGAGGTATATGATTCGTTTCTTAGTATTCTCGGGATAAGTCGTTATATGAACTTTTCCCTTTCTTTAAACCTTCTACAGTTGCATACCATTACAGAACTTTGATTACGTCTACAACTACTTGATGCTAACTAATGTCAGCTTTATTGACTGGTAACCAACATCGAACTCTTCGTTTTTATCCTGTCCTGTAGTCTAGCGTGAAAGCCTTTGCGTTTGTTGTTGTAAATTGAGTTTATAGAAACTACTTATCCCACATTTGATCTCTTCCTCTCATCAGTTTTATGGATCTCGGTCCGCATGGATCCGGGAGGTATTCAGAGCATATGATGCCCGAAGTTGAAAAGAAAGATTTTCGAAAAGGTTCACAGGTAAATCCTTTTACTGCAACAATGTAGTTCATCAGTTTTGAACTTATGTATGTGGGGAAGTTCCTGAATGTATATATGTCTAGCTATCAGCAGTTTTTCTAGTCAGCATACATTAGAACATCGCTGTCGATTGATAATATGACAGTTTGCTTATGTAAAGTTGTCATATGAAGTTAGCTTGGAGCTCGATATTCAATGTATAAAAATCCTGGATCTTGCATTGGAGCATCCGGGTTCGAAACAATAGATACTTGTGATCAACTACATTTTGTAATTTGCTTTGTGCATAAATGAATCAATCAGCATTTCTGTGATTATAGATGTGATAATTCAACTTTTAGCTTCTTTTGGTGCTAATAAATTGGTTCCGGTTCGTATTTAATTTCAGTGGTTCGCGTTGAAGCGGCAGCATGCTATAATAACCATGGCTGACAGCCTATATTACACAAAGTTTAGGTATTACTGCAAGGTAATCTGCTTAATGGAATTACCATTTTTGTTATAATCTGTATTGTATGTATAATGAATAATGCTAACCACGATTATATGTATGGCGTTTCGGGAAATTTACACATATCATATTAACATTTTATGTGTTGCGACAGCCGAATATGGAAGGCCGCAATTGCTACGCAGACGAGCATTACTTACCAACTTTTTTCAATGTCGGTACATCAGACTTGTTTATTCTGCTTGTATCTATAGTACTTGCTTTGATTCTTATGTAGAATCTGTTTTTGCATGCTCACATACAGATGATTGATCCTGGTGGAATAGCAAACCGGTCGGTAACGTATGTGGATTGGTCCGAACGGAGATGGCATCCTAAATCATTTAAGCCCAAAGATATCACGTTGAAGTTCCTCAAGAACCTTACGGTACGTTGTTAGATTACATCTACGATTCGCCGATGTGTTTATCTGTAAGGAAGAAACTCATGGTTGTGTATTTCCTGCAGTCCATTGACGACTTCATACATTTCACAAGTGATTCAAAGGTAAAGAATTATTTATTATGTTTTTCTTTAACTGTTTTACAATATTCTAATGTTCTAGAGACATATAGAGAAAAGAAAAGTGAGTAAATTAGGGGATAATTACATTATAATCACTAAATTATGGTTCATATTCTAAATCGATCATAAATTTCTGAACATTCTAATATAAATTTGTTTTACATGTTGTATATATGATTAACGTCGTATTTGAATCGACATTTAACGTCCAAATTAATGTTTAAACTTACAATAATTGTGGTTTATGTGTTTAATTGAGGTTTGGGTGTGGGTGCAGAGGGTGTTAACTGGACCTTGCATGTGGAATGGAATAAAGCGACCATGTTATTTATTCGCCAGAAAGTTTTATCCAGAAACTTCAAAGAAGTTGACATTGCATTTCTCTAATTACACAGAGCAGTCTGTTTAGCCCTTTCCCCCCTCTCTCTACTGCTCGTAATTAAATATTATTATTCTTTGATTTGAAGAGCAGACTCAGGCCATTGTCATTCACCAGGATTATCAATTTTGATTGAAAAAGTTTTTTTGGGTTTTTGGTCTTAAATTTTTTATTAATCCATTACGACATGCATGACATAATTATTATAAGGGTAATTATATAATTTACCGGAGATAGAAACATTTTGTTTTTACAAGCACTTTAATTTTTTAGGGGTTAGGGATTTAATTTAGGGTTTATAGTTTAGGGGTTTTGGTTTATGTGTTTAGAATTTAAGGGTTATAGGTAAAACCTTAAATCTGTCATATTACCTTAAAACTTAAACCCTAAGTTCTAAATTCTAAATCTCAACACTAAACCTTAAATTCTAACCACATACTTTAAATTTTAAACCTCTAAACCCTATACTAAAATCACATATATATTTTAAAAAATTTACACTTGACAAGTAATGTAAATAGAAAATTACAACTATTACTGTATAACAAAGTTACAAAGACCAAATCAAATTATAGAACAAAATATTATTAAGGAAGAATTACTTTTCCGATTACAAGATTATCAATCCGACCAAGTTAAATAATATAGAACTAAAACAAAAATACCACCGAGACTTAAAGAAAGTAAGAAACTATTCAAAGAGAAGTCTTTCCTCAGTAGAATCGGCTCATAATCCATCCGAACAAAAGATATTAGCATAGGGTGACTATGTTTCCTATCAAGTTCTATGAGTTGAGAAATTCGTTCCTTAATATTTCTCTGTATTCATCCAACATCAAAAGAGTATCAGCATTGTAAAATGAAACTTTCAATTTCCTTCTTACCACCTTCCAAATCAATATTATATATTTTGTTCCAACACTTTTGTTTATAACACTGTATCGTCCATACCTCTAACACCTCCACATCTCGTCTTTTTGAGAGTATTGTCAACTTCCCTTCGTATATGGCGAGATGGATCGAATAAACAATAATCGGAGTTGCACGAGTTCAGCACTGGAATAGACTCCCAATTCTCTTTATCTTGGTAGAAAGATAGTATTCTATATTTGTTCTCCGTAGGTGTAACCCAATGCAACCCACCGTACACAGATATCGTGTTGCTCGAGTTGAAAAGCTCAGAGTAAGATGATCGTAAAACTCAAAATTATCAGGAAAGCCATACGATGGATTTTAGCACAATCATGGCTGTCTTCACCGGTGGATATTGAGGGTTTGGATATGGAGGATTTGGACTTGGCATAAGTTCCCACCGTTGAGCGGTGGGTTTACAATTATAATGTTGGTTTTCTGGATGTTGGCTTTTGCAAAAGACTAAACCTACATCGACAACGGCTAACATCTCCACATGACGAGCGGATAAAAAATCAAACCTCGATTTTTGATCACCGGCACCTGAATTGTCGTCGCTTACAGAAGTTGAGTAAAGACAGTAAAGACGGCGAGAATTCAAGCTTTGAATCAAGTATCCGCATAATGTGTTCGTTCTCTTAATGTGAGATTGTAGAAAATTAGATTCGTACGTGAGAACATTACATTTCCTTGACAGGATTCGACGCTTTTTCTTAGTCTTCAAATCAGTTCTTGATAATATTTCAGACAATATGTCAATACTGAAATCGTAGGATGCCATTGATACTAGAAAAAAGAAGCAACCAAAGAAACTAGTAGAAGAACAATATGAGAACAAAAATTGATAAGCAACTAAAGAAACTAGTGGAAAAACAATCTGAGAACGAAAATTGATTTAGACAACGAAGATCTAATATGCAGTATTTATAGAGACGACTGCGGATTCCTGTAGACAACAAGAACTCCTAGTTTGAGTTGTAATCAAACACTTATTTTTTACAAATACTAAGTTAGCAAAACTCTTTTTTATAATAAAATTTACAAAACTTGAGGACAAAGAAAACGTATTTTATATTTTATATTATAATATACAAAAAGACAAAAAATAATAATTAAATAAATAGTACCATAAAATCACATTAAAATATTAAAAATATATAAAAAGTTTAAACTGTCTTTTAATGAACCCTAATGATTAGGTGTTTACTTTTGCCCCAAGTTTGAAACCGCCATTAGTAATACCGTTATATTTTAATTTCCAAAAAACCGTCAACCAAATCAAAGATTTAATACTGTTTGATTTTTGTTTTATTAATGTTATTACTATTCTATTAGATTCTATTCTACGGCAAACAAAATATATTTTACACATTCACTACCAAAAAAGATGGAGTAACTCCTAGCAAGCTTGCCGTTACTGTGGACAAACACCCGTTTAGATTTTAAATTCATGTGGGCAAACACCGGTTTATACCAAACCGTTGTTGTTTGACAAAAAAATCACGGCTGAAAATGATTTTAGGTTGCTAAACGCAACCAAAAACAGGCTTTCTAGAGACCTACAGCCTTGTAGTGATAATCATCAATGGTGGAGTAAACCAGACCTTCCCTTTCGAGGAACTCAATAGCATCCCTAGCACAGAAGAGAAGAATTGAAGAAATTAATGAATGAATATACACACAACTAAAATAACTCCAAAGTAAACTCATCATAGGTACATACTTGATCTTTGCTACGGGAGATTTCAATTGTTGTGAAAGTTCGTCTACATGTACCCCCATTTCTCGATCACTGCAAATAGTAGTAACCAACCACACAAATCGAATCAGAAAAACGTTGGCACCGATTGAAGTATTTCAAGGTCAAGTTTCTCAAATCGGAAAACTTACATGTTTGATGGTTGCTGCAGATAGTTCAGGACCATTTTATCAAAACTCTTGAGTCCATCAGCATTATATTGCATAGAGAACTGGAAAAGAACAAGATGAAGACAAAATGAGGATTTAAAGGAAACAATAAACTTCTATATTTTGATTCCATACATCATTTGTCGATGCTGGCTGGTGTCCATTCGATGCACCCCGCACAGGAGTGCTGAATGATGAATCTGCCACCTGTGGGGCCAAAACACCACCCTGTGACTACACAAGGAAAACACCAATCAAAGGCCATCAAATGTATATGCAAATTTCATCAGTTTTAGACATAAATACCTGTGCTTTGGAGTTCTGCAGATGGAAATGCATGCACTCAATAAAGTGGCAAGTAACTTCATCAAAATTTGTCACCAACCTAGGATTGCAAGCAAAACAAAGAAATGAATGTGACCAATGCAGATGGAAATGTATGCACTCAATATTACAAATCCAAGCTAGTCGGTTGATATACGGTTTATAGGTAAGACCATTGAATAGATGGCCAAACAGCAGAACTGAGTTTAAAAACACTGCAAAATAAGCTCATTGGTGCCCTAAACGATACACTATGTTGCACATGGTGTAGGCTTCTTTGGAACCTAATTTCTTGTCAAAGCACCAAACCAGAGCAGGCAAAGGAATAAAACACATCTTATCCAAGTTTCAGCTCTTGGTTGGTTCATTGGATTTGAAATAAAGGTACCTTGAAAAGCACACAAATGATACCATCTGAATAATTTGTCACATTAGATGGATCAGATGCCATTGAAATTCTTGGTAAGATCATATACAAGCACAGAGCACATACTATCATCAAATTATTGAGTGTGATAACTATAAATAGAAGATCCAAGCTGCACAAATCTATTGGAAAACAAGAAATTTTACCTATGGAACCATACCTCACAGAGAAGGCACTTAATTGCTTCTTGCCTTGATAACTTTGCAAGTGTCCATTAACACGAATATAAGTCCCGTCTCTGTTGCACAAAAAAATATGTAACCAAATATAATAATTTAGAAGCATATAATGACATTCTAGAAACAACAAATGCTTGGTTGAGTTAAATGAAGGTGAGAACTTACTCTAGTGCATCCATTTCTCTTGTGTCAATCTTTTCAGTTATCCTGGTTCAAACAAAAAATCACTTAGATAATAGTTTCACATTTCAAATCAAAATTGCTTCTCTAATTTCAATGTTGTTCCTTTAATGCAATGATGAAACAAATGGAATTTGCCGCGTTACCATCTTATGCATTCAATTTGGCCCGTTCCATCATCCAGTTGGAAACGAATATCTGAGGACCTTGTGTTTTTGTTAAACGCCATGCCAACCGCCGTAACCTGAACCAACAATGCACTCAAAGTTAAAATAAAGGAAAATGAATTGATCAAACATTTGAGTGGTTTATCAGGAATCTCTTCAATTAAGCTGCAGAGATTTGTAACTATAGGTGCCAAGATTTAACACTACAATTCTTTTCATGCGAAACAAACAAATAAAAAGGAGAAGCGGCGAAAGGATTTAAGAAATGGTACATTAGCAACATCAACACCGTCAATTATGAAATTGGATTTCTTGTCACCAGATTGGGATGCTTCACTCATCATCTTCACCGTCGCCGGCACCAACCCCAGCGTATCACGGCTCGGCAAAACACCAAACAAGTTAAAAAGGTGAAATTAGATCGATTAACTGCAAACAAATATTCAAAATTCTTCAGCTAGATTTATTTTATGTCCCCGAATGTTGTGACATAATCTCGCCAAGATTTTCCCAGTTACCAAACAGAAAGGGTGATGATATAAAGATGACTTACTCTTGCGGGAGACGGGGTTGAATTAGAGGGCGTGAATCCCTCGAACTGGCTACTAGAGAACATGATTGGAACCCTGAAATCAGAGGATAAAGATAGAAAAATAGACGAAAATGAAATTGAAATTAAATCAACCGTATATGGGTAGTGGTAGTAAATACTAAGTAGAGTGAGACGGTGAATGGGGTGGCTTACCACTTTAAAACTTTCCCGCCAATCAGTTAGGATTTTCCCGCCTGATTTTTCATTTTAAGAAATAAATAAATTTCAAGAAGTGGGCCTGAACGGCCGCTTAACCTTGTGTTGCCCACTGTCCGCTGAATACGAGGTCGTTTTACTATGTATAACTACTGTTGGCGTTGATAGCGTAGTAAAGAGGGCTGCTTTTCATCCCAATTTTGTAAAAATCCAGATGTCAAAGCCTCGTTAACCCGTAAAATTTTCGATATATATAACATTTTAAATTAAACAAAATAAATTTTAATGATGGGATATGATTTCATCCGAACTCATAAGTCAAATTAAAATAAATTGTCGAATGCGTGGGGTTTGGGTTTCGTCAGGTTATTTTGAAATGTGATCATTATTCTATAGTTCATACTCTTAAAGGCAATTCTCTCACTTTGGGGAACAGTGGCTTAGTTTTTCAAATTAAGGAACTGTTGCCTCGATGTTGGGATGTACGTATTTCTCATATTCGACGTGAAACGAATGTGGTGACTTGTGGCTTAGCATACTTTGCCCGAGACAAGCCTTTGGGTAGTTGATTTTTTGAGTCTGCACTTAATGAGGTATTGTTACTGCTGAATGCAGATTTGAACGCTTTGTAATTCACTTGTATTCGTTATCAACGATACTTTTTTCTTTCATTTAAGTTTAAGAAAGTTTTTAACGAAACTTGTACTAACGTTTTTCCCTTTATTAATAAAAAAATCTGAATTCTTGACTAATTTTAAATATGGATTTTAAAATGTAAAATTTTGCTACGCTGAAACTTAAGATTTAGAAAGTATCATTATATTATGGGAAAAAATTTAATACACAGACCGTATAAACTATAAAGTTTATACGGTTCTTTTAATTTTAAGGGTTAGGATTGTAGTTTAGAGTTTAAATGTTAAGAGTTATGGTTTAGAATTTAAGGTTAATGTTTAGAACTTAGGGTTTAGAGTTTAGGGTATTAGGGTTAAAATTTTAGAATTTATATTCTGTAGGGCAAAAATACAGGCTTGTATAAAATAAATTTTACACAAATCATGTATTAAAGTTTTATCCTTATATTACATGCGTTCTCTGGTACACAAACTTTTGCAAAGCCTTAAACAGAAAAGAGTTTTCAATCGAATTTGTAGTCACACGACACAATATATCGAACTTTGAAAATGAAAAATTATAAACTTCAGACCAAATATGATGTATATATTATGTGGATTAAAAATTTAACGAAATTAAAATTATATATCTTACGCCAGTAGATTAATGACATGGATGGAGTGCATTGAATCCGAAACAGTTCAATTATGAAATGATCAAATTCAAAATGATTTATGGACAGAAAAGGAAAATAAGAGGGGAATATAATATTGATTGGATGACAGGTTCCACTAAATATAAAAAGTGGGAATGATATGATATGGCTTAGCTTTTGTGTTTTAATCTTTAGTTCATATCCAGTGGAGTGTATTAAGCCAGCCAGCCATAGATTCCGTCCGTGCCCCTGCCTCTCTCTCACAGCCCCCCACAACTCAACGTTTCGGTCTCCGCCATGTATTAGAATTTAGAATCCTATGTACAATGATGAGAACAGAGACAAAGTCAAAATTTAAAGTTAAAAATACAAAATATAAATATTTAAAAATAAAAAATAAATTTATAAATAAATTAATTTTTAAAATAATTATATAAAAGAACAAAAGTATAAAAAAAATTCAGGGTCCGTCACTGGATGAGAGTGAGACCCACGAAAAGGATTTGCATTTCGCATAGGAAAATGGTCATCTTCTTTCACAAAAAAGCTATATTAATATAGACGGACGTAAAATTTTATGTTAAAAGGAGTAAATCATTAGAAAATTATATTATAAATTTAAGAGTACGAAATTTTAAAATATTAAAATTAATAATAATATATATTATATTATATTTTAAAAATTTTAGATGGTGCGACGACTGCTACCTTCGACGCTCATCGATCCATGCATGCATGTGACGGTGCTCCCACATGTGATATTTGTCACGTCTGAGAAGAGGTGGGGTAATTAATCCCACATCGGAAAGGAAAAATGAGGTATTGAGATATAAATACGGTGGCGCTGCACATCCTATTAGACATGTCGTTTGGGAAGAGGGTAATGGCCCCGTGACAAGAAGTATCAGAGCGACCCTTTGACTGCCCGATTTTACGCCGAGCGCCCATGAGTGGGGTAGGCAAGGTGGCCCATCACGAGAGCAGAAGCTCGTGACGAGGGCGTCACGAGGTTGTGTGGGGGAGAATGCCACGTTTGAGAAGAGGCGAGGTCATTAATCCCGCATCGAAAAGAAAAAAGGAGATCTTGGAATATAAATACGGTGACGCTGCACATCCAATTAGACATGTCTATTGAGAAGAGGGTAATGGCCCAGTGACATATTGCACTTAGGCTGGCTTCCCATGAAAAAGGAGAAAAGGTCCATCATCATGTTCGTGCATGTTGCACTTGCTGCTCCGTTCATTGAAAGCCGTTGTCGATCGTTATCACATTATAAAACTGTATACATAATATAATGCATGTCATGGAAATGTAGTTTAATTTTGCAGTTCGTCGTTAGGCCGTCTCAGCGTTCCATTTAAATAAAAATGCTTTTGTTATAATTTAAAACTAATTATAGTAGATTTATATTAAAATTTTATTTCAAGTAAATATGTTTATTAATATGTGAATAGTGATACGAATTCATGATCAGATGTATTATTATCATTTAATTCGTGTGTGATCAGTGAAATGAGTTTCGGGTGTTGAATCAAAATTGGACATAAATTTTATATTTTTAATCGATTTATGTTTTAAAGATATTTATATCGAACAAATTTCAAAGAAAATATATAAGGGTGAGAATCGGTTGGTGCCATGACGGTTTTGCATTTCTCACTCTGTCTCCAACACTTGCGAGTACGATTTTGGGAGATCCCCATTACATGTTTCAGTGATTTTTTTCGTCCTCATCCTCATACCCATCGGATTCCTACGAATTTCGGGGAATCCCCATCTCCAAGAAGTTAAACAAAATTTATTATTTTACTAACCAAAACATATGATCAATTTCAATTTACAAGTCATATAACCAATACACTTAAACATGCGGTTGAAGGTGAACAATGTTTTTGCGTAACATAGACGACATAATTAAGATAGAGAGGTCACCCAAACTTTAGAAGGTTTAAATAAAAGACACAAATATTTTGATGGATTGAAATATTAGTAATAAGATAGGTATGTATAGAAGTAAATGAAAGTTAAATATATATATTTAAAATATAAAGTATCAGGGATTCGTGCAGGTATTTTTTGGGGATCTCACAGTTATTTATACGGTTACAGTTCGTATATAACAATCATCGTCCTCATCCTCATTTGAGCTTCAGTAATAAAACTTTTCTCGTCATCGTCTCCATGAGTGAAGGTTTCAGTTATTCTTCATTTTTATCTATTTCAATTCTTACAATTTTCGAATATTTCCTACCTAATTTCCACCCGAAAAATATACTACATAACACCATCTAAAAGGGATCAAATTTAAATAACTAGGCCCCAGCGAATCTCGTAGCTCTACGTCCTTGGATAAGGTAAGGAGTCCATCCTCTCAAAATTTGTGCCGTGTCCTTGTTCAATGGAACGATGATTTTAACATTAGAGCTCTTTTTGCTAGTGGCATTGGGCACGGGGAAGCGATAAGAATCGCTAAATATGCTCTGACCACTTCGATCGTCCGTTGGCCGATTCTATCAATTACTAATTACCCAGGCTCCAAGTACGAGCTAGCTAGCTATTTCCACTGGTTCTTTATTAACCGCCCAATAACAATTGTTGCAGAAAGTTGAAGCCTAGGCATGCAACAGTCTACTGCTGAGTTCTTGAAACAAAACCAAAGCCCCCATGTCTCTCTTTTATATGTATAATATTGTCTAAAATACTATAATGTGTTTTCGATCATTTCTTAATTGAATCGAGCACGAGTCTTTAGTCGAAGTCTCTCAGATTGATTTGTTTTTTTTATAAAAAATAAATGTAAAATTTAACTTATTATATATCATATTTAGGGATGAAAAATATGACATACGGGTGCATAATTGCATATGCTTTCTCTCGTATAAACCTTAAATTTTTATATTCACTGCCTACTCAACACACATGGCAGTTATAAATTTCAAATTTACACCTACCTACGCGAGTACATTTTAAATTCATCTCCACACTCACAATCCAACTAGGTATTCACCATTCAGTTTGTACCCGTCGAATCTGTCACTCAAACAACCACTAATATCAAACATAATGTAAAAAAAAGCCTAATGGTCAAATTACAAGGCACGTCCCTTTAGAATATAAGATTTACATAACAACTCACAAACTCATCCCTAAAATCATAATGGTCCAGGATTTATACGATGGGTAGTAGGTGGGTGGGTGGGTGGATACTTGATGTGTAAAGTCTTAAATTCATCACCTACCCACTTCTCACGACGGTGTAAGCACGTAAAACTATATCCGTCTATCATTCCTAATCGAATTCCTTACTTTGATTCAACAAATATCGATAATTCTTTTTTTTTCAGCTTATCACCGCGGAAAAGGTCTTTAAAAGCAGTGGTCATAATATATTTGGAGGCTGAATGTTGCTACATTTTCAGAAACTATTCCTCCCCGCCGTATATATATTCTCTCTCTCCCCCTCTGCATCACAATAATATTTTGTTGGGTTTTTTTTTTCTATGATGAATTTCGTTCATTCAGTGGCTCAAATGGGTCGAAGGGTCTTGTAAAGAATACTTAAACAAGTTGGTGGACCCCGCGGAACAAAAAATCTGGACCATTTTCTGGTGTTACATTGAAAAAAAGTGTTTTATACCCAGCATTAGTGGAGGCTTGTTAGTGGGAGAATATGTGCCCAACAGTTATTGGATTGAACATCACATTGCCTGTAATATGGCTCTGCCGCCCAATCTCAAATTCCATCTCATCATTACCACGTACAAGCATGTGCATCTCCTATTACCAGGGAGTCATAACAATTCAATTTGCTATCTTCCTCGTTACACCTACCGTAAATTCGGTTAATAATTGAGTGAGATCAAAAGATTTTTTTTTTAAATAAATTATGAAAGATGTATACAAATCAAAGAATACGAGATTAAATGGATTTGCTGTGAAGTTAATAGGGTAGTTGATAATATGATAAAGCTCAAGACTTTTGAAGATTTCTTGTTGATATCATATGATGTTATTTCTGACATAATTTATAATTTTGTTGCTAGAGATGTAATTGGTGTTACAACTATAAACATAATAGATATGAAATCTAATTCACTATCTATCATGACAAATCATTGAGAATATAATACTAGATACGGAAATATACCTTAATTAATTGACGGAAAATTTTTTGATACATAGGCCGTGTAAACTAAACACGTACTTTTTAGTTTTAGGGGTTAGGGTTTTACTTCAAGGTTTAGGGGTTAGGTTTTAGGGTTTAGAATTTAATGTTACTGTTTATAATTTAGTGTACATAGTTTAAGGTTTAGGGTTTAGTTTTTTAGGGTTAGGGTTAAGAATTTAGGATTTGGATTTTTATAGTGTACACATAGGCTTGTGTAAAATTAATTTTACACAGCATGCGTATCAAAATTTTACCCTTAATTGAAACATTAAAATACGTGAATCTTGATATTGAAATCTATAATCTTTAGTATTAATCTTCCAATAAGATGAGTTTTTTTCTCGACGTAAAAGTCTCTTACAAGAATGAGAGTAAAATAAATTAACTAATTTCTTGGGGGACCATTATCTTGATTACTCCATTAAATAAGCTTTTAAATATTTATAATTATGTCCCTGTTCAATTTATAAATACAGCTTCTGATAACTATATTTTTATTTCGATGATATTTTAATACTCCTGTCATGGTTAACATAATTATTTATTTAATTTTATAACATACTTATCATCGTACATTATACAGATGTGCACACAATTATAAATTTTAATCTAAAAACTAACTCTCATTATAGAGTAGCTATTATATCTTAAATCTTTATTTATATCTCCTTTATATATAAAAAAAAAGAAAGTTCTTGAGACGAGTGGTCCAAAATCCCAACTTGTAGGTATACAAGTATACAGTGACAAGAGAATGGAGTGGAATAATTAAAAAAAAAACGATGTACGGAGGAGGATAACTGTACTTTCATCTAATTGCATACTAATCTTATGTTTTAATCTTGCCCTAGATTGATTAAGTAACATATAAAAATAGATTAAACATTTTTATTTAACAAAAAGTAAATGAAGATTCAATCACTGTCGGAAGATTATGATAGAAAGGGACAAAAGCACAACTTTACTCTATATTTTTGTTCGATTACATGTCTTTTGCAAAGTTTGATTGAGAAAAATTTGATGAAGAAACAAATATTTAATATATTTTTTTAAAATAGTATTAAAAATCCCTTTTTCTTTTTTACAAAAACTAACTCGATTTAAATTTAATCGTTCTAATTTTAATATCATTGAATACCCAAAATCTCAATCAAATAACTAATATTAACAATAATAGTTCACTATTTAATAACTTAACTAATACAGTACCCTCGAAAAAGTTTTCCTACTCCCTGCACTGATTACGATTTCCACATAGTACAGCATATCTGTGTTACACCTTTTCTCCCTTCTAGTCCTATGCCTAAGAACATATTTTAAGTAAGAGACGAATTTATAAAATTTTAAAAAAATTAATTTATAAATATTTTAGTAAAATAAAATATATTTATATTAAATTATTATTTGATTTGCTAAAGTTGAACATAGTTAAAAAAATTAAATTATTTAATTAAATTAATTAGAATATAAAAATATTAATTTTTTAATTGAATCGAATTTTGATCATACTAGGCCATCGCGGATGGGATAGACTATTGTGTGAAGTGAACTGAACCGAAAGAAGCAGCGCGTGGGGGATCAAGCGGGTCCCATTTTGGTACTACAAATGGAGGGCAGCGATTAACGGCTCCTTCCTTCTCCGCCATTTCGCGTATATATATATGAACACCCAAACGCTGGAACAGAGACTCAATTCCAACACTTCCTTTATTAGTGCTGCTTCTCAGCATTGGTAATCAGCCCCCTTCTTTTCCCTGCTCCGAGTATTTAAGCGTATCGCGTGGTTCCTCCTTTATACATGCTGTAATAGCTGCAAGTTCCTTCTCCGGCTAATCACCACACGACTGAGGTTGGAAGATGCCGGGCGGCATAAGCCTCGAAGAGATAAAAAACGAGTCCGTCGATCTGGTACTCTTCTTTCATTCCTTTCCATCAATCGTATTAATTTGATACATGCAAGTAGAATTGAGTTGTTTGTTTTTTCTTTTCTGAGAAGTGTTCGATTTCCTTTTTAAATCACGAAAAAGGCGCGACTATGTATGAATCATGTGTTGTGCCGTTCTCTGTTCTGGAATTTTATGAAACGATTGTGTCTTAAGTCCTAATTTCCTGGATCGCTAGAACAGTGGAGGTTTCGATCTTTTTTGGATGAATTTAAGCCAAAACCAGCGGGAAATAATTTTCTGAGATGTAATCTCTATGTTTCTTTAATTTTCTTGCATTCCAAACAAATTAGGTGGCTATTTGCGGTTACTTGAGCTTAATAGTAGTAGTATCTCCATTTTATTTTCTTTAATTAATATGATATCTGTTTTTAGTAAGAGCGACTACCGATTTTCTCTTTATCCACCTACCATGTGCTTTGATCGCATTCTTTTTACTCTATGTATTCTTTCATATTTTTTTTTTCAAATAATTAAGAGGTTTGGTTTGAGCTAACATCTTGTGATAAGTGTAGGAATCACTAGTTTTTGCCATAAATCTTTCTTTTGTTTTTCAACGTTAATTTTGCTATTGAGAAGTAAACAGAAGTTCCTTTACTTATAGGACTTTTAAGAAAATGCTTTATTAGGATTTTTTTTAAAAAGGAAACTGTTATATTTATTTTTACTTCTGTTTATCTGAGTTTCTTTTTAGTTTTGACAATTATTGAATGAGATGATCATGTGAAAGAAGTAGTCGTTATGCCTTATTATGGACAACCTACACGTGTGTAAAATTTTGTGCCGTCTTAAAGTTTAAATTCGAATCTTGTTTATTATCAACTCTCAAATATATTCTGCAGTTCTTAACATTTTTACTGGCGGCGTCACAAATTAATGAAGAAGAAGTGACAAATTAATTTTTAAATAAATATTATAATAATAATTTCATTTTATTTTAATCTAATAACTTTTAAAATAATTTATTTGTGAAAACTATGACTTAAAAGATTATTATCTATTAAAATAACCATTCGGTTCACCAATTACCAGTTGATTGAAAAGATTGGATCGATAAATTCATCCTATGATAGATATTTACTTATCCGATTCGAATTAATCGATTAATGGTAATGAAAAACTCGACCTTTTGTATATATAAGAATCTATTTTTTTTGCACATAAATATATATAATAATCTTACCATAATATAAACAAATTCCACGTATTTGCTTTTAGGCTTATGGATTTTGGGGCCTTTGAAGTTGAAGAATTTAGGCTTTACTTTTCCATTTTTCTTTAACTTTGAGCACACTATGTCTACGTTTATGTCATCATGGGTCACATACAGAATAACAGACATCACCGTATCATGAGAAAGGGGCAGGAATTAGGGACGATATCAATAGCCTCCTTTTCTAGTTTATTTTATTTTTTGTTGTTGAAATGTGCTGATCGTTTTATATCATTTACTGCTATGGCGATGTTTCTACTTCATAGGAAGCTCTTGAATTGAAACCCAGCAAACCATTACATATATCCATTCAAATGAGGTTCTATTTGCCCCGTTCACGTTCTGCAATGCAAGCATTTGGTTTGTTTTGACTATGAGGCTGATATCAAGTGGTGTGGTTTGTTATATAATTTTAGCTTCTACTCTAAGTTTTCATACCAATAAAATTTTCACCTGTGGTTAGAACTTTTTATATCTTATCACTTGCCTGGCCATATATGTTCTTTGTCATGCAACATTTGGTTTCTACTTAAATGCATAAACATACACACAGAGAGACAAAACAACCATTCTCCTTAGGTCCACTGTTGATTGATGAACTGATAGTTAAGTTGGCTAAGGAAGTGATAATTGCTTATAGGAACGGATTCCTATCGAGGAAGTTTTCGAGCAACTGAAATGTACAAGAGCAGGCTTGACTTCCGACGAAGGCACTCAACGCCTTCAAGTTTTTGGACCAAACAAACTAGAAGAGAAAAAGGTCTATACATTATCATAACCCCTTACGTACATGTTCCTAAATTTCCAGCTCGTATTCAGTTATATAATCTGGTATATAATATGGTGTCAACAGGAGAGCAAATTTCTCAAGTTCTTGGGTTTTATGTGGAACCCTTTGTCCTGGGTCATGGAAGCTGCTGCTATAATGGCTATTGCCTTGGCAAATGGTGATGGAAGGCCTCCGGACTGGCAGGACTTTGTTGGTATCATTGTCTTGTTGGTGATCAACTCCACCATCAGTTTTATCGAAGAAAATAATGCTGGTAACGCTGCAGCTGCTCTCATGGCTAATCTTGCTCCCAAAACTAAGGTGGAAATCAAGATCCAGACACTCAATGGTTTGTTGAGAATTATATATATGTCTTATTTAATCATGATTTCAGCTTGTTGTTCTTGTACCATAATTTAGGTTCTTAGAGATGGTCGATGGAGTGAGCAAGAAGCAGCAATTCTGGTTCCCGGAGATATTATCACAATTAAACTCGGAGACATAGTTCCAGCTGATGCTCGCCTTCTCGAAGGTGATCCTTTGAAGATTGATCAGTCTGCTCTCACTGGGGAGTCTCTTCCTGTCACGAAGAATCCATCAGATGAAGTGTTCTCTGGATCAACCTGTAAACAAGGTGAAATAGAAGCTGTTGTTATTGCAACTGGTGTTCACACCTTCTTTGGTAAAGCGGCTCACTTAGTGGACAGCACCAATCAAGTTGGGCATTTCCAGCAAGTGCTTACTGCCATTGGTAATTTTTGCATTTGCTCAATTGCTGTTGGAATAATCATTGAGATAATAGTCATGTACCCAATACAGCACCGCAAGTATAGGGATGGAATTGACAATTTACTGGTTCTCTTGATTGGTGGAATCCCAATTGCTATGCCAACTGTGTTGTCTGTCACCATGGCTATTGGTTCCCATAGGCTTTCTCAGCAAGGGGCTATTACAAAGAGAATGACTGCCATTGAGGAAATGGCAGGAATGGATGTTCTCTGCAGTGATAAGACCGGGAACTCTGACTCTAAACAAACTTACAGTTGATAGAACTCTAATTGAAGTGTTTACAAAGGGAGTCGAAAAAGAGCAGGTTTTACTCTATGCAGCAAGGGCTTCAAGGACTGAAAATCAGGATGCTATTGATGCCGCAATTGTAGGAATGCTTGCTGATCCAAAGGAGGTATTATTTTTTTTCAAGTCTTTCTTATTCCATTGTTACCATTAGGTCCTAGAATTTTGTGTCATTTTTTATACTGATTGGCCAGGCACGAGCTGGTATCCGCGAAATCCATTTCCTACCATTCAACCCTGTAGACAAGAGAACTGCTCTAACCTACATTGATTCTGATGGAAACTGGCATCGTGCTAGCAAAGGTGCTCCAGAACAGGTAAATAATACTTTTCTCCCATTTTGGAATATCAAATTTTGAAGTTTTAGGTAGAAAACTTCTAACTTATATGCTTTCATTGTTTTTGGAAATAGATCTTAAATCTTTGTAATTGCAAAGAAGATGTCAGGAGAAAGGTTCATTCAGTTATTGATAAATTTGCTGAACGCGGGCTTCGATCTTTAGCTGTTGCAAGACAGGTCAGAAAAACAAACTTTTGAATGATTCATGTTGATTAGATAAGTTAATTGGTGTAGTCATATTATTTAGTCTCCATTTCTACAGCAAGTACCTGAAAAAACAAAGGATGGTCCTGGGGCACCATGGCAGCTTATTGGTTTGTTGCCACTTTTTGATCCTCCGAGGCATGATAGTGCTGAAACCATCAGAAGAGCTCTAAACCTTGGAGTGAATGTTAAGATGATTACTGGTAAGAGTTGTTTAAATGTTATTTTAATATTTGTACATTGTCATAATTTAAAGATGTAAATTTTGTATTATTTCTCTATCATACTAGGGGATCAGCTTGCCATTGCCAAAGAAACTGGCAGGAGACTTGGAATGGGAACCAACATGTACCCTTCATCTTCCTTGCTGGGTCAAGACAAGGATGCTTCCGTTGCTTCTCTACCTGTAGACGAATTGATCGAGAAGGCTGATGGATTTGCAGGAGTATTCCCTGGTGCGTTTAATTGTAAAATGTCTACCTAAATATGTGATATTCTGGGAAATGGAAATTATTAAATTGTATGTTTTGGTAAGAACTTGGTTGATCGTTAACGATATGCTGATCTTTTTTTTTTTTGCTTTTTGAAGAAAAGAGTCTCATGTTATACTTACTGCTTGTTTGCGCATCAATTATTGATTTCCAGGAATTTGATAATCTTAAGTCGTTCTTGATAGTGTCATTATTTTATTTTCCATAAGGTCCCTTGCTAAGTTTTCCCCCTAACAGTTTGTTTTCTCGTCAATGACAGAACACAAATATGAAATTGTTAAAAGGCTACAGGAGAGAAAACATATTTGTGGAATGACAGGAGATGGTGTCAACGATGCTCCTGCTTTAAAGAAGGCTGACATTGGAATTGCTGTTGCTGATGCCACCGATGCTGCTCGAAGTGCTTCAGACATTGTGCTTACTGAACCTGGGCTTAGTGTCATTATCAGTGCAGTGCTGACCAGCAGGGCCATTTTCCAAAGGATGAAGAACTACACTGTAAGTCATATCCAAGCTTACTTTTGTTTGCATTTTACAGTCCTTCACTCCACAGGGCAAGTGTTTCTAACTTCGTCTCTTGTTCTTTTCGACTTTTATAGATCTATGCTGTTTCAATTACCATTCGTATTGTGGTAAGTATATTCACCTGCTAAGACTTGAACAATAATAATTGTAAATAATTTTACAAATGGATTTACTTATTCATGTTCATTTTGGCAGTTTGGCTTCATGTTTATAGCCTTGATATGGAAGTTCGACTTTGCGCCCTTCATGGTTTTAATCATTGCCATTCTAAATGATGGTGAGATGAGCTTTATCAGACTGTTACTTCAATATGTCTATGTAAAAGCCACCAGGAAACCTACCATTGTCTTGCATCTGATTTATTTCATCATCACACATATCTACAGGTACAATCATGACAATTTCCAAGGACAGAGTAAAGCCTTCTCCGATGCCTGACAGCTGGAAACTCAAAGAGATTTTCTCTACCGGCATTGTGCTCGGAGGTTACTTAGCACTAATGACAGTGTTATTCTTCTGGGCGATGAAAGACACCGATTTCTTCTCTGTAAGTTCAGCTTTTATCTAATTTATGTCTTATTTTGGTGCAATTTTCTTTTGATTTTGTTGAGTTTCATTTCTTATATTTCAGGACAAGTTTAACGTTAGGTCACTGAGGGATCGTCCTGAAGAAATGATGGCAGCTTTATACCTTCAAGTTAGTATTGTGAGTCAGGCCCTCATTTTTGTCACGAGGTCTCGCAGCTGGTCCTATGTCGAACGTCCTGGACTTTTATTAGTCAGTGCATTTGTTGCTGCTCAGCTGGTAAGAACATTTAGCTCGTCATTTGATATATCATCCGTTCAAAAGTCTGTTTTTCTCTCTATAAGAACATTTTCTGTAAAGCAACTAGATATACCATTCCTAGTACAGCTAAATCTGAATAGATGCTTTTGTTGCAGTGAATTTCACAAGTTTTGCTTCATAGGGTTTCATTCCTCTTAGCATATAATGAAGCTTAGCCACTTGTATTTGGCAGGTGGCAACTTTGATAGCTGTCTATGCAAATTGGGGTTTTGCAAAGATACAAGGCATGGGTTGGGGGTGGGCTGGTGTAATCTGGATTTACAGTGTGGTGACTTATATTCCACTTGATCTTATAAAATTCGCAATCCGTTACGTTCTTAGTGGAAAGGCCTGGGACAATCTGTTGGAGAACAAGGTAGGAATCGTCATGACTTTCAATGATCTCTCCATTTCTGCTATATAGTATTTATATATGTTTCCGATTCATTTGTACTTATCCTGCTGTGTTCCTATTAAAGACTGCCTTCACTACAAAGAAAGATTATGGAAAAGAGGAAAGAGAAGCGCAATGGGCAGCTGCTCAGAGAACTCTGCATGGTCTTCAACCACCCAAAACCTCGAACGTGTTCAATGAAAGGAGCAGTTACAGGGAACTTTCAGAGATTGCAGAGCAGGCCAAGCGCAGGGCTGAGGTTGCAAGGTGAGTTGAGCTAATTTTCATGCATACGCACAAAGGAAAATAAGAAATGCTTGAGAATGCTTGTTACATATGCACAAAATATCCATTTTGTGATTATGATCTTAATATATATAACTTAATTTTGTAGGCTGAGGGAGCTGAATACGCTGAAGGGGCATGTCGAATCAGTTGTGAAGCTGAAGGGACTTGATATCGATACGATCCAGCAGCATTATACGGTTTAAAGCTAAAGCCTGGAAGCAGCATACGGCCAACGATGATCTTGCGTTCCTCCCTCTCTCCAAAGAAAATATTGACGACGAACGAGGCCTATGGTCAATGTTATGAGAGACAAATAATGAAAAGGAATTTGTAATATGGTTAGTATTCTGAGTCTAGGTTATGAAAGTACACTCAACTCATAGCCTAGTCTGCTTGCCTAACCTTGCTTATTAATCTTCTTCATTTCCGCAAGTCCCAGTTTTTTGGGTGGTTCTACACCTACAATTCAGTCTTTATTTCCTTGTATGGCTCACTTTTTTAGTGACAGATATATGTTGACATTGCAGGAGTGCACAACCTTTCCTTTCCATTGGCTATAGTATATATCACTGAATTGAATGTTCGAGAAGAAAATTTGATCAACAAACCAATAATAATAATAAAATTAACATTTCATATATCAACTTGAGACTAATCCTTGTCAGGCTGACTAGCTGCAATTGAGATAACGGAACTTGTGAATTAAGCAAACAAGTGACAAGGGGATGAAGAAGAAGTACATCCAGCTACCAAACTGCCCTTTACCATGACGAGAGACAAACTGATCGTGCGCAAAGAACGGTAAGTAACATTTATTTATTTTTATTCACATTTCTTTTATGGTTGAATGAGTTCCTTGATTGACATGAAAAGGATTTCATATTTACATGATTAAAGAAAAGAAACATGCATCCACTTGATTCAACTCAGTTTTGTGGTGTGCCTTTGCAAATAGGGCACCAATTCTTTACCTGCAGCCAGTGCAGCACGCACGCTGCATGATACCTATGCTCACACTGCAACCTCCCTACTTCATCTCCATTTGCATATTCTTCCTGCAAAACAAAAGGTCCGTGAACTCTATTAGCTTGAACTCAAACAGTCCTGAGATGAACAGAGCAACATTAAATAGCATAAAGTTTGCATTGATAGATAGAGTGGAAAGTTGTGCAGGAAAGGACCTGGCATATACTACATTTGGTATCATCCTGTTCACCGTAACATTTGATGCTATCGTCCTCATAGACGCTTTTCGTGATGCATTTAGACAATGCTTCTTCTGATAGCACAGTGCTTACATTACCCATCTTTTCTTCTAGGTCAAGTAATTCCTGTCATGATATCAGGCTAAGCTAATTCCACTATTTCATCTTTATCAACACAAACTGGAGAGCTGAAAATAACCAAAAAAGGGTCATAGTGAAACAAAAAACGAACCTCGTATGACATATTATCTATATCCAGCCTCATTTCTCTATGCTGGTCGTAAAAGTTTAGGCCATCAAAGAGCAAGATGGTCTCTAGAACAAGTAATTGCTGCAACACAGAAACCAAATCAACAACAGATAATCCATCAGGCCGAAAGAGACACTTCGAAACTAGTTTACCTCGTATGTCAACTCTTCATCTTGTTCGATCCTCTCAAGTGCCAATAATACCTGCATAAAAAATGGAAGAATGGTGACTTCAACACTACTATAAGCAAACTGCTAATGTTTCATTTTTCCTCTCTGGAAAATATTCTCTAACACCAGATGATTCAACCACACACGGTCCCTTCCACGAGTTCCATAGAAAGAAGGAATATAAAAGACAAAGATATAAAATGTGCATAAGACGATGCAGATTCAAATATACCTCTGCAAGGTTATCCATATTGTATTGCCGGAAGCTATCCCAGTTTCCTGAAGTGTGGCTACTGCCAATTTCTGAAGGACCAGATGGCATACTACTGAGTAAACTCTCACTTATACTATCTGGTTGACTGTAAGAACTAGCATGAGTTGAGGCGATTTCTGCAGGAACAGGATCATTCACATTAATAGGCATATCAGATTGAGGCTCTTCCGGCATGGTTCCGCGGTACTCGTTCAAAGTTAACCTATTGCCATTTGCTTGGTCAGGGGATTTCCCTCTACCATAACTACTGTTTGTTCTCCTTGTTCGAACTGAAGAACCAACACCACTATCTCTCCGAGTTCCAGCTTGCCTTGAATCAGCAGAAACAGAAACACTGTGACTAGAACTGTTCGGCTTCTTCCCCCTGCAGGAGGAACTGCCCTCTCCATCAGAATTTCTCTTCTTAACTGCCTCTTCCCTCCTTCTGACACTTAAATTCGATGACGAACCACCAGACGAGCCAACATCCGAAATAGAGTTACATCTCAGATTTCTCAAACCGTGCCTGCTGGTGTTAGTACTAGTTACAAGGCCCAGGGAAGCCCTTGGTGATCTCTGAATCACGTTTCTTCTCGGTCTTGTCTCCGATGCCAAACTATACATTCGCACTTCCCCGGAATCGGCATCTCCAGATTCAGGCTGCGGTGTTTGTTGCGACACTGGTAGCTCATCCAGAACACTGCTAGTTCCCAGCTGAGATGATACCTTTTTTCGAGTATTAGTAGACGATTTCCTATCGGCAGGGTACACTCCAGAGGAACTTCCAATTATTCCCTTTCCAGTTGATGAAGATTTGGCCTTTCCAATTGTTGTACCATTCACGGAGTTCGGCCCGCCACTGCATCCGATTCGGTTGCAAAACCGAGCATTTCGTTCGCTGCTGTTAACACGATCCTTCAAAACAAGACTTGTTCCCTTGCCATGTACAACAGCTCGTTTACCAGCACGCTCATCCATCTAGGCAACAACCGTCCTTTATATCTGAAAATACATCAAAACAAACCCTCCAACTTGACATGACTTTTAGAACAGAAAAGAGGAAAAAAGGTGGAAAAAAACGCCTTTAAAACCACAAATTCATTGAAAATAAGAAATTGCCTCTTTAGCCATATCCCAATAACAAGAACTAAACCAAGCATATAAAAAAAGTTCTAAAAAATGAACCATTTCCAGAAACATGAAATTAGAAAGAAAGGAATGCAATCATGGTGTTTCAACGACCTCTTTGATCCCCCGTCGTCTCCTTTTGATCCTTTGAAATTTGAATATTCAGAGAAAGAGAGAGAAAGTGTGTTGAAAGAGGAATGAAGGAACCCAGAACAGGAAAGAAAAAGGATGTTTAAAAGCAGCAAAGGCAACAGCAAATAGTGAGACAGAACGAAAGAGAAGCAAAAGACGTGTACGAAACAAAGATATAATAATAATAATACGGCTACTAGCAGTAACCAGAACAGGAACAGCAGTAGTTTTATTGCAAATCAAGCCTTACTGGAATGGCGAAAGTAGATAGATATGTATCCTAATGGGCAATGATGGGTCCAACATCTTTAGTTTTGTACTTGCTTCGGCTTTCCTACTTCATACCATTTATACTCGAGAAAGCTTGAATTAGTGGAGATGGTAGGAAAGTGCAACTATTCAACAAACTAATCATCCATTGATGAAACTAGGGATGGAGTACCGAAAAGTTTAAAATTCATATATAATTTTAAAAAGTTTTAAAAAATTTATATATATGTTTTATTAATAATTTATTTTTGTTTATTTAAATTTTATAAATTTATTTTTTTTATTTTATAAATTCGACTCCTAATATATTATGTCAATGAGGTTGATTCAAGTGATAAGTAAATTTGTATAGTTTAAATGAGTCTATATAGAATATTCATGCAGTCAAGCGTACGATACAAATTAATTCAGATTAATTAAGACAAAAAATTCAAAGGGGAATGGTGAATTTTATGTGCTTGAAATAGTATGTTATATAGTCTTGAAAACATTAATTAATTAGATGGAATACCACCAAGCTAATAATATTCAATATTAATTCTATTAGACAATGACCTAAGAGGTTTAGTGGCTTCTTCTTTTTTGCCTAAAGACTAAAGAGCATGTCCCATGGCTTCAATGATGATGATTTTTTAAAGTTGGATTAAAAATTGGAAAGAAAAGAAAATGATGACGAAGGACATTAGGTAAAAATAATTAAAAATTAAATAAAAAGGATTAAGGGTCGGTTTGATTTCAAGAAACAAATAATATTTTTTATTTTATAAAATTTCACTAAAATATTTTATAAAATTTAATAAATCGACCTATATTCAAATTCACGTTATACATTATATTTTTAATATTTGTTAAATATTTTATTTATTATATTTTTATTACAAGGAGTCGGAGAAAGGAGTTGACAATTTGGCTTAATCCACTGAGGCATTAATTGTATTCTGGAATGGCGTGCCGTCTGGACACCATTCAATATCTTGTAAGAAACTAGAAATTGCCAACAAGAAAAGGTGCTCGTTTTTCTCATTCAAAAAAAACTGCTCGTTTTTTTACATTAAAAAAAACTGCTTATTTTAGTCGCTATAGGCATTTGCAGGCGCATCCATAATTTTCTATCTTATTGATAATTAATATATCTATATAATTTTAATTAAAAATAATTTGACAATCTAAACCATGATTTCTACCTAATAAAAATTTAAATTATAATCTATTTAAAAATTTAAATTATAATAAATTTAAACTAACAAATTTTATCAAAAAAATTAAACTAACAATTAAATTATAATATTTTCATATGACGAGATTTAACTTAAAATAAAGACTTATATATCATATTAATACTTAAAATATACCAACTTTTTTATTTTTGTACCTAAAGTATTTTTTTGGTCAAAATAAGTACTTAAAATATACATTTTGGTTAAATTAGGTACCTAAAGTATACTTTTTGGTCAAAATAGGTACCTAAAATATTTTTTTGTCAGAGCAAGTATCTAAAGTATATTTTTTGGTCAAAATAAATACCTAAAGTATATTTTTTCATTAAAATAGGCACATAATGTATTTTTTAATTAGGGTAATTATTCTATACACAAGCGCTTGTGGAAACTGTTTTACACAAGCGCCTTAGTTTTAGGGGTTAGAGACTCTGTTTAGGGTTTAAAGTTTAAGGGTTTAAGTGTAGTACTTTTGAATTTAGGGGTTGTTGATATAATTTTGGGTTTAGGGTTAAAATTTAGAGTTTATAGGTTAAAACCTAAACTCCTACTCATATTACCTTAAACCCTAAATTCTAACCATAAACCCTAAATTTTAAACCCCTACACTAGAACCCTTAAACTATAACCCTAAACCCTATAATTGAGGCGCTTGTGGAAACAAAAAGTTTTCACCGCCGGTGTATAGAATAATAATCATTTTCATTAATGTCACATGACAATTTTTAATAACCTATATAAAAATATGTATACTTTAAGTACCTATTTTGACCTAAAAAAATACTTTAGATACTTATTTTGACCAAAGAATATACTTTAGATACTTACTTTGATGAAAAAATATTTTAAGTACCTATTTTAACCAAAAAGTATACTTTAGGTACCTAGTTTAACCAAAAAGTATACTTTAAGTATTTATTTTAACCAAAAAAATATTTTAAGTACCAAATTAAAAAGTTGGTATACTTTAGGTACTAATATGATATATAAGCCTAAAATAAACTTAAACAATATAATTAGCGGATGGGCCGAATATTGATCCATGGTCAGGTAGTACTTCGTCAACTGCTGCGTTTTCTGGATTTGTGTGCCATGGCCTAAAAATACTTTGTAAAGGAGTGCCCCAATACCCAAATGCCCGATCGTTATTCAAATCAATACCAACTGAAATTCGAACCCGTAAAAAATTAGATATACGAGTATTTTTGGATATTATAAAAAATAATCGCAATCATTTTAAACAAATAAGTAATCATTGTATTAAACAATGATTATTGAAGGTCGGCTGATAGAGATTAAACGAATAAAATCCGTACGTCTATTTTTTCTCCTCTTTCGCTAATAATTTTATATTATTATGTATTGATAATTTTTATTATTTTATTTATTATTTTTATTTTATTAATAGTACACATGACATAAAAATAGTTAGTGAAATATATAAAAAGAAAAAAAAATAAACGAATTTTATTCGGACAAAACTTGTCTTCAAATAATAAAATAGATGTGTGGTTATTTTGTAAACAAAACAATGTGGATCGGTTAATATTTATCATGTCTTCATTGAGCTTTCTTCCTTTCTTTCATTCATGTTAATACTTGTATTGCCGGTGTTGTTCATTTTTAATTGTAATTTGTAGGGTTTTTTTTATTGTTTAAAAGAATACAAATATATATATATAATAACTTTAAACATAACTTACATATTACTAGATTTAAAGTAGAGAGGAAGCTAATAGTTACAAAACACAATTAAAGATATAATTTATATGATACTAATTCTAAACATGATGAATTTTAATTTATAAATGTTTTTTTGATTAAATAGTGACTATTATATTCCCATACCGAGATTCGAACTTATACAAGATAAAATAAACATCTATAACCACTAGGTTAATTAATGGATTTTAATTTATAAATGTTTTTTTAATAAAATTCACACATAATTTAAATAAATTAAGACTCAAAATTAAGATCCGAATATCACTTTAATTTTATTATTTCAGCCATATATATTTTAATTTTTTTTCACGTTTTGGATTTATAGACTGTGATTATCATCAAACTAAGATATGTATATATATATATATTTATTTAGGAAAATGATTTGAAGTATTAGTGGTAGAAAACGATTTTTTTTACCAGCGGTATATTTTTAGAGTATAAAATTAAATTTTCAAGGTTTAATATTAGTCATTTAAAATTTAAAGGTAGGATTTATATTTTAAATTTTAATTTTTAATGTGTAGAGTTCGGTGCTTCTAAAATAATACAAACATCGTTTGAAACCTATATATAAAAAGAAAAAATTACAATGCATGGCGGTGCATTAAATATTAACTCATTTATTTACTCAATTTTAATTTGTTTTTATTTCTTAAAAAGGCCCCCTCCCACAGTACTAAAGGCTCGTGCAACAAGATAAACATAAATCGAAATTGCTGTGTTTTTGAGAATAGATCTTTAGATCTGAGAGTTTCCGTCTCCTTCGTTACCGCTCAATACAAATGATGTTATTTTGAAGAACATCCTCATTTCCATTCACAGAAAAGAGAAGAAAAAAAGAGTATAAATCTGCTTCAGCTTCACAGAAAGCGGCCTCTCTTCTCAACGGATCTGATCGTTCGAGGTACATTTCTCTCTATCAATCTTTCCAATTTTCTCGATCTATAGATTTACTTTCTACTTTTCTCGGCCTCTGTTTTTCGTTTTGGAGGCATTCTTAATTTTGTTTTCGAAGCTGGAATGTTCGGATTTACGTTTTGGATATGATGCTCCTCTTTGATTTGATAAATTGTTTGCACGATTCACACATAGTAATAAATATATGCCGCGAAGAGAATTTGCTCAGTTAGATTTGGATCTGATTTACCGTTTGTTTGTCGCCGCGCTTTCTTAGTGATAGTGTAATTTGTTTATTAAATCCGTTATGTTTGGATTTTAATTGGCCAATTCAGCACTAATGTTGGAACTAGAGAGATCAAAACAAACGGATCTATGATTGAGCTTTTAACTGTGCTTTAATCGTTTCTTCATGCTGTTTAGAGGAGTTGAAGAGCAATCTTATACACAAGATCTGTATGCAAATCATTTTGGAGGGGTGTGTCCTTGTCCTCATGGGCGGAGCCACACCCACAATATGGAGGAAATTGAGAGATGGTATCTTTTAGGAATATAGTCATATAGAAGATTAATATATGTTCTAAATGGTTCTTATTGTCAGACTTTGATTGATTTGTATAAACTATGTCTTTGTTTTTATAATTTTGTATTTTGTTTTTTCTCGATGATTTGATTTTTGTTGTTCTTTTTCTTTCCAGAAAACTAGCAAAAAATGGAGAAATCATGCACTCTTCTCATTCACTTCGACAAAGGATCGCCTGCCATTGCTAATGAGATTAAGGAAGCACTTGAAGGAAATGATGTTCCTGCAAAGATTGATGCCATGAAGAAAGCAATAATGCTTTTGTTGAATGGCGAAACTCTCCCCCAGCTTTTTATCACCATTGTCAGATATGTTTTACCTTCAGAGGATCACACTGTCCAAAAACTTTTGCTCTTATACTTGGAGATAATTGAGAAAACTGATGCAAGGGGGAAGGTATTACCTGAAATGATCTTGATATGCCAAAATTTGAGGAACAATCTTATACATCCAAATGAATATATACGTGGTGTGACCTTGAGATTTCTCTGCCGCTTGAACGAGACAGAGATTATTGAGCCACTAATCCCGTCTGTTTTGCAAAATCTCGAGCACCGGCATCCATTTATTCGGAGGAATGCTATATTAGCTGTCATGTCTATATATAAGCTTCCTCAAGGTGATCAGCTCTTGGTTGATGCACCTGAAATGATTGAGAAAGCTCTTTCTACGGAGCATGATTCATCTGCCAAGCGAAATGCATTTCTTATGCTATTTACTTGTGCACAGGACCGAGCCATTAGTTACCTCTTGACCCATGTTGATAGGGTTTCAGAATGGGGTGAATTGCTTCAGATGGTTGTGTTGGAGCTTATTCGCAAGGTTTGCAGAACAAACCATGGGGAGAAATCGAAGTATATTAAAATTATTATATCTTTATTAAATGCTCAATCAACTGCAGTTATTTATGAGTGTGCCGGAACCCTTGTTTCTCTGTCATCTGCTCCCACTGCTATTAAGGCTGCAGCCAACACTTATTGTCAGCTTCTTCTTTCCCAAAGTGACAACAATGTGAAGCTTATTGTGTTAGATCGGCTGAATGAGCTCAAATCCTCTCATAGAGAAATTATGGTTGATTTGATCATGGATGTGCTTAGGGCACTTTCTAGTCCAAATCTTGACATCCAGAGGAAGACGCTTGATGTCGTACTTGAGTTAATAACTCCCCGAAATATCAATGAGGTTGTTCTTTTGTTGAAGAAGGAAGTTGTGAAGACTCAAACTGGAGAACATGAGAAGAACGGAGAGTATAGACAATTGCTCATTCAAGCCATTCATTCCTGTGCAATCAAGTTCCCACAAGTTGCAAGCACGGTTGTGCATCTTCTTATGGATTTCTTGGGAGACAGTAATGTTGCTTCCGCTTTTGATGTTGTCATTTTCGTTCGAGAAATAATTGAAACCAACCCTAAACTTAGAGTTTCCATTATAACTAGGCTTTTGGACACATTCTATCAGATCCAAGCTGCACGTGTTTGCTCCTGTGCCCTTTGGATTATTGGAGAGTATTGTCTTTCACTGTCTGAAGTTGAGAGTGCCATAGCAACCATCAAGCAGTGTCTTGGTGACCTACCTTTCTACTCTGTTTCTGAGGAAGGAGAAGCTACTGATGCTTCAAAGAGAACTCCACAAGCAAACTCCATTACTGCCTCCTCCAGGAGGCCTGCTGTTCTGGCTGATGGTACTTATGCAACCCAGAATGCTGCCTCTGAGACTGCTTTCTCCTCTCCAACAATTGTTCAGGGATCTTTTGCTTCAGGAAATCTCAGATCTCTTCTCCTAACAGGAGATTTTTTCCTCGGGTCAGTTGTCACTTGCACACTGACTAAACTTGTTTTGAGATTAAAAGAGGTGCAGTCATCCAAAGTTGAAGTAAACAAAGAGACTTCACAGGCATTGTTGATCATGGTCTCCATGCTGCAGCTGGGACAGTCTCATATTCTTCCACACCCAATTGATAATGACTCATATGTGAGGATTGTTCTTTGCATGAGATTATTGTGCGATACTGGTGATGAAATCAGGAAAATATGGTTGCAGTCTTGCCGTCAGAGTTTTGTTCAAATGCTTTCAGAGAAACAGTTGAGAGAAACCGAGGAATTGAAGGCAAAGGCTCAGGTTTCTCATGCACAGCCAGATGACCTTATTGACTTCTACCATTTAAAAAGTCGAAAGGTGAGAGAACCTTCTATGGTCATTATTTTATGCACAGAAGTTAACATTTTTTGTTTGCGCCAAGTTGCTCATGCTCATAGTTGATCATATAAGCCTTTTTTTACTATTCTGTTTTAGCATGCGTTTTTTGCTTGTTTTGATAGAATGTTCTGCTTTATCTCATTTCCCCTCTTGGTTATACAGATTTCTTGGTTATCAACTTATAGATTATTTCTTTCTTGGATTTTGTCATGAATTTATTTATGTGCTTGTATCTGAAAGTTTCAGTTGCTAATTTCCAGGGAATGAGTCAGCTGGAATTGGAGGACGAGGTTCAAGATGATTTAAAACGTGCCACTGGAGAGTTTGTCAAGGATGCAGATGATGCAAATAAGCTTAATCGCATTCTTCAGCTGACTGGATTTAGCGACCCAGTATATGCTGAAGCATATGTGACTGTCCATCACTATGATATTGTTCTTGATGTCACGGTTATCAATCGAACCAAGGAAACTCTTCAGAATTTATGCTTGGAGTTGGCAACTATGGGTGATCTGAAACTCGTGGAGCGTCCTCAAAACTATACACTCGCTCCTGAATCTAGCAAGCAAATAAAGGCCAACATCAAGGTGTCTTCAACTGAGACTGGTGTCATATTTGGCAATATCGTTTATGAGACTTCAAACGTGCTCGAAAGAACTGTTGTTGTTCTTAATGACATTCATATCGATATTATGGACTATATCTCTCCTGCCGTTTGCACCGATACTGCATTCAGAACTATGTGGGTAGAATTTGAGTGGGAAAACAAGGTATTTTTATAATTAACTACTTGCTTAGTATGCTTCAAATTTGATTTGTTCAGTCTGCTAACAGTTATATATTAGCTAAATTTTATAAGTTGGTCACCTTCGTTTGCTGTTTGGTTACCCTTTAATTTATTACCTGGTTACTGTTAATAAATTTCACTCGCTGTATCTGTAAGCTTCTCTTGGGACTGAGCTAACAGTTTTCATACCTGTTGATGTTTCAATTTAAATTTTCATTATTGTTTTTTGTGATTCAGGTTGCTGTTAACACTGTTATTCAAGATGAGAAGGAATTCCTTAACCATATTATCAAGTCCATCAACATGAAGTGTCTCACAGCACAGTAAGTACTTGTTTAGAAATGTTATATAGATATAAAAGTAAACCGATCGGTTTTCGGTTTCTGCATACCTTGCTGCACATTGCACAACTCTGTTGCGAAACAACTAAAAGATTCTATCACGGTACCTTATATCATGTTGATTGGTTTTGTGGCTCAAACAAACCTTTTCTTAGAAAGTTGCTGTAGAAAATGAAGTTGTAAATCTCTGATGTGAGCTCCATATAGATAATTTGCGTTGTTATTAGTGTATTCTTTCTTGTCCTTCCTTTTTTTTACCGGCTGGTTCATGTTTCAGATCTGCGCTAGACGGGGAGTGTGGATTCCTGGCAGCTAACTTGTATGCAAAAAGTGTGTTTGGGGAGGATGCCTTGGTAAATTTGAGTGTCGAGAAACAAGCGGACGGGAAGCTCAGTGGGTACATCAGGATAAGGAGCAAGACCCAAGGGATTGCTCTTAGTCTCGGGGATAAAATCACTTTAAAACAAAAGGGAGGCAGTTGATTTGCTTGCACTGCATTTCAACATCAATTTGATTCCCACCCAAAACCGGTACTCATTCTTGTTCCGGATTTGTCAGTTGCTTTGGAAATGCAAAGTTTAACAACATTTTAACTTTTTTTGTGGTTTTAAAATTGCAGGTATTTTAGCTCTATTACATTTTAAAAGATGGCCGCCCTTCAATTTTTGTTGCACAGTTAATGATGATCTTGTTGTATTTGGAGTTTGCATATTTCAAGTGAAAATAGTATTGAAATTCATTCAGACCTTCCTTTCAGCATCATTTCTCAATAAATAATCCTCCTTTTTTTTGTGTATACTGTTATCATGTGGGTTCTACTCCGATAACCCGCACGATGTTGCCTTTTTCTTGTTTATGAGTGTTATATGCTAAAGTGGCAGAAATAAATTTGAAGAATGAACAAGCTGTATAAAAATAAGAATTCCAGAAACAGCCAACACTTTATTCCCAAAACAAAGGAATGTAAGTTCTCAAGAATATGTACATTACTCGCGCCCATACTAATAACAAGAAAACAATTGAAGGGCATTTCAATAAGAGTAGATTCTTTAGGGAATGTTGATGACTAGAATAAATTTAATTAATCACAATATTGTACCTGAAATCTAGCAAATTACAGAGCTCGAATGCCGGACTAGCTAGCAACTAAATTAACAAGTGAATATGAAGGTAAAGTTGAAACGCTATACCTGAAAGTATCAATTCTCTTATTATCTACCAATCCAGCACACTACTTGTTTGTTATGTCCCTCACCCCACCATCCATTCGCTTCACAGTCGACATAATATAGCAAAACTGTGTTCGAGATATACGCTTAAACATCTAGAACACCAAAATATTACAATCACACAACTGCAGATGTGGTTCGGCGAAGATCTACCCCATTATCAATTTTGCTGCCGGTTGGCCTGCCTTTGAAACTGCCGTACCTTTCCCGCCTTGGCAGAAAAAGAGAAAGGAGCATTTGTTCCAACCCTTGCACTGTGTACTTTGCATATTTACTGGAAATAGTCCGTAAGTTTGCATATAGCTTCGATAGACGGGTAGAATTGCCTGCACTATTAGTTGGCATGTCTTCTCCCTCAAATCTCTTTCTGAGATAACCCAACCAGACTGCTTTTTATACATCTCATCAAAAGCTTCATTAAAAGTCTTCAACCTTTTCTTTACGAGATCACGAGCAGTTGCACGGCCACCCTAGAACAGGATTAACCCTTCACGGCTTAAATGACCCGGGAGCTTACCCCAGCTCTCTCTTAAGAAGACAGCTGAATAATAATCCTTGTACTGTTCATGTTCTTTCAACCAAGCATCTCCCATGAGCTCTCCAATTTTTGTTCCCTTTAAGTGTTCGTATAGATGCCAATGGCTGTTCATGGCAAAAAGATGGGACAGCGTAGCATCGCCATAAGCCTTCACCCATGTTTCCAAATTCAAATCTACGGCCTTAATTATTTTCAGAACCTCATTAACAAGAATCATATCCTGAAATTTTTTATGCTTCCAGCTTTGGTGAATGACGAGAACTTGGGTCAGGATCGGCCTATACTCATCACCGAGTTTATTGCAGTACTCACTTATGAAACACACCAATTTAGGAATGCTCCCGTCCGGAGGAGGAGGGATCTGCCTCTGTAATTCCACCTGAACAAAGATTTCCCAGAAAATTTCGGCTGCACCATCAATAACCCTCTTGATGAGATCTCTCGTCAGGTTTTGGATCTCAATACATGCTGCTCCACCAAACACCCTGTTGAAATCCAATCTCAATTTGTTCAAAGATGCAAATATATCCAATAACTTGAGAAGCTTTAAAGGTTCTTTCTTGCTTTCCGTAATAGTCTTCCCAAACTGAAGAAAAGCAAGAATGCCGGCTTGTGCAGCTATTTTTGCAAAACAACCCATCCAAACATCCAGGCCAATCCTCTCGAAAACATCATTACAAAGTTTGAACTCTGCCTCGAATAGATGCTTTACTGCAAACTCCAAATGTTTTCCCCACTGTCCTACATACCCCTCTTGCTCTGCACATCATTGAACTCCGAGACTGAGATCTCAAGATAATCCAAATCAAGTGCCTTCAAGCTAGCTCTGACATTTGAACTACGAACATGGACATAGATTGTAATGCACTTCTCAAGTCTATTATTAGCAATCAGCCTACCAAGAATTGCTTGCAACTTCTGAATAACAGTCACCGGCAATGGCGACGGCGCAATGCATGCCTGTTCGCCTAGTGAAGGAGATGACATCGGAAGTGGCACGCTATGCTCCGTCAATAGTCTTCTAAACTCGTTTTCCAGTTTATCCAATGCAGCATCCAAAAGCCCCTCATCAAGATGTATTCTTTCCCCATCCTTTTGCAACTCTCTTAGGCCCTTGAGTGATGTCTTCAAATTCAACAAATACCGTCCATCAGCAACTCGGTTATCCTCCAAATACTCGATTATATCTTCCAACCATTGAATAGCCAATCCACAGTTATCAGCAAGAAACCTCAATGCCTCTTCGAGGCGTTTCAACACCGATAAATACCCAGGAAGATCATTCTTGGGATCTGACAGAAGGGACTTTTCAAGTCCATGAACGGCGTCGAAAACCTTAAGCACTGCCGCAGCAGGGCCCACAGCTCGGTTAATATGGCGCCCAACAGCTGCAAGCGCATCCTTGTCGGCACGAATTGGGAGTACATCAGCTTCTAAGGAAGGCAATCTTTGGTTGATCTCCTCTATTCTTGCTCCAGCCTTTTCAAGAGCCAATTCTAGGGTTTTTGATTTCTCTAAGCTGAGCTTTAGCGACTTTCTTGCAGCTACCAAATTATCAATACAAATTTGTTCTTGCCATCATCACCAGTTGCAGATGGGTCCACCCTATTCATCCAAAGAAAAACCCTAATAAAAATCCAAGCTTGTAACCACGAATACGTGTAAACTGACTACAAATTTCGAGATCTACAAGCAGATCCAAAATTGATATCTTTTCCTTCTTCACTTCTCATGGGAAATTTGGTCAATTTCCCTCGAAAACATGTAAGAAACCCCCCTTGTTTTTTTTTACCAAATTAAACCAAAAATGGAAAGGGAACAGTGAGCGGGTGGGGAGAAAGCTAGTAAAAGAAACTTACTTCTGAAACGGAGAAACACAATTGTGGGGCGAGTTGAACCGGCGAGATGAGCTGGAGCGGAATCTGAATCGGTGAGTTTTGGATCCAAAGAGAGACCCTAAAGCAAAAAAAGGGGACGCAAATTGCGAGGGTGAGCGGGTGGGGAGAAAGCTTTTGAATTTGTCTTCTTTTTAACCATTTTATTTATGCATATTGAAGAAAGCGCTGTCCATCGTTGGGCGTTGGCCAAAGAGAATCGTTTCTTTCTTTATTCAATTAATAAATAGTCGTAGCTCTTTTCGTCCTGAAAATTGACACCTCTTTTTCATTATTGCAGTTTTATAGTAATAATAATTGGATTGCCGTTTAATATATCAGTTTATATCCAATACACTTAAAATAATTTTTTTAATTCCTACATTGTTTTGATTTTAGGGTTTAAAATTTAAGGTTTAAAATTAGAATTTAAGGGTTTAGATTAAAATTTAAGTTTAGATTTTAGGGTAATTTGTTAAAGATTTAGATTTGAACTTATCAACTCTAAACTCTGCATCCTATTCATAAAACTAATTTTTAAACTATTAAACCTAAATTTAAACCGAGCCCATATAAGACACTTGTGTAAACAAAAAAGTTTACACCGACATATTAAATAATTATCCTTATATATAATCGGTCTAATTTTCAACTTTACAAAATGATATAAAAATACTAGTGTTTTTTATTTGTGGACCTAAAAATTTAGGTTACTGATATATCAAATAATTATTTCTAATATATATAACTTAATTAAATTGTCACAAATGTTTTTTTCTTTTGTATTTTTTCTACTTTGAATTTTTATTACATTTTGAGTTTCGATTTTGAAGGATCAATGAATATTAGGCTTAATTTGTATAACTTTAGAGTTGATAGAGATTTAAAAAAATAACGACAAAGCTAATAAGGAAATGAGAGCAGCATGACTTTATATTTGTTTAATGGTAATTTTAATTTCTTTTAATTTATTTTTTTGTCAGATTAAATATTGTCTATCATAAAATAAATAAACACCTTTTCAAGATATCACAATATAAAAAAATAAAAATTAAAATGAAAAAAAATTATAATTTACAGGAAAATTTTACAACAGGTGTCGAACACTACTAAATACGATTAACACTAAACACCATTAAATTAATTAATAAAAATTTAAAATTTAAAATTTAAATTATTTTTTATATATTGTATTTTTTAAAATAATTATATTAAATACCAACCATAGTCAATCTCTAAATTAAAAACCCTAATTTCCCCCTGAATTAGAACCCTCGTTTGAATCCTAGTGCCTAAAAGAAAACAACAACAACACTTCTTTGTTTTGTTTCTCGAACAATAACTGTTAATTTTATTACACAATCTCTTATGGTTCAACCAAAAGCTTCAATTTTTGTTAAAACCCTTCAAAACCCATCTATGCGGGAATTGGATTTTTGCTATTTAAAAGAGAGAAAGTTTAATACACATTCCGTGTAAACAAAGGTTTACACGTGCTTTTTAAATTTAAGGGTTATAGGTTTAGTTTAGGATTAAAAGTTTAGGGGTTTAGGGTTTAGAATTTAAGATTAATGTTTATAGTTTAAGGTTTAGGGTTTAGGGTATTAGAGTTAGGAATTTAGAATTTATGTTTTATATGGTAAAAATACAGGCCGTGTAAAATAAATTTTACACATGATTGTGTTTTTACCTTATAAAATCCAAATTATGAATTCCTAACCCTAATACCCTAAAACATAAACCCCAAATCTTAAACTTTAATCCTTAAATTCTAAACACTAACCTTAAACCCTAAAACCTAAACTCCTAACTGTTAAACCCTAAACTACAACCCTAACCCTTAAAATTAAATAGCTTGTATAAACTAAAGTTTACACGATCTATGTATTGAAGTTTTCCCCTTAAAAGAAATTAGATTGTTCAAAAAGCACTATTGGCATCGCCTGTATTGGATTCAACCTCTTCAGTTTTGGGGTTCTGATGTGAGAAAAAGATTTAGGATTTTTAATTTAGAGATTGATTTATGGTTGATATTGATCTAATTATTTTAAAAAAAATTAAAAATATAATATATATATAATAATTTAATTAAAATTTGATTTTAAATAATTTCTAATTGTATGTTGAGTTCTTAATTTTTTTAATCTTTAATAATTAATTTAATAATATTTAACAGTATTTATCGTTAATAGTAGCGGTATTCGACGCACTGTGTTAGACTCATCGTAATTTAAAAAAATTAAGAAACCATGTTAGAAAAGATCGAAAAAGTTAAGGAAATAAATGTTTGTTTATCTAATATTTGCAGCTGCAAGAATCCGATTCCAACTGCTATTTATTAGTGGGCCGAACACTAGTTTTACAAGGAAAGTATGGATCCAATGTTGTTTTGGAGTAGATCCGGTATTATCCAACGGACCCAAATGAATCTGGAGTTATCATAAAACGACCCTTAAGAAAGCAGTCATTGAATTGAATACTCGAAACAAAATTCCCAATCAGCTGATTCCGCTACTGCTAGAGATTTGCGCAGCTTCACAAGGTTGAGCTTTAGATCTCTCTTTTCACCCTTCCTTCTCTAAATATTATTAGAAATTTCAAATTAATTTTCACAGCTGATTCATCTTTTGTGGTTTATTTTTGTAATTTCTTTGTTTTTTTTTAATTTCAATTGCTTCTGGAATCACCCTTTTTACGGTTGGTTTGTTTGGTGTTGAATTGAAACTTGAATCATAACGTGAGAATTGTTTCATAGGTTTCTTTTGAACCCCCAAAAGAACAATGTCTCGCGTGTACGTGGGTAACCTAGACCCACGAGTCTCGGAGCGGGATCTTGAAGACGAGTTTCGTGTCTTTGGAGTTATTAAGGGGTATAATTTTGTTTTCTCTCCCTTTTTTTTAACATATGTGTTCTGTTTATCATAATTCTCCAAATGCCTCCCATCTTTTGTTGTTTCAGTGTATGGGTTGCTCGTAGGCCACCCGGTTATGCTTTCGTCGACTTCGATGATCGCAGAGACGCAAAGGATGCCATTCGTGAATTGGATGGTATTTTTCAACAATATCTTCTTTTTTTATTATTATGTCACTTGTTGTATTCTAAATGTTTTGTGTACTTAGCTGTGATTCCTTTCTCGTTGTAAGTCAAAGATGCAAAACTAGAGAAGGCCTTGGTTAGGACTTGGGAGCTAGCACATGGGTTAGGCTGCTCTTTCCTTGTTAAGATTTATGATGGAAATCATGGTTTTCGTATGCCCTTCTTCAGAACCAGATATAGCTTTATGAGGAACTTACTTTTTTCGTGCCTACTGGGGAGGAAGTTCGATTATGCTGTTACATCACAACTAAGCTTCCGATATTGCCTTATTTGCTAATTACATTGTTCGTATTTACAACCGGGGGGGGGGGGCTATAAAACTTGTAGGCAGGAAGGAACATAGTGTTTATCTCTTTCACCCATCTAGACTTATTTTCTTTCTTTTTTAATGGCATCTTTAATGAGTATGAGTTTTTCATTTGAGACTCGTAATCTACTCGGTGTACTTGGAACAGGCAAGAATGGCTGGAGAGTTGAGCTTTCTCATAATTCAAGAGGCAGAAGTGGTGGCCGTGGAGGCGGTGGGGGAGGTGGCCATGGACGCTCTGGTGGTTCTGATTTGAAGTGCTATGAGTGTGGTGAGCCTGGTCATTTTGCTCGAGAATGCCGCTCCCGTGGTGGTTCAGGAAGACGTCGCAGCCGCAGCCCCAGATATCGTAGGAGCCCAAGCTATGGCCGCAGGTAAGGCCTCCTGAGCTAACATTGGTTATCTTAATGATTGATTGAAGTCTGTAATCTTATGTGATTGGATGACGCTTAACAATCTGATGTCGAAGTTACAGCCCTCGTGGACGATCCCCAAGACGCCAGAGTCTCTCTCCTCGTGGACGTAACTACAGCAAGTCTCCCCAATACCGTAGCCGTGAGGAATTGCCGTATACTAATGGGTGAAGATCCTTGAACTTGATACTAGTAGCTTAAAAGGCTCTTTTCTCCAATTAAGATTTTGTTATCCATCCTCTGTCCTAATCATTTGATGATGCTCACAGCTATGCTTGTATTAATTTACTTTTATACCATTTTACCTTTTGATGTGCGAATGTGAAATATTTCTACTGAATTTGGTGCAGGAATGGTGTAAGAGAGCGCCATCGGAGCAGGAGCTAAGTACCACGAGAATGTAGCTTTTATGCGAGGAGACCGGATTAAGTGTGTTTAGTTTGTTTGGACTTCAGTGCTACTGTTTTTAATTGGGCAACACCCTCAGCGTCTTGGATTTGGTTAAGTTCGTTTCCGTTTTTCTATTATCTATGTTGGTTTTCTTTGCTTTGTTATGCTAAATAGTCCTTTCTGCATAGTAAAGAAGAAGCTTAAGATGACATATATAAATTTTGTTGATAAATCATTCTGGGAACCCTGCTAAAAATTCATTTTTTTTTTTTTTTGTTGAGGTGATTTCTGGGTCTGCCTAAGTGCTTTTCTGCTTCTACACTCCCCTGGGGTTTACTTCATTGCTGTCCGGCTATGGGATCTTCAATACTAGATGATTGTGGGTCCCATTTGGCATCGTCTCTAGTCTCTAGTCTACTTGGCTATTTGCTACTGTTTGAACGAATCTTTCTCTCCAGTTGTGATGCAACTTCACTCAAACTCAAGTGGCGTTTCTTTACTTTTATCTTAAAAGGGATTTGAGGAGCTGCATCGAGTGCTTCTCTTGCAGGTACTTATATCTGTTCTACAGAAGTTGATATTTCAGTGTCTGTAAAACATCTAATTTCTGTGCAAACTTCTAAAAGAGACAAGAAAAAGGTTTAGAAGGGATGTTTTTTTGCTTTTTCAACGTGTTTTTGGTCATTCAATTAACAAGCAAGATTAAGTTTGGAGTCCTCTATTAAGGTTTGAAAGCTGGGAATCTGAACTCGCCGTTCTGTTCTTCATTGTGTCTGGCTCTCTGCATCTGCATCTAGATGTCCGAAAAGAAGTGAAATGTCACTTCACTTTGGTCCGAAGTCGAGGATCGTTAACCTGCTTGTGGTTGTGTTTATCAATTAGGAGCTGGTCTAGCAGTTGTCTATAGTCATAGGTAGATGGTTTCTTGAATATATTTGCCACATGTGAGATGGTTATGATGTTATCAGAACGTTTCATCGTGACCGAGAAAGTTTTTAATGGACCCTATCATATTAGATTGGCTATTCATGATAATTTTGTGAACTTTTTTGTTGGAAAAGCAAAGGTAAGGAAGTCTGAGAATCGGAATGATAACTTTGTTAACTTTCATGAGCTTGAATTTGTGTTTTAGTTCATGACCTTTTACAAAACTAGTTTTAAGTAATATCATACTGAACAGCGGTGAAACTTGGCTTTAATGTAACGTTTATAGATAATTTTTGTAACTAAACACCATGAAGGTTGAAATTTTCGAGAGAAATTAATTAAATAAATAGTACTATTACTAGTAATAATATAGGCTTAAAGGCCCATTTGCCTCTTAAAAGACATAAATAGAGTTACCGAAAAGAGGCAAAGAGTTTTTATTCATATTTTTAAAGATTTTTTTAGAATTATATATTTTGTCTTTATATTTTTATAAAATATTTATATTTTTAATATTTGAAGATCTTTTAATTATTGTTGAAAGGGACTGATTTACATATTTATGAATTTGTCAAGGACTCATCAAAAAATGAAATTATGAGGACAACAAATGGTATTTAAAGAAATTTGTATCTCGATTTATTTAATTATTCTAATTGTAAATTTAACTTAGACTCGAAAAAAACAACCCTATTCAATTATTCTAATTTTAAATTGTTGTTGAGTTTTTTTTAGGATAGTGTTGGGTCGGGTCGAGCTTGGATTTAAGGTGAAAAATATCTGACTTGATCCGAAATAATAGTTTAATTTTATTTTAAATGTTTAGTTATTCTAATTTTATTACTTGAAATTCAAACATGAAAATAAAATAAAAAAAATCATAAAGAAATTCTTTAGCACTATTTATAATATTTGGCTTCACTTTTGCCCCTATAGTAGTCTCAATTTATCGATTTCGTCCCTATAGTATTTTCGCATCAATTTAGCCCTTGAACTTAGAGGTCGCAAGCTGACCCGAACCGATTTTACCCGATTTGAGACTCGATATCGACCCGAACATGATGATTTGAAATCTGAAACAAACCGAATTGAATTGAAACTGACCCGATTTTTAGTTGAACAGATATGGACCCAATCTAATTTTTCAACCGAACAGAATGGACCCGAACCGAAGGCAACCCAAAATAAAGAAAATATATTAAAAGAAATAATGAAAGATTTGATGTGAATCGTCGCACAACTCACCAAAAAATCAAATATATTCGCTTTATAAAGCTATATATGGGTTTAAAAAACTGATCCGGCCTGAAAACTCGACTGAAACATATTGATCTCATATTGAACCGATCTTGACCCGACCCAAAATCAACCGACTCGAAAATACCCAACCCGAAATCAATCGACCCAAAAGATCAACCGAACTGATGTGACCCGATCCATACTGATACCCGACCCGAATCACTATAGACCTGAATTAAAGCTGAACCAGACCAGATCCAACCTGAACTGAATCAAAACTGAATGTGGTCAAAACTGAACCTGACCTAAACCGAACCCGATCCGAATGACCCGTTTACCACCTCTACTTGAACTAGTCAAATTGTATCACTGTTTGCCCTTGGACTAACGGAAGCCAACGTTGACCGTTTCGGTTCTGACGTGGCAGTCCACGTGTGATGATATGGCAACCAACGTTTGAAGATGACGTGGCAGATGAGCAATAATTAGTTTTTAGGCAAAAATATAAATTTAAGAAAATATTAAAAATACTATAATGATATATAAATTGATAAAACATTTAAAATTATTTTATTAATATATGACTAAAAAATTTAAAATATCTAAAAATAAGTAAAAAATTAATAAAATTAAAATATCAGAAGCTGTTAAATTATAAATTATTCAAAAATTAAAACTTGAAGTTAAACTCTACGATCTAACCTTAATTTCTAAATCTCAAACCCTAAACCTCAAACTCTAAATCACAAACCTTAAATCATAAACCCTAATTGATTTTTTATCAATCTAAAGTGATTATGAACATAAAAGTATTTGTATAAATTCAATTAATTAAGTAAATAGTTTAGATTTTAGGGTTTAGGGTTTGAGATTTAGAAATTAGAGTTAGAGTGTAGAGTTTAATTTTTTAGTATTGGATAGATAGGGGCACCAAAAATAGTAGGGATTTTTGTTCGGTTGAAATAGTCACATTAACCCTATTTTAAGATTCTTTCTCCCTTATGTTCTTTTAGGAAAAAGAAAACCAAATTCGTCCAACTTTTTTGACAATGCTTTTATAATTTTTAATACGTTATAAATATTTTAAATTTTAATTATTAAATAATTTAGTATTTATTAGCTTATGATATTCTAATTTTATAAATTTTACTTATTTTTAATTATTTTATTTTAACCATATATTAATAAAATATAGTTTTAAATGTTTTATTAATTTTTATTATTCATACTTTTTCCTAAAAATTAATTTTGCCCTCTCCCTCAACTAGAAAATTAATTTTACCCTCAAACTCGCTCGAAAAATCAATTTTGCCATATTCTTCCACATCATCATCACATGTGGACTGCCACTAGGGATGTAAAAAGCTGACTCGACCTGCAAAATTGACTGAAACCGACTTGAGTCAGAACTGCTTGTGACCTGAGGTAGTGGTGATTCGAAATCGATTCGAGTCTAAATTAGTTTTGACCTGAACCCGAGTTGAACCTGAAACTTTTGGATCTGAACCCGACCTGCACCCGATCTGAGAACGACCCGAACCCGAATTCAACCTGATATTGTGATAACCGAACCCGACCTGCATCCGACCCGATATGAACCTAAACCAGAGATTAACCTGGTAAATAACTGATATTACCCGACCTGTTATGAAATTGATCTGTAGTTGACTCAACTTGTAAATGACCTGACTTGTTATTGAATTGATCTGATATTTAACTGACTTGGTATTTATCTGACTTGTAATAACTAATAAGTTACAATTGATGAATTTGTGAGATTATGAATTTATTATATTATAGTGTGACAAAATACATCTTCACAATTTAAGGTACATGATTAACTATGATCATTAAATTAATATGTTTACTTTTTATATTTATAAATTATAGTATATAAAAATATTTAAAAGTTTTGTTAAATATCTAAATGTTGTCAACATAATTCTTTAAGCTTTATGATTTATGGTTTAATATTAACAGTTTATGGTTTAGTTTAGTGTTATTGGTTTATGTGATTAATTATGATTCTTTAAGATTTATGGTTTAGTTTATTGTTTAGTTTAGGGTTATTGGTTTATGTGATTAATTTGGATTCCTTAAATTTTAGGGTTTAGTATCAATGGTTTATGATTTAGCTTATGGTTATTGGTTTATGAGATTAATTTCGATTACTTAAAGTTTATGGTTTTGGGTTTAGTATTAAAGGCTTATGGTTTAGTATATGGTTATTGATTTACGAGATTAATTCCGATTCAACTTGCTAATTTATGCAGTTGAATTTAATTAAATATTTAAATCATAGCTTCATGTGTACAACTGAACTAAATTAAAGTTTCAACTTTCATTGTACAATTACATATTTACATCCAAATAAAAAAATTGTGTATAATTATATTAAATCAAAATTTATATGGTATAATAAAAATGTTCGAATTGAATTAACTTATTAAACTTATGATCTAATTGAGCTAAATTAAAACTTAGAAGCATAAATCACATACATAATTAAAAAAATTCTAAAACTAAATGTGGAATTTCAATTAAATTTTAATAAGTTACGTATAAAGCTTAAGAATTTAGTACCTACTTTTTTCATTACAAATGTTGTAATAAGTTACGTATAAAGCTTAAGAATTTACGTACCTACTAAAACCCTTACCAAGAGTGTAAGGAATTAGGTTTTCTTGTAAGAAACTATGTATGTACATAAATTCTTACACTTAGTTGAGCTACTTTTGGCTTTGGTGTTCAAGTGTAAAGAAATTGGTACCTACTTCTTTCCTTACAAATGTTGTAATAAGTTACGTATAAAGCTTAAGAATTTAGGTACCTACTGAAATCCTTACCAAGAGTGTAAGTAATTAGGTTTTCTTGTAAAAAACTATGTATGTACATAAATTCTTACACTTAGTAGAGCTACTTTTGGTTTTTGTGTTCATGTGTAAAGAATTTGATATCTACTTTTTTCCTTACAAAAGTTGTAATAAGGTACGTATAAAGCTTAAGAATTTAGGTACCTACTGAAATCCTTAGCAAGAGTGTAAGTAATTAGGCTTTCTTGTAAGAAACTATGTATGTACATAAATTCTTACACTTAGTTAAACTACTTTTGGCTTTGGTGTTCAAGTGTAAAGAATTCGGTACCTACTTCTTTCCTTACAAAAGTTGTAATAAGTTACATATAAAGCTTAAGAATTTACGTACCTACTAAAATCCTTAATAAGAGTGTAAGGAATTAGGTTTTCTTGTAAGCAACTATGTATGTACATAAATTCTTACACTTAGTAGAGCTACTTTTGGCTTTGGTGTTCAAGTGTAAAGAATTCGGTACCTATTTTTTTCATTACAAATGCTGTAACAAGTTACGTATAAAGCTTAAGAATTTACGTACCTACTAAAATCCTTACCAAGAGTGTAAGGAATTAGGTTTTCTTGTAAGAAACTATGTATCTACATAAATTCTTACACTTAGTTGAGTTACTTTTGGATTTGGTGTTCAAGTGTAAAGAATTCGGTACCTACTTCTTTTCTTACAAATGCTGTAATAAGTTACGTATAAAGCTTAAGAATTTACGTACCTACTAAAATCCTTACCAAGAGTGTAAGGAATTAGGTTTTCTTGGAAGCAACTATGTATGTACATAAATTCTTACACTTATTAAAGCTACTTTTGGCTTTAGTGTTCATGTGTAAAGAATTTGGTACCTACTTCTTTCCTTACAATAGTTGTAATAACTTACGTATAAAACTTAAGAATTTACGTACCTACTAAAATCCTTACCGAGAGTGTAAGGTATTGGGTTTTCTTGTAAGCAACTATGTATGTACATAATTCTTACACTTAGTAGAGCTATTTTTGGCTTTGGTGTTCATGTGTAAAGAATTCGGTGCCTACTTTTTTCCTTACAAAATTTGTAATAACGTACGTATAAAGCTTAAGAATTTACGTACCTACTAAAATCCTTACCGCGAGTGTAAGGAGTTAGGTTTTCTTGTAAGCAACTATGTATGTACATAAATTCTTACACTTAGTAGAGCTAATTTTGGCTTTGGTGTTCATGTGTAAAGAATTCGGTACCTACTTCTTTCCTTATAAAAGTTGTAATAACTTACGTATAAAGCTTAATAATTTATGTACCTACTAAAATTCTTACCGAGAGTTTAAGGAATTAGGTTTTCTTGTAAGCAACTATGTATGTACATAAATTCTTACACTTAGTAGAGCTACTTTTGGCTTTAGTGTTCATGTGTAAAGAATCCGGTACCTACTTCTTTCCTTACAAAACTTGTAATAACGTACGTATAAAGCTTAAGAATTTACAAACCTACTAAAATCCTTACCGTGAGTGTAAGGAGTTAGGTTTTCTTGTAAGCAACTATGTATGTACATAAATTCTTACACTTAGTAGAGCTACTTTTGGCTTTGGTGTTCTTGTGTAAAGATTTCGGTACCTACTTCTTTCCTTACAAAAGTTGTAATAACTTACGTATAAAGCTTAAGAATTTACATACCTACTAAAATCCTTACCGTGAGTGTAAGAAGTTAGGTTTTCTTGTAAGCAACTATGTATGTACATAAATTCTTACACTTAGTAGAGCTACTTTTGGCTTTAGTGTTCATGTGTAAAGAATTCGGTACCTACTTCTTTCCTTACAAAAGTTGTAATAACTTACGTATAAAGCTTAAGAATTTACGTACCTACTAAAATCCTTACCGTGAGTGTAAGGAGTTAGGTTTTCTTGTAAGCAACTATGTATGTACATAAATTCTTATACTTAGTATAACTACTTTTGGCTTTGGTGTTCATGTGTAAAGAATTTGATACATACTTCTTTCCTTACAAAAGTTGTAATAACTTACGTATAAAGCTTAAGAATTTATGTACCTACTAAAATCCTTACTGAGAGTGTAAGGTATTAGGTTTTCTTATAAGCAACTATGTATGTACATAAATTCTTACACTTAGTAGAGCTAATTTTGGCTTTGGTGTTCATGTGTAAAGATTTCAGTACCTACTTCTTTCCCTACAAAACTTGTAATAAATTACGTATAAAGCTTAAGAATTTACGTACCTACTAAAATTCTTACATAGAGTGTAAGGAATTAGGTTTTCTTGTAAGCAACTATGTATGTACATAAATTCTTACATCGTAATGTTTTATGTATATACATAACTTCTTATAATATCTGTAACCATTTATGTACATAGCTCGTAAGGATTTATGTACAAACCTATAACCTGAAGAACCGGTCAGCCTTAAATTAGCCTCAATTTAGAGGTTTCACCCTAGAACTCCCCATTATGAGAGTTTGTTTAATAATATGATAAATTATAGAAAAAAAATTATCACGTTGATCCGAAACTAATTAGGTGCCATAAAAGTTGTCGTTCGACTTTGTTTACTTATTAACCGGGACAAAGCTAAAATTTAAAGTAGATGGATAAAATATAAATATTTAAAAATATAAAGTAAACTTATAAATAATTTATTTTTTTAGAAAAATTATATATAAGAACAACGATAAAAAAATTAGGAGTGAGAGGGACCACATAATTTCGTCCCTGCTCATTAATTACTGATTACTAATGTTGGTGATTAAATTAAGTAAATAATATATTTTATATGATTACATGTAAAATATTATTGATTCTATCACTTTATCTATGATTATTTATTCAATAATTTTCAGGAAAATTTTTATTTTCACATAAAACCTCGTCCATTCAAATGGTAGGCGTGATTTGTAATAGTTTAACTGATCTTGTTGTAAAATCGGGTACAGAGAAATCAATTTGTTTGTCAATAAATTTTAGAGTGGGCGATTAAAGTTCAGTTGACAGCCTCTTCTTCCCTTAAATTATGATTAAATTAATTTGTTTGTCAAAATTCCCCTTCCCTCTTGTTTTAAGTAAAAATTATTTTAAAAAAATTTAATCTGTCTGAAGTTCGGCGAACATCATTTTCGATCATGGGCGGAGCCACTTAGAAAATTGGGTGTCATCAAACACCCTATTTTTTTTTGAAAATATTTTTTTTATATAATTTGTATATGAAAAAATTTAAAAATATATAATTGACACTCATTTATAAATAAAATGACACCCTTAATAAATAGAATGACGCCTCTTTATAAATAATTAACTCCTCTTAAATACCGTTCAAAAAAATAACACCTCTTAAATAAATTTTTGGTTGTACCCTTGTTTTCGATCAATAAGAAACAAATTGTTTAACATAAAAAATTATGACAGATGATATTTAAATATGTATGGCTGTAGAATATAAATTGTACATAGCCCGTATTTAATATAATTTTAAATAAAATTATATTCAAAATTTATCACTTTATTTATGATTATTTGTTAAATAGTTTTCAAAAAAATATGTATTTATTACATAAAACGTCGTTTGTTAAAATTGTAGGAATTATGAAATCCAATAGGACAAAATAAAGAAATGAAATGATGTTACCTCTTCCTGTTTTTACCAAACTCTACCCATTAGATCTTCTCTGCGTGCTTGTAAACAGGAGCTCATGCAACTATAAATACATGCGGATTCTTATATGTTTATCAACCTCCACGTCAATCTTCAACCCCTAAATTTAATTTTCTACCCAAATTCTGTCAAAGAACAAAAACCCATCTTTGTTTTAATGGCTGATCATTGTGAAAGTTCTTCTCTAGTCGTGAACTCGAAAATTGCTATCATCGGAGCTGGAGTTAGTGGCATTGCGGCTGCTAAACAGCTATGTCACCATAACCCGATTGTTTTCGAGGCCTCGGATTGGATAGGAGGGGTATGGAAAAGCTGCGCTTATAATTCTACTAAACTCCAATCGACTCGTAAGAATTATGAGTTTGCAGAATTTCCATGGCCTAATCGAGACGACCCAAGTTTGCCTTCTAAGCTTGAGGTTTTGGATTACTTGGAATCATACGCTAGACACTTTGATGTGTTGAAGTTTGTAATCACCCATTTTTGACCGGGTTTTAGTGTTATTAGTGTTATTATAATAGTAAAATTATATATATAAAAAAGACAAAAAAATCAAAAAAAAATAATAATTAATATAAAAAATAGGCAACCAATTCATTCCAATTGCACGCCCAATTTTGCCATGAAAGTGGCAATTGAATTGCCACCCAATTCATGGGGGCTAGGCCGGCCGCAAGGCTGGCCGGGGTTGGGGGCAGTGCCCTCGACCCCAGTTGGTTCGATCCAACATTCGATCGGGGTCTTATTTTAGGTCCGATCTAGTTAAATTTTTGGAGGGGTCGCGGTAGATCTCGGCGGGGTTCGTCGTTCGAGCTCCTAATTAGGTATATTTTCTTCCCTTTTTTATTAGTGTTGTAATTTTTATAATTTAATGAAGTATTAGTTATTTCAAAATTGTAGTCTTATTTTTTATTTTGCATATTTATGTTTTAGATTAATATTTAATATGTTTTAAATTTGTGTTTTATATTAATATTTTATTTATGTTAGACATGTTTTTATTTATGAGTTAGATTAATATTTATGTATGTATGTTTTAGAATAATATTTTATTTATGTTGAATTTGTTTTTATTTATGTTAGATTAATATTTATGAATATTAGTATTTTATTTATGCTAGATATGTTTTTATTTATAAGTTAGATTAATATATAAATGTATGTTTTAGTTTAGTATCTTATTTATGTATGATTAGTATTATGTTATGTTAATATTTATTGCATTTAAATATTTTTCCATGTTTTATATTTTGCTCATTAAGGTTGCATAATGATATATAAATTGTCAATGCGGTGCCCTTTTATCCGAGCGTAAACGGGCGATCGAGCGTAGTGATAGTGGTTGGCGTTTACTCTCGGATAACGGGCCCTTAAAATTTATTCGCAATTATGACCGAATTTAAAAATAATCGTCACTCTAATCCGGAAAATCTAATATTAATAAAGCGGTAATTATTAAAGTACCAATTTTTGGGCGGTGTGGGGGTGCTAATCCTTCCCCATCCGTAACCGACTCCCGAACCCAATCTTTTTGAATCTCTGGTTTTATGGTGTCCGGCCTACCTAAGTGGCCGGTGGCGACTCCATTTTTTTAATGCGGTTTCTTTTAAAACCCCACGGAATAAATATTTTATATTCAAAAGAGTCACAAACACCTCTCAAAACACCCTTCAAAAAGCCTCGTTTTTATTTAGCGATGAAAAAAAGGACATCGCTACAGATGGCGACTCCGCTGGGGACATTTTTTGTTTTTCAAAAACAAATGAGAGTCAAGCTTTTAAAATAATTACCGCTTTATTAATATTAGAAATTCTGGGTTAAAGTGACTATTAAATTAACATTCGGTTATAATTGCGCATTTATTTTAACGCATTTAAAATATGGCATATAAACCCGTCTTTTTAAGTGGGGGAAAACGCTAATGCTTTCGTGGAGATATCGTTCTCCCGTATGGGCCTAGCAAGTACCTTCGGGGCTCGAGTACCTTATGCTTTCGTAAGGATATCGTTCCTTCGTACGGGCATAAGCGAATGGGTCCCCCTGAATTGAACCCGGTTGAAAGGAGCCTATAATGGGTGATGATCGGGGCCTTGCTACTCTTAGTAGAGGACAGCAAGGACAATTCGGGTACCTCCTAGAACCAAGACTGCATGTAGAGAATACATAGAAACCTACCCATTTAGAGCCATGCGGATAACCTTAGGTTTTAGATGGGATAAATAGGGTTGTTTTGTGTGTTTATTCTGTTTAATTTTGTCCTTTTATTTATATATTTATTATTTTTATCCGGTACTAACTCATTTTTTTCGTGTTTTATTTTTATTTTACACATATTTTTGTTGCATTATCATTGCATCCACATTACATAGAGGCGTTGATTCAAGTGGTTTGCCCGATTAGAAAATCTTTCATCATGGAAAAAAGGTGTCTTAGGAAGGACAACATCGATCCAGTCGCGTGACATCGGTTAGAGATTACTCAACAGATCCGACGTAACAATTTGTCGAACGAGCGTGTAGTGCCAAAGTATACACACGAGACCCTAATGGTGGACATACAACGTGCTACAAGGTGTGTGAATGACTTAGCTACCGAAGCCACGACTCTCCGACCTTTCGTAACCCCGGACATGGAAGAAGCACCAAGGTTTATCAAGTTGCTCAGAGCTGTCGAGGAGCTAGGAGGTAGAGCTAGGGATTATGTGTAGAACTTTATTTTGTAATTAAGACTTTGTAATAGACTCTTTTTGTAATAGAGACTCCTTTTGTAATATGGATCTTTTTGTAATCTGGACCCTTTAATTCCCATGAAAGTCGTTCGAAATGGTGATTACCAGCGGAATCAACGCCTTTATTTGCATTCATGTTGCATATCATGACATGGTGTTGATTCAAGAACAGTTCATTAAAAGGCTTTCAAAATAGAAAAAGTCTGCTTTGCCGGGAACGATAATATTACAGTATCAAGTTAGGTCGAGCAAAGACCAATCGTGAAAGAAGACGGTACGACAATAAGGCACGTGCAACGCAGAAGATTCAGTCAGGGTCGCAGAACCCCAATTTAAATCTTCACATTTGACCATTTTTAAATTCTCAGATTTTAATTTAACTCAAAAAAAATTAAAAAAATTATTATTTTGCTTTAAAACTTCTTCTCTCATAAAACTTTCAGAATAATAATAATAACAAAAAGAAACCTAAAAGTTTCATTTTTAAGTAAGTTAAAATTTTTGATAATAAAAATGGGGAAATTTTTAAACCAAATGATCTTTGAGAATTTTAATTTAAACCCTAAATTTTTTTAAATTACTCCCTTAGGACTGATAGAATCCATCCCTGTTTAGGCGTATTATTCGTTTGCACCTTAAAAGATCTTATCCGCATTATGCCCGCACTTGTTGATGTCATTTTTGAAGCCACAAAAATAAAGATCATGACGTCACGAGTCTATAGAATAGAATAAGAAGAGAAGACGAAGTCATCCATCATCTGAAGACGACGTCGAGGCGTGGAGCACGAGTTTTGCTTCCCAAGTCAAGATCTCGGAAGGAAGCTAACTGTCACCTGTAATTCATTATTAGTTTCTTGCAACCAGACATTTTTCTATTGATTGAAAGTCTTTTAAGGACTGTTCGAGAATCAACACCGCATTTGCATTCATGCATTGCATTGCATTACATTGTACAATCATGACATATTTTGCACCTTGCATAAAATTTTTGGGGGGTAATCCAAAGAACAATTAGAGTTTTATCGTGAATAAAAGAATTGAACACACTCAAAAATCAAGATTCGAGCAGTTAAAAGATGGACTCGAGAGAAAAAGAGAGAAAAAGAAGTTTGATGCCTTTAATACAAGAAAACTCTGTTTGAGCCTCGATTTGGTCGTTCCTCTGGATTCCAAAGATTTCCAAGATGCCCCAAGATTCGTGTGACCATATTCTGCAAAAAAGATGGGGGGCTACATTGAAAATTACCGATCCACTACTTACCCGACAGTCTAGCAGGACCTACCGTGATATGATATACTTTGGACCCAGCAGCAAGTCGTCAGTATCTCCAAGGTACGAAGATGAAACCTGATTAAAGCTTCAAGGAATGTGCTTTGAGGTGTATGTGTTTAGCGACCCAAGTGCAGCCTCCCGTAGATGAAGAGGAAAGTGAATTCCATGTCATCTTTATTATTTCTTCTTTAATAAGATGCTCGGGAAAATGAAAGCCAGCTTTGAAGACTTCATGACAGTCGGAGAAAGAATCGAACGTGCACTCCGGGACCTAAATTTAAAGACCCGGACACTGCCTAGGAGCGAGAGGAAACAGAGAGATAAATGGGTACCACTTTCAAAACATTGAGGTATTTGGGGCGTGACACTAAGAAATTTGGGGTCGTTAATAGAAAAATTAAGAAGCTGGTTGTGAGGAGTCATGACGAGAGAGTTGATCCAACGGTGGAAAAAAAACAAGAGAAGAGGCAAGCCTACACTACCGTGGAAGGGGCAGAATGAGTTAGCACACGGAGATAATCCAAAGGTCCCTATGGTTTTCTCATCATTTCACAAAGAAATTCTCAACAAAAAAATCATTGTTTATTAGAATTAAAAATCACATTTCCATTTAGAAAATCATTTTTTACATTCTTGATTCTTTAAACATTTCATTTTTATGGGGTAGTTTTCCCATATGCATATACACACATTTTTAATGGACATATGTATATATCATTTCTATACAGTCCTCGAATTTTGAATGCATAAAGTACATTTGCTTCAAACCCAAAGATCAACTCTAAGTTGCATATATTTAGAAGAGATTGAATGTTGTGGTGATCTTGTAAATGTGAGTATCGCTAGTTTACTTAGGCCAACAGAGGAACAAAGGCGAGTGTTTAGACAATGGGCAATTCCCATTTTAAGAATTTATCTTCTCGGGCACTTGTCATTTTAGATCCTTGAAATGAAAGTTGACCCTAAACCTCTACCCCCGAAGGCATTCTCGGGACATTTGTGAATATGACAACGAATAGTGTTCTTTTACTTTACCGGAAGACACGGATGAGTCGCAGCCATTGGATACGAAGATCAGAAAATCACCGAAGAACGTGGTTGAAAACATGGATATGTCCAAACGAAAAACCAAAAAAAAAAAAAAGATCGAAGGCGAAGCAATCCGGATCGAGTAAATATCGGAAGAAGCTGAGAGAGGCAATTAACTCCGAGCGGAAGGATCGCATCAATACCCAGTATAGATCCGTGTTGATTCGAGGATACATTCATAGACTCGAATAAGAAGAAAGAGATTCAATGCTAAAAACCCAGAGTAAACAGTCTAAAAAAGAGAAAAAAGAAAAAGAAAGAAAGAATACAGTCTATGTTTTACACACATATCAAACAATACAAGAACGAGACTTTAACTATGTGCAAGAGACACAAGGAATCCACATTTCAAGTAAACATCAGTTTTGAAAATTAGTATAGAAGCTCGAATTGAAGCCAAATCAAGACAAGTTGGCCCGAAGATTGCCAATTTTGAAAAAGGAAATGACCTCTAGGGTGAAAACCCAAAAATGGGCAGTCTAGAGTGATCCTGAAAATGAAGAAAAAGAGTAGTCTGCCCGAGCATGTTGGCATCAATATCCAGCCAAAATACATTGATCCGAAGGTACAAAAGAAGGAAGTGACCTCTAGGGTGAAAACTAAAAAATGGGCAGTCTAGAGCGATCCAAGAGAAAAAATGAAAAAGAAAAAAGAGAGAAAAAAAAAGAAAGCAAGAATAACATTTCATCTGGGCGTGCCAATCACAAGAATTCCCAGAAATGTATTCATAGTCCTTCATTCAAGAAATCTCAGTTTCGAGGAGTATTGAAGGATCAAACATTCTTGAGAAAACGGACATCGGTATATAGCGAATGCAAGATGACCTACAATAAAAGAAAGAAAATGAACTCTAGGGTAAAAACCCAAAACGGGCGATCTAGAGTGATCCAAAAAAAAGAAAAGGAATAATGGGCATATCCAAGTTACACAAGTATGTAAATCTTTGTTTCACTTAACCATAAACCAAAGGCCTACATTACAGCCCCAAAGACCATTACGGTCATCCATAAATATCCAAGTTGAATGAGAATGTCTTGATTTCATTCCGCCTATAAGGGTTAACTTTTTCTTCAAGGAACGTCAAACTTGAAGTGCTTGATCGACACCCAAATGGGGGAAGGATGGGGCATGGTGAGATAGTGAGATTAAGAGAGCCACCTTAAACGGGGTAGAAACTAGGTAGGGTTGTTCCTCTCAAAAGCCTATTAGACCAGAAGAAACTATACATTGGCATATATCTCCACAATGGTCAAGATCTTCTAAATAAGCGCTTCATTAGAGTTGGTCTCTGGCAACTTGAAACAGATGCGCTATGGTGTTTGATATTTCGGGGGCAAACATGTTTTAAAAGGTTTGACATTTTCTCCCAAAGTTATGATGTTTACCATTTGTTCCAAACAATGTTTTCAAAATGTCCAAGTTGTAATTTTCGAAATGACTGTTATCTTTTCAAACAATCATTATTTTTTTGAAATATACACAGGTAAATTGCCTTTTACTTTACTTTAAAAATGAATGATAATGAGATTTAAAGCATATGGACCGAAAGTTAGTTCCCATCGAAATGCTGCGAGAAAATCAAGGAAGAGTTCAAGGGATGGAAGCATCTTGGCTCACCCTGGTGACTAGAAATAGATCAAGGCTCTATATGATGGGCCAGAAAATTCAAAGCAGTGGAGCCCGTGGTTGAATGGGGCAACGCCAAGCCAAGAAGATGACAAAGGTTCTTAAGAATGATATAAGAACCAGAAGATCATTTATGAAGACGGGTGATAACCCTAAAGACAAGAAAGCCTTCCGCAAAAGGTTTAAAAACATGTTCAAATGAGGATTTAAGAGCATCTGAAGAAAGCAAGTAAAGAGATGAAGAAATCTGAGGAGCGACCTTTCAGGGTGTAAGACTTTAGAACAAAAAAAAACATTACATTGCATGTATCATATAGATAGGGGCATGTCAATTTTTGCTTATTTTGGACAGGTACCTGAAGAATTATCAAAGAACATTAAGAAGTGGATTTCATTGAAAAAGTTTTGGCAGCCACCTTCGGCGTGAGTCCCTAAAATCTGAAGAAGTTTTGGCAGCCACCTTCGGTGTGAGTCCCTAAAATCTGAAGAAGTTCCGGCGGCCATTTTCGGCGTGAGTCCCTAAATCTGAAAAAGTTTTGGCTGCCATCTTCGGCGTGAGTCCCTAAAATCTGAAGAAGTTTCGGCGGCCATTTTCGGCGTGAGTCCCTAAATCTGAAAAAGTTTTGGCTGCCATCTTCGGCGTGAGTCCCTAAAATCTGAAGAAGTTTCGGCGGCCATTTTCGGCGTGAGTCCCTAAATCTGAAAAAGTTTTGGCTGCCATCTTCGGCGTGAGTCTCTAAAATCTGAAGAAGTTCCGGCGGCCATTTTCGGCGTGAGTCCCTAAATCTGAAAAAGTTTTGGCTGCCATCTTCGGCGTGAGTCCCTAAAATCTGAAGAAGTTCCGGCGGCCATTTTCAGCGTGAGTCCTTAAATCTGAAAAAGTTTTGGCTGCCATTTTCGACGAGAGTCCCTAAATTTGAAAAAGTTTCGGCGGCCATTTTCGGCGTAAGTCCATAAATTTGAAGAAGTTTCGGCGGCCATTTTCGGCGTAAGTCCATAAATTTGAAGAAGTTTTGGCGGCCATTTTCGGCGTGAGTCCCTAAATTTGAAGAAGTTTCAGCAGCCACCTTCGGCGTGAGTCTCTAAAATTGGAAGATTGGTAGCCATTTTCGGTGTGAATCCCCGAATCTGAAGAGACATCGATGGCCATCGTGGTGTGAATCCCAAATGAGAAGACAGTGTTTTCATATACAAAAGGCATATGTTTCCAAGCTCCAGAAAGAGGTTCTATATAGGAAGAATCCTCCGCTCCGAGGCTTCAGAAGCTGAAAGTTCTAAATAGGAAGGATTGTGACTCGGGGTGAAGACTCGTAGTTCTATATAGGAAGAACTCCCGGTCGAAGGAATTCACCCATGACACACAAGATTATATAGGAAATCTGTTGTGTCGGCGAAGAGTTCTATATAGGAAGGGCTCGAGCTTCAATGTCTTTAGAGTGAAAGATTCTATATAGGAAGAATCCCTAACTCTAAGATTTCAAGACGCCGAAAAGTTCTATATAGGAAGGACGACGGCTCCAATGTGAAGACTCATGATTCTATATAGGAAGAACTCCCAGTCAAAGGAATTCACCTATGACACACAAGATTATATAGGAAATCTGTTGTGTCGAAAGCGAAGAGTTCTATATAGGAAGGGCTCAGAGCTTCAATGTCTTAGGGTGAAAGGTTCTATATAGGAAGAAGAACCTGTAGCTCGAGATTTCGAGACGCCAAAAGTTCTATATAGGAAGACTGGCGGCTCAGGGGTTTGAAGACTAGCATTCTATATAGGAGGAACTCCCGGTCGGAAGAATCCATCGACGCAGAAGGTTTTATATAGGAGAAACCAGCGTTGAAGGCGAATAGTTCTATATAGGAAGGACTCTAAGCATTTGCACCGTCTCAAAATGAAAAGTTCTATATAGGAAGGACCGACAACTCCGGGGTTTGAAGACTAGCAGTTCTATATAGGAGGAACTCCCGGTCGGAAGAATCCATCAGCGACGAGAAGGTTTTATATAGGAGAAACCAGCGTTGAAGGCGAAGAGTTCTATATGGGGAAGGACTCAAGCTGCACCGTCTCAAAATGAAAAGTTCTATATAGGAAGGACCGACAACTCCAGGTTTGAAGACTAGCGATTCTATATAGGAGGAACTCCCGGTCGGAAGAATCCATCGGTGACGTGAGAAGGTTTTATATAGGAGAAACCAGCGTTGAAGGCGAAGAGTTCTATATAGGAAGGACTCGAGCTGCACTGCGTCTCGAGAATGAAAGGTTCTATATAGGAGGGACTCATAACTCGAGGCTTGAGTGAAGGGTTCTATGTCGAAAGAGCCTATAACTCCAAGATCGGAAGGTGACGAAGCTCTATATAGGAAGAACTTACGAGCACGAAGATTCAGCTAAGAAAGAGCAGATAGTTCGAGAAGAACACGTGATTCGAAGCCAAAGACAAGAAAGTAGGTCAAAAATGAGTGCTTTTGATCTTTGCTTTGTCCTCGTTTCACAAGAACAAGCAAAGAGGGACAACTGTAATCACTCATTTTTGACCGGGTTTTAGTGTTATTAGTGGTATTATAATAGTAAAATTATATATATAAAAAAGGCAAAAAAATCAAAAAAAAAATAATAATTAATATAAAAAATCAAAAAAAGGGGAAAATTGCGTGGAGCAGGGTGCTCCACGTCACCCATTTTCCATCCCTTTTGGCCTATAAATAGGCAACCAATTCATTCCAATTGCACGCCCAATTTTGCCATGAAAGTGGCAATTGAATTACCACCCAATTCATGGGGGTTGGGGGCAGTGCCCTCGACCCCAGTTGGTTCGATCCAACATTCGATCGGGGTCTTATTTTAGGTCCGATCTAGTTAAATTTTTGGAGGGGTCGCGGTAGATCTCGGCGGGGTTCGTCGTTCGAGCTCCTAATTAGGTATATTTTCTTCCCTTTTTTATTAGTGTTGTAATTTTTATAATTTAATGAAGTATTAGTTATTTCAAAATTGTAGTCTTATTTTTTATTTTGCATATTTATGTTTTAGATTAATATTTAATATGTTTTAAATTTGTGTTTTATATTAATATTTTATTTATGTTATACATGTTTTTATTTATGAGTTAGATTAATATTTATGTATGTATGTTTTAGAATAATATTTTATTTATGTTGAATTTGTTTTTATTTATGTTAGATTAATATTTATGAATATTAGTATTTTATTTATGCTAGATGTGTTTTTATTTATAAGTTAGATTAATATATAAATGTATGTTTTAGTTTAGTATCTTATTTATGTATGATTAGTATTATGTTATGTTAATATTTATTGCATTTAAATATTTTTCCATGTTTTATATTTTGTTCATTAAGGTTGCATAATGATATATAAATTGTCAATGCGGTGCCCTTTTATCCGAGCGTAAACGGGGCCAGTATCAGGCGTAGTGATAGTGGTTGGGCGTTTACTCTCGGATAACGGGGCCCTTAAAATTTATTCGCAATTATGACCGAATTTAAAAATAATCGTCACTCTAATCCGGAAAATCTAATATTAATAAAGCGGTAATTATTAAAGTACCAATTTTTGGGCGGTGTGGGGGTGCTAATCCTTCCCCATCCGTAACCGACTCCCGAACCCAATCTTTTTGAATCTCTGGTTTTATGGTGTCCGGCCTACCTAAGTGGCCGGTGGCGGCTCCATTTTTTTAATGTGGTTTCTTTTAAAACCCCACGGAATAAATATTTTATATTCAAAAGAGTCACAAACCCCTCTCAAAACACCCTTCAAAAAGCCTCGTTTTTATTTAGCGATGAAAAAAAAGGACATCGCTACAAAGTTCATCAAGTTCAATTCAAAGGTGGTCGAGCTACGGCTTGCTCGTCGGTCGGAAACGATTGAGCTCGGTGGAAATGCAGGAGACTGTTGGAATCGTCCATTGCTAGGCCAACCCGTTTGGGAGATTGCGGTGCAAACTAAGGATTCAAACAACCTTATGGCCATTGCTTTCAATCTTCATATATACAAGTTTCTTTTGAATTGAAAAGGTAATTTATGTTAAAATTTTATCTGATATATGTATTTCTTCCTCCTGGCCTTTATCTGCAGTGGTGTGCCTTTGAATTTGTGGTTGTTTGCACTGGACAATATGGGGACATACCCAAAATTCCGGAATTCCCGAGCAACAAAGGGCCTGAGATATTTAAAGGGAAAATCTTTCATACCATTGATTACTGCAAGCTCAACAAAGAAGCTGCTTCTCAGCTACTTGAGGGGAAGAAGGTTGTGGTCGTTGGCTATAAAAAATCAGCCATTGATTTAGTTGTTGAGTGTGCACAAGCAAATCAAGGTAACTTACCCTAAAATATTAATAATGAAACAAAATTGGATTGTTTTAGCATTAAAAAATAGTAAAAATAAGGTTGCATGCACTGGAAAGTCATACGAGAGAATCAAAGTAAATATTGGAAGTTGTAGGGAGGGACAAACACAAACCCTAAACATTGATTGTTAAATAAAAATGAAATATATCCCTAAAAATTAGTAATCAAAATTAAAGGTGAATATTTGATCAAATTTAATGAAAGATTTTCGAGTTAGTTGAGTTTTCGAATTATATTTTATCACCTTAACTTAATTTAAATATTTTCGAATAAAATCGAGTAAAATTCAATTCGAGTCGAATAACTTTTTAAAATTAAATTAAAAATGGTCAAATTAAAATCATGTCAATAATATGACTAAATTTGGAGCACATAAATTTAAGACCATGTATAGGGGTGCTTATCTTGCGATTGGCATTCTCTAAATTTGTATCCCTTGGGATATTTTATTAATAATAAAATAAGCATGGCTTAGCAAAAAAAAAAAAAAACCATGTATATTTAATAACTCTTTTAAAAAAAATAAGAGAAAAATAATATACTTTAGATCAAGATCAATTATTTACTTTATTTTTACAAAATATTTTTATTTAAATATTCTTTAAAAAAATTTGTTTAGAGCGCCAAATTTACATATTTCTAAAACTATTATAGACTTGAGTGATGTTTATAGAAATATGTAATTCAATTTATTGAATTTAGTTGAAAATTCAACTTGATTCGAACACAAGAAATAAATAACTTGATTCAATTAAACGAAAAACTTATTTTCGATATTTTAAAGTTAAAATCGAGTTTAATTTGCATGAAGGAGCTGAAGGGCAACCATGCACCATGGTGGTAAGGACACCTCATTGGATTGCTCCTAATCATTGGTTCTTCGGTTTGCTTTTTTTCCCTCTTCTATACTTCAAGATCTTCTGAGTTCCTCCATGAAAGACCTAACCAAACCATATTCAGGACCCTCCTTTGCTACTTCTTATCTCCCCTGGTGAGCCCAACACTTCTTACATTAATCCCTTCAGACAATTTACTTTCTTGTTATGTCTTATATTGTGTGCGTGTGCATGTGACAGAGGCGTGGGTCTCGAACTTAATGGAGACCTTCTTGCTTTGGAAACTTCCATTAAAAAAGTATGGACTGAAACCAGACCACACATTCGAAAAAGACATCGCCTCGTGTCAGATGGCCACCGTGCCGGAAAATTTCTTCGCCGAGGCAAATAAGGGAAACATTGTATTCAAAAGAGCTTCCGAATGGTGGTTCTGGGAAGAAGGAATCGAGTTCGATGACAACACGAAGACAAAGGCCGATGTTGTAATTCTGGCAACCGGGTACAATGGAATGAAGAAACTTAAAACAATCTTATCATGTTGAGACTTATAATATTACTTGAACAAGAACCAGCATCTGATGATTCGTTTGTCAGGGGCACGATCCACCCCTTGATACCCAACATGGCGTTTGTAGGCTACGTCGAAAGCGTTTCAAACGTTCTGGCATTGGAGCTTCGGAGCAAGTGGGTTGCTCGACTTATGGACGGAAAATTTAAGGTCCCGAGTGCCGAAATCATGGTAGAACAAACGTTGAGAGAGATGGAATGGATGAGGAGGACAAGCAGGTTCTACAAGAAGCCCTGCATTGCAACATTCAGCATCAACCAGGCTGATGAAATCTGTGAAGAAATGAGATGTGAGGAAAATTAATACTACTACAAATCAGCTAAAGAATAAGTAATCAATAGAGTATGAAGTATGTGATTTGCTATAAACGCATATGAAGTTTGTGATTAAATCATGTTTGCCATGTCAGCTTACTGTTTACCGTGTGTCGTAAATTAAACAACAAAATTATTATTTAATATATTAATTATGATTATAATTATAATTGGTGATACAATAATTTTTCATAAATTATAGTTTATAAACTTATTTCAACATCATTTATTCATTTGTTATAATATAGGAATATTATAATGAAAAAGTAAGAATTGTAATAATTTCTCATAAATTTATGTAAATTTAGACTAAAATATTAAAAGAAATAAGTTTGTTAAAAATTCTATGGTAATAACAATTTAATATATTTTTTTGTGTATGATTTTATTTTATATAACTCAATTACTATCATGTACCACGTTAAAAACATCTTTAAACATAAATAAATAAAAAAATACATCATAATAATTTTCATAAAACGGACATAACACCAAAATGCACTAAATGTAAAAAACACCCAAACAAAATTACAATCGTGTCTCAAGCACCACTTACCCATCCCACCCAAGGAATATCATGTATGACACCACTCCAACCCACCTAGCACAACAAAACCAAGGCACCCGTGAGGACAATTCTAGGCACCACACAGCTACACGCAATGCACCACTAACATCCTAACTCCCGAAGCAAACAATAAACTACACTTTAATTGTCTAAAAACCACAACAAAGAACGATTCACACCACTGAAACGTACGAAATTACCAAGGAAAGACTGAATCTAAATACTACACCGAATACACTAACTCAATATATCACGTGAAACCACAAACACCTTTACAATTTTAACTCCAACAAGAAATTTATGTCCCCATTGTGTTGTCGTATAACTCCCTTTATTGTTTCTTTTTGGTCGAAAAACTCAAACTCCTGACATTCTATGACAACACTTTCATCAAAATCTGCTAGTTTATTATCACAAGCTGCAATAATATTCGCAATGTCTTTAATGATATCGTCTAAGTTTCCAATCATCATCTTCTCAAATTCATTATACTTTCTCTTAAATCAAATATCATGATCTTACATTCAGATTAGATAAACCAAAAATTAATAAAACATTTTATGATGTGAAAAGTAATAGACATTACGTAAACCAAAAACATAATTCGAAAATTAAATCAAATTAGCATGAACTTAAACTCAATCTAAATATTTCCATTCAAAAGTAACCTTAAAACGTATCCGAACTAAAAATTAACTTAAAACCGAATGAATCAAATTCAAAATTATTTATATAAATTCAATAGAAAAATAAAATTTAAATCTGAATGGTCTAAATTAAAATTTACTTAAATATTTTAAATAAAAAATTCAAAAAATATATAATTTTAAAATAATCCGAATCCGCTAGAAATCCGATCCAAGATCCATTTGAGGACAGAGGTACAAGCAGTCAATTTGCTGTTGTTTTCTTCATTGCTGATAATTACGCCCCCACCCAAACCCGAAAAGGTGAAAACAGAAAGGTTCCTTTCTCCACTGAAACAGACAGTTCTTGCCTCTCCACCATCCAATTTACAACCGTAATAAAATCCTTCTATTTGGCTAAGCCTCTTCCACGTGTCCAATTTCCATTGGCTACCTGTAGATCTCCCCTGCCCCACACTGCACCGTCATCGACCAACTTGGTCAAAGCTTCAATCATAACAGAAACCAAACCAAAACCTCAAACTCACCTTTCTCTGATCCAACTGTGACTCCAAAATCCACGCCGCCAACAAGCTCGCCTCCCGCCACGCTCGAGTCTTGGTCTGTGAAGTGTGTGAACAAGCGCCGGCTCATGTCACCTGCAAGGCCGATGCAGCCGCTCTCTGCGTCACTTGTGACCGAGACATCCACTCGGCTAACCCTCTCTCTCGCCGGCACGAGCGCGTTCCGTTGGCTCCCTTCTACGGCTCTGTCAAGCCCGACACGGAGTTTAGCTTCCTCAACGACCGTTACTTCTCCGACGCCGATGGTGACGCTGAAAACAGCAGCAGGGAAGAAGCGGAGGCCGCCTCGTGGCTACTTCCCAACCCTAAGGCTCTCGAAAGCCCGGACGTGAACACGGGGCAGTACGTGTTTTCCGAGATGGATCCGTATCTGGATCTGGATTTCGGGCACGTGAATCCGAAAATGGAAACACTGGACCATGACCAGGAGCAGAACAGCTCTGCAACTGACGGAGTTGTCCCTGTCCGAGCTCCGGTCGTTAACGATCACTGCTTCGACTTGGAATTCACTACACCCAAAGCCTTCCCTTATGGCTACAATTACAACCCTCACTGCCTTAGCCACAGTGTAAGCATTAAACAAAAGCTGATACCTAGAGGCTAAAACTAGGTCTTTTCCCATGGTCAAAGTTTCAAATTTTTAACTATGTTATTGTTTTTAACCTTTTATAGGTATCATCGTCATCGTTGGATGTTGGGGTGGTGCCAGATGGAAGTGCGATGACGGACATATCAGTCCCGTGCGGGAAGGAATCAACCCATCAGACGGTGGTGGTGCAACTTTCAACGGCGGAGAGAGAAGCGAGGGTGTTAAGGTACAGAGAGAAGAAAAAGAACAGGAAATTCGAGAAGACGATACGTTATGCCTCGAGAAAAGCTTACGCGGAGGTGCGGCCGAGGATTAAAGGGAGGTTCGCAAAGCGCAGTGACATCGAAGTCGAAGTCGAAGTCGATGGCGGTGCCGGTAACATGTATGGATTCGGCGTCGTTCCGTCGTTTTGAAACTAAACTCTCCGTACTCTCCTCTCCTTCTAGTGCAACCTGTAGTAATATTTTACGATGAATTTGGAAGTGTAATTTTAACGTGTTTTCTTTCTCTTTTTACTTCACTACTCACCAAGGTATAGTGATTTGTAATCCAAATAACTACGGAATCTGGACCATTGATTCCCAATGTGTATCTCTATAGTATTAATGATTATAGGTTAAAATTTGATTTTAGTACCTCTACTCTGCACAAATTTGAGATTTAGTCATTATATCTTAATTTGACATAATATTTGTATAATAACATTACCTAGAACGAAAATATAATTAGAGACACTAAAATAAACAAATGATTTTTATTTTATACTTTATATCACATCCTCCAATCAACCCCTCTCTCTATGAGAATAATCAATTTCCTTTTTATTTATCATTAATTATTTAACTGTTGCACACGTTAAAGTAGATGGTGGTTAATAATTACATAAAAAGCAGTAACTGTTTAATAAATAAGGTTGTATTTAAATCCATTATTTTTATCCATCAAAGTTATCATATGCAACATAGCATTAAATATAAAAATGATAGATAAATAAAAAATTGATATTTTTTGGTTTAAGCTGTGATACCTGATTTATTAGTTGACTAATTTATATTGAATTTTGTAAAAATTTAATATAAAAGCAACTCACAAATCTAATGTTTTCTATCCACAACATCATACTTCGAACATTTAATTTTACTTAAAAAATTTAATACCTCATCTCATAACACCGGTTAGTTGTTAAAGTTTTTCGTTTCCGTACGGTATAATATTGTTTTTCTAAGTCATTTATACTAAAGTTGACAATTTTTAAGGCAATACTTATTTTTTTCTTAAACTGGTATTTAAATTTAGAGGAAAAATCTCAAATTGATTTATATATATAGTATATAGATATGTCACTTTTTTTTAAAGATAATCGACGCTCTTTATTGAAAATAAAATAAAGTGAAAAACAATAAATGAAAGTAAAAGGAAGAGTCTGAAAAACACAGGCTAGACAAACGTAAAAAGGTAATCCAAGTATCCAACAAAGATAAAACAAAGGACAAAGTGAAAGGAACTGAGAGGCCGGTGAACATCTCTTCAACTTCAGACGAATTGAGATGGAAAACCATTCTTGAATCGAGAAGAGATGAGAAGATCCAGAATAATTGAGCATGTGTGCTAAGAGGTTCTGGAAAAGCACCAAATTATTAAATATCACGTGTCGAATCTAATTAATTGTTGAAATAACAGATCTAAAACTAAACATAAATTAATTTCTTAAATTTATATATCAATTTAAGAAAAAAAACATCAACTTTAAATACTAATTTATATAACAAACCTTTTTTAGTGGGAAATTTATCCAAATATTGATGTTGAATTTTTCTTCTAATAATATGGTACTCATCACTTTATTTTCAAGAATATAACGATTTACTGTTTAAAATCAGAAATCGGATGAAGTACTATCCGATTTTACTGTTCATTCACTTTTTTTTAGTATTTTTTTAAGTTAAATTATTGAAGACGGTGGGAGATGAATCCGACTTCAATTTAAAATGCTATTGAAAGTCGGAGGAAGAACAATCTTACTTTATTTGTTTATTAATTTCTCGACAAAACACTATTCAAAGTCGAAGGGAGAACAGTCTGACTTCGGGTTGCTACAATAAATCACTATATTTCTGAAAATAAAGTGACGAGGATCATATTATTAGAAAAAAATTTCAACAATAATATTTGAATAATTTTCACTTTTTTAGTACAATACTATTATCGTGATTATAAAACAAAATTTTAATCTCGTGACCAGAAAAAAAGACATATATATATATATAACCAATAATATGGTGAACAAGCTAAACAATAAACATAAAATACTACTGAAATTCTGTTGTTCGTTAATGTGAATTTATGGAGAATTGTTAATGGATTTTTTAAAATATAAATGACTAAATTTACTGAATTAAATTAATAAAATCTGTTTATTTTAGAGGTTAAAATTGTTATTATACTAAATTTTTATTTTAATTTTACAGATAAAGTAACTTGTTTGTCACAATATTTTAATTGAATAATTTGTTTGTCTTATCTATAATTGAATGATCAAATTATTATTTTTAAAATAAAAGTGACACTTATAATTAAATGATCAAATTATTATTTTTAGAGAAAAAATTAACATATTTACCGTTAACTTTAGATAACTCAATTATTATTTTTGAAAGAATAGTGACATTTTTGTTACTAAACTGAAAATTAAATAATTTTTAGTTTATTTTACCCGAAAACAAAAAACAAATAATCGGGCCCGATTAATTGCAGAAACCCGATCGATCAATTGGTTCAAGGCTAGGCTCATCGGCAACGCACATATAAATTCCAAAACCCTGGCTTTAGGGTTTATCAGAAAGATCCTCCTCGAAATTTTCCGGTCTCAGCAATTGAAATGGCCAAGGAAGCACAATCTTTGCGCCCATGGTTTCTGGATATCGTACCCTTATTGGTGGTTCTCTTAATAGCTGCTCATGTCTTCGCTTTGGCAAGTCTCCCCTCTTCAGATTTTACCATCTCTTCTTTTTTCTGCAGAGTTGATGTTTGATTTATTGTTTTGCTTGTCATAGGTTTACTGGATCTTCAGATTAGCTACTGAAAAGCAGCCCCAAAGAAGAAAGTCACACTAAGGTAAATCATTTTGGAAATTTGAGAAATATTAGGTTCGTGCAACTCTTTTTGTTTCCCTTTTACTGGTTTCACGATTTTTAGTGAACAAGTCTGCTGCAACGTTATATCCATTAATTCGACTATTCAATTTATTCAGATGAGAAATTACTTTGTAATTGTTCTTCCATTGTGTGGTTGTGGATAAAAATCAACACAGATTGCTAATCACCCATTAATATGGAAGATCTAGAAATGCTATCTGTATACACTTCTCAATCCAACGAATTGTGTATTTGACAAGTTTTCAATTTTCGATTTGCAGGTTTGATCTGATTTCCCAAGTCCCTTTAGTATGATGTTTGTGATCTTGTAGCGGACAAGTTTTCTATTTTTGATTTGGAGGTTTGATTTGATTTGCAAAGGTAGGAGGGTTGCATTGTGGTGTATTAAGAGTAGCCTGTGGGATACAGTGTCCTTTTAGTATGGTAATTGTGATCTTGTATTGGACAAGTTCTCAATTTTAGATTCGGAGGTTTGATCGGATTTCCGGAGCTAGGAGGGTTGCATTGTGGTGTATTATAGAGTAGTCTGTGGGTGCAAAAGTCCTTTTAGCATGATATTGGTGATGTTGTATTGTCTCATACGCCTTTGCCTGAAAGTACCTAGGAGCTTTTAGGTTAATCACAAGTATGATGTCTGTTTTGATTCAGCAAATAATAGTTTTTTTTTCTTTCAGAAATGTGTTGGCTCATCTTTTATTATGGCCTAGTTAAATAGAATATAGAAATGGTAGCCAAAAATGTATATTCTCACAGCCTCACTTGTGGTTATCGTTTTTCACCAAGATTACCACCGAGTATGAACTTTAGTGTAGCACTATGATTGTTGGGAATACTTTTTGTCTGCCAATATTGATGTCAGTAGTTTTACATTGATTATAGCCTTTTCTAACAAAAGCTAACGATTGACGATATAAGATTTAATGGCTTCTTCCGCCACAATGATTTAACCTTTCTGATTTCAAGAGAGAACGTGGTCGATATAGACTAGTTAGAAAGAATCCCCCTTCTCTTTCTTTCCGGTACATGGCGACTTCCGGAACTGAGGAAGTTTTGTGGGAAATGTGAGAAATTGCTTGTAATGAGGACTAGCTTATACATTGAATCCCCATTTAAGGAGGGTAAGAAGATAGAAAGAAAGAACTCTTTTTTGTCTTAATTGCTTCCACTTCTTGGATACAGTGATCATATATCTCTGTGTTCATTTTTTTCATTTCAGATTTTAAGTTTCAGTATTTCCGTTTTCATTTAAGTTGATTGTAACTCTTTGTTTAGCTAGTTTCTTGCTCGTTGTAATTGTGGGTAATCTCCGTTTCTCCCTTCGTTTATTCTCCAGGAAAACAAACTAAATGTTAGCATTTTTTTGGCTTTCACAGGAGGCTCCTAATGCTGGATTTTATTTTAGGTAAGGATAGAGGTTTATAAAAAGTTTTGTGAATTCATCGTTTGCCACGTAACTCATGTTTCATTGAACCTTGATTTTGTTTCATATATAATGTCTGTACATTGTTGTTCTAAATGTTCCTTCCCCCCCCCCCCCTAATTATACTATAATAATTCTCATGATTTACATTACGATAATGTATACATCTGTTGTTATCTGTGTTATTGGATGTGCAATGTGTGCAGTATGTATTTTATGGTTTGGGCTTGGGTATGAATATTGAGTCTGGTGAAGTTCATTAGAAACTATATTGGTCAAATCGTTTTGCTAAATCAAAATCTTTCCTAAACAAAATTCACTAGATTAAATCTATTAAAACTGAACTTGTTAACTGATTCAATTGAAAATTAAATAAATAAAAAGCAATTAAATCCATTCAATATATTTGGGTCGGGTTGGGTTTATGCATAGAACTCATACACTTTGTTTGTTCTAAGTCCGGTATGACTCAAAAAAATAGGCCCCAAGTTTTGTTCAAGTCCACTCATATTCATATATAATAATTTTTTTAACAATCCGATTATAATTACAAAATAGTATCTGTTTATATATATTATTAATAATTTAACAATATATATACTTTGTAGATAAAGCGATTTGAATCCGTGTCTCTTAAAATTAACATCATCTGCTTTCACTATTTTAAATTTAATTTAATATTTAATATTATGTTATTAGTTTTTTATTCTTTTTATATTTTTTTTGAATAAAGGTATTCTTTTACAATTGAACTACCTAATATGTTCTATTAATTACACTATAGTATTATAGATTATATAGATTTGATTTTTACATGACATAATTTATGTTATATATTAATATAAAATAATATATAAATATAAATAAAAATGATTTGGGCCATGTTAGGTATAGAGGTGGCAAACAGGTCATTCGGTTTCGGTTCGGGTCATTTCGGTTCGGGTCATTTCGGGTCTGATATTATTTCGGTTTGGTTTTAGTTCGAGTCTATTGTGATTCGGGTTATTTCGGGTCGGTTGATTTTCGGTTCGGTTATTTTTGTTTCGGTTGATTTCGGTTCGGGTCAATTTCAGGTCAATGGGAGATCGGTCGGTTTTAATCGAGTTTTTAGGCCGATCAGTTTTTTACACCCTATATATAGATTTATAAAGTCAATATATTTAACTTTTTGGTGAGTTGTGCAGTTGTTCATATCCTATCTTTATTTATTTCTATTAATATATTTTCTATATTTCGAGTTGCCTTTGGTTCGGGTCTATTTGGTTCGGTTGAAAATCGATTCGAGTCCATTTTGGTTCAACTAAAATTCGGATCGGTTTTGTTCGGCTCGGTTTGTTTCGGTTTCGGATCAAATTTTAGGTCATCATGTTCGAGTCGATTTTGGGTTTCGGTTCGTTTTCGGGTCTCGGATCAAATTTGCCAGGTCTAGTTAGGCAAGAATGGAATCTTGAAGTCTAAGTCCAATTTATATTAAAAACGAGTTTAATTTTTTTGTTCAAATTCAATTTCAAACTTATTATTTTTATAGAAAAAAAATTGATACACAACCGTGTAAACTAAAATTTACTCATGTCTTTTAGTTCTAAGAGTAGAAGTTTAGTTGAAGGTTTTAGGTTGTAGGGTTTAGAACTTAAGGATAGTGTTTATAATTTAAAGTATATAGTTTAAGGTTTATGGTTTAGTTTTTTAGGGCTAGTGTTGAAAAGTTAGGGTTTGGGTTTTATAGTATTAGTATGCAGGCTTGTGTAAAATTAGCTTTACACGGTTTATGTATAAAAAATTTACCTTATTTTTATCCAAATCTTTTTTAAATTTGGGATGAACCTTCGAACCTGAATAAGTAGTTTATAACTATTGTTTTTTTAGAAAATATTATTAGAAAAAAACATGTAACTATCATGCCAAAATATTGCAAAAATATGTCGATTTTGTGTAAAAACAGAAAGCGTGCATATAATTGAGGATGGCATCCAAATCCCAATTTAAAAATGAGAAGAATCCAGAAGCAAAAGTCATAATCGTCTAATCAGCAAAGAAGAAAATGTGTAATATAATTATATCACACGATGCTGCCGTTGGCAACACCAAGGAAGAAACATTTATCATTTAATTTATTATGATCTCTTCTTTGTCACAACTATAATATTCTGTAGGTACGTGTGAGCAATTTAATTTATATAATAAATAAATAAATATATAGTCACACCGAAAGAAAAATTAAAAGAAATACAATCTCGGGCTTTATTGGGTCCAACCTATACAGGAGTGGGTTCATCTGTAGTGGTGGTCACATTACACCACGTGTCTCGATGGAGAAAACTTCTTAATTGTTTTTTAGATTTTCTTAAAGTAAATTACTAATAATTTTTCAAAATATTTTAATGTAATTTGAGTTTATGTCTCTTTACACAGCTTGGTTCATAAACTCTTTTTTCTAAAATTTATATCGAATTTACCGGAAAGGAAAATCTGACTTCAACAATTTTCTAAACAATGTATTAAAAAAATAACTGATTTTTTTATTTTTAATTATTTTTAAAGCAGTTTAACTTTAATATTTTATTTTAAGTCAAAATAATTTTCTATTAATGAAAAATCAATTAACTAGAAGTAAATAGCTTTAAATGGAAGAATTTTTTTATTTTCCGATGAAATAGAATCAAGGCGATAGACATATAAAAGAATTTCAAATTTTGTGTCATCCAATTGAGTGATTTTTTTTCTTTTTTTTAACCTTAAAAGTCTTGATAGATACTATCGAAGAACAAATGCTGTGAGTCAATAAATTGAGTTCGTTTTTTTTAAATCATTAAAAAAAAGTGATTCATTTGTTGTCATTTATACTACCAAAATATTATGATCATGATCATTAAAAATCGAGCGGGCCTTAGTTGTGAAATTTATTTATTTTTTGCTTTTTTGTCTCTATTTATTTTCTCACACTAAAATTTTTAGATTGAGAGTTTGAGGTTAAAGTTAGGATTTAGGATTAGGGTTTAGAGAATCAAGGGTACGATACATTTTTAAGATTTAGAATTTAAAGTTAATGATTAAAATTTAATTTATTTTTAGTGTTGGGTATAGAAATGGCATATAATTTTTGCTTATGACAGTGCACACTAACGTGACAATGTTATATAGACAAATGTTGATTTAAAAAATATTATATCAGTAAAAAAACGCATTATTCTATTCAGTCATTTCAAGTTGTTTATTATTAATTGATTAATAGTTTTCAACTATATAAAAAAACTCAAAGTAAAACATTAAAGGTTAAATTGTTTATAAAAATAATAAGCGCCCAAATAATAATTCAATCGAATATTAAAGGTGTTTTTTTTTACATTATGCGTAAATTTTATTATAAAATCTTAGATTAATGTCAATATCTCTTAACCTTTCTTCTTATTTCCACGTGTTAGTATCTTCATCGTCAACATCGAGGAAGTCAACAACAATAGCGTCAAATATATTGTCCGACGGTTCTTTTCTTCTATTAATTTATCGAGTAGTAAAAAATATTTATATTACTTTATTTTATATGGACTCAAATCTCGATATTTATTTTGAAAATGTCATACCCCTCTATTTAATAAAAATAAAATTAAGTCACATATTTATGGATTATAATTAAAGTTATTCTACATCTAATTTATGTTTGCACTTATTATTTATGATAATTCAGATTATTAATCTTTATAATTGTACTTGTATTCTTCTAAAAGCAAGAAGACTACTCTGGTTAGTTTTAAGGAAGGATCTTGTGGCTCTACTCAATTTGGTTAATTAGTTGTCATTAGCCCTAATTGATTATGGAATTAATTCAAAAGGCATATGCCTCAATTCAATAACTTAATTGGGTTTGCAATCAATTATGAGCATCTGCCAGCTCTTTCAATTCTAGGAATTACGATATTTGGTATATGATTATTTAAAATAAAAAAAAAAACGAATTTATGATATTTCATTGATTTTCATAGATTTAATTTAAGATGTGAGGTTTAAGTTTTATTTTCTGAATTATTATTTTATATTCTTATGTATAAGCGGTGAAAAATAAATTTTTTTAGGGGTTTAAGTTTAGGTTTAAAGATTAGAATTTGTACTTTAGAGTCTAGAAATTAGAATTCATGGCTAAAATTTAGTGTTTAAAGTTTAGAGTTAAAAATTTAGATTTTTAAATTTAATCTTAAAAATAGACATATTTATGTAAAAAAATGCATTTAATATTATCTATTATTTTATTGTTGAAATAATTAATCAGTTTTAATACAAACGAGAATTAAAAATATACCATATATATGTATATTATAATTTGATCCTAATTTATTTATTTTAAGTACAACTTGTATTATTATATTTTATTATGCTTAACAACTTATAAAATCACACAATAAAAGGTTAAAGATTGACAAATTCCGGATTGTCACTGAATCAGGCGGTCCGTTGTTTCCCATGGTGGCTCCATCGTAGTTTATTGCAAAGCTAAGGGGAATTTTACTTGTATCCTTTGTCACTGCCTCATCCACTCTTCTCACTCTACCTACAAAAAGTACACCGACCTCTCTCTTTGCCTCATTTTTTTTTTCCGTTTTAAAGAGACAAATAAGTTAAAGAAACAGAGCAAAAATATAAATATCATGTGCCCGACGACTAAGCAAAAACACCGCGGCCCCGCAATGGATTCCGCCGCCAAATCCTCCGCATCCACCCCCGATTGGATCACAGACTCGATAAACGGTGGATCCTTGCGACACGTCGACCTTGATTCCGGTATCAACGGCTGGGCTTCACCTCCCGGAAACATCTTCTCTCTACGCTCTGTTAACTACCTCACTAAACGACAAAAATCCCCAGCCGGAGACTGCCTACTCGCACCGCTCGGTATGGACTGGCTCAAGTCAACTTCCAAGCTCGACAACTTACTTGCTCGACCTGACAACCGTGTTTCTCACGCGCTCAGAGAGGCTCAATCCCTAGGCAAATCCATGAAAAGCTTTATTTTCGCCGTCAATCTTCAAGTTCCCGGCAAAGATCATTATAGCGCCGTGTTCTATTTCGCTACAGAGGATCCTATCCCTCCCGACTCTCTACTTTACCGGTTCATCAACGGCAATGATGCTTTCAGGAATCAACGGTTCAAGATCGTCAACCGGATTGTCAAAGGACCGTGGATCGTCAAAAAGGCGGTGGGCAATTACGCAGCCTGTCTGTTAGGTAAAGCTTTGACGTGTAATTACCATAGAGGACCTAATTATTTGGAAATTGATGTAGATATAGCCAGCTCGGCAATCGCTAACGCGATTCTGCACCTCGCATTGGGATACGTGACGAGCGTTACAATCGATATGGGATTTCTGGTGGAAGCGCAGACCGAGAACGAGTTGCCGGAAAAGTTGATCGGTGCCGTTAGGGTTTGCCAGATGGAGATGTCATCCGTGACTGTGGTTGATGCGCTCACGCCTTCGCCGATTCCGATGGCCGTTGCGGCGCGTGGAATGGGTTGTTCGAAAGTTAATCACCATAAATCCGGTGACGACGACGACGGCGAAGAAGATAAATGATGTAACGGAAGTTAAACTTGACAAAAAAAACTCTCTTTTTTCCCTTCAATTTTAATAATTTATTTTTATCAGTATGTGAAATGGATTCCCTTTTTTGGAGGGGGGTTAATGGGTACAGAGTAGAGACAATAACATCATATCACAGTTAACAAATGTGCTCAGATTTTTGTGTTGTGTTATTTTCTTTCGTTTTCTTGGGGTTTTCAAAGGGATAGCAAAAAATGATGTTTGTTTGTTTGGATGCCATTGTTGCGGGGTGGACTGTTGAGATTTTGGTGCGTAAAAGATGTGTCAGTACAGATGGTGGGGGACGGTGGCTGTGCGGCAGTTCCTGCCATACCCGATAAGACCGTTAGTGCTTCCATCGTTATCATTTATTTATTTGTTCTAAATTAAGTATCTAATTCCAATTTTAGTCTATTTAGATTTAAACTAATATTAATACTAACAACTATCGGGGGTTATCTATTAAACCCCATAGGGAGTAATTGTATTTTTATTTTTTGGGAAGTCTAGATTAGTATGTAGTTTTTAAAAATATAAAAATAATTTAGTATGTAAAAGAAAAAAAAATCAAATAAAGTAACCAAACTAGTCTAGATTAGTATGTAGTTTTTTATGGGGTGGGGGGGGGGGGGAATTTATTTTGGACATTCATTTTTCTTAATTTCTAGATCCATCAATCCTATGTTTAATGTAGAGGAAAATCAATTAAAGTAAAAGTTATTTTTTGGTACATTGTTCATGTAAATTTTTATATATAAACATGTAAATGCTGTGTAGATCTTTTATCATCTATAAATTGAAGAATATTAAATGCTTAATCTTTTGGCGATACACACATTTTCTAGATATTGAATTCAATTTTTTTGTGATGAATATTATTCATTTTTCAATAAGACTACTTATTGAGTTCATATTTGATCTCGTGTTCTCATATTAACTTGATTTCAACCAAATTAAACGAATTTCGCATCCTCCTTTATGCTATTATTTTTCTTATGTTATAACAATTTATTTTATATTCACATAATAATTATTTTTATATTGATATTTGTGTAACCAAACTAGTCTTGCAACTTTATCTTATGAGCTTGATTAGTTTATTTTTATGTAAAGATGATTTTTATCGAGTAAACACATTTTGCCAGTTAGTTAAGCTGTTCATTTTTGTTCCTTTATTTCTTTCAAATCATGGGTTCTAAACTTATTAGGTGTGCTTCTTTTATTTCCCTAGAGTCTTTCTTTTTTCTCCCTTTTAGATAGAAATAAGATTAAAATTAGAATTAAACTTTTATAAAAAACGATTCTTGTCGAATTATGAAGGAAAAAAAGAAAGAAAAAAAAGAGACATTGGTGTCATTTTCCTCACTAATTCCCACTTTAAAGGCAAATTACCCTTCTTTTATAATACAGTAAAGACTGTCTCTCTTGTTTTTTGAGGTAAAAAAATATAACAAAAAACGCTGCCCCTCATAGCGTAACGAAGGTGCATTTGCTAGATTGGTTTAAAAGCTAAATAAACATTGCATTCCATCAAATTCTTGTATTGAGGAATTTGGGAAATTACGTTACTGTCAAAACAAGTAATTTAAAACATTGACCAACATAAATGCTGATGTAATAAAAATATATTTATTATTGTTCTTCACCCAAAAAAAAACTAATTGAAAAAACGGAGTCAAATTAAAAAGAAAGGAGGAAGATATTTGGGAAAATAGCACAATTAAGAACTGTCGGGAGACTCATCATATATAAATTAAATGGACGTTCATTAATGATTTTATAATTTCAAGAAATAAAAAATGTGAAATTTAAAGTTCGACTTTAGAAATATAAAAAAATATATATTTTTACTACTGTCGGCAGTGTTGACCTCATGAATCGAGAGAGGGGGAAAAGAAAACTATATAGATTTATTTGTCTTCCCAGCCATTGGCAGTCTCAATAAAAATCACTGGTCTACCCTTCAATTTATTCTAAACATATATATTTTTTAATTATTTCATGTATTGATGAAAAAAAACTATTTCCATTACATACTTTTATTTTTAATTATTTTAAGGTGATTATAAAATAATATTTGTTTATACATATTTTTAATTTTTGATTATACACGTCTTATTGATAAAATAATTTAAATTTGAGTCTCTTAAGATGAATATCATTCATTTTTTTATTGGGACCACTTGTTGGGGTTTTATTCTGCTACTATTATTAGAACAAAAACATGACTAGCTTATAAAATGAACTAAACTACTAATTATCGATTGATTTAGTTAGACGAGGTGTTTATGTCCTTTGAATAATATTAAAAGTTTAAATTTTAGTGTTTCTAAATGTATCAAATTGGATTGAAAATCGTTTCATAATAAATTTTTATAGTATTTAATTTGAGTTAATCGATCAATAAATTAGATATAAATAGTTATTAAAAAAACTATGAAGTGGACTACTTTGATTTTGTTAGATCATTGTTACCCATGTTTTCTTGTTATAGATGAATTAAAAAAATAATCAAACAACAAGTGCTTTGGTTAAAATTACTTGATTAATCATTCACCTCTATTTACATGGACTAATCTATATAGTGGATGAGATAAGTAATTGCTCACAAAATTTGATAGTTTAACTGCAATTTAGGTTATTGATATTTTTAAAATTAATATGATTATTCTCTCGCACTTCTTAAAATTTTATGGTTTATTGTTTTCTATCACCTTGTCAGATAGAATTAATAAAACTAAGTCTTGATCCTTTATTTTTAAGATTTAATTATTTTTTAAGATCTTTCAATTTTAAAATTGGTGAAATTAAACCTTAACTTGAATTTCGGATAAATATTATTTCTATTATCAGAATAAAAGAAAACATTGTAATTGGAAACTTTGTTGGACCAGTTGGCTAGGCGAGCGGCATATGCATACACTATTAATCTTGATTCATAAAAAGAATCTAATCTAAGATTGGCTTTGATTCATAAAAAGAGTGAGTAATTATATTTTATTGTTGGATTTTGAAATTATAATCACTTTTAATCTAATCTTATTTTTAGGGGTCTAAAAAAAGCTTTATAAATAGTAGCGGAGCCACGTGTAGTTTAAGGGGTTTATTGACTCCAATGATTTGTTTTGGTATACGATTTTTAAAGAGTTAAATGAGGTTTTTATAGAGTTAGTATAATTTTTTTTATATAAATATTAAAATTAACCCCACTTAATATGTTTGGATATAAAGTCAATAATATTTATATTGTAATAGTTTGGGAATTCTCATATCCCATAACCTACACTGACCCTACTATATAAAAATCACAAAGGAACATAACAATCCACCATATGCATACAATCTTAATCTTGCTTTGATCCAGTCTTTTATTAAAGCACATGTTCTCACCTTTTCATGTTACTCTCCTGTGCTTCTCTTATACATTGTGCATTTAAATATCGTTTAAGTTTGTATTATGTTCATAATCCGTGGTTGCAATTATAAAACAGTATCTTAATCCGATCTTAAATTTAGATAAATTCACATACAAACTCACTGCTTGCACCCGGATCACCGAGAAAGAACAGTTCGTCCTGTACCAAGGGTAACGTATACTACTGAGCTATCATCTGAGTACAGACGATTGGGGAAAATGAATTTCTTTGTTCCAAAATTGATTAAAAAAAATACACAAATCAAAATGAATTTCTTCATTGATTATGAGCTTCCCTAACATGAGCACATTCACAGCCCTAACTCTATGGCTAAAACCCAAAACAAAGGCAATAATCACCATTAACGACCGAGAAGCAAACATAGGAAGCAACCATAAACATCACAAAACAAACCATAAGCATCTCAATTTATTGATTTCACCCGTTTATTTAACCTTAAACTGTTCTGAGTTAAACACCAAAGACAATTAACTGATGGATCACCATGGTCTTTAGAAACACTGAAGTAAAGAAATCAGGCATAGAAAGTAACATAGATTTTCCCATGATCCAAACACATCAACATAGAGGGTTTCAGATTTCAAGAGACAACGCGGCCGACAACCGGGTACTTAGCTTCGAATTTCTTCACCCAGTCGTTGAGGACACCCATCTCCTTTTCGGAGAGGCCGTCGAGATCGGCGCAGACGTCTTCTTCGTTCTTGCTCATCTTCGCAAGAGCTCTGCTGGCGTCTTTGCCGGCGAACATGGCGTAGGCGCCGCCGGGACAGTAAAAGGATTTGCCGGCGGTGACGTCGTAGATGCGGCCGTTGATTGCGACGTATATGGGCTTGGATGGGTCGGAGCCGTTGAATTGGAGAAGTTGCTGGGGTGTGAGATCCATTGAAAGTTGCGTACAAAAAACGGAAACCAAAGACACCAAAGGAGACCAGCGTTTAAGTTTTAACAACCACTAGTTTTGCTTTGGCCTTGGTTTGGTAATGAATCAAAAACTCAAGGCGAGTCGTATAACTCCTGAGTTATGCCGTTGTTTATTTTTAACCTTTAAATTATTTTTTTTGTTACTTTAAGTTCGGTAGTTATTTAACAAAAATATCATTTTATTAATAAAATGTTCATATCACAAAGATTTTTTGACCAATAAATAATTTAGAGAATAAAAAAAATGACATAATTTAAGTACTTATTTACCCGAAAATAGTCTAAAAACTTAAAGTGATCAAAAATAATAATTTAAAAATTTATTTAACCAAAAATAATTTAAGAACTAAAAACAAACAAAGAACATATTATAAGGGCTGATTTTTTATTTCAATCTTTTTTCTTATAAGAATGACAATGATAAGTGACGGGTGAAATAGTCGTAATTTCCGAATTATTTAATTTAGAAAATTTGTTTAAATATATGAATTCGTTTTTATTTGTATTATTTACATATTTTTATTTAAATCGAATATTATAATTTGTTGCTAATTGAGTTTAGTTCAATTAATATTATTTTTAGTACAATATATATAATAACGTCAAAACAAACATACTTAAACACTCAATATCTCCAACAACCGTGAAATCGGTTGCAATTATGTAATTTCTTAAGGATCTGATTTTCACAATGAAAACTTGGCCTAGAACTATATCAAATTGCCAAAGGAGAAATAGAAACAAAGAGCGAATTGAAGGAATTATAAAACATGTGAGGTGATTTCTTGCTGTAGTAATCGGGCATCCAAAAACATTGGAGGACATGATCAGACCCGGCCTATTTCTTTGCTAATAAAACAATTTCTTACCCAATTGGTTTCGCATTTTCTGTAAATAAACGAATAAAAAGACAAATGTGTATTATTACATATTCAACGAAGTCTGAAATTTCTAATATAACACGAGAACGAATGATAAAAAGAAACAAAAGAAGGCCCCTCTTAACAAAAATCAGAATAAAATGCATCTTTCAATCAACTATAAAAATATGACCTCAGTTCAAAAATGGGCATTAAAGTTTACATCTGAAAGCACGAGCATATCTTAACCTAAGACAAGGTTCATCGAAGAAGACAACAGAACCATAATCGCATATATCCCCATTTTACACACTAATCAATCTTGACAGATGAGTAGATAAGTCTGGTGAACCAAAAGCATGCATAAAACCCGATGGTGCCCGTTAGCACAAAAAATGCATATGAAGCAATCAGCATGTACCCAAAGTATAGGAGCCCTGAAACAAGCTTGGTGATCTCAAGCTTTGTGAAGAAATAGAATGTAGCATAGAGGAAGAGGTACACAGCCGAGGAGCCGGATGTGAGGTAAGACCTCCACCACCACAGATAATCTTCACTGCATAACTGGAAGTAACAAAGCACGATGGTTATTTCAGCACAAGTGATAAGGAGGATAATGAATACCAAGAAGAGGAAACCAAAGATGTAGTAGAACTGGTTCAGCCAGATTGAGGTAAGAATGAAGAACAGCTCGATGAAGACAGCTCCGAAAGGAAGTATTCCTCCAATCAGGATAGAGAAGGTCAGGTTCATATACCAAGCCTGCTCGGGGATTTGCCTGGGAATTTTGTTTGTCTTCACAGGATCCTCGATTGCTGGCTTCTTGAACCCAACATAGCCACCCACAAAAACAAGTGGAACTGAAATTCCAAACCATAGGAGGACTAGAGCAAACATTGTCCCAAAAGGCACAGCCCCAGAAGACTTCTGACCCCAAATGAGAGCATTTAAGATGAAGAAGATGGCAAAAACGATGCCTGGGAACATGCATGCAGTCCTGAAAGCTATTTTCTTCCACTCCGCTCCTTTAAACATTTTGTATAGACGTGCAGAGGCATAGCCAGCAAAAATGCCCATGAAGACCCAAAGTAATAGCATAGCTGTCATAAGACCACCTCGGTTCGAAGGGGAAAGGAATCCAAAAACAGCAAAAATCATGGTAACGAGTACCATGCCCAAAAATTGAACACCAGTGCCAACATAGACACACAGTAGGTCAGAATTAGATGGAGGCCTGAAAACATCTCCATGGACAAGCTTCCATCCCGTCTCCTCTTGGGCTTCTTCTTGAGTCTCAAGTTCATTATACCGAGAGATATCTCGGTAAAGTGTCCTTAGCATGATCATTGCTACCATACCCGAAAGAAAGAGAACAATCATCAAAGAATTGACAATTGAGAACCAGTGTATTTGGTTATCATTCATTAAAAGATATGCATCCCATCTAGATGCCCACTTCACATCACTTTCCTGAAAGTTCCACAGAAAATTTAAGAATATTAGCACCACAAAGGCGACTGAAGCTAGCTTTACTTCAAGAAAAGGAGATACAATGGAGATTTTTTTCTTCTAAGAGATAATTTGTCAGCAGAATCTACTTAAACACAAAGGAATATCACCTTTTAGAGATCAGTCACGGTCAACACAAAAAAAAGAAATGAACGTTGCAACTGTCAACACTAAAAACTATTTAAAGTTGAAGAATTTACCTGGTATTCAACGTCGTAGGTGAATATTATCTCATTGTTTGCTTCAACTTCTTGAGGAGTGTTAGAATTCACAACTGTGCGTTTATTATGGGGATCGCATGTTGTTAAACGAGTTTTTTCATTCCATGTTCCCTCGTATTCATGTTTAATACTGCATTGTTTTAGAACACAAAGAAAATGTATCAAAACTTGATACTAAAATCTAAGCCACAGAAACCTCGAACTAAAAATATTAGAATGTGCTAGAATTCAAAGGAACTAACCTGTATGGTTTAACCTCAAATCCCACAATTCTAGCAGAGTCAGTTTGCGAATCCCTATGATACTTGACAGTAAATGCTAAATGGTTGTGAATGAAATACTTTTCTTCCTTGCTCTGTATGTAATCAGAAAACGTAAGCATACAGAGACATACTTGTCAATACATCCACAAACTAGAGAATTTTTGCTTTTAATAGATAGAATGTTTACCCCAGTGTATTGGCCCTTGAGCCCAACATGGTAGCCGAGCTGATAAACAACAGAAGAATCCTGATCTGATCTTCTAATGGGAACAACAAGGGGGAGGTTATCCAGTATCCTGTCAAGTGAATCACAAATTAATTAGAAAGCGAACCTACAAACTAGTTATTAAAAGATTGAAAGATGAATTCCATGTCAATATAAACAAATAACATACATATTGACTCGATATTCATCACCAATCTTTTCCTTAAACTGCTTTGCAGTTTTGGCATCAAGTGTAATGCGGCAAATAACAGAGCACATTTGTGGCTCTTGCATTTTGAACTGCATTAATTAAAGTCAACAGGTTCATGGCCATAAAATAAACAATCAACCCTAAATCAACAGAAATACTACTAATAACTGACCACATAAGGAGAGTTTTCAATTCGGTCACCGCGAAGCACTTCCCCAAGATTCTCTGTGCTGTCAACTATCTTTTCAGGTGGACATAAAGGAAGCGAATAGTACGAGTAAGGAAGTTGAGTCTTTATAGATGTCAATTTGTTCACCTTCACCTTCAAAGGGTCTCCCTGCAAACCCCAACAAAAGTGTCAGAACAAAAGAAGGCCAAAATGGTTCCTCAATGAACACTCCCCAAAATGTCACGGCATGCAGTGAGAACCTAAAGTGGTTTAATCAAAGTCATTACCAATTAGGCACGCGTGATAAGCACTATGCAACCAATCACCAATTCACCATAAGGATCAAGTATGCTTTGGTGTTTCTATGTAAAATAAATCTCTGTCCAGGATACTATTCCTAAATCTTAAGCAATAACTATTCTAGGTAGCATTACAGAACATGATCAGCATAAAGTATAACTAATTAAGTACGCATGATAAGTATGCAACTAATCACCAAAAAGATCAAGTAGGCTAATTAAATCTCTTTTGAGAATACAATGCCTGAATCTTAAACAATATTATTCTAGGTAGCATTACAGAACATGAGCAACATAGAGTGGAATCTCAGGTGCCTTGGATAAATGCAAGGATGGAATAAATTATAAATTAGCTAAAAGGATGCATGCTGAACGTTTCAAATAAAATAATAAAACGGAAAAACAAACCATCGAGTGATAAATTTAGTTAACTTATTCTAATGAGAAAGCCTAGCTGAATCTGACAAGTTATTTCCATTTCCAGCACAAAATTTTCATTAATTCTCCGTCTAGGAAGGATCTTATATGAATCCTATAATTCTCTCACAAATTCGAACCAGATCGAGCAAAACAAGAAAGAAACAGAGGGAAAGCGCAGAGAGGAATCGGAAGTCTACCTTCTGGAAGTCTTCGGGGGCGACACCGGGGAGGTAGAAGCAGTGAGAACCGTGGATCAAAACGAGGAAGAGAAGTGGCCATACGATCGAGTTGGTGAGTTTGTTCATAGATCTGGATCGAGACTCCATTTTGACGGTGGGGGAACTCTCTCTTTGAGAAGGGAGAGAGTGAAATGAGATCTGGAAAAAGAAATGAGCATGTATATTTATTTATCTATTTAATAATTCACTTTTATGCCCCTTGGGTTTTGATTTTTCTTCTTATCTACCGTGTGGTATGGTATCTGGTGCTGAGTCTATTCCTAATCAACTGTCGGTCACTGTCATTAGTTAGGGTCATGAATCATAAAACATTATGTTTACATATAAAACCCTAGCAGCTTACTTCTTTGCTTTTTCCCCGGTAGTTTATTTTTCCTTCTTTCTTTGTTTGATTATTGATATAACTAGTTGTGATGTTAGTCGTCGTTATTGGTGATTTATAATTTTTTATTTAATGTTAGTTTTTCGTACATTTTAATGTGTTTTTCAATGATGAAAATTAAATTTTAAAATTAAAAGGCACAACATAAATGTTTGAAAGTGAGAATCATAAATAAATTAATTTTTAAATATATATATAAAAGGATAGAAGTAAAAAAAAATCGAGACAAAAGACGATTGCCTCTTCTTACCCCTACATAGTTCCGTTATTGATTTTCTATTTTGTTTTTATAGCACGTTCTATAACTGTTTTTGTGGGTGTTTATACAGTGATCCTCACATGTCCATAACATTTATTTTTTATTCATATTTATTGGTAGTTACAAATAACTTAATCTATTTTAAGTTATTTGCCGTTATAATTTGTAGTAGATCGCCACTTTTAAAAATAGGCGTGAAAGATATTTATCGCCTTTGAATTTTTTTATCTAATTTGTAGTTTAACAACTTTCCAATTTCCCTTTATACAATATACCGTAAAAAAAGTTTAGTGCAAAGAATAAATAATTTATATGGACTTGTCAAAAAATATTAAACGGGTAAATTTAGAATAGAGGTGTAATTATTAAGTTTGCTAATGTTATAATTAAAATTCGTTATTAACTTATTTATAAGTTTAACACATTTATTTAAATTTTATGTAAATACACACATTTACTTAGTTTTAATATTTTTTTATAAAATCTATCCAAAAAATAATTTTTTTATAAAAGATATTCAACACATGGTTAATTTTTATTCACGAATTAAATCTTAAATTAAAATATAAACTTTGACCTAAATTTCAAATTTTAAACTCTAAAAATACATCATACATCCAATTCCTTAAGTGGCAACTTGCTGGTTGGGCTACAGACAACACACGCCATGTTGCTGATTTCATAGGTAATGGAAGACCAACAGAAACGAAGTTTTTCATATACGAAAGTTTCTGGATATAGATTTCAGGAAAATCTTATTTTTTAGATGTCAATAATGTTTGTATAATTACATACATATATAGGCATCTTCCCAGCTAGGTTTCTTTACATGTATAAGTGTTAACTGTTTTTGTTTGTTCGTCTAGTAAAATTTACAATGATTTTTAGATTATCAGTTTCGATCTCGCTGTGTACTCACTCAGGACTCAACATAGAAAACAGTATGTAGGAACCTTTGGGATATGTTATGCAAAGATTACAGCACAAGCAATGATGCCGATGCCCACAACGAGAGACCGATAGACTGTGTATCGATCTTTTAATGACAAGGACACACCTTAATCTGAAGAAGACCGAACCGAAGCTCATTACTTAAGTCGTAGAAACCATTTCCGTTTTGCTCACCAACAAAAGATAATTGCATATAACTTGCAATATCCTGAAACATAAGTGTACAACTGCAATGTTATTCAGGCAAATTATTAACTTCAATTTAAAGTAAGAATTGTAAATGATCCATTTCTACCTTGTGCATGAGAGATCCTGTTAATCCTAGCTCGTGTATCAGGAGTTTCAGGAGGCTAAACGATATAGAACCTGTAGGAGGGAAATCATACACAACATATGTGTAAGCATTGATTAATACAGCAACAGCAAATTGGTGGTTATTCCGACATAAATCGTTGCTTACAATCTTCTGAAGGAACAATTCTCTGACTACTCATACAATCAAAATATGCTTCCTTCCATTATCACCACATTCTTTGCATATGTTCTTTTTAACAATTGTCCGACATAAATCCAAACTGATCTTACCACTTTTCTCCGTACACTCTTTAAGGTTTTCAAAATGGCTCCAAGCAGTATAATGATTCGATATCCTGCAATTTCAAAAATTATAAACATGATGGTGCTCAACTCATCGAAGGGGATTTACATAAACCGACCAATAATTTGTACAACTATTAAATGCAACAGGAACAACAGAAAGCTTATAAATTAAGGACAAATCAAGTTTACCTATTAAGGAACGAGGGAGATTCTGAAATTAGAAACACAGCTCCTAATAGTCACATGCGCATCCATGTTGAACACACTCATGCTTCAAACAAGCAAACTGATCATAGATTCATGTGATTAATCTACTACAATCATAAGTGTAATGCCTTGAAACTTATACAAGCAACAACACCCCAAATTCCAAATCAATACAATAATTGAAAGATGATGTTTTTATTCATTTCTAACTTTCTTCTCCTTCTACATGCACTATTAAGAATTAAAAGCACAGTCTAGCTTACCAACAACCAATGTGAACGGAGAAAACTGAGTTGAGATGGTGGCCCCATATTAAGCATCTGCAAAACCCGATTTAAATTAGTCAGCCAATGAGTTGGATTACACAATTTGACCACCTATAAAATGTTTACCAATACCATCGAATCATTTGTGGTTTTGTTGATTAAGAGTTGGGGGGAAGTAAAACAATAACTTCAATTGCACTAAGAAACTCCACTCAGATAAAGGTGCAGCAGCACTTCTAGCTTGACTATTATAAAATTTATAGTAATAGACAAATGATTTATCCATCAACTTTGAAAAGTGAAACAATAATTTATTTACAAGAGAAGCTGCACTACTGAAGCAAATATAATTGATGCAACAATGGAGAAGAACAATGCATGACATTCGCCCCCAACGTTTAGAAAGTATAAGCAAGATATGGTGGCTAGTGCTAAAAATTGAATGGAATGCAAACCCTAGAGAGCTATACACAGGATATTGAAAAAAAATCAAACGATTTTCCTTCATTCATGTCTCGTTATATAAGAATTTACAGTATAAAGTTAATTTGGAAACTTTTAATTATGCAACCTTGTCAATTCCAAGCTTCTTAAAATAAATAACTCATGGGTTCCCCGGTGCATGTATAATATTGAATATGCAATCAAGAACAACATATATAGCTACCATCCACTAAAGTCAAGTGGAATTATTAACAAAGACGATTCGAATACCAGCCAGTTCGATGGCATGATCAACTCAAATAAAATGATAAACAGAAACTTATATACGGAGTTGTAAATTTATAGCACCATGAGCTAATTTAATAAGCAAATCATTTTAATATTCATTACAACTCCATATTGGTACAAGGAAGTGAGATATTGAAGGAGATCCACAAACTCTTCACAAAATCAAACAAATCAACATACAAATGATGCAAACAGGACAAAATTAAAGCACAAACATCTATGATTGAAAGTAAAATGTTTCCATTTCCCAAAAGAAAGTCAATTTGTCTGAAATATGTTGATTGCATGTAACCCTTTACCTTAGGTACAAATCAATTATAGAGCTAAATGCTTTTGAAGATATAAGAAATAGCTAGACTCCAACAGGTACAGCTTTTGGCACACAAGAAAAACAAGTACAGAACTCAAAAAATCAGTGTCTCCCTGCAATAGGAACATAAAAGGCAAACAGTTTTACAAATAAGCAGCATGTTACTTACTGTTATAAGAATAGGGTTATAAATTGAAAACTGAGAGTACAAGGGAACCTGGTGGTAATGCTGGATTCAGGTGAAAAAAACTCCAAGCAACACAAATTTCTAGGTCAATACCGAACATGATTGCATGCGCAGGAATAAAATAGAGTATAAGATGAAGAAGATTGTACTAACAAGAAGCAAATTTCCAGGAAAAATATACGAGGGTTTGGTTAAGGAGGACCATTCTAGCTACTTGTAGGCAATGGATAACGTGAATGGTCCCATGCTAATTCATCGTTTTGCCGCTAAATCTGCACAGTGAATAACATCAAAAGCCACGCTTTGAATCCATTAATTGTATTTTAAAAGTTATCTAACATAAATTAATCATATTGAGGGAGAAAGAGAGTAATAGGTTATTAGGTATAGCAAATAACCAAACGAATGAACGACACACCATCTTCACCGGCGCCTGCAGTCAAATTGGACTCCTCTCCAGACAAAACAAAGTAAGGTAACAAGGGGGACAATAAAAAAGAGAATCCAGAACAAAAACAGGCCGGAAAGTAACCAAAAGGTCTAATTCCGGCACTGGAAGCTGACAGGAAGAGACGTGAGCACACAAAAACAGTAGTATAGACTTATACAAGTGCCTCTGTGTGCTCACTCTCTTCTGTCAACTTATATGTCCCAAAGAATGAGAATTTGAGAACACAAATATGGTAAAAAGACGAAGAACAAAAGAGTGAAAACGAAAGGTGAAGCGTTTGCCATATAAGGAAACAAATCGAGAGTCAGATCTGAAAACACAACAACACGTCAACACCTATTTACGGGGGAAAAAAGTACCGACAGTAAGACCTTAAAATCCACGATCCATGCCGTTTTGAGTAAAAATGGTTCAAAAACGACAGTTTTAGGGTTTTCATTCCTACCAAGGTAAAAAAGAAAACAAAACGAAAACCAAACCTGGTAAGAATCATAAGCTAGAAACTCAAAAAGAACCCAAACCCCAACATCAAAACAACAAGAAAAGGAAGAAGAAAAAAAACTCATCCCTTTGTTCTTTTATTGTGCACTTATCTTTCAATCTCTCTCTATCATGCAGCACGCACACGTGTCGGTCGCACGTACCCAAGTGTCTTTTGACACTGAACTTTTCTCTTTCACAGAACAGCAAATTCAACAGCAGAAACTAAAATTGAACAGAAAAAAGACTAAGAAAAAAACCAAGAGCACTGGAGAGGATACAAGGAGCAAGACACTCCCCACTGCATATATATAGAACAGAATCCGTTCTAAACCACTCGGTGAAAAAAGAGGGGGGAAAAAGTTGCTGGAATCACTCACGAGAATTTATTGGGCGGTTGACCGTCTGATGCATTTCCGTGAGTTGATGGAATTGAATACGGACCGTCAGATGAAGTGGGACAGGGTACTTTCGTCCGTTAGTGGTTTAGTGCTGGGGATTCTTGGCAACTGGGCTGATTGGACTGCGTCATTTGGGGAGACAAAAGTTGAGGGTATGGGGTCTATCCCCACTGCCTGTTTTGGGCTGAGGTTAGTACCAACCGCCATTACGGACCAATCAGAATCCTTTGCCTTCCAAGGGTATAACTGTCACTATCGGACACTGATTTGCTCCTTTTTGAGAGGCTCTAGGTAAACTGGTAAGGGGGTCCTAATTAGGGTTTTTGATAGATGAGCAAGGCACGTGTGAGTGTAAGGTGCAACAGTTTAACCTAAAATTAAAAATTATATAATTAAAATATTAAAAAATACGTAATTTAAATTTATAAAATAGTTTTACTGATAAATAATGATATATTTTATCTATTTGATTTAGGTTTGAACATAATATATGTAATACATATACATTATTAAAAAATTAAAAAATTAAATAGATATTATTTTATAAATATATATTTATAACTTTAAGTTGAGATGTTCTGCCCTAAACTCACGCAACACAATGATTAACCACTTTGGTTGAGACTGCCAATTTCTCTGAATTAGGTCAGTCTCCTATTGAGGTTGAGATTTGAATCGTAATGTTAGGGTTTATTGTCTCATGGATTTTGTTAACGGATTGATAATTTTCTTCTCTCTCTTTAGATTAGGTCAGTCAAGTATTGGTCTAATGTTAGGATTTCATTTTTTGTCTGTTCATGTTTTAACCGCAACGTTGTGTGTGGGTTATATTTAAAAGAGATTAATTCATAGCCAAGTGTTTTTATGAATTAGTGGTTTATCATATAGGTGCCTTATCTCGTAGATAATCTTGTATAGGGTTATAATATGGTCTTATTTTCTTAAGACTATGATTGAATGCGATTATAATATAATATTTATTTTTTAATTTTAGTCGTGATATAGTTTTATTAACACGATAAAACACAAATAAAATATTATTTCGTTCATTTACGTTCGTGAACATTCCGTAATCTGTTCATTTATGTTTGTTTAAATTTATTCATATATATCCATTTATATTTTTTATTTTTTTATAACAAAAGTATTATATTTTAAAAAAAATAAATTTATTAATATATGTTCGTTTAAATTTATTCACATATGTCCTTTTATGTCCGTACATTTGTGTTCGTTTACGTTCATTTATTATTTTAACGGACAAACACGAACAAGCTACATTCCTTAACAAATGAACACGAACAAAAAATTATGTTCGTTTAGTTGTTTGTGTTCATTTATTTATTCGGTTAAAATTAAACGAACAAGCGTGAACATATCTTTATTTTGTTCGTACAATTCGTTTACTGACATATTTCTTCTCTGTTTTGTTTCTTTTCATTAAATTTTAAAATCACATTTTCCATAAATCAAAATACTTTTTTAAAACATTGACTGACCATAGATATTTTAACCTTTTTTATTTTCAATAGTTTTGACTTGCAAGAGTAATGATTTCAATGTAAAATTTATAGCCATTATATCATGAATTCAATCGATTATATGCATCCAATTCCTACCACTTAAGCTAGTCTGCATGTTACTGAGAATTTCGAATTGGAAACAATATTGGGGCGATTTTACGGGGAATTGATTTTTTTTGTCTTTATAAATGTCTCACATTTTTTAGGATTAAAGTTTAAGATTATTGTTATATTTTAAAGAATTCGGATATAATATATTTTTAAACTTCCAAAATTAATATTATAATTTAAAATTTTAATTTTTAGTTTTAAGATATTAAAAAAAAAACATAATATTTTGTTCTTTTATGGGAAGCAGAGACCACGCGGTCCACGCCCTTAAAGCCTCCAGGGCCCACCTTTTCTTTTTCATATATTAATTGAAAGCTAACAACTTTGCCTATTAATCCATTATTGGCAATGCATTCTTTCAATTTTAATAACTTATCTCAGCTGAACTCCACCACCTGTGTTTCCGGTCTCAATATTTTTTTTTGATTGATCAGGTAATTATATTTTCTGACTAACGTTGAAATTCAAATTCATATAAAAATAAAATAATATAAATATCGTTAATCACTTAATTAGTATATATATGTTTAATAACGACTTAAAATTTTATACAGTAAGATAAATTCAAGATCGTATTATTTATAAGGTGTTGTTAACTTCATATTCTAACAAATGAAATAGAAACAATTTTAACATTTTACATGAAAAACTCTAACTTCTTGTACTTTGTAATGAGTTTGGGATATATTTTGGTGGGATCAATTGTATCCCAAATTAACACATACATTCACCCATGTAATGTTTCCATAATTACAATTAATACATTATATATATTTATATCATCTTAAATTTTAGAGTTGAGGATTTAAAACACGTGATAATATTTAAAAATTAGTCGTGGATTAAAAAATCAAGGTATTTGTATTAATATATAAAAAACTCCATAAACAAAGTTGAATGGATTTTATATGATATTTAGGATTGAGAGTTTAAGGCACATGATAACATTCAAATAATATGTATGAAAATATTTTTTTTATTATTCGTGTAGAAAATACAAAACAAGGAGTATCGTTTAATATTGCTTTTTCAAAAGTGCTTTTGAGGTCAAAAGCATTTTTAGAAGCAGAAACAATGTTAAACATATAACTTTTGAAGAAAAAGTTGCGTTTGATAAATGTTTTTCAACTCAAACACAAAAAACTAAAATTTATAGCTTTTGTGGTTAAAAAAATACTTTGAGGGTCTAAATTACAAATTTAACCTTCATTTGTTATTGTGTTTATTTATAAATTTACGAAGACATAATTATATAATTAGTAAATTATTTTTAGTTTACAAATTATATATATATATTAATGTCAAAAATTTTAAATAATTTTTAAAAAAATTATTATATATTCATGGAACGCATACAATTGTTAGAAAAATATGTATCTATTAATAAAAATATATTTTTATAATAATTTAAGTAGATATATTTCATATATTATAACATTAAATAATTTGTATATCATTTATGTATACTTATACATATAACTTATTATATTATGTCTAAAATGGTCATTTCTCTTCTTGAAATTACTTTTTTTTACAATAATACTAAACACTTAAATTTCAAACCCACAAATCCAAAAACACTTCTAAAAAATACTTTTCAAAAATACTTTTTTACCACACTTTTCAAAAGCAATTTAATTATAAAAATGTATCCGAACTGCATTAGATTGAAATTTGGCACGACCCAAACATTTTTTATACCAATATAAGTTATAAATGAGGGGATGGAGATTGTATCAACAAGGTATAAACCATGGTATTTGAAATGCCAATAAAAGGCTATAAGCACTATTATCTTATACTATTGGTTAGAGATACAAATTTGTAGAACATATCATGTTCAAGTAAGAAATAAACGAATAAATCACATATTTCATTATATTTGAATATGGGATTTTTGAATTTTCAGGATAATCTTATAATAAAATAAATAATAGAAAATACTTTGATATATAAGCTTGTGTAACAAGTCTTTCAATTGTAAAGTTTAGAATTTTAAGTTAAGGTTTAGGGTTTAGTGTGCAGGGCATAAAATTTAAGGTTTATAGTTAGATTTTAAAGTATATATTTTAGGGCGGCAAGATTTAGAATTTTGTTTTTAAATTTTATAAAAGTGTTGTGTAATTTTTTACACAACTTATATATCAAAATATAACTTATAAAAAATTCGTTAACTATAAACCCCTAATGATAACTTATTAGCTAAAGGTTTACCTCCCTTTTCTCGAATCCAAATTCAGTACCTAATTTAATGAAGAAGTGTCTCTTTATATAAAAAAATTTATACGCTAACAATATATGCAAAAATAAACGATATTTTTAACGCATTAATTAGACAATTTTATTAAAAGCGGGAAACATAATTTATCAAAAGTTTTAAAAACGTCAATAAACAATAAAAAATGATAGATTTACAAAAAATATAAGCGTTGGTCAGATCATACACTTTTTATTGCACCAAAGAAAATTTAAATGTCAATTGTAGAAAGTGTCACTGGAGAGTTATTAGAACACGGAACAGATTAAATCCTCAAAATCAGCAATCACCTTTCTGCCTTATTCTAAAGGCGATGATCAGTTACATAGTTATGATTACAACGACCAACAACTCAACATGATATCAAGTTATTTAAGACTACTGGCAAACATAAATTAATAATAAAATTCCGAGGGTCACCGAATGAACACCTTTGCAAAATTACTTATAAAACGTGTCATAAAACAAATATGTGCTATAAAATAACAATAAAAAAACATGCCATAAAAATAGAATAAATCGTTATAAAATGTGAAAAAACTAAATAAATTTGAATATAAAATAATAAAATATAAATTATCCACAATCGATAATTGATTTAGATTTTATGTCTTCAAATTTTAATTTAAATATTTATTAAATGTTTGTTAATTTTAAGGTTAGGTTTTTTACACGTTTCATTATTTAATTATAATTTTCTTTGCAATCCATATATATAGCCTTTTATGACCTTGTATGGATCACCTTTTCCATGCTGCCAATTGCTGCCGCTATATTCAACAATCTAGCAGGCAACTTAGTCTCTTTTATTATTCTCTTTTATTTGTTAGTGGATTTGTGTTAGTAATAACAAACACATAAAGATATTAAACTAAAATGGCTTATATATCATATTAGTATTTAAAATATACTAACTTTTTCATTTTGGTACCTAAAGTATTTTTTGTCAAAATAAGTACCTAAAGTATACTTTTTGAGTAAATTAGGTACTTAAAGTATATTTTTTTGGTGAAAATAGGTACCTAGAGTATTTTTTCGCCAGAGTAAGTACTTAAAGTATGTTTTTTGTCAAAATAAGTACCTAAAGTATATTGTTTCTTTAAAATAGGCCCATAATGTGTTTTTTTAATTATTGTAATTAATTTATACACAAGCGCTTGTGGAAACTTTTTACACAAGCGTCTTAGTTTTGAGGTTAAGGACTCTATTTAAGGTTTAAAGTTTAGTACTTTTGAATTTAGGGGTTGTTTATAGAATTTTGGGTTTAGGGTTTAAAACCTAAATCCCTACCAATATTACCCTAGCCCTAAACCCTAAATTCTAACCCTAAATCTTAAATTATAACCATGAACCATAAATTCTAAACCCATACTCTAAAACCCCTAAACTAAAACCCTAAACCCTATAATTGAGGCGTCTTTAGAAACAAAAAGTTTTCACCGTCAGTGTATAGGATAATAATCCTTTTAATTAATGTCACATGACAATTTTTAGGAGCCTATGTAAAAATATGTATACCTATTTTGACCTAAAAAATACTTTAGGTACATATTTTCACTAAAAAATATACTTTAGATACTTACTTTGACGAAAAAATACTTTAAGTACTTATTTTGACAAAAAATTATACTTTTGGTAACTGTTTTAACCAAAAAGTATACTTTAAGTACTTATTTTAACAAAAAATACTTTAAGTACCAAAATGAAAAGGTTAGTATATTTTAGGTACTAATATGATATATAAGTCTACTAAAATAATAATATTTCGAAATTCAATTCTATCAAACTTCAAATATAATCGAACGAAAAATTTTAAATAAATTTTCATCTTCATCTTATACATATAATGCTCGTTTTACGATTTATGTTCATGATTTATAACTATATTTTTTAATGACGTTATTTTTTTATGTTTAAACTTGTATTTACTCATTAAAAACATAATATGTTCTATCACTACACTAAACTTCTTTGTAACTTTCCTCGTCATACTAGGTTCAAAGTATCTATCAATTATCATAACATATTATATGTGATAATTGAGCATCTTATACTCCATTCACCTCAAAATATTGAGTTTTATTTTTATCTTTTTCTTGAAAAAAGAATGGGGCTAAGATAAAGGCCAACAAAGTGGAGCTCTTCTGATAGGAAAAAGGGAAAGGCATTTTGTGAGATACTGCACCGTCAACAATATTCGGCACGAAGAACCAACAATTTTAGGCAAGAAGGGGACAAAAGAAAGGTAGCCATCGCCAGTTTCACGATCCATACATCCGCTTTTTATCTTGTTGTCATCTTTATTTTTTTAAAATTAAAATTTTATTATAATTAATTCAAACCGACTTATAATGTATATATAATTTTGGTAAATAAGTCTTTTAACGGAAATTTTTTATTTTTATTGGTTACTTTTCTTCGTTCTTTAAAAGTACATAATATTTGACATTAAAAAAATTTAATTTGGCTTCTTCAAATTTTTAAAAATTTATATTTTTTATTATTGTCAATTAAATTCTCTAAAATTTTAATTTGGTCCCTTTAATTTTTTGGTCCAATGACAATTTAAGTCCTTATAACTTTAAATATTAGATAAATTAGACATTGTCCCTCAATTTTGTGTTTAAATACTTAATAAATTCTTATATTTTTTAAATTAAGTAATTTGACCCCTTTTAACATTGGATCATGATTTCGTCACTGATTATAATGAATCCAAAACTCAAAGTTTTAATTGTAACGAACGTCTTAACTTTTCAATTAACTAGATATAATTATAATTTTATAAAAAATATCAAGATTTTTGACCATTTGACCAATTTGTGAATCTCTAATGAACGGTTCGAGTCGCACAATTAACAAATCTGACTAGAAGAATTAAAGAAATCCTTAGCCCAAACTTCCATTGGACTTAAACCCAAATTCAGCGGGCCGGATAAATAGAAAAGAAATATCCACAACGGAGATATCAACTAAAATGAAAAAAAGAACAAAGAACAAAGAAAATTCCCCTGCTTCACAAACATTTCCATTGTCCAATCTAAAATATATTACGTCGGTGGCTTCATCACTAAGAACACACTCTTAAGGTTTTCACTGTACAAGGTTAGATCCATTTTCCTTTATTCCTTCACTTTCTCTATCTGATTTTATCCTTTTTTTTCCTCTTAATTTTTGGATCTGCTCTCCAAGTTTCAGTTTTCAAGGTTTGGGATTTGAATGTGCTAATGAGTTCTCGGCTTTGATTCAACTTCAACGTACTTGAAACGAATTCGGATCCCTTAGATCTTTAGTTTCAAAGTACCTGAGAATGCTAGGAATGAAATGCGGTTTTAGTTTTTAACTTCCTTGAAGCTCTTCCAGTTGGGGATTGCGATTTTTTTCTGTTTCTACGAAGATTTATTTCACTTGGATATGTTTTTTTCTTCTCCTTTTTTGGTATTACCGACTTACTGTTTACGTGTTAGATCGAAAGTTCAGCTTTAGGGTTGATAATTAGCATTTCTAATGTGATTCTTAGTTTTTAGAATCATGTGAAATTTGATTGATAATTATGAACCACTTTGACATTAAGACATGAATCCCTTTAGTTTATATGCGAGTTGATACATCATTTGCATCAAGTCTGAGAGCTTAGGGTAATTTTCAATCATATCTTTTTAGTTGATGAACTCTAAGGGGGGCGAACTTATAAAATTTTAGGAGTGGCGAAAATAAATTTTCAATAGAAAATACATAGAAAATTTCTAAATCATATATGAATTTCAAAATTTTAGGGGTGACTGCCCCTCTAACCCCCTTTGGGTCCATCCCTGTCAATGCGTACATCTAGGTGCAGTTAAGCCTTGCAGTTTAGTGCTAGATAATAATGAGCACAGTAGATTTTTTTGGCAAGGTACATTTGCCATGGCGCACTTCCTTTTTTACGGCGATAGACATAAGAAAGGCTCCGATTCCTTGTTTGAAATTTGAGCAGGCTCTCTTTAGTTTCACAGTAGACTTGGATATTATATCCATTCCTCTTTATGCAGTTAGTAACCGCTTGTTTTATTTTTAAATTTACCTTTTGTTATACGCTTTGTGTAAGTGGTTGTTACTTGGATAATTGTAGATTATTCCGTACAAAGAAGCTTAACTCTGAGATATGGAAATAGCTGTTATAGCATTGATTCTAGCTGTGATACTTGGAGCTTTTGTTTTGATACCCCGACATGGTAAATCAGGTAAAATTTAATATGCGCGTGAATGTGTTTTTACTATTTGTTTACATAGCAAGTAAAATATCAACTAAAATTAATTATGCTTGTTGTTTTCTGTTGGTGAAAATTTGTTTCATTGCAGCTCATAAGAACAAGGTTAAATCAACTGTTGACAATTCTAAGGTACATGTATGGATCTTGGGGAACTTTAAAATGACTCAATTTCTTTTATTTTTGCAGTTTCTCAGAGTTCAAATTTCGTTTGTTGTACTTTTGGTAGTATTTCTTATATGCTTAGCTGTGTTATTAAAACATGGAGGCATGTTTGAACCGTTTTCCCCCTATTAGGCATCCAAATCCTATAGTAAGTCAGAAGTTACGCTACATAATAAGAGGACAGATTGTTGGATCATCATTAAGGACAAGGTAATTGGTGACTTTGGCATGTTGTTGGTTTTCGAACTCAGAACTCCTTACCATGCTTCATATCTTGATTATGATTATATCTAACGACTGCAGGTTTATGATGTTACCTCGTACGTAGAGGAACACCCAGGTGGTGATGCCATCTTGGCACATGCCGGAGATGATTCAACTGAAGGGTTTTTCGGGTATGCATTTGTTCCTTGTTTGGAATCACCTTCACGTTGCCTCTTTCCGTTTTTACGTAGGCTTGGCTCTTATGTTAGACTAGATAGTTCATACGTAAAACTGGTAAAGAAGGTTACTTTCTAAAGCAATTGTCAACATCCTTCAAAAGTTTGTCATACTCGCACACAATTAAGGCTTTTTGTATACATCCAAAGCTTACTTGGCATTTTCATCTTTTTGTGGAATTCAATAGGCCACAACATGCAACTCGGGTATTTGACATGATTGACGACTTCTACATTGGAGATCTTCAGAAGTAATTTGCAAGCAACTGTCCGCAATTGGGTTGCAGAATTAGGGAGAAAAACACTTCTCAGAAGATCTCTTTGTTAGCCCACTGGTTTAACCTTGGCATGTGTTTTTAGCACATTTAGTTCCTTTTTAGAATAAATATTTTGTAGTAACTGATTTCATGCAATTTAATTTTCTTCCCTTTTCATCTGCTGCTGATAATTTGCATCTTCTCCAACCCTTGATGGAGAACATGGTCACAAACATTCGAGTGTCGACTGTCGAGTCAAATGCACTATTTTTGGAAGTTTTGAAAGATTTTATTACCACATGTTCCTTGTGGTGGTACAAACGTTGCCTTCTTAGGTAGGGGTGTTCATGGTTAACCGTTGGTTAACCATTAAGAAAGAGTCCTTAATTTTCTATGCATTCTTAGGTACATTCTCTATGCATTTCTTTTCTAATTGCACTAAGAACATATAATTTTTGTACTAAGAACATAACTTATAAGTTAACCATTATAGTATTTTGATTAACTGCGAACACCCCTTTTCTTAGGGGGAGTAAACATGAGTTTAAATTCTCGAAAGCATATTTGTTGATAGGGCTTTACCTTAATCTTTACCGGCCCAACGACTAATTCCTGTTCGAAGTCCAACTAGCTTAGTACATGCCAATGTTTCATTTGCAGCAATCCAAAGGAGAAAGATACTAATAATCTACTAATGGACTTAAAACAAATTCCATTGGCAATGTTTCCCTATTGACAATTACAAATATTTTGAGAGAAAGTAGTACAATTATGGTAACTATTAGTTTTATAATAAAATTAGGGAAAATAAGATAAATATACAGATATTTGTGTATAAGTTGGCAGCACAATCTATGAATAGAAAGCATAGTAATGATTGATAAATTCCATGTTTGATATGTATAATTTAACACGTTTGTATTACGGAAACTCCAAATAACTATGTGTGGTAAAGGTGATATTTAATATGTCATATTATTTAATAAACAAATTGAGTGATATTTATCTATGAGCCAGAAGTAATATTTATTTAATGTATCAGTATGGTTAACTTTGACCCATATATCACGAACACTAATCCTAGGTCCTAAATTTTGACTCATGTTGGGTTAATGTTTGTGTTTTTTTAACAAAATATTTCGTCAGTTTAAGTGTTAGAATTTTATTAAATAGTTTTGGTGTAATTATGAATTTAGTCTCTCTACTGTACTTTAATTTGACATAGTTTAATCCCTCAATTTTTTCTTGAACAAGTTCTATATAAGGGAGGGGAGATTTGTTCCTAATAGGTTTCTAACCCACAATTTTTACTGAGAAAAATTTTAATACATAGGCCGTGTAAACTAAAGTTTACACGAGTTTTTAAATTGTAGGGTTTAAGATTGTAGTCTAGGGCTTAAAGTCTAGGGGTTTAAGTTTTATAGTTTAGAATTTAAGGTTAGTGTTTAGAATTTAGGGTTTAAGGTTTAATGTTTAGGGTTTAAGTTCTAGGGTGTTAGGGTTAGGAATTTAAAATTTGTATTTTATAAGGTAAAAATGTAGGCCATGTATCAAAAGTTTTACCCATTTTTATTAGAAAAAAAGTTCGATACACAATCCGTGTAAACAAATATTTATACGTGTTTTTCAAATTTAAGGATTAGGGTTTAGTTTAGGATTAAAAGTTTAGGTGTTTAAGTTGTAGGGTTTAGAATTTAAGGTTAGTGTTTAGAATTTAAGGTTTAGGTTTTAGGGTATTAGGGTTACGCATTTAAAATTTGTGTTTTATAAGGTAAAAACACATGCTTATGTAAAATTAGTTTTACACAACATGTGTATCAAAGTTTCACCTTTTTATTATATCATCAATAGCTCCAAATTAATAACATCGTTTAGTTAATCTTATAAATATTTTTGTTACTATCATTCGATCGCATAATTAAGGTCACGTAGAATTTTGGTCATCCATATTTAATGAATTTCCATTTCACTCGAGTGCTTAAGATTGTATTTTCTAATTGAAAAAAAAGATTGTATTTTTTAAAAGAACAGTTATTTTATCGCAACCGAATATTTAATACATTGACAGATTAAGTCGAGCATACACAGCAGAAGTTCATTACACATGTTATAGAAATTTTAATTTATATGTTATTGAATTATTGCCCTCAATAATCAAATCCAGCCCATTAATAGACGTTTTTTATTCACATATTGCTTCTCAAGAAAAAGACCATAATACCCAAATCAACTTGTTGCCCTTAATTACAGAAAAAAAGAATAAAGCAGCTCATCCTAACATACACCAATTGTCAATAAATTATTTATAATCTGTAAATATAAGCCAAAAGGACAACATTACCCTCCTAGATCATCTTTATTATCAAGCACTTCACGGTAATTGCGTCACTTCAAAGCCCCTCAATAAAAACCGGGAGGTCCATCATCCTTTTTTTTTGCACAGCTTCGGGTTTTTGGCGATTCTTTCTTCTCCACCGTTTCCTCGCCGTCTTGCTGAAACTACGGTTTTCGGCTTTGACACAACTTCAACGTACTTGAAAGGAATTCAGATCCCTTAATTCTAGGTAATTCGCTTTGTTTACGTTGTACCCATCTAAAATTATTCTTACGTTCGACATATCAGTTCTTTAGATTCAAAGTATCTGAGAATGCTAGGAATGAAATGAGGTTTTAGTTTTTAAATTCCTTTGAGCTCTATCAGCTGAGGATTGCGATTTTTGCACATTTTTTCTGTTTCTGTGAAGATTTGTTTCACTTGGATATGTTTTTCATTTCTTTTTCGGTATTACTAAATTCACGTGTTAGTTTAAAAGTTCAGTTTTAGGGGTGATAATTAGCATTTCTAATTGGATTCTTTGTTTTTAGATGCGTGTATATATGTGAGTGTATGTCCTTTTTTGTGCTCGGGGTGAAATTTGATTGATAATTATGAACCGCTTTAACATCAAGACATGAACCCTTTAGTTTATATGCGAGTGGATACGTCTTTTGCATCGAGTCTGAGAGCTTAGGGTAGTTTTCAATCATATCATTTTAGTTGATTCAGTTTGTTATCGTGATTGGGCATTTTGATCAAAATTCATGATTTAGGTTTGCCTATCTCAACAGTTGGATGCTGCAACATAGCATGTTTTCATTTTCCGTACTGCTAATTTCATTGTTGTTTCCAAGTTTGTTTTCATTTTCTTAACTACATGGTGGTTTCATTAACTCTTGTGGTGTTTTGCCCTGATCTGATTGACTTTTCTTTTTGAACCATTCCCCTCATCTTCCTGTAGTGTTTTAGCAGAAAGCTCCATTTTTTAGAATATTTTATCATTCACTGTTCCTTGCGTGGCTCTGCTCATTTCATAAGCTTATGCAATCATGAGCCTTTGAGGGTCGGCCGATATGGTTCTAAATTCTTGTCTCTGCATTTTTTGCTCCACGTGTACGCTAAATTTCCGTGCTATTTTATTAAAGCCTTTTAACAAAGAGACAAGTTGCATGACTTACCATTTTAGGTTAATTTGTGTTTTTTTTTTCTTTGTGCGTCTTTGGTTTAGTATTATGAATCACTAGTTTTTATTAAATCTGTTGTTTTTTCCTTTCTTTGTGTGTCTGTGGTGGGGTAGGGGTATCATACTTTTTCCCAATTTCATCTTGCTCACTGTTTCATGTTTTTGGGCAAGGCACATTTGTACTGAAAAAAGCTCCCTTTCCTTGTTTGCTATTTGGGCAGGACTCTCTTTAGTTTCACAGTAGATTTGAGTGCTATATCCATTCCTTTTTATGCGGATAGTAACTGCTGGTTTTATTTGTTAATTTACCTAGCTTTCCTTTGTTATACACTTCCTGTAAGTGGTTGCTAATTTTGGTACAAAGCAAGGTTTCAACTTTAAAAAGTAAGCGCAATAAATAATTGTTTTAGATTATGCTTTTAAGTCAGTTGTTTTTGTTATCTCTCAATAATATCGAGGAAAAAAGATACCACCATATCTTCAACCTCTTCTCTAAGGTTGGAATAAGGCCTGTATTCCTTTTTACTGTTGGAATGGATCAATGTTTTCTTCTAATAAATTAAAGTAATTCAACCTTCAAAAATTAATTAATTAAAATTATTAAAATTTAGTAATTCCTAGTTTATTGTTCAAATTTAATCCTTATGTTCACAGGTTATATAAGTGGATACTATTTTTGGTGCTTTAAAGTATTTAAAATGCAATTTTTGTGTCTTTGCTGCAGAGGATGAGTAGCTTGGTTGAGAGGCTTCGGATTAGATCTGACCGAAGACCTGTTTACAATTTGGATGAATCAGATGATGATGCTGATTTTGTGTCTGGAAAATCTGGTAAAACTGAGCAGAACTTTGAAAGGATAGTCAGAACTGATGCGGTCAGTTTTCTCTGTGATATTTGTTTATGTTTTTCCTATAAACAACATTATCTCTAAATAAGATGCCTATTCTTCCCTTTTCCTTGTATCACATTTAATCTTTATATAGCAGCCTTCTGTTGTGAAATGCTGAAGGTTAATTGTGGAGGAATAATGTTGGCATGTTACATCCTTTGGATTTATTTTGTTGTTCTTCTTAATTTAGATATGGGATGTTTTGATTGGTTCTTGATAATTTAGTTTTACTTTCAATTTACTACTTTTTAATGATTAAAATCACAGAAAGAAAACTCATGCCAAGCCTGTGGAGAGAGTGAGGATCTCTTGAGTTGCGCAACATGTACTTACTCATATCACCCAAAGTGTTTACTTCCTCCGTTAAAAGCTTCTCCACTTCCTGACAACTGGAGATGCCCCGAATGCGTATGATTCAGTAGTACTTTGTGATGTAGTGCATATATCTGTTGGATAACTTCGATAGTTTACAGCAGCTGAGATTTACCTTTTTGCTCTTGCAGGTTAGCCCTCTGAATGGGATTGAAAAGATATTGGATTGTGAAATGCGTCCTACTGTGGCTGATGATAATGATGCTTCCAAGCTGGGTTCAAAGCAAATATTTGTCAAGCAGTATCTTGTGAAGTGGAAAGGATTATCATATTTGCATTGTACTTGGTGATTTTCTGGCTATCGTCTTTATGATATTTTATTGGCGAACATTGACTATATATCTGCTTGCTGTGTTAGGGTACCTGAGAAAGAATTCTTGAAAGCTTTCAAGTCCAATCCTCGTTTAAGGACTAAGGTGAACAATTTCCATCGACAAATGGCATCAAACAATAGCTCTGAAGATGACTTTGTTGCCATTAGACCTGAGTGGACTACTGTTGATCGTATTCTTGCTTGCAGGTTTGCCTGTCTATAACTTTCTTACTTCAATGATAGTTATATAGACAAACACACACACATCTAAGTCACATGTCCTCAATTTTGATTTGAATGATTGTTTCACTTTGAAAGTTTTCTGCTTGTGGGGTTTTCTATCTCTCTTTTGGTTTTTGGTTTTTTTTCTTTGTGGTCTTATTCTGTATTTTTTTATTATTAGTGAGGGGGTATAAATGACATCATCAATTTAAAATTACTAAGACCTTGAAGGAAAAAAGTGATTATATAGTTAAAGTTGGAATATGCAGGTATATAGTTATTATTCTCACTTATTCAACATTGCCTGAGTTCTTGATGGTGATACACTTTAGTGTTCGTAAATTTGGATTGGTTTTTTGTGTGCTATTTTTTGCATTGGTTGCTGGTTCAGTAGCTGATGTAGAATTCTGATATGCATACTTAATTTCTTCAGGGAGATGATGATGGTGAGAAGGAGTATCTTGTGAAGTATAAAGAACTTTCCTACGATGAATGTTATTGGGAGTTTGAATCAGACATATCTGCATTTCAACCCGAAATCGAAAGATTTAATAAAATTCAATCCAGATCTCGTAAATCTTCTGGTAGTAAGCAAAAAAGCAGCCTTCAAGATGCTGTTGAGTCCAAGAAGAAGTCAAAGGGAATTTCAACAATATGAACATAGTCCTGAATTTCTTTCTGGAGGTACATTCAGATTTTTTCACCTGCAATATGGAACTTGTCCCAGTATGCTCATGCATAATTTGGTCGTTATTAATCGCTAACAGCATTTTCATGGAGTTCTAGGCTCGCTGCATCCTTACCAACTTGAAGGGTTGAACTTCTTGCGTTTTTCTTGGTCCAAACAAACACATGTAATTCTTGCCGATGAGATGGGCCTTGGTATGTCCTGTTTGAGGATAGATTGCTTTTGAAGAAGTTTTGAGTAGTTTATATCTTGACGATGGGATTGCTACTGATTTACTTTTGTTTGGTTGCAGGTAAAACTATCCAGAGCATTGCATTTTTAGCATCACTTTTTGAAGAGTACGTTGGTCCTCATTTGGTAGTAGCACCACTTTCAACACTACGGAACTGGGAAAGGGAGTTTGCTACATGGGCTCCCCAAATGAATGTTGTATGTACATGAACAATATCAAGTTTTTACTTTTGATTACAATATATGCTATTTTAATTGAGGATACGCATGATGCAGGTTATGTATGTTGGCTCTTCCCAAGCTCGTGCAATTATAAGGGAATATGAATTTTACCATCCCAAAAGTCATAAGAAGATCAAGAAAAAGAAATCTGGTCTAATTATTAGTGAAAGCAAGCAAGATAGAATAAAATTTGATGTCCTGTTAACATCATATGAGATGATTAACTTGGACACAACATCGTTGAAGCCAATACAGTGGGAATGCATGGTGAAGTTTTGTTGCTCATTGAGTCCATTTAATAGTTCTCAAGTGATTTTGCTAAAACTTGCATCAATGTGTAGATTGTTGATGAAGGTCATCGGCTCAAGAATAAGGATTCAAAGTTGTTTCTTTCATTGAAGCAGTATACCACGAACCACCGGACTCTTTTGACTGGAACTCCTCTTCAGGTATATTCTTTGTTTTTGGTATGGAATTGGAGATTGTGCAAATTATCCCAAATATCATTAAAATTTCAGATACCTTGATTTGTATGTCACTTCACCATGCTTTTTAATGAATTATGAATATACTTTCCAGCAATGGCTTAAATTATGTTGTTTGTTCTTTTCATCGCTTGTTTTGCGACATACTTTCTGTCTGGTGTCTCGAGATGAATGCTTGCTTTCCAAGTCTTTCAGTTCATTATTTACTCTTTAAAAGCCATTAAACTTTTTATCTTAGCTAAATTTTCAGAATTTGAGATTGATGTGGAGAAATAAAGTCAAGAAGCATATGCCACTTCTTTTACTGGCTCTTAACCTATATATTTAAATATGCATCCAGTGTATTGTGTTTGTATTTAAGTGGAAGCTTGTTTAGAAATAAAATGCTCATATCTAGAAGTGTCTAGATTACTTTGTCTTTGTTTATGATCTCCTGGGTCATCATTCTTTCCTCTGGTTGTGGCTTTCTGGTTGCTGATCTTAATATTTTATTTACTCTAGGTTGTTATCTATTTGAGTCTCAGAATAGTAAATTTTAATGTAGTTAGATACTTAAATTTGTATGGGTTGTGTAATTTACATATGCTCATGTGTGTGCATGCAATATTACGGTCAACGACTTACTCATGTGTATTTGTTTTGTTCTAGAACAATCTCAATGAACTTTTCATGCTAATGCACTTCCTTGATGCCGGAAAGGTTAGTATCCTGTTAGTTCTGTAGAATGTGGATTGTTAATCAAGAAGGGTTGCAGGAAGATTCTACATGGTTTAAATTTGTTCACGTGCTTGCAGTTTGGAAGTTTAGAGGAGTTCCAGGAGGAATTTAAGGATATCAGTCAGGAGGAGCAGATTTCAAGACTTCATAAAATGTAGGCCCCACATCTCCTTAGAAGTATATCTCTTAAACCATTCCACACAGTATCATATGTATTATTGTGCTTGTTTACTTCTTATGAACAAAATGTTATCTAAGTAGTAGTGGCTTTAATTTCACCACCTCCCATATCTTGTGCACATCCTGTTTATTGTTGAACGCCTATTCCTGCAAGCAATGCAAACTATTTTGCTTTGGGTTTCCTTTTTCTTGTTATTCAGTGGACTTTGTTTTTTTTTTTTGAGAACTAATATTTGTATTTCTTCAGGCTTGCTAAAGCTTTAGTTCCTTGATCCGTATTTTTGTGTATTTACTGGTTCAACTTATGGTCTTGCTGAAAAAATTGGTGCAAATTATTTATGAATGCAGGGGTGAAAAAGGATGTCATGAAGGATCTTCCACCCAAGAAGGAACTTATTTTACGCGTCGATTTGAGTAGCAAGCAGAAAGAATATTACAAAGCGATTTTGACTCGTAACTATCAAATACTTACCCGCCGTGGTGGTGCGCAAGTAAGTTCACATGTTTTGAAATAAGCTTCAGTCTATTCCTCCACGACTGTATTAGGATGGAAGGGTGCCCTACTACTTAGCTGATGTATTTTTTCCTTGGGTTAGATATCTCTAATTAATGTGGTTATGGAGTTGCGAAAGCTATGCTGTCATCCTTATATGTTGGAAGGGGTTGAACCAAATATCGAAGATGCAAATGAAGCATACAAGTAAAGTTATACGTGTACTTTTATTAGCATTTGTTTGCAATGATGATAATTGCCTATCTTGACCTGCCAAAAGTATTCTCATGTACCTTACACATATATTTTAGACTTTCAATCATCGAAGATTATGTAATGATCTATTGAATGCCCATATTTTTGACTTCTACCTTTTCTTTGTGTCTTTACAGACAGCTCCTAGAATCTTCTGGGAAAATGCACCTGTTGGACAAGATGATGGTAAAGCTTAAAGAACAGGGACATAGAGTTCTTATATATTCACAATTCCAGCACATGTTGGACTTACTAGAGGATTACTGCACTTACAAGGTGTTAACATGATACTGATCTTGTTTTCATCCTTTGCTTTAGCGTGAAGTTTGTATGCTGAAATGGTTAGTTCACAGACGTGGAGAAATTGTACTAATTATGTTGTTGCCCCTTAATTATTTTAGAAATGGCAATATGAGCGCATAGATGGGAAGGTTGGTGGAGCTGAAAGGCAAATACGCATAGATCGGTTTAATGCCAAAAATGCATCCCGGTTTTGTTTTTTGCTTTCGACTAGAGCTGGTGGCTTGGGTATAAATCTTGCAACCGCTGATACAGTTATCATTTATGATAGGTTGAACAATTACCTTCTTATATTTGCTTTGCATTTGTTTTCCCTTTTCTGTTTGTACATTGAGTCGAAGAGTTCTATATGATGGAAATGTTTCTTGTTATAATAGTTATGTTTTGGTTCACTTAGTCTCACTAAGAGAGTTACAATATATGTCATGCTCTACAGTGATTGGAATCCTCATGCTGATTTACAAGCAATGACTAGAGCTCATCGACTTGGACAAACAAACAAGGTTAAAGTTGATTCATTGATTTATGTAAGGCAAAGCTTGATTTATATTTCAATAATGAGTATTGTCTGTAATGTAGGTGATGATTTATCGACTCGTAACAAGAGGATCCATAGAAGAGAGGATGATGCAGATGACTAAGAAGAAAATGGTTTTGGAGCATCTTGTTGTTGGGAGGCTAAAAGCTCAAAATATTAATCAGGTATTGTAGGTTTATGATATAATGGTGAATACGAAGACTTAGAACTTAACTGAGTTGTGGGATAGACATGACGATTGAATAATTACATGGTCTAGAACAATATAACTTCTAAAGTCTATATATCAAATGTGCTTATATACTATTACGTTGGAAGTGGGTTTAGAAGAATAATTTGAAGAATTCTAATTTAATTGATTGCTAGAGAATGATAACACCAGGTTAAAACTCAAAATGAAAGGAGATTGTCATTTGAGCATTCCCTACTGTGATGTAATGTAAATGCATTTTCTTAGGCTGTCCTTGCTGATTGTCTGTGCAGTGTTAATAAACTGGTACATTGTGTTGTGACTTCTTGAAACTCCAATCCTTTGTGCATTTTCTATTTCTCGTACTTATTCTATTGAATGAAAGCAAGTTGTTTGGTGTTCACTCAGAGGTGTGGCTTAAGAGTATGTTTTTACTGTCTCTCATCTTGCTTCTCCAAAAAAGAAAGAAATACAGCAATGTAGATGAAAATATAATTGGTTTTTACTACTTGTTTACTTTAGGAGGAGTTGGATGATATCATCAGGTATGGTTCAAAGGAACTATTTTCTGATGAGAATGATGAAGCAGGAAAGTCACGCCAAATTCATTATGATGCTGCTGCTATTGATAGGTAATCTATTTTTCCTACACCTTGATTGATGTCTGGCCTCTGCAGCTTATGTGTTTAATTCTTTTTCTTCCCCTTTGATAGATTGTTGGACCGTGAACAAGCTGGCAATGAAGAGTCTTCAGTGGATGATGAAGAGGATGATGGATTTTTGAAGGCCTTCAAGGTTTTCTCTATCTTAATATCTTAAATTGTTATAAGTAGTCATATCTTATTGTCTATGCATCATTCTTACTGGTTGATCAATTGACATAAGCTTTTTGAAGGTCTTCAAGGTTTTCTCTATCTTAATATCTTAACTTGTTATGAGTAGTCATATCTTGTTGTCTATGCATCCTTCTTACTGGTTGATCAATTGACATGGCTTGGATAATGGACCATAAGCTTCACAAACGTATGACATGATACATATTGCTAATTGAGTTCTTCTAAAATTCATATCATTAAAATGCCAAAATTAGCATGTCTAAAATAAACATTTTTGGGAATAAAGAGTTTATCTTAGTGCTTCCTGGTACATACATTGGTCTGCCTTGCATGACACTTCGTTTTGCAGAATATCTCAACTAATAGAATATTAAGTGCATTGAAAGTAGATTGTGTTCGAGGTTGCTTTGTGGGATTTCAATTTTGATGCCTCCTAACTGTCTAAGATATTTTACTTAGATGTAACATCTTTCACTTGGAATGGTGTTTCTACTCTAGGGATCACAGTCTGCCATATCCAGAAGGCTTTTTAATTCTCCAGGGTTCCAGATATGTTGCACAACCAGTCAAACATTTCGCTACTTATAGTACTTGCTTCTGATTAATAAAATAAATCTTGGCAAGAGCAATGGAGAAGTCATTCACTGAATTGGGGGGGGGGGCTCAACAAAATCTTTTCCCATGGCAAAATAGGAGCTTACGCAAGCATTGAATCTTTTGTTTGTTCATGGAGTTGTAATAAGAAATGGGTGTACACTTAGTTTTGAACGTATTTAGAATGGAGCATTTATTTTCTGGTCTTTTTCAACGAGTAACATTTAAAACATTAGTATGTATTAGTCTGAATTGGAATAGTATTTGAGCAAGTCTGATATTGTCGTAAGATAATTGAATTTCTTGGTCAAGCTTGATTAGATTGCTGCATAGAGAATTTTACCAACTGTGGAGACGGTGTATTGATGGTGTTGATAGTTTGTTAGATCACAGGCATTTACTACTTTCTAGTTGTTGTCTATATGTTGCTGCCTTTGGTCTCTTACAGATTAGAACTCTGCTTTTATTTGTCACAGGTAGCTAATTTTGAATATATTGAGGAAGCAGAAACTGTTGCAGAGGAAGAAGCTCAAAATGTGGCTGTTGAAAATAAAAATACCATGAACAGTTCTGAAAGAACAAGTTACTGGGAAGAGTTGTTACGAGACAAATATGAAGTTCATAAAGTTGAGGAGTTCAATGCTCTGGGAAAAGGAAAGAGAAGCCGCAAGCAGGTATATTTCTTTTTTCACCATTACATAGAATTTGATCGAGCCAGATATTTGTTTCGTTTAAGATGCCTCAGGAGTCGAATGACTTAGCTCCACCCTCGTTATTGTTTTGTTCTGGTTCTTAATGTTGTGGTGGTACTTTCCTGTGGTATCTTTGGAAGATTTATTTTCTTCTCCTTTTATGATTGAATTTAATTTCTGCTCTCTGAATTTCTTCAGATGGTTTCTGTTGAAGAAGATGACCTTGCTGGTTTGGAAGATGTAAGCTCTGATGGTGAGGATTTTGAAGCTGAACTGACTGATGGTGATACTTCATCCGGAAATCAATCTGGGAGAAGGCTTTACAGGAAAAGAGTTCGTGGTATGTTTTGCCTGTCCTTATAAGGTGTTAGTGCGCCAGTTACAGAAATTCATTATATTTTGATTAATTTTTTAATGTTTCTAACCAATTTTGTAGTGGATAATTTGGAGCCACTTCCTCTAATGGAAGGTGAAGGAAAATCATTCAGGGTTCTCGGTTTCAATCAGAGTCAGAGGGCTGCATTTGTACAGATATTGATGAGGTCAGTCTTTCTGTATAACATTTTTGGTGCTATTTGGTGGGTTATGAATTTCATCCTTCCATCTCTTTGTGTGGGTGAATGTCATTTACTACCCTTTTACTTTAGACAGTTCTGGTTGCATGAAACTGAAGCTTTGATGGGTATAATATTCTGAGTTTTGTCATGTTATTTTGGCTGGTGTGATTTACTTCAGGTTTGGGGTCGGGGATTTTGACTGGAAGGAGTTCATAGCTCGCTTAAAACAGAAGACTTACGAAGAAATAAAAGAGTATGTGATGTTCTTATTTGTTTATTTCTTGTCAATTCTGTACATAATTTAGATGTTTTAAATATGCTGTACTGAAGTCTTAGCTAGTATATAACAGGTGGTGGTATTCTATGTTCATTTCTGTTGGGTTTGAATGACCTGAGCATATAAAACATTGTTTTGGAGTTTTTAACTTCTTATCAGTTGGGGGTGTTGTAGAATGGGTGGTTTGTCAGAATTCATACTTGCTTGTGCACTTTGAGTATTTCTCTTCTATTGATTGGTTTCTACACATTTTGCAGTGCACTTTAAGCATTGCTCTTCTATTGATTGATTTCTATATATTTTACTAATTTGAGTTTCCTTTATTGCAATTTGCTTGTGCCAACCTTATTCTCATGCTATGTTTCTATTATGGCACGTGTGGAAGCATGACAGCTCCAAATATTTGCCTGTAATCAATTATTTTGCTATTGGGTTTGATTTGTATATGCATGTGTGACTGGAGTTTGTGAGAGTGCAGATGTGGAGTTTTTATCAGTGTGGTGTGCTGTAGAGTGGGTGGTTGCAGAATCCATTCTAACCTGCTTTATTTAACCCTTTTTGATCTCCTTTTCTTTTTATGATTGGTTCCTACTCTTCTTATTTGTCCTATTTTCCTCTGTTGTAATGTGCTTGCACAAATCTTATACTCCCTTTTCTTTTATTGCTTGTGCAAGAGCATGAATGCACAAAATAGTCACTTATGGTACTCTTTTTCTTACGCATATCGTTGAAGATATAACCGATTCTCCTACTTTTTCCGGTGATTGATACTCCTCTCTCTTGTACTTTCAATGTTTGGTTTCTTCCCTTGGTGTTTGACATTGAGTCTTTGGTTGTAGATGGTGTTCCAAAAGAAGGCCTCAGAATTCAAGATGTTCTAGTTAGGATAGCTGTCCTGCTTTTATTAAGTAAGAAGGTGAGTGTTGCCGCTTTGAATTCTTCGAGTTCGACTCTTCTCCTTTTTCTTTTTATAAATCATAAATGTGAAACATAATGTTGCTTGGAGAAATGTTTATTTTTCATGCGTGATATAATATTTTCAATATTATGCATTTTTAAGGGTGCTTTGCAGTGAGTGTTCTAGTCAACTAAAAGATCAAGGAAAATATAAAAGTAGTTTTAGTTAAATTATGGTTGAAAGTTACTAGTTCTTTTGAAATTAATGGCAAAGGCATACCCTTACTTGTAGAGAGGTGAGAAACAGAAAGAATAAGGTTTCTGTTATTTTCTAATTTTTATTTTCGTTACAGGAATTGAGTCTTTAAATAGACTCGACAGTAATACAAAGTTTTCAGGACTCCTTGTTGAATAAGGAGTTATACTAAAGTACAAACTCTATCTATTAGATAAAATTTAATCTAAATATAATTCTAATCTATTTACAATAGCAGTCTTATACTTCTACACTCCCCCTCAAGCTGGAGAATATATATTATATATTCCCAGCTTGGATGATAGCCTGTCGAATGCTGGTTTTGGTAAGGCTTTTGTGAGCAGATCTGCCAGCTGGCCTTCTGTAGGGACATAGCTCAAGGACGATGTCCCATTATAAATTTTTTCCGAGATGAAATGACTGTCAATTTCAACATGTTTAGTGCGATCATGTTGGACATGATTTTTTGCTATTTGAATTGCTGATTGATTGTCACATAGAATCTCGAATTTTCATTGTTGGTCTACATGTAGTTCCTTGAGTAGCCAAATTCCCTCACACATCCCTAAAGCCAATGCTCGAAATTCAGCTTCCACACTGCTTCTAGCAATAACTTGTTGTTTTTTGCTTCTCCATGTTATAAGATTTCCCCAAACGAAGGTACAGTAGCCACTTGTGGATCTTCTGTCAGTAAGCTCCTCTGCCCAGCTCGAGTCTGTAAAAACTTTGACAATTCTATCTTGTGTCTTTGTAAACATCAAACCGTGTCCGGGGGTTTTCTTTAAGTATTTAAGAACTCTATTTGTTGCAGCCAAGTGTTCTTCTTTCGGGTTTGACATATGTTGACTTAGCAAGTCTAAGATATACTTTCTTTGGTTGATCACCAATCCTTTGCTTGAACTTGCCACCTCCATACCTAGGAAATATTTGAGTTTTCCTAAGTCCTTTGTCTCAAACTCTTTGTTCAGAAGATTCTTTAAGCAGCTAATCTCTTCTTCATCGTCTCTTGTCATTATTATATCATCCACATACACAATTAAGATAACCTTTTTATTTTTGTGAGTTACCTTAATGAACAAGGTGTGATCTGCTTGAGATTGTTTGTACCCATTCTTCAAAATGACTTGTAAATCGGTCAAACCAGGCTCTAGGTGATTGTTTAGGCCGTATAGAGATCTGTTAAGCTTACAGACCTTTTGTTCTCCCGCAACATATTTCAATCCTGGTGGTAGCTTCATAGACTTCCTCCTCTAGCTTCCCATTTAAGAAGGCGTTTTTAACATCAAGTTGATGTAATTGCCAGTCACAATTCACTGCTAGACTCAAGAGAACTCGGATTGTATTAAGTTTAGCCACAGGTGCAAAAGTTTCAGTGTAATCGATTCCAAAAGTCTGTGTATACCCTTTAGCAACTAACCTTGCATGCTGCCATCAGAATTAAATTTTACAGTGAATACCCATTTACATCCAACAGGGTTTTTACCTCGAGGAAGATCTGTAACAGTCCAAGTGCCGTTTTCCTCTAGAGCATTTATTTCTTCCTCAACAGCCCTTCTCCATTTAGGATCTTTAAGAGCCTCATCAATGGTTGTAGGAACTTCTTCCTGATCCAAGCAAGCTGTGAAGTCCTTGAAGGAGGGCATCAAACAACCATTGGAGGCAAATCTCTGAATGGGGTGCTTTGTACATTGCCTAACACCTTTCCTTATGGCAATAGGAAAATCATCAAGATTAGTAGAAATAAGAGGAAGTTCACTGATCTCATTACCTTCACTTTCACTATTAGCATCCGAATCAAATCCAACTCTCGGCAAGTTTTCGATTGCAAAATGGGCTCGGATATTTTCTTCCTTCGAGTGTAAACCTGCAGCTTTTTGGTTGATTTAGGTGGAGATGTGGTTGGCGGATGTGAGGTGTCTATGGGTGTTTTAGTCGAAGTAGTAGGTGGATTAGAAGATTTGGTAGATGCAAAGTCTGAAGGTTCTGAAGGAAGATTAGACTCAAAGTCCAAGGTTGAGAAGAAAACACGGGAGAGTCGAATGTACACGAAAAGGCTGAAAATCACTCCAAGTCTCCCCCGAATTGCAGCCTTGGGAAAGTAAGGTTCTGTTCAAAAAAAAGGTAAGATCCATGGTGATATAAAATTTATGTGTGGGGGGATGATAGCATTTGTAGCCCTTCTTAAGTGATGAATAACCAACTAGAGCACATTTAAGGGATTTAGGATCAAGTTTGGATGTATGTGGGGCGAGTTATGGACAAAAACAAGACAACCAAACACTTCAAGCGGCAGATAGAAGAAAAACAGTTTAAAAAATGGGTAACTCTTCAAGAAAACTGTTTGAGGTGTTTGAAACTTCAAAATTCTGCTAGGCATGCGATTAATTAAGTAGGTGGCGGTTAAGAAAGCCTCACCCCACAAGTATTTAGGAACGTTACCAGTGAAAAGCAAAGAGCGGGTAACTTCAAGGAGATGGCGGTTTTTCTTTTCAAAGAACACCATTTTCTTTGTGGTGTATGGGTACAAGAACTCATTTGAACAATCCCTTTTTGGTAAAAGAAGTCTCCCAAAGATTTAGCAAAGTATTCATTGCCATTATCATAATGAAATAATTGAACTTTGGATGCAAATTGAGTAACAACCATATTATAAAATTTTTCAAAAATTGCTTTGGTTTCGGATTTTTCTTTCATCAGGTAAGTCCATGTTAGCCGACTGTGATCATCAATAAAAGTTATAAACCAGCAGCTGCCATTAACGTTTTTTACTTTAGAAGGGCCCCAAATATCACTATGAATAAGGGAAAAAGGTTTGGAAGGTTTGTATGGTGAAGGATAGTAAGAAGATTTCGTTTGTTTTGCAAGAGGACAGATATGACATGTAAAAGAATCTGAATTTTTATGAACAAAGAGATTTGGATGCAATTTAGCAAGATATCGAAAACTGTGATAGAACTTCATCAATTTGTCCTATAGTAGTAAGAGAGCATGTAGGGGAATTTGGGAAAGAACTAGAAAGAATATAGAGCCCGCTTTGCAATCTAGCACTGCCAATCGTCTTCTTGAGTCCGTGTTCGCAAAATATAAAACAGAACCATTAAAACTGATTGAACACTTTAAAGTCTTCGATAACTGACTAACAGATACAAGGTTGGAGGCAAGATTGGGAACAAACAAGACATTGTGCAAAACTAGATCATCATTAATCCGAACAGATCCACAACCCAAGATAGTAGATAGGGAGCCATCAGCAGTCTTAATTGAACGAACAAAAGAGGTAGGAAAATATGTAAAAAATAATTCCTTGTGACCAGTCATGTGGTCGGATGCCCGGAATCAATAATCCAAGAGGATTTTGATTGAGCCGAAAGGAGGCGGTGGAGAAAGGAGTATCTTGACCTCTTTTAGGGTCAGATTTGCCATGTTGGATCTTTGGAAAGTTACCAAAAAACCTCTGTAGATCATCGTAACAGAATAAATTTCTGGCAGAGATGTAACTTCATTAGAAGAAGAAGATGTAGCGGAAACAGTGGCCATCAACTAGGTTTATTCGATCGGAACCTAAGCTGATACCATGTAGAGAGGTGAGAAACAGAAAGAATAAGGTTTCTGTTATTTTCTAATTTTTATTTTCATTTCATAGAATTGAGTCTTTAAATAGACTCGATGAAGAATACAAAGTTTTCAGGACTCCTTGTTGAATAAGGAGTTATACTAAAGTACAAACTCTATCTATTAGATAAAATTTAATCTAAATATAATTCTAATCTATTTACAATAGCAGTCTTATACTTCTACATAATTGCAAGCAGCTGCTGATTTCTTCTGATGCTGCAAAAGGATAGTTCTTGTCATCACCGAAGCAAACAGCAGAAATTCTTCAACCAACACAAAGAAAGCTTAACGGTAAAGGAGGATAGAGAACCAGCTCTCTCTTTCTTTTATGTGTCCACCTTTCAGATTATGAACTATGTGTAATCGTTCTTATTCATACTACAGATGATTATCTGGTACTCCAGAAAGCAAACTTCCTACCTATATTTAAAAGGAAAAAGAAAAAAGATCTCTCAAGAAGGGCTACAAATGCTATCATCCCCCCACACGTAAATTTTATATCACCATGGATCTTACCTTTTTTGAACAAGAACCTTACTTTCCCAAGGCTGCAATTCAGGGAGAGACTTGGAGTGATTTTTAGCCTTTTCAGGTACATTCTGACTCTCCTGTGTTTTCTTCTGAACCTTCAGACTTTGAGTCTAATCTTCCTTCAGAACCTTCAGAGTTTGCATCTACCAAATCTTCTAATCCACCTACTACTTCAACTAAAACACCCATAGACACCTCACATCCGCCAACCACATCTCCACCTAAATCAACCAAAAAGCTGCAGGTTTACACTCGAAGGAAGAAAATATCCGAGCCCATTTTGCAATCAGAAACTTGCCGAGAGTTGGATTTCAGTTCAGATGCTAATAGTGAAAGTGAGGGTAATGAGATCAGTGAACTTCCTCTCATTTCTACTAATCTTGATGATTTTCCTATTGCCATAAGGAAAGGTGTTAGGCAATGTACAAAGCACCCCATTCAGAGATTTGCCTCTTATGGTTGTTTGATGCTCTCCTTCAAGGCCTTCACAGCTTGCTTGGAACAGGAAGAAGTTCCTACAACCATTGATGAGGCCCTTAAAGATCCTAAATGGAGAAGGGTTGTTGAGGAAGAAATAAATGCTCTAGAGGAAAACAACACTTGGACTGTTACAGATCTTCCTCAAGGTAAAAAACCCGTTGGATGGAAATGGGTATTCACTGTAAAATTTAATTCTGATGGCAGCATCCAAAGACAGAAGGCAAGGTTAGTTGCTAAAGGGTATACACAGACTTTTGGAATCGATTACACTAAAATTTTTGCACCTGTGGCTAAACTTAATACAATCCGAGTTCTCTTGAGTCTAGCAGTGAATTGTGACTGGCAATTACATCAACTTGATGTTAAAAACGCCTTCTTAAATGGGAAGCTAGAGGAGGAAGTCTATATGAAGCTACCACCAGGATTAAAACATGCTGCGGGAGAACAAAAGGTCTGTAAGCTTAACAGATCTCTATACAGCCTAAAACAATCACCTAGAGCCTGGTTTGACCGATTTACAAAAGTCATTTTGAAGAATGGGTACAAACAATCCCAAGCAGATCACACCTTGTTCATTAAGGTAACTCACAGAAATAAAAAGGTTATCTTAATTGTGTATGTGGATGATATAATAATGACAGGAGACGATGAAGAAGAGATTGGCTGCTTAAAGAATCTTCTGAACAAAGAGTTTGAGACAAAGGACTTAGGAAAACTCAGATATTTCTTAGGTATGGAGGTGGCAAGGTCAAGCAAAGGATTGGTGATCAACCAAAGAAAGTATATCTTAGACTTGCTAAGTGAAACTGGTATGATGGGATGTAAGCCAGCCGATACACCCATGGAGGCCAACTTGAAGTTTGGTAAAGATGCTGCCATTTCAGTAAATAAGGACAGCTTTCAAAGGTTAATTGGTAAGCTAATCTACTTGTCATTAACTCGGCCAGATATAGCCTATCCCGTGAATGTTCTCAGTCAACATATGTCAAACCCGAAAGAAGAACACTTGGCTGCAGCAAATAGAGTTCTTAAATACTTAAAGAAAACCTCCGGACACGGTTTGATGTTTACAAAGACACAAGATAGAACTGTCAAAGTTTTTACAGACTCGAGCTGGACAAGTGAGCTTACTGACAAAATATCCACAAGTGGCTACTGTACCTTCGTTTGGGGAAATCTTGTTATATGGAGAAGCAAAAAACAGCAAGTTATTGCTAGAAGCCGTGCGGAAGCTGAATTTCGAGCATTGGCTTTAGGGATGTGTGAGGGAATTTGGCTACTCAAGGAACTACATGTAGACCAACAAGGAAAATTCGAGATTCTATGTGACAATCAATCAGCAATTCAAATAGCAAAAAATCCTGTCCAACATGATCGCACTAAACATGTTGAAATTGACAGACATTTCATCTCGGAAAAAATTTATAATGGGACAGCCTCCTTGAGCTATGTCCCTACAGAAGGTCAGATTGGGCCTAGGGGTGCAATTTGAGTCGCAGAATGAGATCCTCCAATTTCACTAGTGTACAAAAAATTCAGGCCATAATTTATAATAGAAAAGGATGGGGTTCCAACAATACACCCCCACATTTAAGAAGAAATTAGAGAAATGTTGACTGTAAAACATGACTTTCCTCGTCAACCAGTCACTAACATTTCATTGTTAAACTACAAAAATGAAAATGTATTAGAAATGTAACTGCAGCAATATAGTAGCTGCAGTGGATACCCAAGAACTTCAGAGATACATACTTTAAAACAGCACGCAGTAACAACAAATCATGTTCCTCTTTCCAAAATTTTCCACCCTTTAATGTTGGGTACTGCATAAGAATATCCTCCGTAAAAAGGCGGGTGCCAGGGTTTTCTGATGCATCCTTCACCTGTTTTTCAAAATATTGACAAGACAATATATTCAATGAGTTGATTCGAAAAAGTAATGTAAAAGTTTAAGACTGCTATTGTAAATAGATTAGAATTATATTTAGATTAAATTTTATCTAATAGATAGAGTTTGTACTTTAGTATAACTCCTTATTCAACAAGGAGTCCTGAAAACTTTGTATTACTGAGTCTATTTAAAGACTCAATTCCTGTAACGAAAATATCATTAGAAAATAACAGAAACCTTATTCTTTCTGTTTCTCACCTCTCTACAAATTATGATGCGGATAGATTGGAACTGCCACAGCACTACAACAAGGTACATCTTCCTAGAAATGGAAATTGTAGCAAATAAGGTCGAGGCTGTCTTTTAATTAACAGTTATTTTTTTCGTTGCAGATATGCAAGGTATTGGAGGACAATGTTGACGTAGGAGTTCAGTCTAGCCTCGATTTGAAGAAGAACCTCCTTTCGTTGGAAGAAATTTTCGGGGGCATAACTCGGATTCTTTCACCTGCAGAGCAGCCTGTACTCAATGCAGCTGCAGGATATTGGAGGACAATGTTGACGTAGGAGTTCAGTCTAGCCTCGATTTGAAGAAGAACCTCCTTTCGTTGGAAGAAATTTTCGGGGGCATAACTCGGATTCTTTCACCTGCAGAGCAGCCTGTACTCAATGCAGCTGCAGGATCGCAGAAGGAATCACAGAGCTCTGCTGCGGTAGGGTCCATTTCACCACCTAACCAACAGCCTGCTGTTGTGACTGAAATCGAGATGGAGGATGTATCAAGAGAATCTGGACCGGAGAAACCGGCTACAGTAGAAGAAATAAGTACAGATTTAACAGGATCTGATTCACTTAAAGATGGCAGCAAACAGGAGGATCGAGGTTTGAGCCCAGATCGAATGGAAATATCAGCAGATTGACCCCAAAATGTTCTTGAAATGATATGATGTGAAGAAGGAAGAATCGGGGAATGAAGACGGCAACAAGGCCGAGTCTGTGGCCAAGGTAATTAAAATGCATATGGTTAGATGATTTATCGAGAGGCTATCATATTCCTGACCCAAAACTTGATTCTCTTTTACTAATCTCTTTCCACTGGAATTCTTGCCTGCTGTAAAACGCATTTAGGTAGCATTTCCGAACTTGAATTTCGAATTTTATTTTTGGATTGTAAAACTTAAGTGATAACATATACAAATGTAGTATTTTAAGTCTATAACAAATTTATCCTTTCCAATATATTTATTATGCTGAAATCTATTTAATTTATTCATACTATATGTATTGTATTCTTATATAAAAGTTTATGTAGCGAATAAAATCGAAATTCAAAACTGTAAAATTTATATTCCAAATGAAATTAAAATTCAACATTTTTTAAAGTTTGTGTGCTATAAAGATAAATTCGCTTCTGTTTTATTAATTTTTTAAATGTATGTTTTTAAGATAAAAATGAAAAACCAGAAAAGGATTCGTCTGGTAAAATTTTAAATTTAATCAGATGCGATTTGGACTTGGGGAGAATCTATCTTCTCTTGAATAATTATGAAAATATTCTTTATAGGTTACCCTTCTGTCTCACTCAATATGTTTTTTTTTGTGTTTTGAAATTTTCTCACTTAAAATGTCTCGGACACATTTTTATTTATACCTTTTTTTAGTTTTTCAACAAAATAAAATTTAACTTTTTAAGGATAAAATTGTCGTTTTAATTATTTTACATCATCTTTCTTACACAATTTTTTTTTTCTAAAACCATGTGAAAAATCAATAATGGACAAAATAAATAGGCCGGAGAGAGTATATATTATTAATCAGTTTTTAAGGAAAAAATATATAAAAAAACATGTAAGTTACTAAACTTGTAGTATTAAATAAAATTTTATTTCGATTATATATTATTCAATTAAATAAATCAATATTTTATTTATTTTTTTATTTTGATAAAAATTTATGAAAAATTTAGAATTTTATCCGAAAATTTATATGGAGTATTATAGGAATAGCAAACAGGCCCACTTTAAATTTTCATACCCACCACTCATGATGGGTACAATTTTTAAATTCACACTCGCCTATGCGGGTGCATTTTCAAATCTATCTTCACAATTGCTACCTAACTGGATACTTACCTCTTAACTCGTACCCGCCCGTATCTGCATGACAAGTAGCCACTAATATCGAATTATATATAAAATTCACAAATTTTTATAAAGAAAAGTAAAATTTCATACTTTATTGATTGATCAAGTGCATATATATAATACATTTATACTGATATAAATTTAATTACAACTAACTAACTATAACTAATTTAACTAAAGCACATTTACACCAACATAAATTTTACTTTACAACATGATTAATTTAAACTCTATCATAAATCATTATTTTTTTTTCAAATTAAATTAATTGAATTTAAAGTCTACAAGGATTAACATAGATTTTAAAATAAACCAAGATCTTAGTACATAAAACACTATAATAAAAGGCATAATATAAAAGTCTACAAACATAAATGGTCCAAAGTTCATACGGTAGGTAATTAGTAGGCGAGCGGGTGCGAGCAGATATGGTGCGGGTAAAGTCTTAAATTCATGACTTCCCTACTACCCAGGACGAGTATAATTTTTCACATTCACACATGCCCAATACCCACCAAACTCATATTTATTCTCGCCCCAACTGGAGCAGGTACAGTGCAAAATTTGTGAAACACACCCGTCTACCATCCTGAGAGTATTTACTATCTGAATTTAAATATCCGAAAATTCTTTTTTATCAATAAACTATGAGTGCATTCATATAAAGAAGAATAAAAGGCTTTGGCCTTGAATGTTGAACTTTCAAGAGGGCATAATATTCATTGGTGAAGGTGAGTTCCTGCTTCTTTAATTCCTTCCTAAACATGCCAAAGAGAAGGAAAAATATTCTCATGCTTAATTCCCCCGTCTCGCCCACCACCTTTCTGTCTAAATTAATGTTCTATTTCCTGCAGCTAATTAATTATTTAGAGCCAACAAAATGAGACAGAATTTTTTTTTAAAGGCCTCAAAGTAAGGTACCACTTCTTTCCCATGCTAATTGCTTTTAGGGATGGATATAACACTAAAAAATTAAATTTAAAGTTCTAATTTTAAATTTTAAACCTTAAACTCTAAAAAATGCACCATGCTTAAAATCATTAAACTCTAATTTTAAATCATAACTTTTAACATTAACCATAAACTATAAACTTAAAATTTTAATGTGAAGCATAAAGAAGGTGCCGAAAAAAAAAAACAGAAAACTTCTATTCTTTTTAAAGAGATACTGATTTTTTTGTACGATTCTTTTATCCAATAAAATTATACTCCTTTGAGAGAGAAAAAATGAAATGCAGTGCAAATATAATCAGACATTAATGGACGTGAATGTGTTCAATATCCATATATACATACAAGATATTGATCGCTGTCTCACTCCATTTACATCATAGAGTTCAATATTGCCCCTCTTCTAACAATGTTAACTTAAAAATATTTAGTGAAATGGGTCAAGCCATGCATGTGCACATCAACAATGATAAAACTATTGCATACCAATGGCTATAGTTTTGTACACATGCATGCTTGCATGCACGCATTCATATCTGCATATATGTAAGGCTGGAAGGGAATGGAAACACTCGGTGAAAAAGAATACAGTCCTTTCAACACTCAATGTATCCTGTCGTCTGACACGTGTCCACACTATGATAATATGTATATATATTATATACAGAGAAGGGGAGGGGAAGAAATTGCAGGTGACCTGCCGAAAGAGGGTATTATTTGTTTCTGAAAACAAATTAGAAATTTGTAAAGAGAAAAAGAGTGAATGAGAGAAAGAGGAGAAAAGTAGAAGAAAAAAAGAGAGGAGAATATATAAAGAAACCCTGGAAATCAGGCCAGCTGCTGGGAAAGTGGAGACAACAACAGACAAACTTTGCTCTTCTTCTACACGCATGCTCCTTGCTTTGCAATTCATACTTCCTTCCTACATACGTATGTACAAAGTTGTATACATACAAAAACATGCCAACCTGTTCTTCCAAAAATGCTCCATTCCTTTCTCTAATATCAATTATATATTGGATTGATATATACAAACAGATCGAGTCTCATTGAAACTTTAACAGACCAACAAAAGAAGACTGAATTTGGGGAATCCTGGCTTTTGTTTTATTTTCCATCATCTTCATTCTATATGGTAAATCATACATACGTATATATGGGGAAAATATTCCATGCACTGACATTAGAAATAAAAAGTTTTTACAAGCGTATTAATTGTTGGGTTTATAACTTAGTGTTTCGAATTTAGGGTTTAAAGGTTAGTGTTTAGATTTTAAGGTAATATATTAAGGATTTAGATTTTAACTTATAAACCTTAATTTTTATCCCTAAATCATAAATTCTAGCCACAACCCTTAAATTTTAAACACTTAAACTAAAACTCATAAATCATAAACCCTAAAATTAAAGTACTTATAAAAACTTTTAGTTTTCACCGCTAATGTATGGTAATTATACCCATATAGGATAATTATTTGCTACACTAGTTTCCACAAGTGCCTTAGTTTTAGAGTTTAGGGACTCTTTTTAGGGTGTAGGGTTTAGGTTTAGTAGTTTATAATTTAGTAATTGTGAATAAAATTTAGGGTTTAGGGTTATAATTTAAGGCTTGTAGGTTAAAACTTAAATCCTCAACATATTACCCTAAAACCTTATCCCTAACATCTAAACTTAAATTCTAACCATCACCCCTAAACCTTATACCCTAAACAGAATCTCTAAACCCTAAAACTAAGACACTTAGGAAAACTAAAAATTTCCACCGCCAGTATATTGGATATAAATCCATATATTGTTAGCTTTCAACGTATATATATGCATAACTTTGTTTCTAGCCCGAGTCTCATCATGTGTGTTCTTATGGTAGTGCGAACCAGATAATACAGTGGGTGTTTTCATATACACACAGTACCATTACCATGCAAAAACATTAATTAATTCAAAGGCTACGATTACAAACCATATTCATCATTCTATAAAATATACATCATTGAAGAACTTATCAACACAGGAAATTCATAAATAAATCCATCAAGACACATAGGGTTGGCTGCTTGGAACCTAAGCTAGCTCCTCTTTATAAATGTTCTTTACCATTTCTCTGCTGTTTGTCACAACAAGAAAGAGAAAGAGAAAGCAACAAAGAAAGAATTCATGGCGGCCACTACTAAAAAACCAGTTGATGGGAATAATCTAACTGTTAGGGTTACAAAGACAGTCACTGTGCACCCAAAATCCTTGCATCCACAACAGATTATCTGTCTTTCCAATTTGGACAGGCAGTGTCCGATGTTAATGTACGTTGTTTTCTTTTACAAAGCTTCTTTTTCTTTCCGGAATTTGTCTCTGGATTCGATTTTTAACAGCTTGAAATCTGGGTTGGAAGAGACTCTTTCGACATGGTATCCAGCGGCTGGTAGGTTGAGCTTGAACCAAGGTGATGGTAAGCTTGATCTTTGGTGCAACAATGGCGGTGCAGTTCTAGTTGAGGCAGTAACCAGTGCTGAGATCGTTGAACTTGGAGATCTTTCTCAATACAATGAATTCTTCGAGTATTTGGTTTACAAGCCTGCTTTTCAAGGGAACTTCTCGGAGATGCCTTTACTTGTTGCTCAGGTGTGTATTATTTTTCTCTAAACAAATCCTGTTTGAATCTAGGGTTTCATCAATTTGCAACACTATATCGTCAATATATATATATATATATATATGATAAGATCCCTAAGAGTTTTTAAAATTTTGTGGATCATTGGATGATTGAAATAAATGACCATGATTAACTCCTTACCTTTTTTCTTCAAGTATAATCTTCGCATATCTTACTGTTAATCTCAACCATTCATTTCACCTATCCAACGATCCAAAAAAGCGTGTAAAATTTAAAAGAAACTATTACATTATGTAAAACGGGTTATATCTCATATATATATATATATATATACTTGCTTCGAGCCGGTGAACCAGACCTAGTGTTTTCTTATATATGTCTTTAGGATCGTCCAAGTTTCAAGTGTGCTAAGCAACCATAATCATAGTATTAAATTGCGGTCGTAACATAGCATAAAGAACGAATTGTAACGATTTTCCGAGAAAGATGACGGTACTTATAGTCTAAGTTTTCTGCTCTCAACACTAACAATCCTATAATCCTTGCATCAATACCTGTGAGAAGCCACTCAGAATCTGTCCAACCTTGAACAGAAAACACAATTCACAACCTTGTCTAGGGCTAATTATAAAAAGAGAGAAAAGAGAAGCACTAAAAAAAAGTGCAGTTAACCAACTGTGAACAACTTATTGTATGATATAGGTTACCAGGTTCGGGTGTGGAGGCTACTCAATCGGTATCGGTACAAGCCACTCGTTGTTTGATGGACCAGCCACCTACGGTTTTCTCCGTGCATGGGCTTCCAATTCTGCAATTCTGAAAGAAAAGAGAAGCCCCCAGCTTTACAAACCTGTGCATGAGAGGGGGTCATTGTTGGTGGGTCATCGTCAGGGGCTTACAAAATTGCCTGAAAGTGGGAGCTCGGCGACCAGGGCAGCAGCCATAGATCATTTATATCAGTTGATAAAACAGGCTATGGCCGGTCAGACTCAAAATTTTGGTGGCAGCATGAACCTTACTAATACCGGGAACTCAAATCTTGTTCTCAGGACATTCCACCTGAGTGGTGTAATGATAGAAAGCTTGAAAAGCAAGGTATTCGGTGACAGGAGAGGTAGCTTCTCATGTTCTTCCTTTGAACTCGTTGCAGCTCACTTATGGAAGGTAAAATAATTTCGATTTCGATGGATCATTTTATATTATACAGTTACTGAAATTATTTACACTCTAGGCAAGGACAAAGGTTTTAGGAGCAAGGAAGGGAGCAATGGTTTGCTTGCAATTTGCTGTGGACATAAGGAACAAGATGGTGCCGCCATTGCCAAAAGGTTTCAGTGGCAACGCTTTTGTGCTAGCCTCGGTTGCCTTAACAGCTGAAGAACTGGAAAATGGGAGCCATGAAGCTACCGTGGAGAAGATAAAGGCAGCCAAGAACTCAATCTGCGACGAGTACGTGATCGCATATAACCAGGCATTAGATGGAGGAGCTCAGGACAGTCTCCCTCCGATCAATGAGCTGACCCTGGTCTCTGATTGGACCAGGATGCCATTGCACACCATTGATTTTCTTCATGGTGATGCTGCTTATGTGTCTCCATTGCTCTCTCCAATGCCTCAAGTCGCATATTTCATGCAGAATCCCAACGATTTGAGAGGGATTGATGTGAGGATTGGTTTGCCTCCTCAATCCTTGAATGCTTTCTCTCATTACTTCCTCACCAATCTGCAATAAGTATGCGGATTAAAGTTAGGATTTTCAATCTGCAATAAGTATGCAGATTAAAGTTCGGACTTTAATCCGCATACTTAATAGGTATATTAAATTTCTTTGCGAGTAAAGGGTGATAATTACTTTGGGGTGATGACTGTTATGTACTAAATAAGGGGATGAGTGTTGTCTCATTTTTAAATTTATTGGAATGAAGTCCTGAAGAATCCGAACTTATGTTTTAATAATTAAACACTGTTACCATGAAACATGGAGTAAAGTGCGTACTAATAATGCAAAGGCATAATAAACTTTTGCATAATGCGTAGTTGGGTTGGGTCCATTGACAATTGATTTTTTTATTCATTATACAATCTTGGACAGGACTTTAGACAGAATAAAAAGTTGCCTGGAATTGGCAAGAAAAGAACAGAAAAGAGAAGAAAAAAAAGGTTTGGTAACGGCAGAAATAAAATTAACAGATAGATCTGTCATCAGTTTACATTGAGGGCAAAACTAAGAGTAGCCAATGCTTGTAAAGAAGATCCTACTTTTGCTGTTAGCAGGCTACATTCTAATCTTCAGATGCAAGTCCTGTGAGAGTAACTATTGTGTCCGAAACTGCCATACGTTGGTTTCCCGTTATCTTGGTCCTGCAACAAAGATAACCCAGAGTCACAGTTACGGACAAAAGGTGGGAATCGTAATTCCGCGTACAGCACGAAACATATATATATATACATCAGTTGCTCAAAGTTAATGATTTCAACAATACTCTCTCCAATCAGATCAAGTGGACCAGGATGTGCTGACCCTAGAATCTATTTGCAGAACATTTGATGTACCTCAGCCATGTGAAGAGTGCAACAGAATTACAATGATGTGGAGGAACCTAACAAGATTTGCAACTAACACTGTCCTGTTCTGACATGCTTGTCACACACTTGGTCTAAATCATGTTTGGGTTGGTTGTCTTCTGGTTTTACATATCTACATCTCTTTGCTACTTAACCATCCACAAACACTGTTAGTATAAAATTAGTGCTAATCACGACTTAATCATCCAAAAGAAACACACTCTAGGCTAAATGAATGCTAATAAACCCTAATGTCATTTCACTAAATTGGTAGAGCATGCTTTAGCATGTCCAGAATTGTTTCATAGGAAATAAATAACTTCTACAAAGTCTGTCATTGGGTATCCATGTGAAAGATGTACAAATTACTTGCTTATTTATCCAAAAACTTATTCAGCTCACATCGGTGTCCTTGAGTACCTTTAGTGGGTTAAGCTTATGGCTGAAACTGAGAAATATAATTTAAACATAGACTAAAGAAGAAACAACTAGAAAAAAAATTAAAAAAATCCGACTAATCTTACCTGTTTCATCATTGCACTTGCCAGATCTTCCAACGACCCAATGTTATCAGGAATGTGATTTCCCTGTGGCCTTGATTGGTACATAAGATACCCTTCCTTTCCAATAACTGATGGCTCCATGGCTGAGTTGTGAGCTTCGCTATGCTTGATGGATAAGGGATCAACAAAACTCAATGGTCCCATAGAATCTGAATCCATAGTTCTGTGGAAAATTGAGTTACTTCGGTCCAAGCACTGATCCAACTGAATCATAGAACCATTAGAAGGGATTGAAGAATTCCATTCTTGAGGAACGCTTGTCATTATTTGCCCTGCATTACGGTTAATTGAGGCTGCTTGTCCTTGTAAATCTGCTTTTGAATCCCGCAATTGATAGGAAACAGGATCTATGGAAGCAAAGTTGGATAAATTATTCCCATTTTGGAATCCTATTGCAGAAACACCATCTCTCAAATTACTAGCATGCAAAGCAGGTTGCTGAGAGCTTCCTTCTAACATCAAGGAGTTGCTTGTAACACCAAGAATTGGATTATTAGAGAATCCAGTTATTCGTGCATCCATTAAACTGCCAGGAACAGGGAAAACACCAGTACTATTGGCAGTTGGCAGCTCTCCAATGTGGCTAACACCCTTGTTATTTTGTAGTTGATCAAGTTCTAGTGACATTGGCATACCTTGTAGGATGTTAGCATTATGGTTTCCACGAACGAAAGATTGCAACTTGCTCGGATCATTACTGGAATGAACTGAGTTTTGCACATGACCTAGTGGAATAGTACCTGGAAATGGAAGGCCACGTATACCTAGCCCGGCAGGCATGTTCAATCTTTCAAGCACCCTGCTAGGGGGGAAAGATCTAAAGGCTGCATTGTGAAACTCATCAGTTCCAGCCAAGGCATGGAAATTCCCAAGTCCATTCAGAGACCCCATCCGTAAATAGGATGAATCTGCAGTGCCTAAAGCTGCCGCCATGTTTGCTTGCTGGTTTGCCACACAGCTGATTCTTTTCAGGTAAAGCCTAAATTTCTGCAACCAAAAAATAATGACAGTGAGCTTCCTGATCACTTTTGGATTCAAAGTACCTATGGCAGAGAAGGTAAGGATTAATGCCTGCAGATGGCTGGCAACATTTTCTCTGGTAAGCTTTTCGACGTTCATCAGTTCTAGGATCTTTTTAGGTACAGCCTCTGCATTCCAACAAGGTGAAAAAGTCAAAACCGAAAGCTTCATGCACAAATTAAAAATCAGCCAGAGTACATAGAACTGAAAAGATTGGTGAAACATCAGTAATAAATCAATAGAACAATAGCAAAAATAGTTATGTCATAAATGTAGCCAAAGTTAAGAACATACTATCAATACCCAACTGATTAACTGCTGCAACAAATTTGCGATGCAACTCCACTGACCAAACAACACGAGGTTTCTTTTGGGTTGACGGATCGTCGTTATCATGCCCATCCTCATCACAGTCCTCATCCTCATCCTCGTTCTGGTCCTTCCTCTTTTTGTTTACCTTCACATTATTATCAGCATTTCCTATCACTGCAGACTCATCAGTATCAGCATGAGGCTTGTCTTGGCTGTTATTCCGGTCTTTCCTATCAAATTTCTTTCTCCTGACCACATGTTGCCATATATTTTTTAGCTCCTCGATTCGAACAGGTTTCAGCAAATAATCACAAGCTCCATGAGTGATCCCTTTCATCACAAGCTTGGTATCACCATTCGCAGACAACACTAAAGACAGTTTATCAAATCATTAGTTAAAAAAATCCAGTTGCTCCTATAACTTCAACATAAACATAAATAAAGCAAGTTCACAAAGTATCAGCTTTAAATTCGACTTCGAATCGGTCAATGTTAAGATCCGAACTCCAACTTCACTGAATTTTTTTCCCTTTTTACATGGAATGACCAAAATGATGAAAGTTGTAATAAAAACCTTGGAGTCTAGAATTTAAAGGCAAGAAAGAACAAAAAGCAGAGAGTATTAATAATTGCTTACTTATGACAGGCAGGTCCATCTCAAGCCCCACAAGCTCGAGTAACTTAAAACCATCCATGTCGGGCATATGAACATCGCTGATAACCAAATCAAACTTGTTCTTGTTTTCCCTCAACATTTTCAATGCCGTAATAGCCTGACTTGTTGTGGTAACTGCAAAATACACACTTTCACAATAAATCCACAAACAACAAATCCAAAAGGGGAAATTTTATACAAAGGCGTGATTTTTTTGTTAAAATAACAATAAATCACCAAATCATGAAAAAAAGGACCCGAATCTAAGAACTATCTGCAGAATCGAAGAAAAACCTAAAAATGAGATCTTCCTTCAGATTTTCACAATGCAAGTGTGATGAATGAAGTCCATAAAAGTTCACAAAGATTTCATTTTAACGAAAACCAACTAACACCCACAACGTAAAATTAAACAAAAAAAAAATAACCCAAGTAGATTTAGGGTAACAATAATAGAAACGGACCATGGTACCGGCATCGACGGAGCAGAGTCTCGAGCAGTAAAAGGCAAGTTGGGTCGTCGTCAACGGCCAAAACTCGCATGCCAATCGGAAACTGGTCCTTCGTTTCACTAACAATTCGCTCTACAGTCATTTTTTTACAGATTTTTCTTTCTTTTTTGCAATATCAAACACTCTGTTTCGTGGCTTTTTACAAAACCCAGAAACTAAAATGAAAGGAAATTGAGACAGATGAATCAGAGGGGCAGGTTTTTAGAAAGTAATCAAAGGGGTGAATTTAGAGGGAGAGAAAGAGCAGGTGATTGGTAAGTTTAGAATAATGGAAAAGATTTTGCATTTAATAGTATTTAAAAATAGACTGTTAACTCAGCTCTAATTTCTGGGTTTTTTAACAGAGAGGAAGAAAGAGGATGGAATCTAAGTTAAGTATGGAAATTGACTGAAAACTGGAAATCACATGACACAAACACGATTTTTTTGTTCAAATTTGGTTTTTCAATGAACTGCTTTTTACTAACAATTTTCAATTTTATAGGTTGAAGAAACCAATGAAAATCTTTTGGGAATTATTAAGTTTATTTGTGTAAATTTTGAGTTGAAGATTTAATCTTATATTACTAAAATTTTGCACTAAATTGATAATATATTTGATTTGATTATTAAAGTCCAAGATTTTGATGTTCTTTCCTCTTTAATTAAACCAAGTAATCTTTTAGTATTTATAGTTTTCAATGTTTAAAGAACACATAATTTTTTTTATAAAAAAAACAGACACAAAATTCATTATACACACAATTTAATTATTTGTTATATTGTCAACGTATTTTTCTATTTTTACAAAATCGTTAAATATTATCGATTTTTGCCAATAAATCGAATACTTTATTATAATAAAATTTATGTCTTAAAAATAAATCAATCAATAATTTATATTGTTTACTAAATTCATTTATACAGTTAATTTTTTTTACCGATAATATATTAAACAATAATCCATATATATTGTTATAGTAATTGAGTCCGATATGAATTTTGTTAAATTTGACTGAAGGTTATAATCACTTAATCTTATGTATACAACCTTTCAAAAGCTTAATTATCACTTGGGCTATGTATTAGTGTATTTTCCTATCTTATTTATAGTGATGTACTAGTTTTTTTCAAAATATTTATCGGAGTAAATTATTAGTGTAATTTTTTATACGATTATTAATATTTAATTTATAAATCAATTAATTTAAAATAAAAATCTATTGTGAGAATATTTTTCTTAACTTTTTTTTTGGATAAATTATCTTTCTTAACTTAATTTACTCTATTAATATAGTTTCTATGCATAATTGCAATATATGACTATAATTGTAATATTTTTTTAAGAAAACAATGATAGTCGGGTGACAAGAAATTTATCGTCTGCTCTTTCTTTTTCTTTAAATTATAGATTCTAAATACAATAAAAGAACTCTTCTTTTTTCTTTTTTGTAAATCGTGTGATCAATTCTCGACAAAAACAGTCATTTTTCGTTTGTTCAAAAAAATATAATAATTTTTTAAAAATAAATATTAATGATTTTATTTACTTTGGTTTGTGGTAATGGGGGACCACAATGGCACGGAGTATGGGTCACGCCAAAGCATGCTTTGGTTCTCTTGCCAAAGTGTAATAAGGTTGTTATATTTTCAACCTTTTTCTCTTGTTTAATCCTAATTATTACTCTAATTAACCCTTCTTTGCTTTATTCTTTTGTCTGCATTTTATAAAGTGTTATCCTTTTAAGACCTTAAAAGTCATTTAATTTTAGGACCTAAAAAGCCTAAAAACTAAAGCTTTTTCCATTGATAATTGCCACGAAATGGGTCAAAATCTGAGAAGCACGTCCATTTATATAAACTTAAACTAATATATTGCATCCTTATTTAACAAATATATTTATTAATACTAATAGTTTTACTGATTTAATGTAACATTTTATAATAATCGAACGGATCTTAATTCAATCAATTTTCGATATCGTGAAAATTTAGAGGAATTTATACAGGGCATAATGTTCATAAGACCAGTGAAATAATGTTTGGTGGGAGAAAGTGACTCCTTCAAAAAAAAATTTAAAAATTATATTGTTGATCCCTTTATATTTTAAAATTTTTAAATGACTCTTTTAAAAATAAGTTTAAATTTGACCATTAAATTCATGAATAATTTCAAAATTATTTATTTTAAAAAACACCATTCCCATATACACTAAAGAGGAGAGAGGGGGGGCAAAAACTTTTTGAAAAGTTTGGTGGGAGAAAGTGACTATGTGTAAAAGAAGAAGCTAGCAAATCAGTTATCCCATGAATGCCCACTAACCCATCTGAGTGGGGATGACACAGACGCATATACATCAGATATGATTGTTTACGCCGTCAGAATTTTTAAGTTTTACATATTTTTTATTGTTAAATAGATGACTAAAATTAATAATTAGATATGTAAAAATTATCATTTAAAAATAATAAAAAAATAATAATTTTAGTCATTTATTACTATCATCCGCCAGTCTAAAAAAATATAAAAATAATTAAATTTTATACAATATAAATAAATCCTAACCATATATATATTAAATACACAAAAGAACAAGATCTGGGTTCCAGAGTGGAAGTGAATGGCCTAGTCTCCTGTGGTCTGGTTTTACTGATGGATGTGTTTTTGCCTCCTCCTCCTCCTATTATTATTATTATTATTATTATTATTATTATTATTATTATTATTATTATTATTATTATTCCTATGTCTTAAAATAAAGTTGCAAACCATCTCATAATTCATCATATTCTGTCAAACCAACCAATCTGAGTTTTGTTAACTGCACTTGCCTCATCTTCCATTTACAACATTCTTATCTTGTACCACTCATCATTGATAAAGACTTAACTACCACAACGTGTTAGGTCAAACGATATAAAATTCGATACCTTTTAAATGAAGTTTCGAGTTCGAGTTTTATAAAAGAAGAAAAATAGTATGAAAAAACTTTGCTCTCCCGTTTAAAGATTGAACCCAATTCAATTTCAAATATAATAGTAATTCGTGTGATTCGACCCCGAAAGATATTAAATATCAATATATTTTTTAAAGCAAAGAAAGAGGTATAGCCTATGAGTTTATTTATAACTATCCAAAACCCCATTATTTGACCTCACTCTCTCTCTCTCCATATAAATATAATATATTAAAATGGGTTTGCACTTTCCATGATAAGGGCAAGCTCTGAGTTTGTCTATTAACTAGATAAAATAGAATAGTGCATGGTGGCATGCTTATAATTGAGGGTGAAGATTCATGTTGGGTGCAAAATCATTGAGATTCCCTGCTTGATGGGGTCACATGACTGTTCCTTTGGCTTGGTTTAAACTGGAAAAAGGGTTTAGTATTTGATAAATGTGTGCTGAGGTTTGGCCAATATTGTCTCCCTCAAGGGATATGCCTATGGTTTATGTTCGGAATTCGTGACTCTTCCTCCCAACAATGTCATCTTCAAGATTCGAACCCAGCTCCTCTCATTAGTAGAGCAATGTGTCTTGTCATTACACTCAACTTTATTGGTACAAGCAGAGATGGACCTAGAGGGGGCTGGAAGGGGTGGTTGCCCCTCCTAAAATTTTGAAATTTTTATATGATTTAAAAAAATTCTATGTATTTCTATTGAAAATCTATTTTCGTCCTTTAAATTTTTATAAGTTTGCCCTTAAAATTTTATAAGTTTATCCTCTTACATAAAATTCTGCGTCCGTCCTTGATACAAGGAATACAAGTATTAAATGCCTTTTCTCTCACTATTATATTTTGGTTGAATCTTTTGCCACTTCATACAACATGGTTGCCTCGCTGTTGGTGGTGTTGTTTTCTTTTATTTACAGGGTAGAGTGGGAAGAGAGGAAAGGTGACACCACTACACTCCCACATTCAATGGAAGCAAATACTCGGCTACATAATTCTATTATAATCCAAATCCGAAAAATATTGATAAAATAATTTAAATTAAACTTTATCCAACTTAATTAATCTAATAATGTAAACACAAATCGATTTAAATTTGAAACAATTTGATTGAATAATGTAACACAATTCGAAACCTGAATTAATCTGAATCCATAATAATACGATTCATAAAAAATGAACCTCAAACCTCAAAGGTTCGAGCCTGAAATTTCTTAAACTGAAATGAACAAACTTTCATTGAGTTTGTAATCTATAAAAAAATAGACAATCTTTTACCATTGATTTTTAAAAGGGTAAAATTTTGATACACAAGTCGTATAAAACTAACTTTACACAAGTCTACATATTTACACTATAAAATTCAAATTCTAAATTACAAACTCTAACCCTAAAATAGTAAACTTTAAACCATATACTATAAATTTTAAATACTAACCTTAAATTCTAAACCCTAAACCCTTAAACTAAATTTTGTTTTTTTAATATGTTGTAGTGTTAATTATAAGGTAATATCTGTTTAATTTTCTTAACCCTTTAAAAACGTACACACACCGAGCACACATAGTGCTCAAACTCGGGTCACTTAAATGAAATGTATCATCCTTTATCACTGGGACCACTCTACGGGTTCTAAAGTTTTTTTTAAAATGGTAGATAAAGGTTTATTTTATTTATTTAATGAATAAATACGTGTTACAGGTCTTGATCCAAGTCAAGTCTGAACTAAAAAACTTAAAATATTGATCTACATTAACATGATCCAACACTAACCTGACCTGCCCAATTAAAAGTCTAAAATCGACATATACATATGATCAAATTATGCTATTAGTCAAGTTTAAGTATAGAATTTAATCTCTGTATTCTAATTTCTAATTCAAATTTTTATAATTCTTTTACTTTTTGAATTTTGAAATTTTAATTAGAACTCAAATGTAGGCATCACATTTAGATATAAAGATCATTTCAACCCTTAATGTTTGCAACTTAGATAATTGACGCTCCTCTTTTCTGTTTTTTAACTCTAATTTCTTCGTATGTAGCGCATATGTGAACCGAAAATGAAGATTACGACAAAATATATTTTGTAAAAAAGTTCATTCGGAATTTTTAAAAAGATTTATCGCGATCTTCCTCTTCGGGTTCACATGTGCAGTACCGCCTAGTGAACGATAGCAGAAATATACAATACATAATTGGAGTATTGCAGAAACACCATCTCTTGAAATACTAACATGCAAAGTGGCTTGATGAGAGCTTCCTTGTGACATCAACAAGTTCAATCTTCCAAGCAGTTGGAAAGGGACTAAAAGCTGCATTGTGTGGCTGATCAGTTCCAGCCATGGTATGGAAATTCCCAAGTCGATTCGGACACCCCATCCGTAAATAGGAAGAATCGACAGTGCCTAAAGCTGAGGTTTTCTAAAAGGTAAAACTTTGATACACAAGTTGTGTAAAATTAATTTTACACAAGCATGTGTATTTATACTGTAAAAACTCAAATCCTAAATTTTTAACTCTAACCCTAAAAACTAAACCCTAAACCTTAAACCATATACACTAAATTCTAAACACTAACATTAAATTCTAAACCCTACAACCTAAACCTCTAAACCCTAAACTAAAACCCTAACCCCTAAAACTAAAAGGCACGTGTAAACTAAAGTTTACACGGCCTGTGTATCAAAGTTTTTTCCTTTTTAAAATGAGACGTACTAAAATAAGGCGGTACAAAATTTTTTATAAAAATTGTAAGAACTTTTGTATCGACTTTTATGTACATACAAAAAGACATAAAAATTGTAAAATTTTATATATATACTGATATTCTTACCATTTTAAAAAAATTAAAAATAATAAACATTTGTATATATACCAAAATTCTTACTATTTTTGTAAACATTTCTATATGTACATAAAAATTAATACAAAAATTCTTACAATTTTTATAAAAAAATTTATACCACCTCATTTTAGAAAATTGGGAGGAGGCCCAAATCCCCAAGCCATAGGGTGGTTTAGTCCTTGTAGTTACTATGAATCCCAAAGTTGGAAAAATTACCTATTTAACCCCCTAATTTTCAATTCTTTTAAACTTTATTCCCTTGATTTTATGATTAATTATACTTCGTTCCTCTTAATCTTAATTTTTTACTCCGTCTGTGACTATATAAACTCATAAAAGAGTGAAGATTTAAGGTAAAAAAATGATCCATGGGTACTCGCATCGACGAAATAGATTTTTCACTATTATTTGTTCAATTTGTTAGTCCTTGCTAAAATCTAAATATAATAATTGAATATGATTATAATTCATATATAATTATAATATTTATGTATATAGTTATACTTTATATAGATCACCAATTTTTTATAAAATATAAATCTATCAATTTTCTTGATTTTAAGTTGTGAGTTACGTAATGGTCAGCTTCCCTCGATAGAGTCCGATTTTTATCAAAATAAAAATAGTCAGACCTTCCACTTAATGAATTTAACATCATCGTACTCGATTCACGTGTCTCCGACTTACAAGTAATACGACACGATTGTCCGATCATACTTAACACTCGCATTGTTCACTTCGTTAAACTCCACACTGGCTTGATAATTAAAGAACCCACCTTCTTTAGGGTGGTAATGGGATGGGTCGGGGACGGTTTTGCATTCCTCACTCCATCCCTAACATTTACGGGTACGATTTTTGGGAATCCCCATTAAAGGTTTCAGGATTTTTTATCCTTATACCTATCCCTGACGGATCCTCGCGGTTTTCGGTTAATCCTCGTACTCAAAAAATAAACAAAATGTAATACATTAAAACAAATTCTTAACATTAAATCTCCAAAATTAAAAACATAAACGATAAATTTAATTATATCAACAACAAACAAACAATTTCAAAACTATAAAAACATGATTACAATATTAACTATTGAAACATAGAAGCTTGCACTACCTTTAAAAGAAAATGTGTTAATATTAATCTATAGTTCAAAATCATGATCCGTTTGTTCTAAAAGAAACTAGATTCGATAATTTTTCCAACTATATAAATTACCTATTCTAATTTTACTCGTACGATTTATGACAAATTTCTGAAGTCACTATCATTGTTGTTTTTGAACACAGTCTTCAATATTTTCTTCTCGTCTTTGCTCACTCAAAAATTAATAACTCTTAATATATAACTCGAAATCAAGAACCGTTTGTTTTAAACGAATCTAGACTTTTGTATGGATATAGAAATATAAGACTCACTTTCTTATTTATCTTGTAGAATTTTTTATGATTTTTCAAAGTCACTGTTGGAACTGTTTTCAAAGAAATCTACTGTCAATTTTTTATAACTTTTCAACATTCAAATATTCATATTTTTTAAAATGCATATCAAAATTCGTCACAGTGTAATTTAAACAAACTAGACTGAATCATATTTACAATGATGTATAGACCACTTTTTAATTACTTTTATGAAATTTACAAAGAATTTTCAAACTTACTCCAGTCTGCCCTGGAGATTAGATTTTTGTTGAAAAATTGCCCTTATGACCATCCAACTTTGTAAAATATTGGAATTTTTACGGATATTTTTCTGGGATCCCCATGGTGATTTATACGAGTACGGTTTGGTTATCTCCACGGTTCAAATATAGCAATCTCCGTTCCCATCCCAATTTGATCTTTGGTGATAAAACTTCCCTCATCCCCATTGGTTCGGATTCCCATAATTTTCGTTTATTCCCCACATGATTGGCACCCCTAATCTTCATCTCCATGTCTTACGCCCAATGCTGGCGCCTCCATACCACTAACATTCGAAACCTTGAGCCCAGGGATGGACCTAGAGGGGACGGTCGTCCCTGCTAAAAATTTAAAATTCTTATATAATTTAAAATTTTGTTTAGAAATTTATTAAATATTTTATACTGAAAAGCTATTTTCGCCACCTAAATTTTTATAGGTTCGCCCCCTAACATAAAGTTCTGCGCCCATCCCTACTTGAGCCTCCATTTATTCCCATGGACGAAACTGATTGCCCTTCCCTGCCCAAGAAGAATTTTTTTCACCTTTATCCCTTTATTTATTTTTTTTTAAATTAGTTTATTTTTAAATTTATCCCCCACTTTTAAATATTTATATTTTGTCCCTCACCCCAAATCTTTGCTCCGTCTTGTTTATTCCCATACGATGCCAATCCCATAACCATTTTCTCAGGCTGCACCCGGGCCCGAATCCAAGAGCCGATTCCATGGCTACTGCTCCCACTACTATCGGCCTATAAGCAGCTTTGATTCCTTCGGGAACTGGAGAAAACGCTGGAACAGGCCCACCCGGGAGGAGAAAATGGTTCAGAGCTTTTTGAAAATGTGCAAATCATGACCAGAAACTTATAGGTTTAAGGCTAGCCATAATATATGATTTGAGCCAAGTCCTGATAGAGAGTAGTGCAAAGTGCAAATGGCACGAATTTAATGGATGCATCAACTCAGGAAACATCGATATTCTAACCGGCATTTGATGCTGGGTTTGTGGTTTTGATGTTGAGGATGTGGTTAAACAAATTTCATTGGAGGAACTGATCAAATCATAAGCAGCCAGAATCCATGAAAAACACGTGGATAGACAAGGCAACATAGTTTTTAAGATTGATGGGTCAATCACGTTCACACACTTTAGAAGATAACGCACAGAAAAGAACAGAAACCTAATATATACTCCATACAAATTGACTGTTTTCAGTCCGATGTTATAGTTCTGTACTGTTTTTACCTTCCAACTTCAAATACTGTACACACAGCATTTTTTTCCTCCAAAGTCCGCCTTGGTGAACTCATTTATAGGCCACTCTACCTTTCAATATTATTCTTTTGCGACACAAGTCTGCGACTGCAGCAACAGCACAAACCTAAGTGAACCACTCAACCGACATTTTTAGTGGTAATAATTGGGTTGATTTTCACACGACAGGGATGAATCAGAAGGGTTCCTTTAAAATTTAAAATTTAAAATTTATATACAATTTAAAATTTTCTTTTAGAAATTTTCTGTGTTTTTTATTTTTGTCTCTCTAAATTTTATAAGTTCGTCTCCTTTAAAATTTTATAGTTTCGTCCCTTTTAACATAAAATCATACGTCAGTCCATGTCCACAACAGAATATATATAATTTCTGTTGAACAACTCCCATAATGAAAATAACTAGTTCTATTGTTTCTTCTAAACCTAGAATCTTAACCCAACCCTAACTCCCTAAACTTTGACCTTTGAAATCTTAGTACTATCAAATTCTTAAGTTCAAACCCTAAAATACCAAACCATAACCTCAAAAAACTAACCATGGCGATAAATATACAAATCTTGATTTATTATTAACTCAAAAGTTTAAATAATCAAATAAAAACATTGTTAAGTAGAATTAATCTCATGATTACAGCTTGTCTGATCTTAAGTAAGAAATGTATTTTTTAATGAGGGTTGTTTATTTAATGAACACCTAAAAATTAATATTCGAGGATCATCGCAATATGATTTTTCTCAAAGAAAATTATTGAATTCAACTACATTATTGTTCGAAACGCTTTTTTTGCTCGGCAAAATAATTTTATTGAATAAAAGACATGAGTTGTATGTCTCGTTAAAAACATCTCTAAACTTAAATGGAGGAAAAGAGTATATACAACTAGAGTAAGATTAACATAACCAACATTCGCCTTATGATCCTAAATAGATTATTGTTCGAAACGTGTTATTAGTGCACTGATAAAATAGTTACGTTTATTTCAGACCTTGATTAACAGTAATAGTGAATTTAACTCCTAAATAGATCGTTCTTGCCCATGTTTACAAATAACAAAAAAGAACAACTATATATGGACTTCGTAATTAATGTTCGGCCTAACACCTGAGGTGATTCAAGCAAGTAGATTTGGAACATATTTCCAAATAAATGGGCCGAGTACAAAATGACTTATTCTTTAATATTTTTATTTTAATATTTATTCTCAATTTCGATGGAATCCCACGTTCATTTCCACTTGTGCTTTTATATATATATCACAATAATGGATGCCTATGAGCAATAATTTAGCTTTACACATACCTAGAAGCTTTCCTTTATTTGCTCATATAATATATTTTCAGCTTAACTTACGTGGCTAAAACAGCACATAAACATAAAATATATGACCGGCAGTACTTCTCTAGCAAGTATGTTTTCGAACAAAAATTATTAGGTTATATTTTGATACATAAGTTTTATAAAAAAATTACACAACACTTTATATTTAAGTTATAAAATCTAAACCCTAAACCTTAAAACATAAACTCTAAACTCTAAATTCTACCCATAAACATTAAATTCTACCCCCTACAATCTAAAACCCTAAACCACAACATAAATCTCTAAACCATGAAATTAAAGGCTTGTATATCAAAGTATTTTCCAAAACCATTTGCCTCTTTATGGTATTATTTCCATGTTCTAACGCTGAAAATACTAAATTTTACACTCTAACCCTAAATTCTAAATTCCAACCTTATACCATAAACTCTAAACACTAAACTTAAATCATAAATCATATTTTTAATAAAGTTAAAGATCTATATTTTGTTTTTCCACTAAAAACACCCAGTTATATGTGTTCACATTCACTTGTCCTAAAGTGATTTGGCTTCTTGGTCTGAAATACACACTTTCTTGACCACAACAGTGTAGGAAAATATCAAAATATTAAGGCACACTATAGCTTCATTATTGGTGAAGATCTGACAAAGGATTCGGCATAGTTTTTCATAGTACTCATTCCTTAAACCGCCCTTGATTTTCTTAGTATTATATAAAACCCTAATAAAAAAGCATGAAATATTAAACATGATTAGCAAGCAAGTTGCTATCTTTGTGCAGATCTTTGTCTAATACAAAAATTTTAATTATGACATTCTGAAAACTTTTAATTCAATACAGGGTTTTGTTGACCTAAAATTTTGATTTTATCTAACACAAAAATTTGTGACTAATTTCATGATAACATGAAATTGAGTGAACCCGAAGAACTATCATGTTGTGTAGATGATTTCCTTAGATCAAGGACGGAACAAAAAAAGGTTGGAGAAATTTGTACCTATAAATAATTTGGTCTAATAACAATTTATGTTCTTATAAGTTTAAACGTTATAAAAATTAGGTTGTGTTCCTTAAATTTCAAGTTTAAATACTCAATAAACTTTTATAATTTTAAATTTAATAATTTAATCTCTCTTCATATTTAATTTAAACTTTATTTAGAGATGAACACAAAACTTATAAAAATTTTAAATTATATATAAATTTTAAATTTCTAAGAGGTGATTACCCCCACTAACTCTCCTTATATTCCTGACTTTATCTCTTGTTATAGATAGTTTTTAATGTGGAAGTGATGTTAATTTTAGGTTCTTGATAAAAAATAATAATTTGAGAATGCAGACAGAGAAATCTTAAAAGGAGATATGGTTGAATTTGATTAGACAACTAATTGTCTTAAAAAAACATCATGTGGGTTGTTTTGTATTACCTAAACCAATGAAAGTGAAATACCCAAATCCACTTCATTTTCTTTTTTGCTTCTGTCAAAACTGACCCCTTGTAGGGTTAGGATTGGGTTCTGTCAAAAATGACATTTCCTTCCTGATAATAATAGTCTAAGTAAAAAAGAAAAAAAAGCTTAGATTAGGTTAGGCTTAATCTCAGGGGTTAATCCTTTTAGGATTTGTTTCATGCTAAACGAATATATTATATGTGTAAGATGGCATTATCACAGCATGAGGGGGCTCCACATCAGGTTCACCATTTCCTTGTCGGCCATTTGTCACTGGGCCCCACGCCGCCACTTAAGTTTCGTCCACATACTAAGATGATGACCAATTCCTTCAAGTTTATATATATATAGATAGATATATGTCACCCCTAAGTGGCCTTTTGACATTTTATGAACATTAAAGGAGTTGTTTCATATTTCTTATACACACTATAAAAGTCATGGTGTTGATGGCTTTAGAAGAGTTTAGATGTTCCAAATGAAATGAAACTCCCCCAAGTTGCTACTAAATGGAGAAAGTTAAAAAAATATTATTAAATGTATTAATTGAATAACATAATTCAATGTTATTTGTTGAGATCATTTAATTCAATCTTTTTTGATTCTGTCACTATATTACAATCTGAAAAATATTTTTTATAAACACTTAACAACTTTAAATATCGATTTAGATGAGAACTCAATGATTGATCTTAGGAGATCTGGATTCAATCATCTTTGTCTGCAATGTGTTTTATTAAAGGAATAAGAAAAAAATATATGTACATATACTACATTTTAATCATTTTAAGACTATTAAAAACATCGATTTAGATGATAGAAACTCTTTGTTTAGTTTTGACTTCTTGTTTGATAAATAAGTATCATAACATGGTAGTGTTGATAGATACATCTGTATTAATCAATATAGTGGCAACTATGAACAATTTACACCTTAAACAACAGGAATCATAGAACTTATGGTTTAGAAAATGAGTGTTGAAAAAACCCAGTTTATTGACTTAGAATAATAATAAAAAAGAAGAAGGCATGATTTCATGTCCACCCAGATACATATCATTCAAGTTTATTATGTCCTAAAACCAGACCCATTGTCATGATTCATTGGATGTGTAGATGCTCCATTCCCCACCAATGCGCCAATTAGTGTTCAATCAAATCATGCCAACATTTTCTATATGTAAGCATATGTGTTTGTGCGTTTGCTTTCATGACAATAGTAGTAATAAAATATGCAAAAGATTTGAGACAAAAAATCTAAGAAATAAGAGAAAAATAAAGGTTTAATGTTCAAATTCTTTGTTAATAAGCGTTTAAAGTATTTTTTTTAGACAAAGTAGGTGTATAAGATTTTTTTGTCAGAATAAGTGTCTAATGTTTTATCACGTTATCATTTTAAAGTTAATCTATTTAAAAAATTCAACATCTAATTGTTATTTAACACGTGGTTTTGTTTTTTAATTTATTTTAATTCTTAAAATTTAAATTTCTTAAAAGTAAAATATCTTAAATTTTTCTAAATTCTCACAAAAAAGTCTAATCAGTACTCTAAATTTCAAAATTCATATGTTGTCGCAATTGATTTTCACGCCGCTATCCCACAATGAGTCTCCTTCTGCCACCGCAAGATTCACAACATCATTTGTTGTATGTTTATCTGTCGTTCGACGTTCATCGTTCATCGCTCGATTAGAAGCTTTCGATTCGACAATTGACATTTAGTTGTCACACTATTCGTCATTTTTGTCGATAAGTTAATGAGGGATTCGACAACGAAAGAGATGAAAGATGGTGGTTCATTTGGCGGTGAGCCAGTGATAGCAGATGAATTTTGGGATCGGAAATTTATAAAAAAAATTAAAAATGAGGTATTTTGCGTATTTAATGTTTTTATGATTTTGTTTTTAAAAATTAAAAATAATAAATATGTCGCATGTCATTCATTTATTAGACGACATATTTTTGTACGGTAATTAACAAATCAATCTTAGAATAAAATAAAACGAAATATTATATACTTATTTAGACAAAAAAATACTTTAAACACTAATACAAATATATATAATTTAAATATTTATTTTGTAATTAAACCAAAAATAAAAAGAGAACTCACTCCCACAAAAAGTTGAGAGGTGCACGCTCCAAGTAACTGGCATGGGGACATGGTGCCCCCCCTTGCTTGATGGAGTTTTAAGTACATAGGATGCAAGAGAATTTGTGTCGTATTATGACACAAAGAGGTCACATTGTCTCCCCATAAATGGGACACTCTTGAAAAAATCAAACCATGATATTATAGTTAAAAAAGAAAGAAAAATCTCCAACATGAGATGGGTTTTTTGCAGATAGATTTTGGTACCTGAAAAGTATGTACATAACTTAGTTACATCTGTAATGGAATGGATAGCAAAACAAAGTACATGGTGTAGTTCCAATAAAGCCAACTTTCAATTGAGTGACAAAGAAACCTAAACCGAACCCTTTTTTTAATAGTCATAATTAGTGCATAGGGGCCTTATTTAATATTCCCATATATAGGAACATTATTGTTAATACACAGCATTTGGTGCCCTTCAACAAACATAAAAAAAGGGACTTTGATTCTTCTTTGCTATCAACAAAGAAGAAAGTATGGAATGTCTGAGGAAAGAAACTAGTCCCTCGGAGGGTTCTTCGTGCGTAGTTTCGACACCGGGTGGTGTCGATGATCGAGAACATGAGGCGAAGCCGAGTTTCCGAATAGATCTAAATCTGGCTTCTAGTGATTGTGACCGTGGTTCGAATCAAGAAGAGCTAAACCTCATCGATTCGTTGAACACGGACGGCGGCGGCGAGCAACGAGTGTTCTCGTGCAACTATTGCCAGAGGAAATTCTACAGCTCACAAGCTCTCGGGGGACACCAAAATGCACACAAGAGGGAGCGGACGTTGGCGAAAAGAGGGCAAATGATCGGAGCTCACATAGCTGCCTCGGCTGCCGCTTTCGGCCACCCTTATTTTCATCATCAAAACCACTATTCAAGCTTGGCTTCGCTTCCACTAAACGGTGGATATAATAGATCTCTTGGAATTCAGGTGCATTCCATGATCCATAAACCTAATAATCCACATATCTCTTATGGACGCCAGAGTTGGTCAAGGCCTCCTATAGACCAACAGCCGGCGATCGGGAAGTTGTCGATAGAGAATTCAACATCTCGGCCGAGTGTCGGTCGGTTCAATGTAACGAGGACGATGATGGGTGGTGGTTCTCCTAGTGATGAAGTGATGGGTAATTGTTGGTGGTCGAGTGGTGCTAGTCTGAATACTAAGCAGGAAGATCAGATACACAAGGTTGACCTATCCCTCAAGCTCTAATTGAGTATTGTGTATTATAATTAAGAACACATAGTATAGTATATATTTTCTGATTAAGATTTTTGTTTTAATCTCAATTTGTTTGGTAAGTAATTGTTATGTATATTCTGATGATTATAGAGAAGTTTTTGGAGTTTGTTGGATGTTTGCAAGGGAATTTTCTAAATTATGGTGTATGTGATTTTAGGGTGTTTTTCCTTCTTTTTTTTTTACCCGTACTAATTCAAATGGAGCCGCATCGCACATTTAATTTTGGTAGGTTAATCTTTTAACAAAAATTTTCTACATATATAAAACCTCAAATTTTAAACCTATTTAAGTCATATCAAACTACTTACCATTTAAATTAAACCGTTAGTATTCTAGGGTGTTTCTTTAAATTAAAAGCTAATTTTACTTCATATTTATGAGATTAATTTCCATTATAATTTTGATCAAATATTTTCATTATAATTACGGATATGACCTAGTCACAAATGTAGCAAAAGTGATGGATATAACCTAGTTTTACCGACAGCGGGGTATGATTTGTCCCAGTTTGTACCGTACATGGAGTCAGTTTCACTAATCAACCCTCAATCTTAACAATATCTTGTTTTATATTATTAAATTAAATTAAGATCCCATATATGAGTCCATTTCCTTTTGCTTGCATCAACTTTTTTAACAAATAGTATGTATTTATTTGATATTTTATTATTACAGGAAAAAATCCATTTTTTCACTCTAAATATTTTTCACTAGTCAAAACTAATAATAATAGGTTGCTGACGATCATTCGTTGGATAAATAAAATTTTATTCATCTAAAAAACTGCAGTTATACACCTCTTAATGACAGGACCAAATAGGCCCGCCCTATACAACCAAATCAAACATCAAGTGATTATTTTTGTTTGCTCTAATAACATGTTTTTTTTTTAATTCGTTGGATTTGTTGTAGACTCTTTAGTTTATGATTATTTGAGTATTTTATTGATTTACTCGTACTTTGTACCATCATACTAGTTTATATATTATATAAGCGTTCTCAATTATCTTAACTATGTCACGCTTAAATTGTGATACATGCATTTGTCAACGTAATATTATGTTCTATTATTATTAGAGTTGATGTTTGTATCTTTTATTAAGGATGTCAATTGGGCGGAAGGTTGTGAAGGGTACTCTTCCCATATCTATCTCTGTCAAGATTTTTTATCTCTATAACCGCCCCACGACTCGTTGCGAATACAAAATCTAAAACCATCTCTGACCCACAACCCGCAAGATTAAAATTATCCCCGCCCCATTACCCACATGAGTCCTGAGACCCACCTAATCCCTTCTTTACCTGCCACGTAACCCTTTAATATAATATTTTTATAACTATTAGTTAAAAATATAATTCAAGTTTGTTATGAAAAAAGTATAAAATACCCGTTATTCAGACACTCACCACAAAGTGAAATTATTCTAATTGTCACAATTTTTTAAAAATAATAATATACGAAATTAAAATTGTACAAAAAAAAGTTTGGACTAAAAAAATACTAAAGTCTATTGTAAATGATCAAAAATAGCATAAATAACATGTAAAATAATATTTCAATTGTTTAACAAATAAACACAGCAGAAAGAACTAAAAAACATAACAATTAAAAAAAACCTTAAAAAAAGAAAAAATACCGATAGAATTTAAACAACATACAATATTAAGAAAATAAAATTAAAAATAGAAAAATAACATATATATGGTGAAAACTTGAGGAAAGAAAAAAATCTTAAAAAGAAAACATAACGACAAACAACAATAAAGAATAAACCAATAAATATAATAAATGCTATATGTGTATATATATATATTCATAAATATTTTCAGATAAGTTAATTTAAATATTTTAAATTTAACTTTGATCCAATTGGTATATTAAAAATATTTATAAATTTGATATGATCAATTTCAAACTCAATTATATACATATATATATTGAATTTTTCATTAATATCCTAAGAAAAAGTCAATATAAATTATCTTAAATTTGACTATGATCCAAACCGGTATTGTATTTTTAATAACATTTTATAAGATTTGTTGGGCTGGTGGGGATGATGCGAGGCGGGTGAGGATGGGGCGAGTACAATGACATATTCACACCTTCCCCACCACCTACGACAAATTTAATTTTTATCTTCATTCCCGCCTCACACCCGCGGAATTTCTAACTATTTTCGCCTAATTAAATACGAAGTAGGGCGAATATACGCAAAATCCGCCCCATTGACATCCCTATCTTTTACTTTTTTGAGTTAATTTTTTAGATTTTTTCAAAATATTTTTATATGCTTTTATTTTTATTATTTAACGGCTAGTTTTTGCTATTCGATAGTTTAGAGGAAATAATTGGCTAGGGTTATTAGTATATTTTTCGTATTGGGCTAAAGTTCCTAAAACTTTCAACTTTTTTCCCTTGTTTATTAAATTTTGGGCTGAAAGCATTGAAGAAGCTGGGCTTCACACCTATAATAATACAACATTTCAAAGAAATCAAGCGAAGCACAAATTTTCGGCTCGTTTTAGAACTTTGAGTCGTGCGTGCTTGCTCCATCACAAACTTTGCCTAACTTCAAAATTGGTGGCTTTGTCTAGTAGGAGCCAATCTTTGAACCTTTGAATGTACCTAAATTCTCGGGACAATTTTTTTTTAAATAAAACATTTCACACTTTTTTCTTATATTTTTAAATAATTTGAGCCTAAATGGTCATTGAATTTAAATTGTTGAATGCTCAATAATTAAATTCGAGCCTAAATAATAATATCAACAAATAAGAAATCAATTTTTATAAAAATATATTAATAATTTTATATATACTTGATTAGACACATATTCAACTCAATCTGAATTGACCTAAATATCTAAAGATTGACTAGAATCAAAAAATGGCCTATCTAATATTAACCCAAGGCAAAATTTGATCTGATCTGAATTAAAAAATCAACCGATTCAATATTATCCTGGTCTAAAATAAAATTAACCAAATATTGACATGACTTGAAATATCATAGACTTAAATTAAAATCTGAACTAAACTCGATCCAACATGAACTAAAAATAATCTAATATACATCAAAAATCAACTCGAATCGAAACAACCCAATCTAAACAACCTATTTGCAACCTCTAAACAGATTGGTTGATCATCCTAGACTGGTCTAATGTAATGATAATAAATTATTGATGAAGCAAAAAGGTACAGGAGAGAAAATGGATACAAAAGGGCACCTTGGTCCTTGCAAAAGCTACTTAAAACTCCAAGCCCACGTGTCCTCCGAGTTCCAAGCCTGTCGCCAGTGGCATATGCACGAGACAAAAGGAGCGTTGAAAAGCTGACGATGTAAAACTCAATAATCCATTTCTAAGTTCCACAATTTTAGTTTTCTTTCTTTTTCAACTTTCAAGCAGACTTTCTGGATTTGTTTATCCAAAATAATCATAAAAATTAAATTTTCAAATTATTGTACCGTTTTAAAATTTTTGTAGAAAATTTTAAAAAATATTTACGTAAACATATTCGTTGTAACTCAATTCACTTAATTTAAAAAACAGACAATCACGCAAAAAAGAAATTGTATATTTATATAATTGAATTAAATATAAATATATTTTATTTTCAAATTGGATTGTAATATCCGACTAAATCAGGTTTCGGCCTCTCATATAATTGAATTGAATTAAATATAAATATATTTATATAATTGAATTAAATATAAAGAATACTCTCATACTAGAAGTGTGAAGGATGATGTATGGAGGATAGTTTGGTGGATGATCTAGTGTTCATGGATCCGGGGTAGTAGGTGCCATGTTATGCTTTGATATAATATAGCATTTATACGAACACTTTTTTCTACTTAGATTTAGAGAAAATTTTTATAATTGCGCCTTTAATAAAATATTTACAAAAAAAAAGTTTTATTATTTTATGATGCCAAGGATTAGTCCTAATAATAACTGCCGTTTTATTATTTTATGATTATTCATGACTGCATAAAATTAGTTAAAGATGATTTAAGGAAAAATCAAATCAATATTCAAACTATATTAATTTACGAAAATAGTCATTTGAATTAGCTAATAATTTGGTAAAAAAAAAAGAATTAGCTAATGATCATGCAAAACTTTCCTTAGAAACACCATTTTACAACATCGAAAAATCCATGAGTTATTTTAAGGGGAAAAAAATCATATTTTTAGTATGAATATCAGTGTTAAATTCATTGACTATTTAATTTAAATCGAATATTGTAAAGACCAAGGACGGATGCACTATGGTATTAAAAGTAGGATAAAGTATTTTAGTAATCGCTAAATTTTTAGGATGTTTGTACTTTGGTCATTGAAATTAAATCTTTCTTATTATAGTCACCGAACTTTTAATTTAAATTTATTATGGTCACTGTTGTAGTGTTGTTAACCCCGTTAAAAAATATTAATGTGACACGTTAAAGTCTTCTTCCAAAAAATAATTTTAATTTTTCAAAGTTACAACTATTGTTGATGCCATAATTTTGATTAACAGAACAATTATTGATCAATCTCAACGGTAGGAAAGATTCATTTTGCCAAAAGTTTAACATAATTTAATTTCAAATTGATATGATGGCTAACACAATTACATATGTGTAAGATAGTTTTAATCTCTCAAACATATTTACATGGATCGGTTCTTCTATGCAACGTGTATCTGACTATAAACCATGTTTGCTTGGACAATAATTATGACTAATTAATGTACTATTACAACATAATAAATTGATTTTAAATTAATACATTGATCGGTGAATTATTAAATTTAAATTTTTAAATTCACCTTCGATAGAGACTGATCATATAAATGATCTTCTAATTTAATTTATTTTATTCACAACATCAAAATACAAACATAATGTATCGATCCTCTAAAAGAACGAAAAGTTGGTAAGAAAAATTAAATCTAAACACAGTAAAAGTACCAAAAACATAATTTAACACAAACAGACACGGCACGGCTTTTATAAAGTAGAACGGCAGTTGGAGTAATTACGGGAAACTGTCAGGGGCCCATCTGTTACTTTCCGTGAATTTTAAGCTAATCACATTATAACAATTTTTTAAAAAAAAAGCTTTATTTTATCAATTATTAATGTAATAAAAATTTAGAAAAAAAGAAACCACCAGCAGTATTCTTAAAAGCAAATTAAGCTGACCATTAAAATACACGATTTTTTCCTAACTGGAAAAAAGAAGAAGAATATTACTCTCAGATTTCCCAGTTTACCCCCACAGTTTCTCTTAATTCTCGCTCACTCCCATGCTCTGGTGGCCTGGTCATCTTTCTCTTTTGTATTAGCGATCTGGGTAATTCAAAAAAGTTCAAAAAAATGCTTTGTAAAATGGTGTTGATGCCAAGGAAGAAGAAAGTCGGGTCTGTTCCGGTTTACTTGAATGTATATGACTTGACTCCAATTAATGGATACGCTTATTGGTTCGGCCTTGGGATATATCATTCTGGGGTTCAAGGTAAGTTTTCATTTTTCCTTTGAATTTGGTAAAGTTTCTTCTTTTTTGGGTGTTTCGTAGAAAGTAATCGAAAAAGAAAAAGAAAGAGAAAGTAAAAAAGGGTTGTCGTTAGATTTTGCTTTATTTTCTTTGTTTAGAATTCTGATTCCAATACGATAACGGTATTGTCGTGGTTCTGCCTGCTTGGTTGATGAGAAAATTTTCTGGCTAACTTCTTTGTAATTCTGTAATCAGTGAACTAAACAGAATCTAAGCTCTTTGAAAGAATGGGTTTTGATGGATATTTGCATTTACATGGCATTCATGAAGTTAGTGATTTTGTTTCCTTTCTAGATTTAGGATTTTTGACTTCGGTAGATTCTTTGCTATGCAGTTCATGGTGTTGAATACGGTTTTGGAGCGCATGAGCATACTACGACCGGGATCTTTGAAGTGGAGCCGAGGCAGTGTCCCGGTTTCACATTCAGGAAATCTATCTTGGTCGGGAGAACGGATTTAGGCCCGAAAGATGTCCGATCGTTTATGCAGAAACTCGCTAAAGAGTACTCGGGGAATTCGTACCACCTCATCACCAAGAACTGCAACCATTTTTGCAATGATGTGTGTATTCAGTTGACGGGGAGGCCAATTCCGCGTTGGGTTAATCGTCTTGCCAGATTGGGTAAGATATCAACTTCCTAGTGTCTCATGATATTACTTCCTTTGGTAGATTAGTGTTTGAGAAGATTGATCATAGAAGGAAAAGTGATACCAACATTCCGGATTTTCCTTGTTCAGCATGTATTCTAATTATGTTATTTGCATCTCATTGAGGCAACTACTAAAACCGATTATCGTAAAGTAACTGGTTGTGTGCTAACGATAAACAATCAAGAACCAAACGAATAATTGTCTTTTGATAGAGAGAAGCTTTCTCCATATCAATCGATCGAACTTGGCCTGCTGCATGAGCGCCATTTGAACCATAATATATGCCACTGCTACCGCCTACCTGTGAGCTTAAACTTGCAAATTTGAAACGACAGCCAAGTGATTTTCATGCATATTAGCAGCACATTTCCATGGCCAGTTTGCAGTTTTCAGACTGTATATACCCTGGTTTATTGTACTGATATTGAACCTTTTTGGTTCAAATCTCTTGGTACCAAAACATTTATTGAATACAAATCGACAACACTTACATTAGCCGAGGTTTTATATGCCATATTCGTGCCAGACATATTATGTCGGTGAGAACTCACTTAGGATCAAATGAGAGAGATATAGGATTTGGACATGGATCGAATCCTGCTATACCTTTTGCAGTAATTTGTCAACACTATTTCTAGTTTCTCTATGTAACCATTGATGATTTTGGTTGTGGTGAATGTATAGGTTTCCTTTGCAACTGTGTTCTCCCAGCAGGGTTAAACGAGGCAAAAGTTCGCCAAGTTAGATCCGAAAGCAAGGGTCAAGAGGCAGAGAAAAAGAAGTTGAGAAGCCATTCAAGTAGATATATATCTTCCACGAACCCTCTACCTCCATCATCGACTTCTGGTCCGCCCGACTCTGCAATGTCTGGGTCCAGTAGACAAAAGCTACGTCTCCGGTCGTCATCGACGTCTTTGATTCACACTTCTTCAACCTCGAGTCTGAGCTTGAAGGTTTGAAAAAAGTTGGTCCCCAAGGTATAGTTTTTAAGGTTTAAGAAAAATGCGAAATCGTCTTTCCTTCTCCAGCCCCAACCCCGACTTGGTATAGCATCTTTTTTTTTTTGGAGGGGGGATAACTGTTATTCAGTTGAATGGAAGAAAAAGAACAAGAATCTGTGTTTGGTCTCTACTGTTTTGCCAAATCTGTGCAAGTTCATGTCAAAAGCGTGTTGTGTTAGAACTGTTAGATGTTTTTGTAATAGAGAGAGGCAAATTATTAAGTGTAACGAATGTGACCCATGAAACAGTGTGCGAGTAAGGTTCAAATGTGAATGATTATGGCCCCTCCGGCCCGCCCTGCCCGACCTGTACTAGTTGGTGTGACGGGGACATTGCTCAGTTTTATTATCATCAATTCCAATCCCAGTTGTCCCACCCCTAATCAAATCAAATTCGAATTCGTTTGTTACTCGTATTAAACTTAAATAATTATTTTTTATTTTGATATAGAAATTTATTAAATATTTAGATTTAGTATTTAATAAAGAAATGAATAAAGAATTCATAGATTTGATGTAAATCATTTTCATTCGTAAAAACAAAATAGACGGATAAGCATTTGAATCTAAACGTTTTTGGAGGCAAATATGGCAGCAGGTTATTTTCCCCCAAAAAAATATTGTATTTGTCATATTAATTTTAAATTTATAGTAGTTCCTACACTAAAAGTAAAGTCGGTAGGAAAAAAGATCCGACTTTATTATTCATCTTTATTTTTTCCAATTAAAAAATATTGAAAACGGTGAGAAAATATTCCGACTTCAGTGTAAAATACTGTTCAAAGTCGGATTGTAATCCACCAGACTTTATTTCTTTAATCATTAATGGAATTTACTGTTCAAAGTCGAATTGTAATTCATCCATATTTACTTTTTACTTTAGAAATCACAATATTTTAAGAAATAATCTAACATCTATCATATTGTGAGAAAAATATATTTAAAAACAATACTCATATCTTTTGGCGTGTTTTGAATTCAAATAATTGAAAATTCAAATGTGAATATATTCATTGGTTCTCAATTTATTACAGCCAGTAATTTAAATATTATATGTATTTCCAGATGGACTTAGTGTTAAGATGTAGGGTTTAGGGATTTAAAATTTATAGATGATGGTTATAATTTAAGATTTAGAGGTTAGGGTTTGGTTTTTAGGGTAATGGTGAAAATTTAAATTTTAACTTATAAATCTTGAATTCTAACCACCATTTCTACATTCTAAACCCTATCTCTAAGCCCCAACCTTAAATTAAATCCCTAAATTCTAAAACTAAGACACTCGTGCTTTCCGCTAGTATAAAGAATAATTACTCTGAGAAAGTTAATCCTCGTAAATATTTGAATATGTATTATTCATGGTTGATGGTATAAAATGGTTTCCGTAGATCATATGTATTGCCTTGGGCTGGGGATTAGTTCACAATAATTACTACCAATCGATTAACCGTTAAATATGTGTTCAAATTATGTCTTTTTCTTAGTTAGATAGTCATACTATTTTTTGGGATAAATAGTGTCTAACATTTTATTCCGTGACTTATTTAAGATTTTTCATTAATTTTTACCGTTAAAAGACACGTATCATCTCCTAAAAATTCTAAAATTATATTAAAAATAAATAAAATTACTTAATTTCCAGAAAATCTCTAAATTGTCGGTCGCTGGACCATCACGACTATTTTTTCCACCACCCCGTCACCGATAATCAACCGACGCCGTGCAAAACGTTGAAATTGTCGAATAATTCTTTTGAACGATTTATGACGAACGGTGGTAGAATAGACGACGAACAGCATGTGAGTTGTTAGGCAAAAAGAGGGCACTTTATTCTGTCCGTGACAACGCAGCTAACGCGATAGGAGTGGTTACATTTGGAGGTTTAAGAATTTGAGGACAATTTTGAGAATGTTTGAAAATTTCAGGATATATTTTTATTTTTATTTTGTTTTATTAATTTTATTTATTTTTAATATATTTTTAGAATCTTCAGAATATGACACGTGTCCTTTAAACGGTGATAATTAACAGAGAATTTTAAATAGATCACGGAATAAAACGTTAAGCACTTATTTAACCCAAAAAATAATTTAAGCACTTAACTAAAAAATATAGTTTAAGCACCTATTTACCTATTAAGCTCGCAATCGTAAAAGTACTAAACCGATAATTGGATAGATTTCGATCCAATTAATTAGTTCAATATTAATTAAATAAAATATAAAAAAACTTGATCAACTAGTTTATTTATTAACGAGATTATGTATTTCAGTTCTTGATTATTACTCCTATAATTCATGTTCCCTACGTGAGGTACATGCGATAATCGAATATCCTGCTGACGATCCAAAATATCTCAAAAATGATGTATAATCGAAATCCTTTACCCCCTAAAGTACAACCGTTTACGAATTTAACCGCATTAGCACTATCGGAATCTACTAATATACTGCTTAATACCCAGTAATGAATTTGGATTTCGTATCAAATAAGTTAAAAAAAATTAAAGTCAAAATTAAACGAACTAAAAAGAGTTAAAGTGAGTTCAAATATATTTAATTTTTCTTTTTTTTTCAAAATATTTCTGTTTTTACAAAGATTTCTTAGAATCCAAGTTAATTGAGCCCAATAGACTCAACATAAACTAATCCTTTATAAATACTCTATAATTTTGCTTTCAAAATCGTACATAAACCAACGTTATTCGTGAAACCCAACAATCGTGTATCATTCCGAAACACACCCCCTCAAGTCGAAGCTCATTAAAGCCTATCAGTGTTTAATTTTATACCCAACCCAATTGAACGAAAAAAATTTTAATGGACTCGGCTCACCATGTCATCCGTGGTCCTAATTAATAAGGTCCATTCACCTCAAAATAATTACCTACTAACTACACACTCTTTATTAACATGTAAAAAATAAATAACAATTTACTTTAAAAAATTAAATAGATAAATTTATTAGCTAAAACCACGAATGAATTAGTAAGCCGGGTTCATCCAGTAATTTTTCCAATCCAACGGTGGCATTTCCCATCTCACCTGTTGCTGCTGCATTAAGCTTCTACCAGCCGTCTGCAACGTTCCAATATAGATTCTGAGGCCACATAATCAGGATCGAATTTTTGTTGTTGTTGTTTTTAGTACGTTGTCTATACTGATTAAATTCATCATCAATCATAAATTAAAGAATAATCAGCGTTATTGATGGAACTATACTTTATCATGAAAAAATTATTATATGATTCCGGCTCACCACGTCATCAGTAGTTCTATTTATTGAAAAATAATTAATTAGTTTTTTATTTTTCATGTTATTTTTTTAAAAAAATAAATTTTCATTTTTTTCTTTATAAATGGGGAGTAGGTGGTTACATAAAAAATAATTAGAAAAAAAATGACATGAAAAAAAAAAATCTTGACTGATTTTTATTAGATGAGAACCACGAATGACGTGATAAGTCAAAATCGTGTAATAATTTCTCATAATCATGAGTGTTTAAAGATATTTTATTATCAATTTCTCTTAATCATGAGTGTTTAAAGATTTTATTTTTAATTTTCTTTTAAAGATCAAAATATTTATCTACCTATAAATTATAAAACCTTAATTTTTATTCATTTAAAATTTAAATCGACGCCGTTGCCTTTTGCCGTCGAACGATTGCACCGATGGTGATGATTAAGGCGGGAACCATTGCGCCGCCCAAGCTCAGGCGCCACCCCAGCCGCCTTTGATCTTGGCGAAGAAATAATTCAGCACGTTGGCGATGAGGATACCGATTGTGATGGACAATTGAAAGCCTATTTTCAATGCTCCTCTGAATCTGTATATGGGGCCATTTTCGAGAGGTAGAATGGCAGACTGTAAAAATTTTGAAAGGGTTAATCTATCATATGTTGGTGAATTATTGCCCTAATTCGAAATTGATCTTAAAACTTCGACCGCGGCTGCGGCGGCAGCAACATCTTAAATTTCAAATGAATAAAAATTAAAATTTTGTAATTTAAAGATAGTATTTTGATATACGTTTAAAAAAATTAGAAATAAAATAATATATTTTAATTAATTTACTTTTTAATTTTTAAATAATTTATAGTTATACGGTAAGTCGTTTAATTTTTAATCTTTATAAATTTAATTAATAGTACTCACCAGTATTTATCGTTAGTGGTGCTCATCGTGAGAGAATTTTCCCATTAATGGAACTAAACTCAATCATGAGTGTTTAAAAAATACTTTATCATGAGGGGACAAATTTTTTTTTTGCCACTTTTTAATTTTTTTTGCTACTTTTTAGTATTTTTGTATGCTTCAACATTAAAAAAATAAATTTTAAGCTTTAACCTTAAATTACAAATTATAAAAAATGCACATAAATTTTAACATTAACCTTAAATCCTAAACTTAATTTTTTTAGTGTAGAGTCATAAATAGAGGCACTAAAAAAGGCAAGAAATTTCTATTTGTTTAAAGATACTTTATCATTGATGGAACTAAAACTCGCTCGACTTTATTATTACGCTTAAATGAAAAATCAGCATTTAAATTATATTTTTTTGTTTGTTTTTAGCCTATAAATTCTTATTTTTGATTACTCTAAGTCCCTAAACTATTATTTGGTCAAAATAAATAAATAATTTTTGTCAATTTTCTTCTTTTGATCCCTAAACTACCTATTGGTCAAAAAAATTTAAGAAATATTAATATTTTATTAATTAAAATAATTTTTTTAAATTTAAATAACTATCAGACTTATAATAATAAAAATAAAAATTTAAAAATTTACTTTTAATCAAAAATAATAATTTAAAGACTAAAAATAAACAAAACTATAGAATACGGAGAATTCCTTCCATAGTTAATTAAGTGGTGGGTTTTCCCCGACAATGGCAGCATGGAGAAAAAGAGTCACGTGGTCAAACAGTCAACCTCTGACAAAGTTTGACCGTACCTCGATCTCACCACCGTTTCGGATCCTATGTTCCGTAACACACGTAATTTAAGGTAACCGAGCGACGAAGCAAGTGAGTTTCGGTTCGGAGATCCAAGACAGGTGAACAACCTTGTTGACGGTCCATTGCGTAGTTATCCTTCTACTTACATAGGATCCAGAAAATGCTCAATGATAAACAAACGAGACCACCCTCCATTTCACATGCATCCTGTCCTATGCCGGAAACTTTGAAATTTCCCATTACAAGATACAACCACCGTTCTCATCAAAATCAAATAATACTAAAAGTTTCAAATGAACAAAAAAAAAAACTACAATGATTTATTCACATAAACTAGAAAATAAAATTAGGAGGTTGAAGAAACCGGTAAACTTTGGATCCTGTTCTGAGTTTCTTACTGTAATAACTACTACGATCAAACAACGAATGGGTTAGTTTCTTACTGTAATTTAACGACATTATCTTCAGTTTCTCCAGGCGTAGACAAGCAAAGAGAAGCCATTAGGAGCACTTAACTCACTCTCCTCCATGCTTCCCCACTCCGTTACCGACCAGCTGCCTCCGGAAGAATCCGAAGATAAAGATAACATTGACGAAGACGATGAACTTCCACCACTCTTCACCAAGCTTTTCCTCGCCAATTTTCTCCACTCTATCCCTCTTTTCTTTCCAAAACTACTTGAAACGACGCCGTTCTTCTCGTTCAAAGGACTCGCTCCTTCGTCTTCAACCTCGTCTCCTTCATGCCTTTCGAACTTGAACATGAAAACTGCATGCCCGTCGTTGGAATCTCGATCAAACAACCAGTTGTAAATGTCCCACGAGACTTGTATCGAGACCCCGTCAACTTCAATCCTCTCATTGCCTCTGAATTTCCATTGGAGTGGCTTTATTTGCAAAACCCTTTTTTTATCGACGCTGAAACACAGCTTTGATTCCTCGTTTGCTCTACAATCAATGGAAATCTCCCTGGTTTTGCCTCCGAATCTAGCTTTGGTGCTGTACGCTTCGTTGCCAACTACGTGTTCTCTTCTCAAAATAAGAGCTTGGTTTCTCACCGCAGGCTTCCGAGCTCTGGTTCTGGCAAAAGCTTCTTTAGTACAATCTCCGACGAGAAGCGTCATTTCACCATCAACAACAACGGCGATATAGAACCCAGAATCGGGTTCAGGCCCGGAACCGAACTGGGCCCTGGAAAGGTCCCAGAAAACTCTGACTTCATTTGTGACTGTGGAGCTGCTGCTGAGTTTCTTATATCCGTATTTCTCCCAAAAAATAAAGGGTTTGATATGGAGATGAAAATGGAGGGTGGAGAAGGAAAGGGACGCCGGGAGTGGGTGGAGGTGAAGGTGGAGAGAGTGGCCGAGGAAGGTGCGGGACCAGGCGAGAGAGAAAAGGCCGAGACTTGTGTGGTACAGAGTTGTGGCAATGTCTGTTTTACCAGATGTTTGCGGCGGTGTCGGCGGTGCGACATAGTGGTTGTCGTCGTCTGCGGTTGGGGAGGGGCGGAAGCAAGAAACATGGAAGAAGGAGGAATGGTGGCATTGGTGGGACATTGTTATTTGTTGGATTGAGATTGTGTCATGTGAAGGTTTCAGCTATGTTGGGATGTAAACTATTTACAAAGCATGGGGATTTTAAGCGGTTGAGACTTTGGGAAAGGTTACAGAGAAAGAAGACAAAAGATGGAGACTTTCCTGTCCGAAAATTCAGTTAGGGTTCAATGTACGGCAGAGCAAAAACATAAATTAAATTTACAATAGAATATGTTGAGTAAATTACTAAGGCATATTGTACTCTCAAATAAAAAGACACAAATTCAATTTCTGAAACGATGTTGTTGAAAGAAACAATTTAGTACCCTAAACCCTCCTATACGGTTTCAACCGTATCAAATGTCCAGTAGGGTTATAAGTTAGAAATTAGAAAAGATGTTCTGCAAACGCAAACGCAAACAAGCAATCACATGTTGGTTCCATTTGTTTAATTGAAGTTTTTTGTAACACCTAAACCCGCCTATGCAGAACGCCTAATTTAGGAGGTCACATTCGGGTCACCGAAGCGACCCACGACAATAACAGAAGAACATTCTAAAAAAATATGTTAAAAAGTGTAAAAATAAAATAAAATAAAATCTCTGTTAAAATACCATTTTAGAAATTATATAACATATAACGAAAATTTCAAAATAAACATATTATAGACTGACATAAAATCAGACACAACGTACATGCCCACTAACTGTACTGGTACCATACTCCGAAAGCAACGCCGATGGAACTCCAACCACTGGTGTCGATCACTATACCATGATAGATTTCTTCTATCTCGTGATGGTGGTAAAAATGAGAGCTTGGAAAAGCTCGAAGAATACAAAAATTACCAGATGATGTTGTAAGCAACAAACAGGTATAAGGTTAATCAGAACTGTCATGATAAGCCACTATAAACATGTTTCAAGCATAAACTGTAATTCATAACGTTGTTACACTTGCAAACAACAAAGTCATTTCTGATTTAGTCTCCAGAATACCATACAAGATATATATAACATAGATAATCAAAAAGAACAGATAGATTACCATAATCGAGTTAGGAAGATTAGTGTGTTCCATCAATTACCGATCAAGAATGATAAACAAAATGTTTCCGACAACTGAATAGTTTTGACAAGGGTAATAAGGGACATAGAAAGTTTAATATTAACTTAATTATCCTCCAACCGTACACCAATATACAATACCCTATAACGGTATCTAGAAAGACTTACCCTAGGCCCATTGGGCGTAAGAACTTACAGAAAGACTTACCCTAGGCTCATTCAGCCTAGGAGCTTACCTAAGGGGATGCCTTAGGTCCAGAAGGACTTACCAGCGCTGAGCCTACAGATTCTTCATTCATATCCTAGAAATACCCCAAATCAGATAGTTTAGTAGACAGACAAAATAAAAAAACAGAAATCATACATATATTCCCAGAGTATCAGAAATCAGAAAGCATATTTTTCATATTAGACATAGTGGTATATTTATTATTATTATTATTATTATTATTATTATTATTATTATTATTATTATTATTATTAACAGATAAGATTCATGGTTCGGATTAGAGAGAAGATTTTTAATTTCAAAACGAAGAGAATATACATGTGCAAAGAACACACAAGATGGTTCAATTTATCACTTAGAGGACCTTGATAAGTACAGATAATATACGGAACTCTAGTCCATGATATACTAATTTCAGAATTAAGAGACTTATTCGAAGAGTCCGATAATCATCGTCTTCATTCAGGTGCTCAGGGTTTTATACTTCATGTTCATTCAAAAATTTCGGTATTTCATGGTTATGCAAGGTTTTGAGTATAACAGATTTATCCAGGATCTTAAATATACTCGGAGAGTACCAGACAATTTGCTCATAAGGGCGTTTTGACTCCCAAGGGCTATTTGGTAAATTAACCCAAGAGGGGTAGAATTAAACTCACAAAATATGTGATTTTAAGCGGCTAATTCAACTTTCACAAACGTTTGCTTTAACCATAACCCATATTAATGTGGTTCCCAGAGTTCTGATAGCTACGACCCACGAGCGTTCTTCCCTTAATGATAACAACATTATAAGCTGAACCAATCTTCATCATATCCATTACTGATCTTCCACCGAATAGTCAAACATTTCTTTATATTTGAATAAACCAACTTTACAGTAATATTAGAGATGGCCAACATCTCTAGATTCGGTTCCTCGTCCATTAGAAACGATACAGTTATCACACTTTATCTGAATTAAGACTTATCCTGGGTATACATTTATGCCACAATACAAGGGTAATTTAATTATTCCAGGGATCACGGCTGTCTTAGTCGTTGAAAGTTTTGGTGCACAAATATATTTTGATCTTTACAGGCATTCTGACTTATCTTCGATCCTTTCACATATTTTATTCATTTATGAAACTCATGGGCATATTTAAGTCATTCGAACTTCTGAAGGGTATTTTCGTCATTTCTTAACGAGATATTTCAAATATCAAATCTTTAGACTCTATTAATCGGATCGGGAGATTATCTATTTCATTAATCATTTACTGAACTCAAGATCCTTTCGGTTTATTAAACTTCTCTTTCAAATAGTTTAATCTTATCCAAATTACTATTTTCTTTATATTTCGTAATCGAATTAACACAAGCAGAGTTGAAATTACACTTAATCACATTTATGCATACCTTAACCGATTACCAACTTGTTTCATAAAGCATGCCAAAGGTAGTAATGTATTACCTTGATTCGGTGTTACATAAGTCGATCCAAGGTACTCCATTCGTTCATTCTCGAATCCTGAATTTGACATCCTCTCTAAGCTCAGATACAAAGAACCGCGATTTCCTTCAATTACACAAAGTCCTTAATCAGTTCATAACATAAATACAATTACACTTAAACTGAATAATTTCTCATAGGCACACTTGGGTTCAAGGTCATATTCGGAGGCTTTCAGGTTTGAATTTCGCAAAACCGATTTCAAAAATGGACTCAGGACGTCGAAAAACATAAAATAGGAGTTTTCAAAATTTTTGACTTTTTGGTGAAAGTCAACGCTGACGCCATCAGCCAATTCAACGCTGACGTCAGTAGTCAAGTCAACGTTGACGTCATCAATCAACTGGGTTGACTCAGACGAGTTGACTCACTGAGTCGACTCAGGCAAGTTGACTCACTAAGTTGACTCGATCAACGGGTCAGGTCGAGTCGGATCGGTTGCGGGTCAGTTACTGGTTCGGTTCATGGACCAAACCGAGTATGGCCAGGCCGGTTCACCATTGAACCGGTCCGGTTCAAGGGCTACCGTCCAGGGCGGCCGGAAATCGCCCCAGACGGCGCGTGGGGTTCACGCGCTGCCCAAAAACGGCCAGAAAAGGCCCAAAATGTTCAGATTTAGCCGAATTTCAAACCCAGGACACACCCAACTCAAAATCAAGCGAGGTTTAACCGAAAAAAGGCCCGAAAACTTACCCTCTTACCAGACCGGTCGAACACCGATGAAGGCCTGATCGTGGCCGGTTGGACGATCGGGTGATTGGGTCAGGTTCGTCATGATGCAAGAATGTCGATGTTGGTGACGCCGTGAGTCATCGTTGTCAGAAACGGCCGGGATATGAACAAAAAGTTTTGACGGAGGATAAGGGTTTTGTCGAAGCTTTAGATGCTTCTCCACGACGGACCAAATGGCGCGTGGTGACCGGGGTTGCAAACGGCAAAGGACGGCGAGCACACTGACGGCGACGGTGCACAGCACGGGCAGGCGATGGCGGCAGATATGGTGTTGGCCGGATAAGTTGAAAAGGGAGAAAATAATTAGGGGTTTTTGGGTGAATTGATTCGAATGGGGGAAGATGAGGTGTCAGACTTGGTTTTATCCTTTTCAGGATATCCGAACCAGGTTAAGGTTTTTACTTAGTTTAAGTAAACCATAACAAATATGGTCCTCGGCTCAATTAGTTACACCCCTGGTTGTTTGCAGCCAAGGTCACGGGTTTTAAACCCCCTTGGCTGCAAACTCTCATTTAAATTTTTTTTCTTCCAAACAAGGTGTTACCCTTTTATATAGAGCTCACCAAGGAAGCTGGCATTGTCTCCTCGGTTCGCGCATGCACTGTCCTATAGTATTTGCTTTAAAGTGGGACAGCTGAAAATGTCCATGTACTTGCAATCTGCATTCTAGTCCTTGCCGATAACCAAAACACAACAATTTCGATCGCCTAGACATTGGAGGAATTTGATGAAGTTTCCAGGAAATTATTGTTTCAACCTTATAAAAAGGCCTCAACTTTTTTTTACATAGTCTTGATTTTAATTATCAATCATCTATATGTTTCTTTGTTTTGGGTATTTTCCAAAAAGGTTTTCAAGGCCATATGATCGCCTTTCCCCCAGATTTTCCATATGAGATTCTACATACCATGATGGGTTTTGTTTCATTTCTTTTAAGCAAGATATCACCTTTTATGAGAGTTTGTACAACACATGTATTTTGGTTGTAGTTTTACATGTAATATTTTATAAGAATAGAGAGACGAGCATCAACTTGCATATAATGGGAGAAAAGAAAAGCAACTAAGCAAATTGTTGTGGCAAAGAAAGATTGTGAGCGTCAACTTGCAATGGAATGATTCAAGTCGATCCAAATATGCACATTAAGCATTATCAAATGGTGTCAACTAGACACTAGGAGTCTAGGACATAAACAGAGGGTTTCCAACGCTTGGAATATAGCATGTTGGATGGTTGCGGAGAACGGGCCGATTCCATTAGTCGAGCGGATCCTATGTATTAGACATTGCATAGTTCAATGGAACCGTAGTGAAGCAGCTCCTTGATCATTTGTTCAATGTGATTGTGATCCTCTTCAAGAGCTTTAAACTGCTGAGTGCTTTCGACCTTAGCTTTCTTGACAACTCAATTGCCTTCCGCCTCTTGAACCGTCGATGGTCTGTTTTCAACTAGACCAACTCCGATGCCATGGTTGCCAGTAACATGTGGAGTTGGTGCCTGTGTCTTGTGTCCCGATTGTTGTTTGGTCATTTGAAGTGAAGCCATGTAGCAATTGTGTAATTTAGCCGTCAAAGTTGATGAAAGAAGCTTGGATGATGATGATTGAACTGCACTTGGATTGTAAGGGAAGTTGGTTTTAGCACTTGTGCCACACATAAGCCTAGCAGCTTCATCGTACGCATTGGCCACGTCTTCTGCTGTTTCGAATGTTCCCAGCCAAATTCTAGTTTTCCTGCACAACCGAAACCATCTCGTTTTAGTACTCACAACTTATAATTCTATGGACCATCAATGAATCATATGATAATTGTCAATATGTGGTTCAATGACCGTTAAGAAAGGCTGAAATGTTTACAGATTTTGAAACACCAAGTTAACTTACAAGAGAGGGTGGCGAATTTCAGACACCCAAGAACCCCATTGCCGTTGTCGAACACCTCGATATCGTTGTTGCAGTCTCGCCATATTAGTAATTAGTAATAAGTTTATGGAGCTTCGTTTCTGAAGAAAAAAAAGTGTTTGTGAAAATGCCTGAACGAGAAAATGAGGTAAGATAGTGATGCTAGGGGGCAGGGGCTTTATATGTAGCCAACATGAAAATTTGTAGGGTCCTATTTGTTCATCTTTCCATTACAGTTGGCTAATTTGCCATGTGATATGATTGTTGAATCAAAAGGAGAAGGGAAATTTCAAGGCGACCCAATTCAATTCACATGGTTATAATAATAGTTTTGCTTAAAAAAAACCATTTTAACATATGTTGGACTACTGATTTTGTCACCCTTTTTCCCTCATGAAAAATCTAAGGTCGTAGTCCAATAGATTATTTCATGTGAACGGTTTTGAAATGTTTCAGACCATGACTTAAGCAATGACAGCAGTTGCTCTACAAAAAAAAAAAAACCGAGCACAGAGAAGCTTATAATGTTGTTTTTGAAGTAATATTAGAAGAAAATCTTTGAACATATCATAAAAAATCATTTTGATTAGGCGGACTTTGTGGGTTGGAATCACAGCTAATAAGCAATTGGTTGTATCATGTGGGAGTTTTGAGTATATTATTATGACAAAATTATCATTTTTCTGTCCCCTTTTTATGCTCTAATATTAAAATAAATAAATTTTAAATATTAAAATATAAACTTTAAACCTTAAAAATACGCTATACCCCTAATTTTATAAATTATAACCCTTAATTTTACCATAAATTATAAATTTAATTTTCTAATGTAGATATAAATAAAGAAACCGAAAAGTGATGATTTTAATTCACATCGTTATGCCATATAGGGCCAGAAAAGAAAAGCAGCTAAGCAAATTGTTTTGGCAAGGAAAGATTGTGGGCATCAGCATCATGGGATGATTTTGAGTCGATCTAATGTTGGATACATCACTAAAAGAAATATTGGACCCCTCAGAGGCTATGATTACCACACAATCCAATTTTTCACTGCTCATCATAAGATCAGTTTGCTCCGGTACCGAGAATCGGGTGAGTATATAATACAACAATTTAATTTAAAGTTTTAAAACTTATAACATTTTAAGATGATAATTTTCCGATAAATTTTAAAACTTAATTTTTAATTTTTGTGATATGTTTCGAAACTTATCGTGAAAATACAAAATTTAAAATATTATCAAAAATATAATATTTTGATTGCGTTATAATATTTTAAGTTTATTATTTTTTAACATTTCAATTGCGACGTTTCCTTAAAATAAGGCGGTGCACCCTAGTTTCACCCCTGAGAATCACCTGATATTTCGGGAATAACTCACAGGGTTCGGTTTTAGTTACATCTCTTTCATTCCAAGTCTCGGCCAACTCCAGTTGTCTGAACTTATTAAATCCAGTTTTGTGGGATTACCGAAAGCAAGGAATTAAATTGACAATTACCTAAAGCAAACCTTACTTATTTCATTAGTTAGCAGGGATTTGCGCTGGCTGGTGCTTCATTTCGACATCTTTCTCGTACGGTAAGTAAAATTTAACTCGAAAAAATTAAACTTTTAATTTGATTCGTAATTTCATAAATTTGACTTGAAATTTTTTTCCATAAAGTTTAATTTATAAAATGAAAATTTGAATGACTTGAATAATTCGAAAATTTTAATAATTAGTATATCGGTTTTAAAGTTCAAATCGAGACATTCAATGTTGCCTTATATATATATATGGTTAGGATCCACTTACATTGTGTAAATCTCAATTACTTTTATACAGTTTTTGGACAGTTAGATGAGGATAGTAAATGGCTCAAATTATTTCCTTATCTTTTTTTTCTCAAGTGATAATCTTCACATTTTCTACTGTTAATCTCATCAATCCATTTTACTCATCAAATGGTTATGGATATAACTAATTTAGTTTTACACCATGTAACTGGATCACATCCTATATATATATATAGGGTTAGGATCCTCTTACAAAGTATTTTTTTTTAAGTTTTACATGTTTTTTTGGATTGTTAGATGAGGTAAATGGATGGTTGAGATTAATTTCTTGCTTTTTTTCCAAGTGATAATCTTCACATATTCTATTGTTCATCTCAGTCATTCGTTTCACCTATCCAACGATCCAAAAAGCGTATAAAACTTTTACACTGTTTAACCGAATCCTATATATATCACATATTAAGAAATATGTCTATGTCTATTATATATGATTATAGAAAGCGGTTTAAATTGGAACTAATTAGCAATATAACATTATAAATGCTCACAATTAAATTTGAACAAAAAACTCTAATAACTCGATTTAACTCGAATTCTTTAAATTAGACTTGAAATTTTCAAATTAAATTTTTAAATATAAAATAGAACACATCAACTCTATTAACTCAAAAAAATATTTACTCGAAACTAGATGAAACGCTCACTCTTACTTCGTCGTTTGTTCATTCGTGCTTTGGTTGGGCCATGTGCTTCGGCCTTAGACTATAACTACAAAATCGTGGGTTTTATATGGATTTAGGCTAACAACAACTACAAGAAACACAACATTCAGCGAAACAATAAACAGTTTTTTTTTAATCGAAAAAAACAATAAACAGTTAAAACACCCGCCCGAGAAATAGAAATATTCCGGGTTTATTTTTTCTTTTATGCCCTAACATTTTAAAAAATATATCTGTGGTTTATGATTAAAATTTTAGATTAAATTTTATAATTAGGGTTTATAATTTAAGATTTAGAATTTAGAAAAAAAATTTAGAATTTAATTTTTTAGTGTTGAGACATAAAAAAAGCACCATAAAAGGATATGAAATTTTTGCTCCCACCCGAGACCTTTGATTCATCATAACGATTAACGAAAACCGACCATCACTTGCAGAAAGTATACATATCCAGGGCTACACATTGTTGTTGCTACGTATCGATAACAGTGTCGGCTTATCCTGCATATTCATACATGTAATTCTTTAATGTGATTTAAATTTTGAATATGTGCGTGCGAACAGAACATCAGTTTTCACAAAACAATGAGTTTTTTCAGGTGAAAAAAATAATAATAGCATCATACAACAAGTGAGGGAAAACACAACATCAGTGGTCGTTTAAACCTTTAAATATTATGTCCTTTTGTAACACATTTATTTCCCTGCTCTATCGGTGTCACTTGTGTTTATTGTGGGGAGAGTTGCTACTCCTTCACAACGTTCTGTCCCCCAATTTATTATTATCATGTCTTGCCCCTTAGCCCTTGGCCCTCAGCATTAATGGGAAATTTAGTAGACAGACATTCTTACAAAAAAAAATGTCTTGCTAAAATTCGAAGTGAATGTCTGATATTACTATATATAGTTGAGAATTGAAACTTGATTTTTTATACTTATATTCATTATGTATCTATGTTCATATGTCAAAAAATGTACTTTTTTTTTCAACTTTTAGGTATTTCACTAGGTGAGAAAATGTGGGTTTTTTCCATTCATTTGGAATTGAAGTTGATGTAATAATGGATCAAAACTCAAGTTGCAAGTGGCTTTGTGGTCCATGAGGAAACAATGCCTAACTGTGAGTGTGACGCAGAGATGTGTAGGGACAATTTGCAAAGAGACAATTAGGTGAGAAAGGTAATGTAACTTTTTCTTCTTATGTCGAGTGATTAATATTTTGATATTATTTAAATTAAATATCGAATTCAAATCTTATTATTCAATTAAACGTTTTAACCCTAATGTTTCCCAATTTCAAAGACGGAACCATTCATCAAGTGGGAGAAGCATTAGCCCCACGGTTTGTATATAAAATTTGAAAACTTTATGGATTTATAGTAAATGACCCTATTTCTCAAGAACAAAATTTTGGTCTCTTTTGGTGTTTCTAATTATGCCTCAATATTAAAAAATTAAATTCTAAATTCTAATCTTAATTTTTAAATTTTAAATTCAAAATTTTAAACCTTACAAAATAAATCATGCACCTTATATCTTATATCATATACCAGGGATGAACCGAAGAGTGCTGGAGGGAATAATACGATTGCACTAAAAATTTAAACTCTCGCACAGTTTATGTATTTTTCTTTGTATTTCTATCGATGATCTAAGATCACACCCCTTAAAAATTTATAATTTCACACCCTTTAAATTTTTAATACAATTTTCTAAAAATTTACACATTTAACATAAAATTATACGTTTACTTATTCTATACTATAACCTTAAATCTAAATCAAACTTTAAAACTATTTTAAAGTTTGCAAAGTAAGTTTTCATCATTATTGGATGAGGCGAACCACATAGGGTTTCTTTGGTGGGGTTGGAAATTTACCCTTTGTCACGTGTAACGGAATTTGACAGTTCCATGTCCTTTCCTTCGGTGATTTGAACTGTTTGTCTATTCTTTCACCACTTTGTGTTCAAGTTCTGTTGTAAGAAAGCTAACCTTTGCTTGGTTCTGTTGGTCCCACCTCTTGAAAATTAGGGTTTTTTTCTAGTAAAAGCTTGAAGAAGATAGATAGCCCAAAATATCACGTTGGAGAAATCATATATTTTCTTTTTTTTGAATAGAGAAATCATATTTTTCAAAAAAAAAAGGATCAATTATACCCATTTAATCAGTTTCAGTATGTACATTATGTATAAAGTACATTTGTTTTTTTTATTGACGGATTAGTCCAAGTCAAGCACAGAATCAATATTTGAGGTTAGAGATAAAACATAAATGTTTAAATGTGAATGATAAATTTATAAATAAATTAATTTTTTAAAAAAATATTAAATAGGAGGACAAAGGTGAAAAAAAATTAGGGGTGAGGTGCAATTGCCCCACCCTCATATAGCTCCGTCACATGTTAAAGTAGTAAGCAATTTGATATCGTTTAAGTAGGTCTCAAGTTCGAAATCTTGTGTACACAAAAAAATTATTGTTGAAATACTCATCCACCAAAATTAAATGTGTGACGCGAATCGACTCAATTAATTAGGGCAAAACAAAAAATGAAAAAAAAAACAATATTTTTTAAAATTCAACTACCATCTTTTCCTCACAAATAGAAGTAAATATCATTTCAAGAATTTAATTTGTTGTGATATTATATCAGTGTAACATTAGTGGAGGTGAACATACATTAACTATACAAAAATTCACCGTTCAGAGCCCCACCAAAGACGGCGATTCTAACTTGCACAACGCATATTCAATGGAATTTGGCAACGAGAAAAGGACAAGAAAAAGACCAGACAATTTACAAAGTCTTAATAATTACTATTAGTCTTGGTTTCAACGTTAATTAAAAATGGTTGGACCCACGAAATTTAACAATACGGTACAAAAATAATTACTCAACCCTACATTCATTACCGTATTAATAACACTTCTATTCAACAGGGACTCTGTGGCGGTAACCATGGTCGGCATCTTTAAAGCGTGTGGGTCCTGTCCTTGCATGCAATTGCAATTAAACCTTTTTCTTTTGAAATAACAATGGTAATTAATTTTTTTATTATCATCTCGTTCTTGAGAGATTTATTTTAACTAATTCGAATTAACTTATATTATATATTTAGTTTTAGTAAGTCTCACAATAGAAATTTTTTGTATACACAAATATGGACGAAGCTACATAGACTGCAGAAGACAGTCCAATTTTTTTCTACCTTTATTCTTGTATATATATATATTTTTAAAAATAGTTATTTACAAATTTATTATTGCTTTTAAATATTTATATATTTTTCCTATCAATTTCAAACTCTGACTCTATTTTTATATACAAATTTTTGAATTCGAAACATGTTTAAGTGATATTTTCGTTTGTTATTTTTGTGTGTAAACGCTCATTTGGGCAAAGCTGAATTTTCTAAGTGTGTGCAAACACTCGATTAAGCGTTAAATTCAATAGACAAACGCTTATTCATCATCAAACTATTAATTGTTTGATAAAAAATTATTTAACACTGTAATTTTAAGTGGCTAAACACAACAAAAAAACGAAACTTAAATTCCTGACTACTTAAATCAGGCTGTTGGTTTAATTTTTTTTAATTTAATGCGAATTCAAAAATTAAATCGATTGAATTGATTTTTATTTAAAAAATCAATAATTCAAATAAGAGTTTCCACTGAATGACGTAAGCCATCGTCTTCCGTTTAACCTTTCTATGCCTCTGCCGATTGCCTGACGACACGTCATTACTCACCTATAAAAGCAAACTTAAACATCACTACATTTAAAAAAATAGTTCTTTCTTATTTTTCATTAATATTAAAGAAACTTATGTCATGTAATTAGAGTGGCATTGGATATATAACAAGAGCAATTGTATAAAGTTTTTTTAATCCAAAATAAGTTAAATTAAACGTCTTAAAATAAGTTAAGTTAAATATTTACAATAAAAAATTAAATTTATAAATTAATGATAAAATAATGAGGAAAATAAAATATTGTTATATTTCATCAATTATAATGTTATACTTATTTTTATTCAAATGTCAGCTTACTACACACAAGTCAATTAACATTTTATTTTTTTTAACGTGAGACCCTCAATTTCAATATATTTGACCGAACTCGTAAATCTTTAAACCCTTCAACTTAATTCATCAAATTAATGAAAAAATCTCTTAAAATCAAAAGTTATATACATCTAAAAATTTAACGGTGAGACGTTGGAAGAGTTGGTAAGATTAATGTTTTATGATCTTTTATGTCTTCGTTTTGGGAGCACCATAGGTAAATTATGTGTTAATTTTATAGTTAATTACAGTTAATTCGAATTAATTAAATAATGTCATACTTATAATGATTGATCAAGATATACATTGAATTTAAATATTGATATAATTGAAAGTCGTAAATTCTAAAAATATGAATTATAACAGAGAGATTAAATTCACAAAAAACACATAGTTGAAGACCTTTTTATTGAATTTGACAAATTGATTAGGAACTATTATTTTAAAACAGGAGGAAAGTAGGTAGGGGACCAACCTTTTTTGATATAGCAGCTCTGTTTTTCCCATCAGCCCACCTTGACCTTCTTTTTCCTCGACTTACTCCTCATTTCTCACTTTTGCTCGCTAATCAATTGAATCTAATCGAACTTTTTTTAGAGATTTAACAAGGAGACTATTCTTTCAATTAAATCTTGAGTGATATGAGGTGCGGTATGTTTATGGTGTGATTAAAAGATGATAAATTTTGACATTAAATTAAAAATATTAAACTTTTTAATAATATTTTCAGTTGAATTTTTGAGTTTTTCTGTAATTATCGATACTTAATTTTTTTATAAATTTTTAATTTTGGACAAAATATCGATATTTACAAAAAAAATTCAAAACTCAATCAAAAATATTATCAAGAAGTAACATTTTCAGTTTGAAGATAAATGTCGCAACTTGTTATCTTTTAACCGCACTTTAAACGAGACTTACGTCAAATTCTCTCACAAATTTTTTATTTATTTATAAGTCATAATATCAAAATTTAAAACTCAAACTCTACTTAAATAAGCTTACGTCTCATGTAACTAATGGTTGATTTTCTCTTTTTTATAAAACAATTTTAAATTCATTTAGGGGTCGGATCCACTGCTTCCTTTAGGATCTTCAACTGTTCGATTGGTTCTAGCCGGCGTCTGTCATTGGGTAGAAGAAACGAAGTGTACTCGTTCAGTCGTTTTAATGATTTGTTTAAAATATATACAAAGGGACCCCCATCGTTGAGAATCTCCATGGTCCCCCTATCCCTCATCGCTCCACGTTTACGGCCTCCATTCGCTTCCTCCATTGGCGCTTGCTTCTTCCTGCCGTGCGGGACCACTTTTGTGGTCCAACCACCATTCCTCTCGACGAGCGTCTCCCGTGTCGTTTGTCTCGGGAAGATAAGCGACGTCGTTTATGGTCCCCCGAACCACGCCGGTGCTCTCTTTTCTTACCGCCGACGTCAGTCCGATGAAACCTAACAAAACTGAAACTGCAGTATGAAACGACAAGTCACGCGACATTGAGTGATGTGGAAAGCACGCTCCTAGGTTTAAGGATTCAACTAGGCTATGCTACCCAACTTTTGTATTCACTTTCAGCCCCCCCAATAACAATGACACATTGATACTCTACTTTTGATCACATATTTTAATCATTTATTTATTTGGTTTCCTGAACAATAGTATGTATGCTATATATCATCATGTGTATTCGACTGTTAATTGATCGATTACTTAAAAATAATAATATTGTTATATATTTTATATGTTCAAATTTTGACATGTTTTATTGAGATGTTGTTTTATAAATTATTTTTGAAAGAAAAATTAAGGTCATTTTCCATATATTAAGCAAATAAATAATATTTCAATAATTTTCAACCCTATTGCGGTTAGTCTAGGCCTCTAGGGCAACAAAATCCGTTTTAGCTTCCTATTATTAATCCATTTTAAAATAGATCTATTTTAATAAATATTTTGATAATGACGCTTTTTCATGTGTATTTCTTTTAAAATTTGTTATACGCTGTATGTTTTTTTATTTATGTATTACAGTTTCTTTTACAAATTATTCTATTTAGTATCAATTTAGTGTTTCAAATGACATATTTTTTTCATTCTAATTAGCCACTAAAAATAAATAAAAATTATAAAACATCCCAATAGGGAATAATTTTCAATCATGTAAACAGTATAGTCTACGCACAAGAGATAAAACATTTATTTATTTTTAAATGGAAAGACATGTCATGGATTGTTTGGAAAAAGGGATAAATAAATGTTATTTCATTAACACAAAGGATAAGTGTTGTTTGGTTAGCTTTAATTTTATTAACTAAATATTTTTTTACATACATCATCTTTAAAATAAAATACTAATATCACATAAATATTTATCATTTAACCAAAGAGTTGGTTCAAGTGATGAGCAGCTTGATATCGCTTAACCAGGTATCGAGTTGGAGGTGTTATATATGCATAAAATTTTCGCTGGGAGACTCACCCACGAAAGTCAAGTGTGCCACGCTAGTCGATTCGGATTAGTCAGAGCGAAACCTTGAAAACCGAAAAGGTAACCAAAAAAATTATCGTTTATATTTAATACATGGATGATGAAAACAAAAAGCTTCTACAAGTGCATTAGTTTTAGGGTTTAAGCTTAGAATTTAAGGTTTAGATGTTAGATGTTTAGGGGTATAGAAAATATAAGTTGTGGTTAGAATTTAGGGTTTTAGATCTAAAGGTTAGAGCTTTGAACCCACCAATTAGAAACCACTAAACCCTAACTTTTAAACACTAAAATATAACCATAAACTCCAAAAATAAAGTGTTTGTGAAAATTTTTATTTCTACTACATGTGTATCAAATAATTATTCTTGTCATATTATACAATTATAATTAACATTATTGTATTTGAATAATTACAATTACAATGAATAGTTACAATACAATAATTAAAATACTTCAAATATATATAAAAATATATGAAAATAAATTTTGATAGAGTACACGTGAAACACAAAAATAAGACTTCATAATCACATACTATAAAAGATAATTAATATAATAATAAAAATATCATCATCATAATTAAAAAATGTAAAATGATAATAAAAACAATGGAAAAGAAAATGGTCCCCCCCCCCCCTTCTCCTCTCTCTCTATCCCTTAAACCATCACCATTTCCATAGTAAGCAGATTTCTTCACCTGAAAACCACTTTCAGCTCCTTCCTTATTCTCTTGAATTCTCTCTCTGTATTATTACAGCATATATCCTCAAAGGTCTCACCTTTTTTGGTGCTCTTACGTTCTTTCTCTCTCTACAAATACAAAGAACAGTGAAATCCCAGTTTTATATTGAAAAAGCTCAATCTTTTCAGTCGTTTCTTTGTTTTTTTTTATACCATGAAACATTAATCATCATCTTATTTGTGTTTAGATTAAGATTAGTGAAAAAGATTGAAGCAAAGGGTGTATGTATACATGGCGTTTCATCATAATCACCTTTCTGATCACCAAGACTTTCCTCTCCATCACTTTTCCGACCAACAACAGCAACAGCCGGCGAGCCAGCTGCCGGAAACTGACGGTGGTTCCAGTTGGTTAAACAACGCCCTCCTCCGTTCCCAGCCGCACTCTCAGTTTTCCTCCGAGCCTAACTTTCTTAACCTTCATACGACTACAGCTGCTGCTTCCGACTCCACCACGGTTTCCCAAGCTCAGAACCAGTGGCTCTCCCGTACGTCGTCTTCGGTTCTCCATCGCAACCACAGTGACGTCATAGACGACGTTGGTGCCGCCGCGGAAGCTGCGAGAGGAGGCGGAGGGGAATCGATGATCGCCATGGAATCGGTTGATTTCAAGAACGGAAGCAACGGTATCATTAACAACAAGAGCGAAGGTGTTGTGGCGGAGGGCGGAGGGGGCGTTGGAGATGGGGTGGTGAATTGGCAGAATGCAAGGTTCAAGTCGGAGATACTAGCTCACCCTTTGTGCGAGCAACTGTTGTCTGCGCACGTGGCGTGCCTTAGGGTCGCCACTCCCGTGGATCAGCTTCCGAGGATCGACGCTCAGCTGGCTCAGTCGCAGCATGTGGTGGCTAAGTACTCGAGCCTCGGTGGCGGGGCCCATGGCTTGGGCGGCGATGACAAAGAGCTCGATCAGTTCTTGGTATGCCACTAATACAAATGTGACTGGTTTTAATATGGTAACCATAGGCCAGTTCTTTTATTTGAATGCAAATACTAAAATTCGAATCTCATTACTAATTCTATTAGCACTCTAACAAGTATCATTGTTCGAGTTTCACTAAAATTTCCATTGATCGCAATGAGAAAGTTCGAAATTTTATGTTTACAGTTCAAATTGTAGCCAAAATCACATGTTTTAGACATTGATATCTCTTTCATGGCAATGCAGACGCATTATGTTCTGTTGCTATGTTCTTTCAAAGAACAATTGCAGCAACATGTTAGAGTTCATGCAATGGAAGCAGTCATGGCTTGCTGGGAAATTGAGCAGTCCTTACAAAGCTTAACAGGCAAAGTGATCCGCATTGATTTTCTCCCATATTGGCCAAACCTATTCTTGAATGCTGGTTCTGATGACTGATATAATCTCTGATATGGACACATAAGCAGGTGTTTCTCCGGGTGAAGGAACTGGTGCGGCAATGTCCGATGACGACGACGACCAATTAGACAGTGATGCGGATGCCAACTTGTTTGATGAAAGCTTGGAGGGTCCAGATTGGATGGGGTTGGGTCCTCTGATCTTAACAGATACCGAAAAGTCTTTGATGGAACGTGTTAGACATGAACTCAAACATGAACTCAAACAGGTAATTGATGAAACTTATATAGTTTTACTTTGGGAATCAATGTTAATTGACTTGTGTGTGTATATATACACTCCTTTGTAGGGTTACAAGGAGAAGATTGTTGACATAAGAGAGGAAATTTTGCGAAAACGAAGGGCCGGGAAACTGCCCGGTGACACGACATCGGTTTTAAAAGCATGGTGGCAGTCACATTCCAAGTGGCCATACCCTACTGTAAGTAGTTCAAGCTCAAAAAACCTTACATAAGATGAATTTGTGGTTTGTTGATCAATTCGGTTAAAACGTACAGGACGATGATAAGGCAAGACTGGTTCAGGAAACTGGTTTACAATTGAAACAGATTAACAATTGGTTCATCAATCAGAGGAAAAGGAACTGGAATAGCAATCCGTCGACTTTGACCGTCTCGAAAAGCAAACGTAAAAGGTACGATAAATGAACATTACTTAGATGACAGTGAACAATGCATGTTTTCGCACTAACCTTGGTTTCGAAAGAAGTAATGCAGGTGAAAACAATGGTGATAGGTTCATGTAAATGGAAAGATTTGTCAAAAGGAAGAACAGATCTTGGTTCTATTTTGCAGTGATGCTATATGAACAGATTTCTCAAAAGGAATTGTATTCACAGTAATTTATATTGGATGAATCCCATTTGCAGATTATGATTTTTGTTACTTCAAAATTCATAGTTCATAATTTTTGTTATAATTGCTTTATAGTTTTTTTGACATTGTAACGCAGTAAAATCTACAGGAAAAACTGGGTTGAACTTTAGAAATTTGCAGCAAAATTACTTGAAGAAAAGGAGGAAATAAGCAGGATTTCAATAGAAAAAGCAATGGAAAGAACGGATTTAAAAGCTGCAGTTTTCTGGTGCACTGGGTAAGTTGTGGGGATCTCTGTTTCCCAGTACTGGAAATGGGCCTTTATTGCCATAACTGTGTTGTAAATTCTGATATTTGCCGTGGAATAATGCTACAATTACAGGATACACGATCCTCTATTCCCGGTAAAGGGATGAGAGCCTGAAAATGGCTGTCGGATTCACGTAGGAATTGGCAAAACTCGAGTCACTTCACAGATTTTATACTGTTTCGCTTCAATGGGTGGAATTTTTTCAATATCTATATAAAACATAAAATTAATATAAATGAGACAGTTTCTACTTCCACTCGTTCAAACTATGAAGGTTGATGAACTTAAGGATTAGTGGTGTAATTTCTGTTGAAAAAATTGGTAGGCATTCGGTATAATATATAACTCGAATATATTATAACTAAAGTACAAATTCCAATTTACTTGCTACTGCAAGTTTACCAACATTACACGCACGCTTGAGTTCTTACACTCACTACTATTTTGTTTTCACTACACACTCATCACACTAAGACCAATCCTATTTATAGTGTTTGTACACCGACATAAATAAGGTTCTAGAGAATTATTGGCGTTGCTTGTAGCTTTCTAATTTTCTCTTGAATATTCCTACGTTTGCCGCCATACTAGACTGTTCTAGTTGTTGTTGTCATCCTATTGTTTTTAGATTATTCATGAGATTTAATGTAGCTTCCACACTTGTCACTTTGTCGACTTCTAGGGGTTAATTTTTTTAACACTTCCTCTCAATTCTGATTTTTCATGTCGAGCTTTTCTTTAAGTCGAAGGAATATGTATGTTTTCAACGACTTCGTAAAAATGTCTGTCAATTGATCTTTAGTTCTGCAATAGACTAGCTCCACGTTTTTGTTTTTCACCTGTTTTCGTATGAAGTGATACTTCTTATCGATATGCTTACTTCGGCTATGGGAGACAGGATTCTTTGCAAGAGATATAGTGGATTTGTTGTCAACATATACTGTAGTTGGTCATTCTTGTGAAAAATTTAGTTCGTCCAAAATATTCTTCAACCAGATTGCTTGAGAAGTGCATGCTGCAACGGCTATGTATTCTGCTTCACATGTCGAGAGAGCTACCGTTAGTTGCTTCTTTGATGACCATGAAAATGTTATAGAGCCGTTATGAAATAGATATGCAGAAGTACTATTTCGATCATCTATGTCTCCCTCGTAATCACTCTCGGAATATTCAACTAACTTCGAATTTTGTGAATGCTTGTAGAATAATCCATGATCCAACGTACCTTGACATATCTTAAAATTCTATTTGTTACAATCCAGTGATCTTGTTTTGGATTCTCCATGAATCTGCTTACCAGTTCTACAACGTATGTTATATCTGGTCGTGTGATAGTTAGATACCTTAAACTTCCAACGATGCTTTTGAACAACATTAGATTCACTGGTTCTCTTGTTGAATCAATACTTAATTTCATGTATGTTTGTTGAGTGGATCAAGTGATAGTGATTTGGCCAAGAGGGGGTGAATTGGCTATTTAAAATTTGAGAGAGCAAAAAGGAAATTGAAAAATGAAGGACAAAGACAATTATAGTGGTTCAAGCTTGTAACGAGCTCTACATCCACTACCTTAGCTCCCACTAAGGATTTTCAACAAAATCCACTAGATTTTCTTCCTCTTTTCTAGGCTTAGGAGGTAACCTTTACAATCGGTCTATCTTTCTACCCAAAGATTGACCCAAGAAATCTCTCAATACAAAGAAAAAGTTGGGTACAAAGATATGACTCTAAGTAAATATTTTTAATGAAGAACTCCAATGAGTTGGGTACAAAGATATGACTCTATAAGGCACAAAGGTTTGAATTAATGCTTGGATGTTGCTTGAAGGTTCAATAATTGTTGCTGGTGCTTTGGAGGCTTGCTTTTATACCCTTGCATTGATTTCTAGCCATTTGGATGATTGAGATCATTATTGTAGCTGTTGGGCTGCATTTTACGCACAATTAATGCTCTTGATCAACCATCTGTATCGGAACGTAAAAGGCCCGTATCGGTACCTGTCTATAAGAAGAAAGAGCCGTTGTGCACAAGATAACAAAGGTGTATCAATACGCGAGGAAACATATTGGTACGGTCTCAGTGAAAAAGAAAGCGGTGTATCAATACGGGAGAAGCCGTATCGATGCAATTTTGTTCGCTTGAGCTACTGACTGGTCCTGTATCGGTACATCTTAAGGTGTATCGATACGAGTCCAACGACAATTTAAAATTGATCTTTCTCAATAACTGAGTCTAACAGCTAAATCATTAAATACTGATATTTGAGAAAATCTTTGAGGTATATCGAAACACCTAGTGGCATATCGATACGCAATACTTAAAACTTAAACCCGATATGAAGGCCGTATCGATACAAATGTAATCGTATCGAAACACCTGAGAAAAAATACTTAGCCCATTTGAAGTCCGTATCGATACGGGCAGAGCCGTATCAAAACAAATGCTTATAGTGGCCAATGTTTCAAAAATTGTATCGATATGCTTATAGTGGCCGTATCTACACTCCTTGGAATGATTTTTGGAGAGTTTCTCATGTTTCTTTCGATGTTATTGCTTCTACAATTTTTTCAAAGGTAGATTCATCTACTGCTTGGAAAATGTAATATAACGCCTTTTTGTTTCTTTTACGAGCATCTCTTAGTGTTCTTTTTGTCCTCATTTATTAGAGCCGCTTTTGCTGCTGTATTTTTCAGGTCGGTATATCCTTTTACAACGATGTCCCAGCAATCCTGCGAACTGAGCAGTGCCTTCGTTTGGATACTTCAGTTACTATAATTCGTCTTGGTCAATCTCAAGATTTGGGGCTAAATCATGTTCTCCATCTTGTCGTGGCTTGAACTCGAACTTGGCTCGAATACCACTTGTTGGAAAAGTTGGTGGGCACTCAGTACAATATATAACTCGAATATATTATAAACGAACCAAAGTATAAATTCCAATTTACTTGCTGCTGCAAGTTTACTAACACTACACACTTGGGTTTTTACACCCCCAATTCACCTGTTTTTGCACTCATTGTTTTTTTTTTCGCACACACGCTCATCACACTAAGACCAATCCAATTTATAGTGTTGTACACCGACATAAATAAAGTTCTAGAGAATTATAGGTGTTGCTTGTAACTTTCTAAATTTCTCTTAAATATTCGCACGTTTGCTGCCATACTAGATTGTTCTAGTTGTTGTTGTCATCCTATTGTTTCTAAATTATTCATGAGATTTAATGTAGCCTCCTAGCTTGTCATTTTGTCGACTTCTAGGGGTTGAATGATGTTTGATTTTTTTTATTTTTTAACAATTTCGCCATTTTTTAACAAACATGTTCGCGGATTAAACGAACATAAACACCTCTAAATATAAACAAACAAACACAATACTAAAAATTAGGCCTATAAACGAACTGAACGAGTGTATGTTCTTGTTCGTTTGTTTGATTTTAACCGAATAAATGAACGAACAAGAACAACTAAAAGAATATAATTTCTTGTTCGTGTTCGTTTGTTAAGGAATATAGCTTGTTCGTGTTCGTTCATGCTCGTTCATTAAAATAATAAATGGATAAAAATGAATGAACATAAAAGGACATATGTGAATAAGTTTAAACGGACATATGCGAATAAATTTATTTTTTTAATATAATTTTTTATGAAAAATAATACAATAAATGGATATATGCGAATAAATTTAAACACACATAAATGAACAAATTACCGAACGCTCGCGAACATAAATGAACGAACGAGCCTTTGTTCGTGTTTGTTCATTTAATTAAACAAACTTTCTGTCAAACGATTCGTTGAACGTTTAGTTCTTTAATGGCTTACTAAAAATTTAAATGAACACGAATTAAATATAAAACACCTTAAAAACAAACAAAAACACAAACTTAACAATGTTCATTCGAATTCATTTACACCCTTTCTAAAAGGATTGGTTTTGTGGGATTTTATTACAAGTGGATTTTTGTTCAAAATTCTCACTCTCAGAACTATACTTATAAGAAACAGCATGTAGCCCGCAACACAATGGCTGTTGAGGCCGACAAATAATACATAGGCTTTGGTTTATTGACAAAGACTGGACTTTATCCTCTTTCAGGCACCTTGTCTTAGCCCAAATATCTCTCGGGTCATCGGTTTTTGGGGCCTCGTTGAATCGGATCTTCTTTGTGTCCCACTCCCAACTGATAATAACCACTGCCGTACCGGTTTATCGATATCCGTAAGATCCCAAAAAGTCTTCCATCCATTCATCTCTTTCCCACCATTTCCCCCTTTTTTCTACTTTGAATCTCTGAAAAATCCTCTTCCTTTTCCATCTCCGCCTTTGCAACCACCGTACAAATCTCATATCCACCAACCATGCCTTACTTAACCTCTCTCAAAAGATCCTCGCCGCCGTCGATGCTCCTCATCCGACAACGACTCCAAGCTTGCCATTTCTCGTCGCTGCCTCTCACCGAAGCTTCAAATATCGACCCCAACAATAAAAAAGATTCCTTTGCCGGGACTTTCGTGAAATGGGTCTCCGGTGTCGTTCTTGGTTCGAGCTTAGGCACACTCTACTGGTACTCAACTTCGGCACCGGATTGGGGTTCTTCTTTTTTCAAGAAACCCTTTTTTTCTTTCGATGAATGGTCAATGGAAAGTGCTGATTCCTCCGTTGATGGTTCACAAAACGTGTTTCGCAAACTGGCCCTCCCTGACTATAGCTCTAAGTTCATCTTAGGAGGTTTTTACTTAATGTTATTGCTCTTCTTCAAGTTTCTCAATCCTTTTAGCTTTAGTTAGTAGTAAAATAATTGGTGTTATGTTTTCTTTTTTCCATTGCAGAGGTGTATAGAAGGAAAGTTTTCTTTAACTATGAAAAGCGGTTAAGATTGCGGAGTCGACCGGAAAAGGTAAATGAAGCAGCTGATGATTGTTCTTCCAGTTCTTTTTTTTGTTATTGATTCTTGATTCACTGTGTACTGCTTTTTGCATTGAGATTTAGTAATATTTATGTATATTTTTGTTATATAGCATTTACTCTTTGTTTATTGTTTCATAGTATCTTCATGCTTGCAGGTTTTCGAGTATTTTGCCTCTTTTCAAACTCCGGAAGGGGAATTATTCATGAGACCAGCTGATCTAATGCGAGCAGTTGTTCCTGTTTTCCCTCCATCTGAATCCCACCTCGTTAGAGATGGTTATTTAACCGGGGAAAGGAATCCCGGCGAGTTAAGCTGTGATCCTTCGGAGTTTTTCATGCTTTTCGATATGAACAGTGATGGACTTATATCTTTCAAAGAGTAAGTGGTTGATATCCCACATGTAAATAGAATCTTAAGTCCTAGGTATACCTTTTCTTCTTTATTTGGATGATACAAACTCTTGAATCATTTCTTTGGAGCAGGTATATCTTTTTTGTAACGTTACTCAGCATTCCAGAGTCGAGTTTCTCCATAGCATTCAAAATGTTTGATGTGGACAATAATGGGTATGTAATGAACTGGTTGTGTTTGCTTCCTTTTCTTTTTATCTTTACATGTAAGTAATTTGACTAAATGTCTGTATGTAGCAAGATTGATAAGGAGGAATTTAAGAAAGTGATGTCTTTGATGCGAGCTAATAACAGACTAGGGTCAGTCCACCGTGATGGACTTCGCATTGGGTCATTAAAACTTACTGGCTCTGTTGAGGACGGAGGTCTGGTAGAGTACTTCTTCGGAAAAGATGGAAAGGCATGCCTACAACATGATAAATTCGTTCAATTCATGCGCGATTTGCAGGATGAGGTTTGGCCCCTTTTTTAAGTCTTAACAAAATTGAAGTCGTTTTCGCTAATGTTCATGCGTGATATTTCTTTAGCTCTTATGCTGGCCTGAAGTTGGTATAATTTTGAGAATCAAAAAATGGATACGATTATCGTGGATGATTTAAGGTATTCTTGGCATGAGACTATTAACTCCGATCATTTTCTTATAGCATGAGAATAGGTTAGCATTTTCTGTACATACTTTTTTTATGGTTGAAGAAGCTGAGCCTTTTTGTCAAATTGAAAGGCATCATTATCCTGTAGCGTGCTTGTAAGGCATAGGGAATTGCATTGAATTTCTTCTTCTACCCTGTGCTTTCACATTTTTACCTTTTTCTTTCTCCTCAGCACAAACGAATTTGATGACTGTCATTCAACGTGACGTTTGTTGCTAAGATTAGAGTTTGATCATTATGACTACAAAGGCCGAGGAACAATATCAGCCAAGGATTTTGCATTATCCATGGTTGCTTCTGCTGATATGAGTCATTTAGATAGGCTTCTTGAGCGTGTTGATGAATTAAATGACAATCCACATCTTAAGGAGATTCGAATCAACTTGAATGAATTCAAACATTTTGCTGAGCTACGTAGAAAATTGTGTCCTTCTTCTTTGGCACTTTTTAGTTATGGGGAAATCAACGGTCTACTGACAAAGGACGACTTCAAACGAGCAGCATCTCAGGTAAGCCTGGTCATGTGTTTGTATTTTTTTGTGACTTTTTCATGGCAAATTACTAGTGAAATAACTTTAGATATGCATGCAGCTTTAGATGTTCTAACATGTATTTTGAAATCCATTTCGTATATCCCTCTTTATATTCTTTCCTTGTTGCACCATTTTTGGTTGTCATATTCTTTCGTAGTGAAAACCATGATGAAGTGATCTTGTGCACATTCAGGTTTGCGCTGTATCTCTTACGGACAATATTGTTGAGATCATCTTTCATGTGTTTGATTCCAATCGCGACGGGCATTTAAGCTCAGATGAGTTTGTTAGAGTTTTTCGCAAGCGAGAAAGGGATATCGCTCAACCCGTGGATTCGGGAATGTCAGGACTTTTTTCTTGCTGCTGGAACTGTTCGAATGATAGCCCCATCGAGCAGGTCAAGCCATGATGGAAGTCCACGTATAATATTTCCTTCAACCAAGGAGCTTCTGATGCCTGTACCGCTGAATCTGTTATCAGCTAGACTTATGTCACAGCCACAGAATGTGCTTTGCGAGTCGAAACTGGGAAAATAGCTGTTGTTGAACGTGTTTCTTATGTATATAAATAAAATAGCTGTTGTTTGTTTGTTTGTTTTTTGTATATAAAATAGCTATTGTTGAATGTTTCTTATGGTATATAAATGATAATCATTATGATCACTCAACTATGAACAAGTTTACATTTAATCACTTGAATGCAACAAAAAAGCCGTTCCACAAGTGACATTATTATTAACCACAGGGCTTAGGTAAGATACAAGTCTCTCCTACCTTAACTAGTGATTGAAGGTTCGATACTCACCTTGAGCATGGAGTAGCTGCTAGCGTCCGCCCTTTGTATGGGCCAACAGAACGCGAAAGGATTAGTCACTAAGCTCGCTCTAGTAGACACCTTGGGAAACTAAAAGAAATTGATATGATTGTTACAATTGATAATAGAGTGACTGTATTGAAACTTTTTAAAATAAAATGACCCAGTTGTAAACTTACTCTTAATACAATGATTATGGTGTAATTTACCCTGTATATCTTATATTAACTAAAATGTCTATTGGGCCAGAACCGAATATATAATTAGTAGGCTTCTATGTTAGCCCAATGAATATCCAGATCCAACTCCTTTATAAAGAGTCTCACGCAGTGTAGGGTTTGAGCATTCGAGCTCTACTGTTCGGCGTCTTTCTCAGATCCTTTATATCATTTTAGCCTGGAAAGGAAATTCGATTGCGCGATCTGTTTCATAACTAATCCGCAAGATGAATCCTTGTTTTATTCTGGTTTCGATTTCGATTTGAATTTATAATTTTTGGTTTAGTGTAACGAAGGACCTATGGATGGAGTGCGAAAACGATGCACTTTAATCCAAGTTTGCCTTCGGAAATCGATGTTGAGATTGGACGATCCGTGCCGACCTCCGTTTTCGGTTCGGTGTGTTATTTTGGGTCTGATTTTCCAACATTTCCTACTTTTTAAATAAAAAATGGGAATTGAATTTCTTTGTTTTTTGGTTGAAGCGGCGAAGGTCCCAGCAGGGAGGTGTGATCTCTATGAATTGAGTCCTCTCTAACAAATGAACACAAATGCCTTCGCAAATCCATTTTGCCGAATCGTAGGATGCCCAGTTTCTCCATTTTTGGTGCGTCTTGAACCCTCGGCTACATTTTTCTTAGCTTTTAAAACTCGATTTTAAATAAAAAGGAACAAAAATATAGTAACAATGAGTGATAAATTCAGAGGATATTGAATTCGGCTGTCTTACGTAGGCTGACTTGTAATTTTATAATTTTGATTTGAAAATTTTCAAATAAAATTCTTGTTATAAATTGAGATTGGATTCAAATTTTGGTAATTGTGATTCGGTGTTCATGTTAGAAGGATTTCTTCAACATTGTTAAAAAATTGTATAAATTAAAATACATAGATTCTTTTCTTGCAGACCCAATGAAGTGAGAAAAAAGAGTGATGAGCGTAACATTAGTTTGTTCTGTTTTTTAGATTTTATTACATCAATAGACATTCAATAAAGAAAATCACGATTATTTTGACCGCTCATAAATCAATTTTAGGGACTAATATGAAAACTTTGATCAAATTTAGAGAATAATAATGAGAAAAGTTATAAAGAATGATTTAGATATAATCTTTTTCATGTCAAGATATTATAAACCGTGTCGATTGCAAGCTAAGTAGTTCTGATAAGTTTTATAAAATTTTGCTAGACTGGCTAAAAAAATCCGTTGCTCGTTAATCTAAGTTAATACAAAAACTTAAAAACTTTTGGGAATTTAAATCCTAAAGATTTTATGTGAAAATTACTTAGAAACACACTTAACTTTTTTAGAATTTTTGAGTAACATTTAAATTTTCTGAAACAAAATTTTTTTAAGATAATTATAAAAAAATCAGAAAAAAATATAAAATAAATTAACTACTCGTGGACTTATCGAGCCAAGTTAGACCTTGCTCGATTCGTTAAAAACTTAAGTCGGACTTAAATTAAAGTCAAGTTGAATGTTGATAGAGTCGAACCGGAGCTGCCCCAGTCAAAAGATAAAGCATAATGTTTCTTTAAGTAAAATTTTAAGTGGGTTGTTTTAGGGTGAGGCGAAGTTATACAAAAATATTTATAAAAATGATAAGAATTTATTTACAAATTTTGATGTATTTATAGAAATTTTTACAAAAATAATAAAAATTTTGATATGTTCGCAAATACTTATCGATTTTTATGTGCAAATTACAAATCGATATACAAATTTTTAATCATTTTTATAAGTATTTCTATATAACTTAATTTTTATAAGCATTTCTTATCAAAATAACCTACTTTGAGTTGCTTGCGAGCTGTCGACTTGTTAAGTCTCGTAAATAGAAACAACAGCATTGTGAGAGCTTTACTTCCCATTTAGAAGTTTAATCCAACTCGTCACATAATCAAATGCTCATTTGAACAGGAAAATGCTACAAATGAGCTTCAGCAAACAAAATGAAATTCACAACAAATGAAGAACAAACTTGATTGTCTTTACAACCAATTATGTTTCCTTGAAAACCAACCATTCCAAATCAAATCAAATATGAATGAAATTTAAAACACCAAATTGTTCCCAAAAATAACAATGAATGACAGAACTTGTTTGAATCCAAATCATAAATCGTAGTTGTATAAAACTGAAACTTTACAAACTTTTCTTCTTTGCTGCCAAATGCATCAGACCATGAACAAGAAAATGACCTGCAATTACATAAAAGATAACACTAAGGTGATCATGGAAATCGGCCATCAACAACCTGAAGATAAATAAGCTTACCTATCCTAGTAGCACACGAAAACCGATCCTGGAAAATGAATTGAACAAAAACTGAAGCACTTGCACTTGTCAAATGCTCTAAAAGAATACTGAATCAATAGAAAACTCAAACTTGCTCCAAGACAGACTGAAGCTTTGGAGCGCGGCGACGGAACAATGGCTCCAGCCGGAATGATGGAACGCCAACCTGCCACCTTTTCACATCATACATATCATTCCATGCTTGTACAATCTCATCGATTTTGAATCCTACACCTGAAATGAAATTAAGGGGATAAACTTTTCCTGACCAACAATTTTCCAGGCAGTAAAGTGACAAGAAAACAAGTGGAAGGGTAGGAGTTTAGAGATGACTCCTTTGGCATATACCTTCAGATGCAGTCACATTGGAGCAGTGGTTCTTTATCATAACAGCTATATCTGTAGGAGAAGCTCCAGCAAGTTCAAATTTCTCAACTGAAACTTCCAAACATTCTTCCCAACTTGGCAGCTCAAGCTTGTATTCGACAACAGAACGCTCATAAAGCAAAGTTCCCCACAAAAGGTATACCTGTGAAATCATATTTGCAGTTTGCTCAGTAGCTTCTTCAGAAGAGACATCTTGAAACAACCCATCTAAGCCCATTTTCTGCAGATGGGTCTTATACTTGTCGAATTTGGAGAGTCCGTTCAGCCGTTTCTCCTTCGTTTCCTCCCACAGCTGCATACCCTTCTCCATGTCCTCTGCCATGTTATAAAGTTGCAGGATCTCCTGGTAAGCCTCGGCTCCTAAATTGAGCTCACTCCCAGCTGCATGGTACCAACAGAGTTTTGCTTGCTCGAACTGCTGTTTCCCCAATGCAAGATAAGCTTCATAAAAATCTGGTTTGATATTTAATGCTTCCCTGTACCTTTTTGCTGCCAATACATATTCTTGCTGCACCCACTCGTATCCGCTCGTAACCTGTGCTATTTTGGATTCCTTTGAACCATCTTCTGTAAAGACGTGTTTCCTTGTCCTTGACATATGAACACTTCCCCAATTGAAACATGCCAGGGCTGCCATCTCTTGGAACTTATCCGCAGCGATTTCGAAAATCTCCTGTGCATCTTCACTTGTCACAGTCTCCTCCATTGCTTCCGCGTACAATTTCATCCCAAGTTCATGAAGATCCAAGTAAGAATCAGAATCAAATCCCACATAGTTCTTGAACAGTTGTGCAAACTGGACAATCCAATCCTCCACACATGTTCCCTTAATAGCTGCTACACCACGGCCTGCATCGCCATTATCAACAACATTACTCAATTTCTCTTTACTCTTGACCACCTCCTCTTTACCTATTCCTTCGTAAGCTGGTTCCTTGTTAGGACTAGTTTCAACGATATTGAACCGAAGCGATCCGCCGGCAACAGTGGTAGATGATTCAGCCCACCCAAGTTCCTCATTAGTAGTGATTGTAACCAAATCACCCTCTGGATCCCTGTATTTCACAAGGACGCCCTTCAATCCTGGAAACCTGTCTTGAGCAATATCCCTCAGCAACTTAATACTACGTCTACAATTCACCGGTATTTGCGCCCACCGAATATCCTCTCCGAGCACCAGTTTTGCCGGCCTCATAATCGCTTTCTCTTCTACAACAGGGTTCTTCAATTCCTCAATTGTCTTCACAAGTACCTCCATATCATTAACTTTCTCAACACTAACCTTCTTCTCCTCCACAATGACCTTTTCCTCAGCCTTTTTCTCTTCTTCAACCTTAATATCAGTCTTTTCATTTCTCTCAACATGTTTTACTTTGTTCTTCTTCTTCACCTTCTCCTTCACCACTTTCCGCAACCGCGCCGCACCACGGCCGGCCGGTTCATTAACGAACAAGCCGAGTTCATTCTCATCAACAGTAATACCCTTCACATCCATATCCTTTTTAACACTCTCCATAATATCCAAAGCAGATAAATTATTTGGTTCAATAGCTAAAACATTATAAACATCTCTGTAAGCTAAATCCAATCTATTCAAAGCTTCATAACACCTAGCCCTTTTCAACAAGGCCTTGCTATAAAAAACGTTCGCGGTCATGTTTTCGGTCGTGTTTATTGCGGTTGCGAACATAACGGATGCTATTGCGGTCACTGCGGGTGTCGCGGTCGTGAATTTTTTTAAAATTCGTACAACTTGTCTAAAAACATTATAATTATAATTATAAGGACTTATTTTTAATAATTTTTAGGGTATTTTCTAACATAAAAATTATAATTATAAACATGAAAAGTTAGATTATTGAAATTAAAGGACTAAATTGAACGAAAATTTAAGTTTACACTCTAAATTAAAAGAAAATTAATAATTAAATTAACAAATCTAAAAGTGGCTTTTAAATGTCACAACATATTTAATGGTATATAGGTCAACCAAATCCTATGTTAATCGGTACAATAATTAACTAGTTTGCATATTTAGAATACTCTTTTTTCGTATCAATAATACATTCTTTTTTAAATTTGCACAAACTTATTGTATAAAACAATAATTACAAGTGTAATTATTTAAAGTTACTTCTAATGATTTTTAGAGTACTTTCCAACACTTACAGTAACACATTACTAAAATTAAATGATTAAATTGAATAAAAAGTAAACTTTACACTCTAAATTAAGAAAAAAAAATCAAGTACGAAAATAATAAAACTAAAAGATGTCATAGACTCATAGCTGAAATGAAGATTTACCCATCCCTAAATTGGGGGTTGGATTTTTTCAAAATGATTTAAGGACTTAATTGAATAAATATGAAAATTTGATGGTTTTATAGTGTAAATTTGATGTAGAGATTTAGTTGGATGCGATAGAATATTTAAAAAGATCTGATCAAATTATTCGTTTTCATTGTTATTATTTATAAAATTCACACAAATTATTATAAAACATAATAATTATAATTATAAAAAGTTACTTTTTTATGATTTTTAGAGTGTTTTCCAACACTTATTAAAGGATTTAATTGAAAGGAAATAAGACTTAGAGGCTCAATTGGAAGTTTCATTATGGATTTAAAGACTTAATTGGAATAAAACAAAACACTCTAATTAAACTAAAAATCTAAAATGACTAATTTGTAAGCGGGGTGAAACTTTTAAGTCTCCCCAAAAAGCCACTAAAACTTGAATTCCCTCCTCCCAATTTTCCTTTTTTAAACTTTATTGTCTCTTTTTTCCTCTCTCGCCTTTTCTGCAAATTTTTTCCCTCCCTATTTTTATCTTCGGCCATCGAGTACAACCGTGATTACTCTAATAATAGGAATATCGACAATTACAATCACGTTTTTTTCGCGTCCGCGACAAGTTGTAACAGTCGTAATTTCGTTGCCCACTGTAAAATTCGCTGCATGCAGTTTCTGACTGTGACGCAATCACGGTAGCGGTCCACGATTTAGAACACTGCTCCAAAGCTAAATTACATTCGTTAATGGCGCGTGGATACTCCCCGATACCCAGTTGCATGTAACAAGCAGCCATGTTGCTGCGCAAATAGGCGACATCGATGTGGTTCCTAGGGAGGAGGTTAACGGCTTTTCCGTACTTTAACATCGCGCCTTCGTGGTCGCGTTTTTGAAACAGACGGTTACCCTCTTCTTTGAGCTCTTGAGACAAGTTGATGAAGATCGCCGTGTCTTCGTCGACGGACTTCGACGTCCGGTTATCGGCGGCGGCCTTGTTTTGCTTGTTGGATTCCATCACTTTCTGGGCGGCTGCTTGAATCTTCTTCTTCCCCGTCGGCTTCCCCATTTTTCTGGATTAAGAAAAGAGAAAAAACAATCAAATTGTTAAATTGCTTTAACGCTAATTTCAAAGCGAATCAACAGAAGGGGAATATTTATTTAAATTCCAGATACGGTGGAAGAGACGAAGAGCTGAATCTTATTTCTATCATTTTTGTGTTAATAATAATAATAACAATGTAATTATTTATTTTTTGTTTCTCTTTCGGGATTTGGCTGTCAATAGGAAGAAAGGTCAACGTTGGCGGGGAAAGCTAAAAGTCACTTTCCAATTGAGCGCGTATAGTGAACGGCCCAATGGTTTGTGTAGGCGTGTCGGTCTCGTTCGTTGGAAAGGTTTTTCTTTTATTTTTTAAAGATCGTACGTTAGAAAGTTTGGGGTGCATAAATTAAATGTTGGGTTTATGATTAGTATTTGATTCATTTCATTACTTCTACTTTACAACCAATGCCGACCAATCTCCAACTCACCATAGAGGAGCGTGTTTTTTAAAAAATTAAAGAAAAATTCGTTCTCTATCGTGAGTGAGATTTTGTATGAATGCATTATTATGTTAATTTTTTTAGGCTTAATAATAAAAAAGATACTTAATTTATATCATTTGTATAAGTTTGATGTTTAATGTTTTTTGGTCTGCTTTGATGCCTAATGTTTTGTTTCGCAATTTAAGTTGAGTTTTTTTGTCAATGACCGTTAAAAAAATTTCGTTATTCAATAAAAACATGTCACGTGTCATATTTTGATATTTTCAATTATTTTTATTTTTATAAAATATTTAATTTTATAAAAAGAACCCTAAATTCTTTAATTTCTAAAAAAAATCCCAAACTAAAATCCTAGATCCTTAATTTTTTCCCTTTCCATCACCGATTCAATCAAAAATGAAAACAAAAGAGACTGATTGGGCTTCTAATCGACGGCTAGAGGGTAGGGGTGTTGAACGGTGAGGTACCCGACACTTGAATTGTGAACGATGAACCACCGGCGTATGAAAGATGTCGGACGGCGAGATAGATGTGATTTGAGAGTTTGATTGAAAGAAATTAAAAGTTTAGGATTTTTAAGAAGTTTATATTTTAAAGAAATTCAAAAATTAAATAAATATAAAAAATAGGCCACGTGACATGTTTTTATTGGATAACGAAAATTTTTTAACGGACGTTGACGAAAAAACACAATCTGAATTATGAAATAAAACGTTAGGCGCTAAAGTGAATTAAAAGGAACGTTAGGCACCAAACTATAACAAAGGGTATAAGTTAGCCATCTTTTTTAACTATTAAGCCATTTTTTTATTATGAAGGGATATTTATATTTTTTAAGTTGAATGTATCATCTTCTTATTAAGTATTTGATTTAAGTTCTTATCATATTAAGAGGTGCAGCAGAATATTTCGATTGAAACGTAAGTATCATATACCTGTAATGTAATGTATGTTTCATAATGTCTCATTTTTTTACTCATTCAAAGAGTCGATGGTTATTGTTAGGGGTGTTCAAATTTAGGTACTCGAGTATTTGAGTATCTGAAGTATCGGATAGTTTTATGGTCGGTCCGTGTTCCGGCCCGGGTGTTGCGGATACCCATTAGTCGGATATCCGAAAGTTGCGAGTACTCGAAAAATCGGGTACTTGAGTATTTTAATATAAAAAAATGTTTTTTTTAAATATAAAAATATTTTATTAGTTTCATATAAAATATATATATATGTATTTATTAGTTTAATATAAAAATATGTATTTATTAAATATAAAATATAAAAAATTTAAAATTTATATTAGTTTAATATATATATTGAATATAAAAAATATTAATTTTAAATATATTTTGGTACCCGGGTAAATTGGGTACCCGAAAAATTCTTATTTTATGATCCGGGTCCGACCCGAGAAATGGCGGGTCGAGTACCGACTCATGCAAAAAAATCTGGTATATACCCGATTATTTATGTTTGGGTAATCGGGTTGGTCAGTCAGATCGAATATTTTTAAACACCTCAAATTATTACCTTAGACACCAAAGAAGAACTCGATCGATAATTTATCTATGTCCTATTTGATCTTGATTTAACATTAGAAACATGTTGATTTTTTACCAATATTAGAAAATTTTTGTATGTGACTACTATATATTTTATTATATTCGTAAATATATATTTCTTATAAGTTCGAGTCTCAATAAAAATATTAATCCTTACTATTCATAATATGAATACTACACCAAATCGTTATGTATAGATAGTGATATTTTATTAATACGGAATCAATTTCAATATACTTATAGTAGAATACTATATACTCATGTGCATTCATGTACTCGCATAATCTTCGTATTTTTTTAATTGATAATCTTCTTATTTTTAATTAGTTTTTAGAATGTTTGTATGTATATTTAATAGATGCGTAAAACTTTGATACACAGGTTGTGTTAATTTTACACAAGCATGCGTATTTACACTATAAAAACCTAAATCCTAAATTCCTAACCCTAACCCTAAAAACTAAACCTTAAACGCTATACACTAAATTCTAAACACTAACCTTAAATTCTAAACCCTACAACCTAAACCCCTAAACCTTAAATCCTAAACTAAAACCCTAACCCCTAAAACTAAAAGGCACATGTAAACTAAAGTTTACACGGCCTGTGTATCAAAGTTTTTTCCTTAATATATATTAAATTATTTTGATATTTAAAATTAAATATTTAATTATTAACTATTAAATCATTAAATTATAATGATAAATATTTTAAATCGAATCATAACTTTTTTATCAGTTGAGTTAAAAAAATTTAATTAAATATATTAAATATATTAGAGAATTTATTTAAATATTACACCTAACTCTTTTCTCAAGTAGCCATTTTATTTTCACAAATATTGTGTTTGCTACCGTGATTTTAAAGATGATACCACATGAATCCGTCTTTGAATAGTAGTTTAATTTATCGAATTAAAAAAATTAAAATACTGCTCAAAGTTGGAGCCTCTTGCCATCATCTTTTATGTATTTACTGTTCATAGTGAGATTCTAATGGTTTCAACTTTACTTTTTTTTATTTGAAAAACATAAATATTGTTCAAAGTCAAATGCTAATTGTTTTGACTTCACATTCACGGTAGAAAGTACAATATTTGTAGAAATAAAATAACTTGTGTCATACTTGGAGAAAAAAGTTAAGTATCATATTTAAGTAAATCCTTCAAATATATTGGCCGGATTAAAACTAATTCAAATATGTATCTTTTATCTAATTAAAAATGTTAAATATAATTATATCATTTAACAATTAATCGGTTAATTATATTTGATATTTTTGAAATATTTGAAACAAATTTGATTTTTAAATATGATTAGATTTTAAAAATAAATTTGAAACTAAGCCAATCCATTTTAGATACTCTGTTCATTTTAATTTTTCACCACATTCGGGGAAGATTTTGATAAAAAAGTATAAGAGGTTATTAAATCTTTCAAAATATTTGGACGTTTAAATTAAAAATTTTAAAAATTTTAAAGGGTTTTATTTAATTTTTCTTAAATAATAAATTAGGAGAATTTTTAAAAATTTTAAAAAATATACTTAATTTAAAATATTTAAAAAAATTTAAACATGATAAGAATATTTTAATCTTTTTGAAGGGTTCAAAATATAAAAGACTAAATAATATTTTTTGGGGGCCAAAACTTCCACTCATAAATAATTATTGCAATAATACCTCGTTGTAAAATTTTTTACCTATATTTTTAAAAAAATGAAGTCACATTTATCAAATTAAAATTATTTGGCATTTTGAAAGAAGAAAAAAGAAACTTAAATAGGCAACTGAAATTTCATAGAAACCATGTGAACCAAATTTATAGATTATACAATTGTTAAATATTACATAAGATATTTATTTTCAAAATCAGTTTTAAGAGTTAAAAACGCTTTTACTACAACAACAACAAAAAAAAGATTGAAAAAAAAAACGTTTAAAGGTGTCAAAAGGCTGTAATTTTTTTTTGAAAATTAATCAACTAAATTTTTTGAAGTTTTTTTAACCTAATAAAGCTTTAAAACCCATAAATCCAAAAAATTATTGGATGATCCCTGCTCACCACGTCATTCGTGGTCCAACCAATCATGTTTGTCTATCTCGAAATAACTACAAACTCTTTAGTTACATGTAGAAAAGAGGTGATGATTCACCTTGAAAAAAAATGAGATGGACGAACCTTATTGGTTGGACCACGAATGACGTGGTGAACATAGTTCATCTAATAATTTTTCATAAATCCAATCAAATGTGTCATTTGATGGACAAATTTCATCATTAACCGTGACAATACTGACGTAACGGTTTGCCGCGTTGATGTGGCGGTTTACATTTAAAATTGAGATAGTCTGATGATAAATTTATAATCAATATTATAATTTTGTTAATGTTTGATGCAATTAACTTTAAATATGATGCACACGTTAAAAAAACATATTCATCAAATATGTCTTTTGAATAAGGACCTGATTGATGAGATACCAAAATATAAAAGTTAAATTAAAACTTTTTATTTTTTATAGCTCGATCATCAATTTAAAATCTGACCTATTTATTGGGAGTGTATGGTGGAATTTACCCTTCGGAAATGGATTAACGTTTTCGTTGACTCAGGATAAATTCTTAAGTTAATAGATTTGTTTTTACCGAAACAAACGTGAAAAAGAAATATCAATCAGTTTCTGATTACTAATTGGAAGAAAAAAAGAAATAGAAAGATGAAGAAGAATTGAAAAAGAAATTCCAAGATTGGAGGCGAAAGGCTACTGCCTTTTATATACATCGGCGGAAGAGATCTATAGGGAAAGTTTCGACTTCAGATGGCGATATTGTACGCGATGGTCTCGCGTGGATCGGTGGTGCTGGCGGAGTTCACGGCGGCGTCCACTAACGCCAGCGCGATCACCAGGCAAATTCTAGACAAAATACCGGGTGACAACGACATTAGCGTCTCGTATTCACAAGATCGATACATCTTCCACGTGAAACGCACAGATGGACTCACCGTTCTTTGTATGGCTGATGAAAGTGCCGGAAGTATAAGTCAATTCCCTATTTCAGTTTGTGTTTTTCTTAAAAGTGAACTTGTATTTGATTGATGCGGATGCGGCATTCTTATATTTCAATTTCAATTGTTTTGTATTGTATTTATCATTTATTTCTTTCCGAGTTAAAGGGAGATTATTGATGAAGATATTAAATTTTGAAGAAAGTTGAACCTTTATGATTGTTTGACAATCTAGGGTTTATTTGAAAGTTTGGAAGTGCGTTAGTGCTATGTTCTGTGAAGTTACATTCCAAGGCGAATTCCTTTGTGTTGTCTCTTCTTTGCTAAATACTCTTTGGTCCTGATATTTGTTAGTTTAGGTATGGTTGATGTGTTTATCATTTTTTTTGCAGGGCGAATTCCTTTTACATTTCTTGAAGACATTCATCAGAGATTTGTTAGGACTTGCTGCGGCCCAGCGGTATAATCGGCTGGCCCTTATGGCATGAAGAATTTTCGAGGGTTTTGAGCCAGCAAATGGAATATTACTCCAACGATCCTAATGCTGATAGGATAAATCGATTAAAAGGTGAAATGAGTCAGGTAGGTTTTGAATGCTTGGAAATTGGAATCAGGCTATGAGTAATAGTATTCTATTTCTTCTAGTTTCGGATTGGCCGGTTCCTTTCATATCCAACCTTCTAATCGTTTATGATCTGCGTTTGAATGCATAAGCACGAGCTTCTACCTTCTTTAAAGATGAACTAATTTGCTGTTCAGATCACATAGAATATGAGTTTTTTCATTTGATCTATTTGTCAACCGTTTAGCCATTTGTATCTTAGGGGAACCCTTCATGTAATTGTACCTGAATTGCTGGATTATGGCCTTTTTGTTTGAAGGTCATTCCAACTCATTGTTTTTTTTTTTTACTTTTTCGGAACTCTGGCCTAATGTGCTAATTGTATTCTAACAGGTTCGAAATGTTATGATAGAGAATATTGACAAAGTCTTAGAGAGAGGTGATCGCTTAGAATTGCTGGTTGACAAAACTGCTAATATGCAAGGGAATACCTTTCGCTTCAGAAAGCAAACTCGCCGGTTTAGAAACACAGTATGGTGGAGAAATGTCAAGCTTACGTACACCTTCTGAACTTCAACCCTCTTTGTTTTTGTATATTTACATGCACTGCATTATGTTTGGAAATGAAATTTTACTAAAAGACGACCATAATTTTAACTAAACTGTTACCTTCATGTGTAAATTTGCTCCTTGAAATAAAAGATATACGCTTTCTTTGCTCATCGCAGGGTTGCTCTGATAATCCTCCTCCTAGTTATTGTTTATGTCATGCTGGCTTTTGTTTCCTGCCTAAAATGATGTCAAGAGGTTTGAGATTTGACCAACTTCCCCAATCCCATGCCCCCTTTCATTTCCTCGTGTTTCTGTTTTCGTTTGTGAGGTCTTTAATCTCTGCTTTTAAAGGTAGCATATACGGGATCATTCTGTTTCGACTTCGCCTGCAGCGAGATGTATTTAAATTTTTCTTATTCATTGTGAAAGAGCTGGAACTTTGGTGCCGTGCTCGTGTGAACCATATTTCTCATTGTGACTTAAAATTGGTTGGTCATTTTCTCGTAAAATTACACATATATAAATCATTTGTGAAAAGTCTCTCTTCATTGGTAGCACCAAGTTGTGTTCTTCAAGTTATTCACGCACCAACTGCTTGATACAGCCTTTGTAGCTCTGCGTATGAAAATCTGCTGAAGCCATTTCCTTCAATTTTGATTTTATTCTACTTATGGGCCCATTCAGATTAACTTGCTGAACAAAGAATATTTTCTGTGGAACTTAAAATTTCACCAATGATTAATGAAATAATTTATTTATTTGCATATACTTGGTGTTAAGTATGAATGTAAAAATGGCAGTTAGAAGTTTGTCACAAATGTTACATCTGTTCTATGCCTAAAAAAGTGTTGTACTTCGTACCATTATTTTATTAATGGAGGGCGACAAAATATCCCATTGCCTCAATTAATAGCCGTAAATTTATGGGCCAAGCTAGTCAAAGATAATTTGATATTTAATTTAATTAATTAATACAGCCTAAAGGGTACTTTAAGCCTTTGAAGATTTTAAAAATAATTAATTAAGTTTTTTAATTTTTTTGGGCCCCGATTAAGTTCATAAACTATTAAATTAAATTTTAATTAAATTTTTTTGATTAATTTTGATCATCAATTTTTAATATTTTTTAAAGATATTTTTATTACGTGACAATAATATAATACGACATATTGTGTCAACCGTCATCGTGAATTGATAAAATTTTAGAGCCCACATAGTTATTTGGGCACAAAAAATTCATAAGATTTATTGATTTCTTATTACACCCTTAAACCAATATGATACAATTGAAAGAAAGATCTTGGCCGTTGATCACAGAAGAAGCGAAGATATTGAGGGGGATGGGTCCCGGAAGTTATCGAAACGATGACACGTTGCCCAATGGACTCGAATCATTCATCGGTTACGTGCATTCTTTGTGGGCCCATGGACCTACGGAAATCCTCATCAGCTGCACCGCAGTGGATAATCCATTAACATTCGACGAAACGCAGCGTACAGGGAAGGAAGAAAATAAAAGGGGAAGGTCAAAGGTACAGCGGGGGTGCAGGTTAAAGTATGGTGCACCCCTCTCTTACTTTCGAACCATACCACATACAAAGCGCCCCTCTTTTCCTTTCTACTACAGCACAGAAGAAAGAGAGAGAGAGAGAGAGAGAGAGAGAGAGAGCGCATAAAACCAGAGCTTGAAAGGCATAAAAAACCAGAGAATATCTAACCAAAAGAAAAAACAAAGGACAAAAAAAGGTGAAAAGGGAGCAATGAAGCAGGGCACGCCTGAGGCAGTCTCCTCATCGTCGAGCTTTCCAGATCAATCACAACCCGCCACCTCAGCATCGGTATCCGATAACGACAGCAATATCAAACCCTTGGCATCGATATCGGCGGCGGATGACTTAGCTGGAGTGGGGTTAAGAGACGGTAGCGGCGGGGCCCAGGAAACCGTAATGGTCGATCGGCGAGGGGAATACTCGGCCGTTTGTAGATGGACGGTTCATAATTTCCCGAGAGTGAAAGCTAGGGCACTATGGAGTAAGTACTTCGAGGTAGGCGGTTATGATTGCCGTTTATTGGTGTATCCGAAGGGGGACTCCCAGGCTTTGCCGGGTTACATATCGGTTTATCTCCAAATCATGGATCCGCGGGGTACGTCGTCATCGAAATGGGACTGCTTCGCTAGCTACAGATTGGCCATCGTTAACCTAACTGATGATTCCAAGTCCATTCATCGCGATTCCTGGCATCGGTTCTCTAGCAAGAAGAAATCTCACGGCTGGTGCGATTTCACTCCTTCTTCTACTGTTTTCGACTCCAAATTAGGTTATCTTTTCAACAACAATTCCGTTTTGATCACCGCCGATATCTTAATCTTGAATGAGACCGTTAATTTCACGCGTGATACTAACGATGTTCAATCCTCATTGTCTTCTATGATATCCTCATCGGTTGTTTCCAGTCCCGTTTCCGATGTTTTGAGTGGTAAATTCACTTGGAGAGTGCGTAATTTTAGCTTGTTTAAAGAAATGATTAAGACACAGAAGATAATGAGCCCGGTTTTCCCTGCTGGGGAGTGTAATCTGAGGATTAGTGTGTATCAAAGCTCGGTTAACGGGCAGGAGTATTTGTCTATGTGTTTGGAGAGCAAGGATACTGAGAAAACTGCTGCTTCCGATAGGAGTTGTTGGTGTTTGTTTAGAATGTCAGTGCTGAATCAGAAACCAGGGTCAAATCATATGCATAGTGACTCTTATGGGAGGTTTGCAGCTGACAATAAGAGTGGGGATAATACAAGTTTGGGGTGGAATGACTACATGAAAATGTCAGACTTTGTTGGATCCGAGTCAGGGTTTTTGGTGGATGATACTGCGGTACTTAGCACTTCGTTTCATGTGATCAAGGAGTTTAGTAGTTTCTCCAAGAATGGTGGGTTGATTGCTGGGAGGAGCGGGAGTGGTGCAAGGAAGTCCGATGGGCATATGGGAAAATTTACTTGGAGGATTGAGAATTTTACAAGGTTGAAAGATCTTCTGAAGAAGAGGAAGATAACAGGTCTTTGCATCAAGAGCAGAAGATTTCAGATTGGAAATTGGGATTGTCGCCTCATTGTTTATCCTCGAGGTATGTAAGAGTCAGTGCAATTCTTTAGTTATGAACTGGACTTGTGATCATTTTCTACACACAAACTTAGCATGGGTTTTCAAGTTTAAGGAATTTATATGCCTTTCCATTTTGCCCTTCTTTTTATCTTATTGGATTGAGTGTACGGTGGTTTCATGCTTAAGGTAATTGTTAGCCTACTAAATTTTGTTTTGTTTTGAATCCAATGTGTAATGGATTAGCTTGTCATCCATGTCTTTTGTCTCTAAATTCATACTAAGGGTCTTGGAAATGGTTTTGGATTTAACAGCACCTTGCTTAAGTCTCCTTTAGGGAAATGGTTACATATTTTGCTAGCTGTCAATACTTGTAGGGCTGCTATTTGTCACCTTTATACTCGTAATCTTGTAATGCAAAATCATTTGAATTTCTTATTTTGTTGCGCCTCTGGAGCAAAAACTATATTTTACCTTTGTAATCTGGTTAAGAATCTGTCTTATAATCCTTGCATCTGAAGCAAGGGAACTTCGTCTGATCGTCTCTAAATTGTATGCTAGAAGTGAACTGATTGAAATTTTCTATGGGCTTGATTGGGATCAGGGCAGTCTCAGCCACCATGCCACCTTTCTGTGTTCCTTGAGGTTACAGATTCACGAAATACTTCTAGTGACTGGAGCTGTTTTGTGAGTCATCGACTGTCAGTTATGAATCAAAAGGTGGAGGAGAAGTCAGTTACAAAAGAATCTCAGAACCGCTACTCTAAAGCTGCGAAAGACTGGGGCTGGCGTGAATTTGTGACACTCACCAGCCTCTTTGATCAGGATTCTGGATTTCTTGTTCAGGATACTGTTGTGTTTTCTGCTGAGGTTCTTATACTGAAAGAGTCATCAATAATGCAGGATTTAACTGGTCAGGATACCGAGTCAGGAAATACTGCTTCCCAGATAAGAAGTGTTGGAAAGAGAAGTGCATTTACTTGGAAGGTGGAGAACTTCTTATCTTTCAAGGAAATAATGGAAAATCGCAAAATTTTTAGCAAATTTTTTCAAGCTGGTGGATGTGAGCTTCGAATTGGTAGGTGATTATTTCCTTCAATTCTCCATTGAATATGTCCCTGTAACCATTTCTGTTGATAAATTGATTGTTTCTCATGATGCAGGTGTATACGAGTCCTTTGACACTATATGTATATACTTAGAGAGTGATCAGTCAGATTGTAGTGATCCAGACAAAAACTTCTGGGTTAGATACAGAATGGCCATAATGAATCAAAAGAATCCGGCCAAGACTGTCTGGAAAGAATCTTCAATTTTTACAAAGACGTGGAATAATTCTGTTTTGCAATTCATGAAGGTATCAGATATGTTAGAAGCAGATGCAGGGTTCCTCTTGCGTGATGCCGTTGTGTTTGTTTGTGAAATATTGGATTGCTGCCCTTGGTTTGAGTTTTCAGACCTTGAGGTTAGTTACATTTGGATCTTTACCATTTGGATGGCCATAATGTTCTCTGTTGTTCCCATGCTGAATACTTCCATTGAACCCTGAAGGAACTAGTAAAAGCCACCATAAGCTTACCCATGATATCTTTTTCTTTCCTGTGTTGAATGGGATTTATTTTCTTAGTATATTCATAAAGAGCATTTTGATCATTACCCTCTCCACTTTTCCAGGTTTTGGCTTCTGATGATGATCAGGATGCTCTCACAACTGATCCAGATGAACTCATTGCTTCTGAAGACAGTGAAGGAATAAGTGGGGATGAAGAAGATATCTTTAGAAACCTTCTTTCCCGAGCCGGATTTCACCTTACCTATGGAGATAACCCATCGCAGCCGCAGGTTACTTTACGAGAGAAGCTTCTGATGGATGCTGGGGCAATTGCTGGTTTTCTGACTGGACTTCGTGTTTACCTTGATGACCCAGCCAAAGTAAAACGTTTGCTACTTCCAACAAAGCTTTCTGGTAGTGATGATGGGAAGAAGGTTTCAAAGACAGATGAATCTTCACCGAGTTTGATGAATTTGCTAATGGGAGTTAAAGTTCTGCAGCAAGCAATTATTGATCTGCTCTTGGATATAATGGTTGAATGTTGCCAACCCTCCGAAGGAGGTGCTGATCCGTCTGATGCAAATTTAAAACCTTTTGATGGTGGCGAAGCTGCTAGCGCACGTCATTGCGAACGGGTGAATGGAGCTGCAGAATCTGCTCAATTTCCTATGTACGAAAGAGTTGATTCTTGTGTGAATGATGGTAGCACTGCCTCTGCAGTACAAAGTTCTGACATGAATGGGATTGATATATCTGGAAAAGCTGTTCGCGGTCATCCTACTTCTCCACCAGAAACCTCTGCTGGGAGTTCTTTGGAGAATTCCTTGCTACGCTCAAAGGTAAAATTTGGAAAAAAACATTGACCCACTTGATTAGTAATCATCTATTGACTACTCGAATTATTTAATTTCCAGACTAAGTGCTCGGAGCAATCTGAGGAGCTTTTAGGGTTGATTGTCGATTCATTGAGAGCCCTAGATGGAGCTGTTCCACAAGGCTGTCCCGAGCCCAGGCGGAGGCCCCAGTCTGCACAAAAGATTGCTCTTGTATTGGATAAAGCTCCTATGCGTCTGCAACCTGACCTAGTTTCCTTGGTGCCTAAATTGGTAGAACATTCAGAGCACCCATTGGCTGCTTATGCTCTTCTTGATCGACTTCAAAAGCCGGATGCTGGGCCTGCTTTGCGATTACCTGTAAGATTGTCTTTGTAGCTGACTTCTTTTTTTCGCTAGTGTTATTTGTGGGTTGTGTCAGTGTCACTACGATGCACTTTAGGAAAATCAGGGAGTTTCTTAACATTTGCCTCATATTTGTATGTATTAATGTTTCCACTCATGTTTTTTGTCTACAGAATTCATATGTTTACCTTAATATGTTAATAATGATTATATTCAATTTCAGGTGTTTGGAGCCCTCGGTCAACTAGAATGCGACAGCGAAGTGTGGGAACATGTCTTATTTCAGTGTTTTGAGTTCTTGGCCGATTCCAATGATGAACCTCTGGTTGCAACCATAGATTTCATCTTTAAAGCTGCATCACACTGCCATCATCTTCCAGAAGCAGTATGGTTTGCTTTCTTTGTCACCGATTTATTCAGCATTATCAACATGATTTTGGGAAGCATATATAACTACTTCTGTTTTCCTCTGTAGGTTAGATCTGTTCGTGTTAGGCTAAAGAACTTGGGCCTAGAGGTGTCTCCTTGTGTTCTTGATTTTTTAAGTAAAACTGTAAATAGCTGGGGTGATGTTGCTGAGACGATACTAAGAGATATTGATTGTGATGATGATTTCGTTGGAAATTGCCCAGCGATGCCCTCTGGATTCTTCTTGTTTGGTGAAAATGGATCTCCTCCTAAAGGATTGAGTGTGCTGGATGAGCAAGCCATTTGTGACGGTCAGCATTTTTCCAACATTTATGTCCTGATTGAGATGCTTTCCATACCTTGCCTTGCTGTTGAAGCTTCTCAAACATTTGAGAGAGCTGTGGCTCGAGGAGCCTTTGTGGCTCAGTTAGTAGCCATGGTTTTGGAAAAGCGTCTAGCCCATGGACTCAATTGTAATGCCAGATATGTTGCAGAAAGCTTTCGGCATGGGGATGCTGTAGTAGAAGGAGAGGCCAGTGAACAGTTTAGTGCTCAACAGGATGATTTCACTTCACTTCTTGGTCTTGCCGAGACATTGGCTCTCTCTAGCGACTGTCGTGTCAGGGGCTTTGTGAAGATGCTTTATACAATATTATTTAAGTGGTATATCGACGAGTCCTACCGAGTGAGGATACTGAAGAGACTTGTTGATCGTGCCACCAGCACTACAGAAAATAGTCGTGAAGTACACTTGGATTTTGAAATTTTGGTTACTTTGATTTCTGAGGAGCAAGAATTTGTTAGACTGGTTCTCAGCATGATGCTGGAAGTTGCCGAACTTGCAAACGTTGATCGAGCAGCACTTAGGCACCAGTTATGCGCTAGTGAAGATGCGATCATCCGCATGCGTGAAGACACAAAAGTTGGAATTTCTAACATGGCCAAGGAAAAAGCTGCTTTATCCCAGAAATTAAGTGAATCTGAAACCACAAATAACCGACTTAAAGTAATCTTAAACTAATGACATGGTTTTTTCTTTTTATTTTTTGAAAGATTAATGATAAGGTTTATGATTCAGGAAGTTCTTAAAATTAGCCTGTTTTACAATTTGACAGTCCGAAATGAAGGTTGACATGGATCGCTTTGCTCGGGAAAGGAAGGAACTTTCTGAGCAATTACACGAGGTTGAGAGTCAGCTTGAGTGGCTCCGCTCAGAGAGGGATGATGAAATTGTAAAACTCACTGCTGAGAAAAAAGCACTTAAACATTGTCTTCATGATGCAGAGGCACAGCTCTCTCATTTGAAGTCTCGGAAACGTGATGAGTTGAAGGTACTTGTGATGATAAATGTGTTCCCTCTTTGCTATTGTGCTGGTTTGTGTTGACTGCTGTTCTCTATCTTTACAAGTTTTGTGATGTGGCAGAGGGTAGTAAAGGAGAAGAATGCTCTTGCTGAAAGATTGAAGAGTGCTGAAGCTGCACGGAAAAGATTTGATGAAGAATTAAAACGGTATGCCACAGAGAATGTGAGTGGAGAAGAAATTCGCCAGTCGCTCGAGGATGAGGTTCGCAGATTGACACAAACGGTAGGGCAAACCGAAGGTGAAAAGCGGGAAAAGGAAGAGCAGGTTGCTAGGTGTGAAGCATATATTGATGGCATGGAATCAAAGTTGCAGGCGTGCCAGGTTTTTTCCTTGCCATGAATACTGTCTTTTCTATTTCATATCATGATCTGGGAGGTCTCATCTGTTTAACCAGGACCTAGTGAAAAAGGGATTGGGTATTATTGAACTTGTCCTATGGGTGCTCTAATTGAAAGTTGTGAGCTAGGAAATCTAATTCGATTTTTTTTTTTGCATTTCTCACTTGTGTTGGTTCTTCTGCAGCAATACATTCACTCCCTTGAAGCCTCCCTTCAAGAAGAAATGTCACGACATGCCCCACTGTATGGTGCTGGTTTGGAAGCACTGTCCATGAAAGAGTTGGAAACATTGTCAAGGATTCACGAAGAAGGGCTGAGGCAAATCCATGGCATCCAGCAGCGTAAAGGCAGTCCTGGTGGCAGTCCACTTCTGAGCGCGCATACCATACCACACAATCACGGGTTATACCCTACAACGCCACCGCCACCAATGGCAGTTGGTCTGACGGCTTCTCTCATCCCCAACGGTGTAGGGCCACACACCAACGGGCATGTGAATGGGGCGGTTGGGCCTTGGTTTAACCATGCTTGACTTGTGTAGGGCCACAAGGGCTTTTAGTTACCCTCTATAGAGCTGGTTAACATCTCAATTTGACAGAGATGCACCCCCCGGGTTTTTGAATTTCCTTGTTTGTTTTTGGTTTCCTTTGGGGTATTTGTTGGCTGTTGGATCAGAGGTGTGTGGAGAAAGAAACAAAAAGAGAGAAAGGATCCCTTTCCCACGTCCGGCAGAACTAACAGTTGAAATGCCTTTTACTTTCCTATTTGCTTTGATTTTTATAAAAGAAAAAAAAAGTTAATTAGAGGCCTACGAAAAGGGGTTTTGGTTAACTAAGATTCTTGATGCAAATGCATGTTTGTTTTTCTTTTTTATTGAGTTTATGCAAACTAAGGATGGCAGGAGTGAGCAGTTGACATTAGCATGTATTTGAGCATGCCTGCCAGGCTTCCCAACGACCAGACACAGAATCAGATACCAATTGTTAATCTCAATTACCTTTTAACGTGAATTTGATGCATCAAAGCTCACAAATTTGGATCCCATTCCATAATCTATAAAAATAAAAAAAACCCAAATAAATTGAATCGGAATGGCTGGTAAGGTCTTGGATGTGTTGGTAAGATTGAGGATCAAAGGACCTTGAGCGTTCATATTCGAGTTTTATTACACATAAATACTATGTATAAGTTTTCAATTTAGATTTATTCCGAGTTTAAATCTTATGTGTGGATTATTCTGATCTATGGTCAAATAGATTTTGGTTATCAATATATCAGTATTGACATGCTATTTGTTATCAATATATCAGTATGGATTGATGTTTAACTCTTTTAGTTCTTCGTAATAACTCTTGAATACAATTTGGAATGAGCACTTCGAGTTCATTGTAGAAGATGCATTAACTCACCACTTGACCGTAAGTGTCTTTGACGACAAAAGGCTTCAGGCCCCCGAACTGATTGGCTTCCCCATAGGTGCAACTTGAGCTCCTTTACTATCCTTCTGCACGGAGAGAAGCTGTAAGAACCCAGTTAACTCTCAGCCACATCATTGGAGAGGACCCTTAAAACTGCAACTGCAGAAACAGAGGCTTTTGCCGGCAGTGATGTAATCTCCTGAGGAGTACAACCAGTAACAGTTACAGCAGCTGAAGACTTGCCGGCGGTTGAATTTTTGGGGAAGGCGAACCCTTTTGTCATCATCACATTGAAGAAATCCGAAGCAAAAACCATGACAAAGGTGAGAAAGCTTTAGCTCCATCTAAAATGGTCTCCTCGCGCTTGACTGCACAGAGAGAGGAAGAGAGACAATGAAACAATTTGCAGACACCGATGAGGAGAGGACCAGAATAAATGCTCTGCTAATCTGCAAGCCAAGCGCAATGTAATCGAGACATTTGAGGATTGGATCAAAAGGGCAATCACTTCATAGTTACATTATGTTAACTGTAAAAGATAGCATATATTCCTTTCTTTTAAGGGTGATTTATTTATATTTCAATACATTTAAGTGTGATTTTCACTGTGAACATCAAATGAGAAGAATGAAGCAGAGTTTATATAATGATACCAGAATTGCATACAAGGAAACATTAAACGTGTCTGATTTGCAGAAATGTCACAATCTTCTCTAATCTAATTTAGACAAACCCACCATAAGTTCCCACTACACCATACCCCTAACCTCAGCAAGGCAAAGTTAAAAAACAAGAGGAAAGGTCTGAGCTCATTTCCGCTTTTTAGCTGGTGGCTGAAGCTCTTCTCCATCCTCATCTTCTTCCTCCTCTTCCTCTTCATCTTCCTTGCCCTCATCATTGTCGTCATCATCGTCGTCATCGTCGTCATCCTCATCTCCACTGCCAGCATCCCCATTGGCCCGAGGTTCATCCTCAGGATCATCTTCCTCTTCACCAGATTCCTCTTCCTCCTCACCTCCATCTTCATCTTGATCATCCACTGCTTCATCTTCATCCTCATCGTCGTCGTCCTCAGTGTCACTGGCATCCTTGTTCTCAGGTCCACGTTTAGTCCTCGCGATAAGCTGAGCAAGCGGAAACCTACAAAAGAAAATTCATGAATTTTTCCCATTCCGCAGAAGAAGAACAAGAAAGAGAGTTGGGCAAAACAATTAATGCATCTAACCCTGCATATGCTTCAGGCCCTTGATTGAAGACATCGATTCCATTAGGCAGAGTTCCCATCTGGAGAAAAACACCCAACACACAATGTTTTTCGAGTGCAGTTTGTGAGCAATGAGTAAAAGTAAGCAGATCACTATCAAAAAAGACATGACTTCGGGAAACTGAAACACGAAATTACCCTTTGCTACATGAATTACAAATATACTTTTACACCAAGTAACAGATAAACAAGGATAATCCAATCTACACACTAAAACTGCCATTTTACAGTCTTTTCCCCTATAAACATCCAAATTAAGTTCTTCCTTTACATCCCATATTCCCATTATACCACTGAATTAATAAAATATGAGAACCAAAATACTCTAGACTAGCTGCTGGGAAAAGTAACAAATTTCTAGCATTGAAAAATATTATTAAAAAGAAAAATTGCATTGAAGCTGAAAAATGGTAAACTTCCAGTTTCTTGAATAATGTAAACAAATTATCACGGAAAAATTGTCAATTTCCCAACAAATTCAATGAAAATAATAAATCCTTATAGTTATAAAGCAGACTCCTCAAACCATTGACTCAAAAAATATGCAAATTCGAAATTTAAGGTAAATTGGAAGGGGAAAAGAAGGGAAAGAGAATTTTACCATCATGAGCAACCATGCGACAGACTTTGTAGCAACAATGGCGGTCTCGACAACCATAGCTTGCAGTGCAAAGCCGACGGAACTGCCGAAAACGGCATCGTTTGCGGGTAGACTTTCCGCTACTGTAACCTTTGACATATCGTAGACGGAGAGGCGAGAAATCTAAAGAAAGGGAACCCCAATTGAAGAGATAAAATTAAAATACTGAATTAGGTTTTGACATTTTGGGGGTTTCAATTAGGGTTTTGGAGATATATTATTATCCAGAATATGGTTCAAATTAAAGTGCTTGAGGTAAGAGATAAAGTGACTGTCGGTCTTGGAGCAATGGATAACAGCTAGAATCGATACCGTTGGATTCCTTAGTCTGTCTCTTTATGAGGTATTGATCACCAAATAGACGTTAATTTCCTCGCCTCAATTAAATATTTAAATTGGATCATATTAGTCCTTAATATTTTATCTTTTCTAGTTTGGTACACTCGCGTGATGTCGAGTAATCAAAAATAAAAGAGTTTGTAGATCAAGTTAAACTTATATATAAAATTACTACATTTTATGTTTGATTAATCTGATTTAATTAGATATATAAATCTCAAGTACAGTCCTATTTACAAATGATTAATTTAAGTCTATTTTAAATGGCTAAACTAGGTGCTCAAATTGTATCTCTTTTTTGTAATAAGTGTTTAAAGTATTTTTTGGTTAATATAGGTGTTTAAAATTTTATCTTGGTTTGTTTTAAAAGTAATTGAGACACTTATTTGGACACCTATTTCAACCAATAATGAAACTTTAAACACCTATTTTAACCAAAAATAAAATTTTAGACACCTAATTTAGTGAAAAATACTTTAGGCACATATTGAAAAAAAAAGAGGCATAGTTTAGACACTTATTTTGTAGTTAAGTCATTTTAAATTTACCCATATTTTTTTATTTAATCACTAGTATTCAATGTATTGACTGACTAATCCGAACCAGGTCTTGCAAAAGTCTATTGTGGAGTAGACTCTCCCAATCCAATTTAGTCCATTCATAACATCAGAATTCAAATCTCTAACATTACTTAAAGGATGTAGTGCCTCAAATCACTAGACTAATTGTTGATAAATCTACCGTATTTTAACTTACTATCTAGTGCTTCTGCATATTTTTTATTTTATCAAAATTATTTTTTATTATTTTATACAAGAGCAGTTAAATATATTATGTTATTATAAATTTAATCCGTGCATTATATAAGTTATACGATATATTAAAATATATCGTGTTTAGAAATCAATGGTATTTCTAGTAGCTATGACTATAAAAAACACAACAAAGCCACCATTGTTGCAGGTCCAAGAACCTCGCTATTTTTTTATTAAATTGATGAAAAAAAATCTAATTTACGTTAAAAGGCATTTGATATATTAACCTTAGCAAACAATTCCACTCTAAAAAATGCAGACAATGTGTTAATAAATAAATAAATAAAATATGCTTTTCTACCACCACCCTGGTAAAAACAGTTAATTGGATGGGTTTCAGGTCATGTCATGTCAAGTAGGGTCAAATTAAATACATATAATTTCAGGTTAATTTGATGTTTTGACTCGGTTCGGGTGCGGGTCAATTTTAGGTCAGGTCAAAACGGTTCGGATCCGAATCAGTTAATTGTCGAGTTAATTCAGGCTCGGGTGAACTTCATGTCGTGTTCATTTCAGGTCGGACTCATTTCAGGTCAGTTTTATTTCAGGTCGAGTTAATTTGGGTTTCGACTCAATTACCAAAAATAGAAATAGATATTAGTCAATTTCGGCTAAAAATAAAGTTTTAAGGACTATAATGAACAAATATATCATCATATTAAAATATCATTATACGAGTCAATTAGTATCTCACATTATAATATAATAAATTAATAATTTTTCAAATACTTTATTTTTCTCTTGAAATCATCAAATCACACTTTCTCAATTACATGTTAGGTAAATATTTAGCTAGGTCAATATCAATTAAGGTCAACAACAGGTCAAGCTCAAAACAAGTTGGGTAAAATCAGATCTCGGGTCATTTCAATCGGGCTATATAAATTATTTGCCAGATTAGTTTTGAGTTCGAGTTCGTACAAGTCGGAAGCAGGTTGAGTTCAGTTACTACAATATCAAGTCCAACTCAGGTTCCGGTCAACAACAGTCGGTTACAGATTAGTTTCCAATCATTACTTCTCCTCATATTAAAACAAATTCTAACTCGAACAAGTTTCAGTCGAATTTTCGGGCGGGTGAACCTTTTGACATCCCTAATAGTATCTTATTCTTTGCCCTGGTCTCTGGAGCTGGGGGTGGCAGTCGCGGACGTGCTAATGTCAAATTGCTTATTCCTATCATCCTTAATTTGCATAAACTCAATAAAAAAAACAAGCATGCATCTGCATAGAGAATCTTAATTAACCAAAGCCCCTTTTCGTTAGGACTCCTATTTAACTTTTATCTTTTATAAAAATCGAAGCAAAGAGATATAAGTAAAAGGCATTTTCAACTGTTAGTTCTGTCGGACGTGGGAAAGGGATCCTTTCTCTCTTATTGTTTCTTTCTCCACACACCTCTGATCCAACAGCCAACAAATACCCAAAGGAAGCAAAAAACACAAGGAACTTCAAAACGGGGGAGGGGGAGGGGGATTTCTGTCTATTGAGATGTTAACCAGCTCTATGGAGGGTAACTAAAAGCACTTGTGGCCCTACAAGTCAAGCATGGTTAAACCAAGGCCCAACCGCCCCATTCACATGTCCGTTGCTGTGTGTCCCTACACCGTTGGGGATGAGAGAAGCCGGCAGACCAACTGCCATTGGTGGTGGTGGTGGTGGCGTTGTAGGGTATAGCCCGTGATTGTGTTGCATGGTATGCGGGCTCAGAAGTGGACTGCCACCAGGACTGCCTTTACGCTGCTGGATGCCATGAATTTGCCTCAGCCCTTCCTCATGAATCCTCGACAATGTTTCCAACTCTTTCATGGACAGAGCTTCCAAACCAGCACCATACAGTGGGGCATGTCGTGACATTTCTTCTTGAAGTGAGGCTTCAAGGGTGTGAATGTATTGCTGCACAAGAATCGGACACAAATGAGAAAATCGAATTAGATTTCCTAACTCGCAACTTTCCATGAGAACACCCATAGGACAAGTTCAATAATACCCAATCCCCATTTCACTAGTCTAGGTCCTGGTTAAACAGATGAGACCTCCCAGATCATGATTATGAAATAGAAAAAGGCAGGACGCATGACGAGGAAAAAACCTGGCACGCCAGCAACTTTGATTCCATGCCATCAATATATGCTTCACACCTAGCAACCTGCTCTTCCTTTTCCTGCTTTTCACCTTCGGTTTGCCCTACCGTTTGTGTCAATCTGCGAACCTCGTCCTCAAGCGACTGGCGGATTTCTTCTTGACTCACATTCTCTGTGGCATACCGTTTTAATTCTTCATCAAATCTTTTCCGTGCAGCTTCAGCACTCTTCAATCTTTCAGCAAGAGCATTCTTCTCCTTTACTACCCTCTGTCACATCACAAAACTTGTCAGATGGAGAACAGCAGTCAAAACAAACCAGCACAGTAGCAAAGAGGGAACAAATTTATCATCACAAGTACCTTCAACTCATCACGTGTACGAGACTTAAAGTGGGAGAGCTGTGCCTCTGCATCATGAAGACGATCTTTAAGAGCTTTCTTCTCGGCAGTGAGTTTTACAATTTCATCATCCCTCTCTGACCGGAGCCACTCAAGCTGACTCTCAACCTCGTGTATTTGTTCAGAAAGTTCCTTCTTTTCCCGAGCAAAGCGATCCATGTCAACCTTCATTTCGGACTGTCAAATTATAAAACAGGTTAATTTTAAGAACTTCCTGAATCATAAACCTTATCATTAATCTTTTAAAAAAATATCATTAGTTTAAGATTACCTTAAGTCGGTTATTTGAGGCTTCAGATTCACTTAATTTCTGGACTAAAGCAGCTTTTTCTTTGGCCATATTAGAAATTCCAACTTTTGTCTCTTCACGCATGCGGATGATCACATCTTCACTAGCGCATAACTGGTGCCTAAGTGCTGCTCGATCAACGTTTGCAAGCTCAGCAACTTCCAGCATCATGCTGAGAACAGGTCTGACAATTTCTTGCTCCTCAGAAACCAAAGTAACCAAAATATCAAAATCCAAGTCTACTTCACGACTATTTTCTGTAGTGGCGCGATCAACAAGTCTCTTCAGCATCCTCATTCGGTAGGACTCATCGCTATACCACTTAAATAATATTGTATAAAGCATCTTCACAAAACCCCTGACACGAAGGTCGCTAGAGAGAGCCAATGTCTCGGCAAGACCCAGAAGTGAAGTGAAATCATCCTGTTCAGCACTGAACTGTTCACTCGCCTCTCCCTCTACTACAGCATCCCCATGCCGAAAGCTTTCTGCAACATATCTGGCATTACAATCGAGCCCGTGGGCTAGACGCCTTTCCAAAACCATGGCTACCAACTGAGCCACAAAGGCTCCTCGAGCCACAGCTCTCTCAAATGTTTGAGAAGCTTCAACAGCAAGGCAAGGTATGGATAGCATCTCGATTAGGACATAAATGTCGGAAAAATGCTGACCATCACAAAAGGCCTGCTCATCCAGCACACTCAATCTTTCAGGAGGAGATCCATTTCCACCAAACAAGAAGATTCCAGAGGGCATCGCTGAGCAATTTTCAATGAAATCATCATCACAATCAATATCTCTTAGTATTGTCTCAGCAACATCACCCCAGATATTTACAGTTTTACTTAAAAAATCAAGAACACAAGGAGACACCTCTAGGCCCAAGTTCTTTAGCCTAACACGAACAGATCTAACCTACAAAGGAAAACAGTAGTTATATATGCTTCCCAAAATTATGTTGATATGCTGAATAATTCGAGGACAAACGAAAGCAAACCATACTGCTTTTGGAAGATGATGGCATTGTGATGCAGCTTTAAAGATGAAATCTATGGTTGCAACCAGAGGTTCATCATTAGAATCAGCCAAGAGCTCAAAACATTGAAATAAGACATGTTCCCATACTTCGCTGTCGCATTCTAGTTGACTGAGGGCTCCAAAAACCTGGAATAGAAGAATTATTATTAACATATGAATTTTGTGGACAAAATAACATGAGTGGAAACAATAATACATTCAAATTTGAGGCAAATGTTCAGAAACTTCATTTTCTTAAAGTACATCCTAGTGAAACTGACACAACCCACAAATAACACTCTAAGTAAAAAAATTAAGTCAGTTACAAAGACAATCTTACAGGTAATCGCAAAGCAGGCTCAGCATCTAGCTTTTGAAGTCGATCAAGAAGAGCATAAGCAGCCAATGGGTGTTCTGAATGTTCTACCAATTTAGGCACCAATGAAACTAGGTCAGGTTGCAGACGCTTAGGAGCTTTATCCAATACAAGAGCAATCTTTTGTGCAGACTGGGGCCTCCGCCTGGGCTCGGGACAGCCTTGTGGAACAGCTCCATCTAGGGCTCTCAATGAATTGACAATCAACCCTAAAAGCTCCTCAGATTGCTCCGAGCACTTGGTCTGGAAATTCAAATTATTCAAGTAGTCAATAGATGATTAGTAATCGAGTCAATGTTATTTCCAAATTTTACCTTTGAGTGAAGCGAGGAATTCTCCAAAGAACTCCCAGCAGAGGTTTCTGGAGGAGAAGTAGGATGACCACGGACATCTTTTCCAGATATATCAACCCCATTCATGTCAGAACTTTGTACAGCAGAGGCAGTGCTACCATCATTCACACAAGAATCAACCATTTCATACATAGGAAATTGAGCAGATTCTGCAGCTCCATTATCCCGTTCACAATGACGTGGGCTAGCAGCTTCGCCACCATCAAAAGATTTTAATTTTGCATCAGACGAATCAGCACCTCCTTCTGAGGGTTGGCAACATTCAACCATTATATCCAAGAGCAGATCAATAATTGCTTGCTGCAGAACTTTAACCCCCATTAGCAAATTCATCAAACTCGGTGAAGATTCATCTGTCTTTGAAACCTTCTTCCCATCACCACTACCAGAAAGCTTTGTTGGAAGGAGCAAATGTTTTACTTTGGCTGGGTCATCAAGGTAAACACGAAGTCCAGTCAGAAAACCAGCAATTGCCCCAGCATCCATCAGAAGCTTCTCTCGTAAAGTGATCTGCGGCTGCGATGGGTTATCTCCATAGGTAAGGTGAAATCCAGCTCGGGAAAGAAGGTTTCTAAAGATATCTTCTTCATCCCCACTTATTCCTTCACTGTCTTCAGAAGCGATGAGTTCATCTGGATCAGTAGTGAGAGCATCCTGATCATCCTCAGAAGCCAAAACCTGGTAAAGTGGAGAGGGTAAAGATCAAAATGCTCTTTATGAATGTACTTAGAAAATAAATCCCATTCCACACAGGAAAGAAAAAGATATCATGGGTAAGCTTATGGTGGCTTTTACTTGTTCCTTCGAGGTTCAATGGAAGTATTCAGCATGGGAACAAAAGAGAACATTTCATGCAAGAGAGAGATTCAGCAGAATCAGGCCAATATTTGGGTAATTATCAAGTTTATACAGACATTCAAGGCAATTCATAAACCCTTTAATAGGGCATGCAATGGATATATATATATATATATATATATCTTTTCTCTACCATAAGTGCCGTGATAAAAAAATGGATTACATATAAACAGAAAGCCCAAAATACTAACATCTAAATCTGAAAAACCAAAATAAACAAAGCTTATTAATGTGAATAGTAAACAACACATAAATGGTAGAGATCCAAATGTGACTAACCTCAAGGTCTGAAATCCCAAACCAAGGGCAGCAATCCAATATTTCACAAACAAAAACAACGGCATCACGCAAGAGGAACCCTGCATCTGCTTCTAACATATCTGATACCTTCATGAATTGCAAAACAGAATTATTCCATGTCTTTGTACAGATTGAAAATTCTTTCCAGACAGTCTTGGCCGGATTCTTTTGATTCATTATGGCCATTCTGTATCTAACCCAGAAGTTTTTGTCTGGATCACTACCAACTGACTGATCGCTCTCTAAGTATATACATATAGTGTCAAAGGACTCATATACACCTGTGCATCATGAGAAACAATCAATTAATCAACAAAAACAGTTACAGGGACACATTCAGAGGAGAATTGACAGGAAATAATCACCTACCAATTCGAAGCTCACATCCACCAGCTTGAAAAAATTTGCTAAAAATTTTGCGATTTTCCATTATTTCCTTGAAAGATAAGAAGTTCTCCACCTTCCAAGTAAATGCACTTCTCTTTCCAACACTTCCTATCTGGGAAGCAGTATTTGCTGACTCAGTATCCTGACCAGTTAAATCCTGCATTATTGATGTCTCTTTCAGTATAAGAACCTCAGCAGAAAAAACAACAGTATCCTGAACAAGAAATCCAGAATCCTGATCAAAGAGGCTGGTGAGGGTCACAAATTCTCGCCAGCCCCAGTCTTTGGCAGCTTTAGAGTAGCGGTTCTGAGATTCTTTTGTAACTGACTTCTCCTCCACCTTTTGATTCATAACTGACAACCGATGACTCACAAAACAGCTCCAGTCACTAGAAGTATTTCGTGAATCTGTAACCTCAAGAAACACAGAAAGGTGGCACGGTGGCTGAGACTGCCCTGATCCCAATCAAGCCCATAGAAAGTTTCAATCAGTTCACTTCCAATATACAATTCAGAGACTATCAGACCAAGCTCCCTTGTTTCAGATGCAAGGATGATAAGACTGATTGTTAACCAGATTACAAACGTAAATATATAGTTTTTGCTCCAGAGGCACAACAAAATAAAAAATTCAAATGATTTTGCATTACAAGATTACGAGTATAAAGGTGACAAATAGCTGCCCTACAAGTATTAACAGCTAGAAAAATCTGTAACCATTTCCCTAAAGGAGACTTAAGCAAGGAGCTATTAATCCAAAACCATTTTCAAGACCCTTGGTATTGAATTTAGAAACAAAAGACATGGATGACGAGCTAATCCATAACCCAATGGATTCAAAACAAAACAAAATTTAGTAGGCTAACAACTACCTTAAGCATGCAACCACCGTATGCTCAATCCAATAAGATAAAAAGAAGGGCAAAATGGAAAGGCATATAACTTCCTTAAACTTAAAAAAACATGCTAAGTTTGTCTGTAGAAAATGATCGCAAGTTCAGTTCATTACTAAAGAATTGCAATGACTCTTACATACCTCGAGGATAAACAATGAGGCGACAATCCCAATTTCCAATCTGAAATCTTCTGCTCTTGATGCAAAGACCTGTTATCTTCCTCTTCTTCAAAAGATCTTTCAACCTTGTAAAATTCTCAATCCTCCAAGTAAATTTTCCCATATGCCCATCAGACTTCCTTGCACCACTCCCATTCCTCCCAGCAATCAACCCACCATTCTTGGAGAAACTACTAAACTCCTTGATCACATGAAACGAAGTGCTAAATACTGCAGTATCATCCACCAAAAACCCTGACTCGGGCCCAACAAAATCTGACATTTTCATGTAGTCATTCCACCCCAAACTTGTACTATCCCCACTCTTATTGTCAGCTGCAAACCTCCCATAAGAGTCCCTATGCATATGATTTGACCCTGGTTTCTGATTTAGCACTGACATTCTAAACAAACACCAACAACTCCTATCGGAAGCAACGGTTTTCTCAGTATCCTTGCTCTCCAAACACATAGACAAATACTCCTGCCCGTTAACCGAGCTTTGATACACACTAATCCTCAGATTACACTCCCCAGCAGGGAAAACCGGGCTCATTATCTTCTGTGTCTTAATCATGTCTTTAAACAAGCTAATGTTATGCACTCTCCAAGTGAATTTACCACTCAAAACATCGGAAACGGGACTGGAAACAACCGATGAGGATATCATAGAATACGATGAGGATTGAACATCGTTAGTATCACGCGCGAAATTAACGATCTCATTCAAGATTAAGATATCGGCGGTGATCAAAACGGAATCGTTGTTGAAAAGATAACCTAATTTGGAGTCGAAAACAGTAGAAGAAGGAGTGAAATCGCACCAACCGTGAGATTTCTTCTTGCTAGAGAACCGATGCCAGGAATCGCGATGAATGGACTTGGAATCATCAATTAGGTTAACGATGGCCAATCTGTAGCTAGCGAAGCAGTCCCATTTCGATGACGACGTACCCCGCGGATCCATGATTTGGAGATAAACCGATATGTAACCCGGCAGAGCCTGGGAGTCCCCCTTCGGATACACCAATAAACGGCAATCATAACCGCCTACCTCGAAGTACTTACTCCATAGTGCCCTAGCTTTCACTCTCGGGAAATTATGAACCGTCCATCTACAAACGACCGAGTATTCCCCTCTCCGATCGACGGTTACGGTTTCCTGGGCTCCACCGCTGCCGTCTCTTAACCCCACTCCAGCTAAGTCATCTGCCGCCGATATCGATGCCAAGGGTTTGATATTGCTGTTATCGGATACCGATGCTGAGGTGGCGGGTTGTGATTGATCTGGTAAGCTCGACGAGGAGGAGACTGCCTCAGGCGTGCCCTGCTTCATTGCTCCCTTTTCACCTTTTTTTGTCCTTTGTTTTTTCTTTTGGTTAGATATTCTCTGGTTTTATACCTTTCAAGCTCTGGTTTTATGCCCTCTCTCTCTTTTTTCTTCTGTGCTTTAATAGAAAGGAAAAAGAGGGGCGCTTTGTATGTGGTATGGTTCGAAGGTAAGAGAGGGGTGCACCATACTTTAACCTGCACCCCCGCTGTACCTTTGACCTTCCCCTTTTATTTTCTTCCTTCCCTGTACGCTGCGTTTCACCGAATGTTAATGGATTATCCACTGCGGTGCAGCTGAAGAGGATTTCCGTAGGTCCACGGGCCCACATAGAATGCACCTGACCGAGGAATGATTCGTGTCCATTGGGCAACGTGTCATCGTTTCGATAACTTCCGGGACCCTTCCCCCTCAATATCTTCACATCCTATCTGATCAACGGCCAAGATCTTTCTTCCAATTGTAAATTTTGCTTTCAAAGGTCCAGATGTTTCTCTGATGGTTTTATTATATCGATTTGCTTAAGGGTACGATAAGCGCTTGAAATTTTGAAAGAAAAAAAAAACTAATCTCAACATTTTTGCATCCAAGTAGTATTTGTATATTAAAATTTCTATCAATTAACCTTATTTTTTAACGTTACTATTAAATTCAATAGTTTATATTAGATCAGTTGGTGCAACGTATCGTATTATATTATTGTCACTAGACATTTTTAGAATTAATTAACTTAACTGAAAGTAAAAAAAATTCAGGAGCTTAATTATGTTTTTTAAAGTTCAAAGCCTTTAAACCCTCTTAAACTTATCGTATTATACTCGATAAACTATGTATTAATTAATTAAAGTAAGGGTAAATTTTTTATGAAAACTAATTTTACACAAGTCTGTATTATTAACGCTATAAAAACTCAAATTCTAAATTCTTAACCCTAACCCTAAAAATTAAACCCTAAACTTTAAATCAAAACACTAAATTTTAAATACTAACTACGAATTCTAAACCCTAAACCTAAACCTTAAATCTAATGTATAAAATTTTTTTCGTTAAATTAAATATCAAATTATCTTTGACTAGCTTGGCCCATAAATTTAGTGGCTACTAATTAATGCAATGGTATCTTTTGTTGTCCCGCCATTAATAAAATAAGGGTACAATTAAGTAGTACACTCTTAGGCATATAACAGATGTAACATTTGTGATAAACTTCTAACTGACATTTTACAATCAAAATATACGACTTAACAACAAGTGTATGGAAATAAATATGGTTTATATATGTGTAATTTTACAAGAAAATGACCAACCAACTTTAAGTTACATGGAAAAATATGGTTTACACGAACGCAGCACGAAAGTTCTAGCTCTTTCACATTGAATAGTAAAAATGTAAATACATCTCGCTGCAGACGAAGTCGAAACAGAAAGATCCTGTATATGCTACCCTAAAAAGCAGAGATTAAAGACCACACAAACAAAAACAGAAACATGAGGAAAGGAAAAGGGGCATGGGAGTGCGGAAGTTGGCCAAATCTCAAACCTCTCGACATCATTTTAGGCAGGAAGGTAGTGTGATGCCGTCGCAAACAAAAGCCAGCACGGCATAAACAATAACTAGGAGGAGGATTATCAGAGCAACCCTGCGGTAAGCAAAGCAAGCGAGGGATAAATTCATTCATCCTAGTATATCTTTTATTTCAAGGAGCAAATTTACACATGAAGCTAACTGTTTAGTTCAAAGTTATGCTTGTCTTTTAGTAAAATTTCATTTCCGAACATAATGCAGTGCGTGTAAATATACAAAAACAAAGGGGGTTCGAGTTCAGAACGCGTACGTAAGCTTGACATTTCTCCACCATACTGTGTTTCTAAAACGACGAGTTTGCTTTCTGAAGCGAAAGGTATTCCCTTGCATATTAGCAGTTTTGTCAACCAGCAATTCTAAGCGATCACCTCTCTCTAAGACTTTGTCAATATTCTCTATCATAACATTTCGCACCTGTTAGAATACAATTAGCACATTAGGCCAGTGTTCAAAAAAGGAAAAAACAATGAGTTGGAATGAGCTTCGAACAAAAAGGCCATAATCCATCCATCTAGGTTCAATTACATGAAGGGTTCGCCTAGGATACAAATGGCTAAACGGTTGACAACTAGATCAAATGAAGAAAAAAAACTTATAATATATGTGATCTGAACAGCAAACTAATTAATCTTTAAAGAAGGTAGAAGCTCGTGCTTATGCATTGAAACGCATCATAAAGGATTAGAAGGTTGGATAGGAAAGGGACCGGCCAATGTGATGTTAGAAGAAATAGAATACTATTACTCAAAACCTGATTCCAATTTCCAAGCATTCAAAACCTACCTGACTCATTTCACCTTTTAATCGATTTATCCTATCAGCATTAGGATCGTTGGAGTAATATTCCATTTGCTGACTCAAAACCCTCGAAAATTCATCATTCATGCCATAAGGGCGGGCCGATAATACCGCTTGGCCGTAAGTCCTAACAAATCTCTGATGAATGTCTTCAAGAAATGTAAAAGGAATTCGCCCTGCAAAAAAAAACACATCAATCATGACCTAAACAATTAACAACTAACAAATATCAGGACCAAAAAGTACTTAACAAAGAAGAGACTCAACACAAAGTGATTGCAATTATAAATTCTCAATTTGATTCGTGAAAAATCCTTGGAATGTTACTGAAGAACATATAAATTTCCGTCTGCAACTCATCCTTCAAGACATAGTAAAAGGGGAGTAATCATTCAAAAGCAGAAGAAGAGCGATAACTTCATAGAACATGGCACTTAGGCACTTCCAAACTTTTAAATAAACCCTAGATTGTCAAACAAGCATGAAGGTTAAACTTTCTTCAAAATTGAATACCTTAATCTCTAATAATCTCCCTTTTAACTCGGAAACAAATAAATGATAAAAACAATACAAATCAATTGAGCATGAGAATGCGGCATCAATTAAATACAAGTTCACTTTTAAGAAAAACATAAACTGAAATAGGGAATTGACTTACTTCCGGCACTTTCATCAGCCATACAAAGAACGGTGAGTCCATCTGTGCGTTTCACGTGGAAGATGTATCGATCTTGTGAATACGAGACGTTAATGTCGTTGTCGCCCGGTAGTTTGTCTAGAATTTGCCTGGTGATCGCGCTGGCGTTAGTGGACGCCGCCGTGAACTCCGCCAGCACCACCGATCCACGCGACACCATCGCGTACAATATCGCCATCTGAAGTCGAAACTCTCCCTATAGATCTCTTCCGCCGATGTATATAAAAGGCAGTAGCCTTTCGCCTCCAATCTTGGAATTTTCTTTCAATTCTTCTTCATCTTTCTGTTTTTTTCTTCTTCTAATTAGTAATCAGAAACTGATTGACATTTCTTTTTCACGTTTGTTTCGGGAAAAAAATCTATTAACTTAAATAATCTCAGAGTCAAAGAAAGGCTAATCCGTTTTCAAAGGGTAAATTCCACCAAACATTCCCTATAAATAGGTCAGATTTTAAATTGGTTATCGAGCTTCAAAAAATTTTACACGGCTTAATAGTTAAAAATGTGGCTAATCTATACATTTTTTAGTTTAGTGTCTAATATTTTTTCGGGTCACTTTAGTGTCTAACATTTTATTTCGTAACTTAAATTATATTTTTCCTTCAATGGCCTTTAAATTTTTTCCGTTATCTAATAAAAACACGACACGCGACATGTTTTTATCTATTTATTTAATTTTTGAATTTCTTTAAAAATATAAACTTCTTAAAACACTCCAAAGTTTAATTTCTTTCAATCAAACTCTTAAATCACATCTCCCTCACCTTCTGACATCCTCACACGTCGGTGGTTCACCGTTCACCGCCCAAGCATCCGGTACCTCACCGTTCAGCATCCCCACCCTCTAGTTGTCGATTAGAAGTCCAACCAGTATCCTTTTCTTCATTGTTAGATGTTCGTCGATGGAACAATTCGTGGTTCATTCGCCGATTTTTGACGGCGGAATAATGAGACTTTCAGTAGTGGGGGCCGAGGAAGGCAAGGGTGGCCGGTGGTGGTTGAATCGGTGGTGAGAGGGGAGGAATTTAAGGATTTACAGTTTGGGTTTGGGGTATTAGAGAAATTAAAGAATTTTGGTTTTTTATAAAAATAAAGATTTTTTATTTTTAATAAATAAAAAAATAAAGAAAATATCATGCCATGTGGCCATTTTTCATTGGATAACGACGAAAAACTAACGTCTGTCACGGTGAAAACCTAATTCGGATTACGAAATAAAACTTTAGGCACTAAAATGATCCGAAAAATGTTAGGCACCAAACTGGAAAAAAGGTATAGATTGGACACATTTTTTACTATTAAACCTTAAACTTTCATATTTGACGTTAAGTGTGTTTTAAAAAATAAGGGTTAGCTACAAAATAAGTTCCCAAAGTATGTCTCTTTTTTTATAAAAGTGCTTGAAGTATTTTTTGGCTGAAACAAGTGTCTAAAGTTTCATTTTTGGCTGAAATATGTGCTTAAAATTTTATTTTTGGCTGAAATAGGTGTCCAAATAGGTGCCTTAGTTGACTTTAAAACAAACCAAACATGAAACTTTAGGCACATATTTCGGCCAAAAATAATTTATGCACATATTTCAAAAAGAGACATAGTTTTGGCACTTATTTTGTAGTTTAGCCAAAAATAATTAAATTTTCATAAACTATCGATAAAGGGTTGGGTATAATGGTAAGACACACTGTCCTCCCAATAAGATAATCTGAACTCAAACTTCATAAACGACATTATTAAGAAGGAGAGCCATAAATCCTGAATATACATAATAAAATGGACATGTACTTTAAAAAAGGTTATTAAAGCTAACAATATCTTAAAAATAATTAAACTAAAAAATTAGGTGTTTAAATTTAATTTCAATGATCGCGTACTTTTAGAACCTTGAAAATACAATTAGACCATAAGAGTAATATATGCCACATTTAAAATTAGTCATTATGTTTTGAAAGAGTGTATCATGTGCGTCGAATACCGCTGAATATTATTAATGTTGAACACCGTTGAATACCATTGAATTAATTAATAAAGATTAAAAATCTCAAACACTCAATATATAATTAATAATTATTTAAAATAAAATTTTAATTAAATTATTTATTTATATATATATATATTATTTTTAATATTTATTTTCAAATAATTGGACGAAATATAACCCTAAATTAAAAAACCCTAAATCTTAATCGAACATGGCCGTCGTTCCACAAAATTTCAATTAATCTTTATTAGAGAAAGATATCCTTAAGCTTATTGTTGCTCCTAGGGACTTAGCAGTTGCATATAATATAATTGATCGGGTTCCAATTGGGGAGAGTTGGACCGTACAATTTTCGATTAAGAAAAAATCGGGAAAGATGAATTTTTTCAGTTACTGCCGAATTTGTTGCGCAGCCAGGCTCGAACGCCGGTCAGACTGCAGAGGCGCGATCGCTGGCGGACGGTAGCTAACAGCGGCGGTGGTTAAAATGACAATGGGGAGAAAAAGATTTAGAATTTTTTAATTTAGGAGTTGATATTTATCAATTATTTAAAAATAAAAATAAAAAATAGAATATATATGAAAAATAATTTCATTGAATTTTTATTTTAAATAATTATTAATTGTATGTTGAGTATTTGAGATTCTTAATCTTTATTAATCAGTTTAATGGTGTTCAACGGTGTTTATCGTTAGCGGTGTTCAACGGTGTTCGATACACGTTGTAAAATTTTTCTTATGTTTTATAATATTTTAATTACATCCTTAAATTATCGATGTTATATTAATCAGGACATTTCATTAATTAAACTGTACACATAGTTTCAAATTGAATGTCAAATTCCTGAACAAGTTATCATCATGAAAATTTCAAATCTTCCGTGTAGCCATATAATGCATGAGTTGATTGTGTATATAAATTAAAATAGATTAAATTATTATTTTCATATGTTTTATAAATAATACGAGAAAAACTTTAATACACAAGTCGTGTAAACTTTAGTTTACACGAACTATTTAATATTAGAGGTTATGATTGTAGTTTAGGGTTTAAAATTTAAGGTTAATGTTTAGGGTTTATGTATTATGGTGTTAGGATTAGGAATTTATGATTTATATTTAGGGTAAACTACATGGTTACCGAACTTTTAGGGCGGGTTCATTTTAGTCACCGTACTTTAAAAAATATTCGATAAGATCACTTAATTTTTTGTTTGATTTTAATATAGCCACCGAACTTTTAGTTCACTTTATGGTCCCTCCCGTTACCTTCAATTAGAAGTTCACTTAGTTTACCTTAATAAAAAAATGGGTAAACTATACCAATCATCACTCAACTTTCTTCTCACTCCTATTTTGATTACCAAAATTTAAAGATTTTCAATCTAGTAACTTAACTTTCAAATTGTCCATATTTTGGCCACTCTCAAATGATATGTTTATACAAATAGAAAAATTCAATTAGTCCTTAAAAATTATTTTGGTAAATTTAGATTATTCAATTCTCGATCTTATATTGTACCAATTAAATTAGATAAATGATTAATCAATTAAGCGAAATATTTGATTATGGAAATAATTTTTTTACTTTGTTTATTAAAATATCAAATATGATAAATTTAATAATTGTCCGGTTGTGATAAAAGTGTAAAAACAACTAGAAAGTCAAAAATTGAAATTTCACACCTATTAATCCTACTCATAGCCACAACTTTTTTAAAATCACAAGGGTATCAAAATCACTAGACTATAAGATATTGCAATGCATAAAATTTAGGAATATCGTATATAATAGATCAGATCAGTTAATCAATTTTACTTAAAATCGTGAACCATAATCGAATCAAAATAATTTAATTTAAAAATTTGTATCGAAATCATGTTCTATTAATCCTTAAAAATTATTTTGGTTAATTGTTAAATTCAAATTATTAAACTCTAGTGACCAAAATAAGAGTGAGAAGAAAGTTGAGTGATGAATGTTGTAGTTTACCCATGTTTTATTAAGGAAAAACGAAAACAAACGTCAAAGTTGACGGAAGGTAACAGAAGGGACCATATCAAAATCGAATTAAAAGTTAAGTGGCCTTATCGAATATTTTAAAAGTACGGTAATTAAACCGCCCTAAAAATTCGGTCTTCATTTATGTACTTTACCTTTGTATTTATACTCTATAGTCGGTGCTAGAGATCTAGAGCCAAAACGTCGTCGGACTGATATCTTGATTCAGGGATCACATCACGTGTCTCACCAAACAATATTCGAAAGCCAATAGACCCATCTTATGCTATTTTTATGACATGATGTGAACATGTAATATTAATTTAAAAATCTTCGTGCAAAACAAAAAAAATAAAAATTTCTAACCTCTTATGACCTAATTCTAATAACTGATACTTGAAAATTTTTATTTTAGCAAGAACTTAAATAAGAGAAAAGAAAAAGCTGATAATTCAAGTGATGGCAAAATGTACCTGAGCGGAGCAACCAGAGGAATCAGTTTTCAAGAGGGCCATGGCACCAGAGAAGTCAGGATCAATACCGATGACCCAAGTGGAATCTGCATTGGTCCGGGATGGGTCGTGAGCGGGAGGGCAACAAGACAAGGAGCCCAACCAATTCGCCTCGAGAGGAGCAGCAGAGAGCTTGAAGCTGTTGTTCCATGTCTATAATTTCCTATTCTCATACCATTTTCCATTTAAATTAGAGCCTTAAGATGATGGTTATCGGTTAAAATTGCAGCAATGAAAAGATGAGACTTATTATGGGAAGTTCGGCACCTGTATGAACTGCTGGCATTATCAAACGGAGTTTTCCACAACAAGTAAAGGGTCTACCTTCATTCTCAGGCCTTTTCCATATGCAGCAATAAGCAGAGCCTCAGCCCTTCCTTAAAAGGTCAAAAGAAAACAGAAGCCAATGACAATAATCAAATTACAAGATGTCAGTAAGAGAAGATACATAGATACAATTACCAGGCCTCACTTAAATCAAACTTTATCTTCCAATCTCGTGTCAAAACTCAAAAATTACAACCGGAAAGATCATTTTCTAAGAGGAGCAAATACTGAGGAGCATGTTATCCAGGATGCTCGCTTAGAAAGATCAGTTGTAAAACACTGTGACTGGTCAGTCGCTGGATTCTAGGGTCTATGACGATGAGAAAATAACTGTACCAACTAACTTTTTCATCTCCACAATTAGCATAGGTGTAAAAGGAAATGCACTGGTTCACAGTTCAGCATGCTTATTTGTCAAGGTTCAAAGATAGCACAGGCACAAAGGGTTTTCTTGGTAGCATCAACCAATAAGTCAACAAGTGAGTTTTATTCTAGCACGTGATCGTGAACACGGCAAAGAACAAAGAGAGTCACACAGCTTTAACTATTAAGAGCTTATAAACAATTTCCTGATAACAAAATGAGATTAATGTCTATTTGGAAGTGAAGGGGGAAAGAAAATTAAGAATACGGACTGTAACTGCTTCTAAAATAAAGCAGATGACATGGAACTTTATGGAATGCAAACGGTGATTCTTTACAGCTAAGTACTAAGAAATAAAAATAACGAATAGAGATTTAGACTTTTATATCTTTGGAAACCAGAACACCTACCGTGATCCTTTTTCCTTTTCAACATATCACTCAATGAGGGAAATAAAGTTGATGCAACTCTCCTACTATCATCCTGTCAAAAACCAGAATGGATAATAAATACCTATAAAAATCATAACCGGGGCTGTTAGGCATCACGATGTCTTAAAGGATTTCTTTGAAACTTAAGTCAATTCCTTCATGCATTGATTGAGACTGATACCTATGGAAAGAAAAAGTTCAAAAGCATTGCTGATTTACTTAGTGTCGATTGTATTGTGTATCTAAGAGTCCTAAAGTTATTAGTATGCAGTAGTTATTATTTAATTAGGAGATTGTGCTGTAATAGAGGTATTTTAGTTTAAGCTTATTCCAGATAAAATAGAGTTTTTCTTAAACTAGGAGTTAGAGTTTAATTAAACTAGTATGATGTAACCAGTGTTGTTAAAAAGGGATCCAACCCCCTATACTTTTAATTTCTAAAATTAATGAAAAACAGAGAAACTACTTTTCTCTAAACTCAGTATTATTTACATGGTATCAGTAGGTTTCGATTCTTAGTCTAAAACGATGGCAAATTCTTCCTCATCCGAGATTAATTCAGGAGGAGAAGCAAATTCCTCCGTTGATGTTCTTCCAGATTCTAACACATCGGCAATTACTTGCCATAAGCTAATTGGTCCCAATTATCTATAATGGTCCCAGTCAGTTAAGTTGTACATCACTGACAGAGGAAAGCTAGGCTATATCACAGGAGGAGTGAAAAAGCCTGCTTCGACAGATCCAGGGTATGAGAAGTGGCTGCAAGAAAATAGTATGGTGATGTCTTGGTTGACAAACACGATGACACCGGCAATTAGGGGTAACTTTCTCCTATATGAGATTGCAAAAGAAATATGGGATGCGGCTCAAGAAACTTATTCAAGTTCAGACAATATTTCTGAATTATCTAGCATCGAATGCCAGGCTTCAAATCTGAAGCATGAGGAAATGAATGTCACTATTTACTACAACACTCTGACTCGACTTTGGCAGCAAATTAATCTCTACGAGTCCAATAACTGGACGAATCCAACAGATGCTGCTCTTTACAAGAAGAAAACTGACCAAAAAAGAATCTTTCAATTCTTGAATGGTCTACATAAAGGACTGGATGCTGTCAAAGGAAGAATTTTGAGCACTAAACCTCTTCCTTTCGTTAGAGAGGTTTTTTCTGAGGTCAGAAGGAAAGAAAGTAGGCGATTATTCATATTGGCAGACTCATCTACTAGTGATGGATCTGCACTTCTTATACATACATCATCTACCACCAAGCAAAAAGGAGGAAAACCATGGTGTGACCATTGCAAAAAGGTGGGACACATTCAAGATACTTGCTGGAAATTACATGGAAAGCCTGCTGACTGGAAACCCCAAAGGATGAGGCAGCAACAAATAGTGCCACTAGCTAATGCAGCATCAACAGATAGTTCAGTGAGTTTTAGTAAGCAACAAATTGATGATTTGCAGAAACTTCTTTCTCAGATAACACCAAAATCTGATTCCTCTGGTACAACTGGTAGTGTTTCTTGTTTTAAAACTACTGATAAGTATTTATGGATAGTGGATTCTGGTGCTACTGACCATATGACATGGGATGAATCTCTTTTCCTTCAAATTACTGGACAACAGAGTCATAGAAATGTTAAGACAGCTGATGGATCTGTCACTAAAGTGGATGGAATAGGAACAGTTGTTGTGAATGATACTATCACTCTTTCTTCTGTTTTATATGTTCCTAACTTACAATGCAATCTGTTGTCAGTTAGTAAATTGTGCAGTTGTAACATCCCGAAAATTGGTCTAGTCAGAATTGAGTTCCGGTGATCTAAAATCCTACTCCGGGAGGTTTAAATTTTTGCACCAATGTTGACTATATGATCTATTTTCTTAATGTTGAACCTTGATTGAGTCTAATCTTTGAATTGGGGACCTTATTGGAAAGTCAAAATGATGAATATGAGTTAAGGCTATTGATACGGTAGGTACCGTATCAGTACGGTCTAATGGCTTTTAACTAACTTATCTATTTTAGCATGAGCGTATCGATACGGCCACGAGTGTATCGATACGAGTCCTCTGTTCAAATCTGTTTTATTGATTAATTTGAAAGAAAAGGGATATTGGTGATGACTCACTTATTTGCTTGCCACCCTTCACGTGGGATGACTCAAGAAAGATGATGAATAGCCATTAATTGCTTAGAATGACTAAAAAGGCTTGAGGGGATAGAAATTAATAAGATAAGCAAACCTTTGGTAATATGAAATCTCCCTATTGGTTGCAAATGAGGTGGGGAAATGATTGGGGACCAAATTTGTTTTGAAATGAGTAAGAAAAGGGTTTCCTCATTGTTTACCTTCACCGGAGCAAAACCCCATCTTTTGTTAACTTCATCTCCTACCTAAGCACACACATCCATTGTTGTCTTCAACCTCAAGCAAGCACACACCTCCTTTGTTGGCCATTTTAAACTCAAGTGTTCTTTGATTTGAAAATTTCATCGAAAAGCAATCGGTTGGGTAAGTAAAAGCCCTCAAGCAATTCTTGAAATCTATAGGTATTGGGGGTTTAATTTTAAGTCGAATTGTTAAGCCTAATCTTTGTAATGGTTATCGATATTGTTATATTGATTGTAACACTTTCTTATTGATTCCTCCTAGCTCAAGGTTTGGAAGAAGCTAGGCCATCATCTCCAAAGCAAGCTAAGAATAAATGAATTACAATCTGAGAGCCTTACGGAATCCAAGGTGAGTGTAGTCAGAGTCTCGAGAGCTGGCTAGGTGCCACCTCGAATCAATGATTTTGAATTGCTAACTATTGTAATGAAGGTGATTGCATAAAACACTATTGAAAGCTATGTGTGGTAAGTAAGAGTAAGTATTGCATATAATCCATGTTGAAGCTTTATCAGTATTGCATATAATCCATGTTGAAGCTTTATCGCTAATTGCTATTAAGGTATGTTCATAGCCATTAGATTATTGACATGTGATTATTGCTATTGTCTATTGCTATGATCATATGAGTTATTGTGTTTGACCTATTGTTATGAAACTATTGTTATTGAGCTATTGTTTATTGAACCTTGGGATCGAAGTATTGGATACAATTGTCATGCCATAGAATTCATGAGCTCATTGGTACTGTTAGGCTTCAGCCTTTATTATGGTGCGACGGAGGGATGTTATGTGTATTGGTCAATTTGGTATGGTTGAGGGACGATGATAATGATGACTAGACCACTATTGCTATTGTTGGTGTTGAGGTAGAATTCGTGTATCCATATACCGAGAATTGGCCTAAGGGAAAACTATTGATTATTGTTATTGTTTACTGATGTGGAAGCTATCGATATGCTATTGACTATGATTACTATGTTGGATATTGATGCCATTGCTATGATGTCAGAATATTGACATTGAGTATGATTTATATTGATGCTATGATATGTCTATATGTAATCGTTTATGTTAAGATGCCATTAAGTATGCCATTGGACTATGAGTTATTGCATATCATGCTCATTTATTGTTTATGGATACCTCACTTAGACTATATAAGTCTAATGCATTCATCTTCCATATTTCAGGTTAAGAAAGTTATCAGTTCGAGATCAGAATTAGTTGGAAGATCGACAAGTCACCACAAGTTTAGAGTAATGTGTTTTGTCCTTATGAACTCCTAGTATGGTGGCAAAGTAGTTAAACTAATCACGTGTGATTCTTTTGATGTGTAAACGTTGTCTATGTTTTGTATAAGACTAAGAGGCCCTAAATGACCTTTTAAAAGTGATTAAGAATGATTAATGTTGCGTATTTGACTCTAAAAGGTGAAAAGATAGTAAATAGATTCATATTAACATGAAATTTAGCATACTAGTATTTTATAATGTTTAAAACTTGCTGGTAAAGTTTCATTGCATTTGGATATGAACTGCCAGGTCAAATCGAATAAAAACCAGCTAAAATCTATCATTACAGGGCAGGGCGTATCGATATGGGTGATGGCATATCAATCTTGCATATTTGGTAAGTCAACAATTGGTCAAAAAGGGGGCGTATCGATACGGTTTAGGCATATCGGTACGAAAAATGGCTATTGGAATTTGGGTGTAGAAATGGTATCGATACGGTCCTAGAGGGTATCAATACGGAGTCAACAGGGTCAACATGTATCGATACAGTCCCAAGTGTACCGATACGATTTTGCTATGTTTGAATCTATAAAATCTGAAATTAGGCTTAGCGTATCGATACTGCCCTTAAGGTATCGATACGATGTTAGTTAATTCTGTTATACAGAGTAAAAAGAAGTTTTAGGCAGTTTGCAAATTGGTCACTAATAACTATACGACCTAATTGATTAGGTTAACGATATCCGATAGTGACGAAATTTCATAGATTAATAATTGGTAGGTTTAATACCAGTTGGTAATAAAAGAATTCAGATTAAGATCGCTAATTTGTAAGGTTTACGATTTAGTCCCTAAGCACGTAAAAGTTTGAAATTGACCCCATATTGAGCCAGTAATTGATAGTTAGGTTCACTAAGCCTTAAATAAGAATATTAGAACTTCCGAATGAATTTCCGACTCCGATTAAGCTTTCGATTTTTGAATAAGGTTTCGATAACGCTTTCTGACCTAGTTCTCTACCAGACCAGGAAGGGGATGTTACAATAGTGATCTTAACTGTTCCACAATATTTAATGCTACTGGTAGTGTGTTTCAAGAAATGGATTCGGGGAAGTGGATTGGCAGTGCTGAGTTGTGTGGTGGACTTTACATCATTAAAGGTCTTCCTCCTAAGAGACAATTCCAACCAAGTTGCACTTTTTCTTTATCCTTAAACACTACAAATTTAGGATTCAGTGATGTTCTTTTATGGAATTTTAGACTTGGCCATCCAAACTTTATTTATCTTCAAAAATTGTTTCCAACTTGTGATATGTCAACTTGTGAAACATAAAAGATCACCCTATCCCCATTCTTCTTATATGGCTTCTAAACCTTTTTTCCTTAATACATAGTGACATTTGGGGTCTTTCTAATGTTAAGAATGTAAATGGGGCTAGATGGTTTGTCTCCTTTAGAGATAATCGTACTAGGATTACTTGGACTTTCTTGATGAAAAATAAATCTAAAACTGAAAATATCTTCAAAATTTTCTACTTCATGATTGAAAATCAGTTTCACAGTAAAATTTAGATCCTTAAGAGTGATAATGGGAGTGAGTTCTTTACCAATACTTTAGGAATTTTTTTACAGATAAAGGTATTATTCATATAAGTTCATGTGTTGATACTCCTCAACAAAATGGAGTGGTTAAAAGGAAAAATAGACACCTCTTAGAAGTTGTTAGATCCTTAATGTTATCCTCTAATATTTCTCACTCTTTTTGGGGAGAAGCTTTACTTCATGCAAAGTTTCTCATTAACAAGTTACGTAGCAGAATTTTAGGATTCAAAACTCCTAAGGAAGTCTTTCTTCAAACCTTTCCATCTTTTAAACATTTGTCTTGTCATTTACTTCTCAAAGTATTTGGTTCCACTGCCTTTGTTCATATTCATAAACACTTTCGGGGTAAGTTAGATCCTAGGGCTATCAAATGTGTTTTCCTAGGATGTTCTCCACATAAGAAGGGCTTTAAATGTTACTCTCCTCGACATAGGAAATTTAATTTTTTTTATTTCTATGGATGTCACTTTTCATGAACATTTACCTTATTTTTCAGATACTAAAATTCAGTGGGAGAGATGGGATAAATTTCAGTCTTCTCAAATCCAGTTACCACTAGCCAAATCAATACCTACACCAAAAACTGTTCAAAATAATCTTACATCTCTACCTCCAGAATATGTTCTTGAACCATCAGAACCTTTTTCACCTATAACTAAAACTGAAAAATCACCTACTACACCTCATGTTTTTTCAAAGAACCAACTTGGAACTAAAGAACTAAGTGTCTATACAAGGAGGAAAAAATGGTCTGCTCAAGAAACTACACAACCTAGGACTGCTCAAGAAATAGAACCAATTCCACTGTCCTTGGAGGAAGAAGATATGTAAAATTTGAATGATAATGATGATTCTTTTATTGATACATCTGACTTACCTATTGCTAAGAGAAAAGGTGTAAAAAATGTACAAGTCACCCAATCCATAGATATGTGGCCTATGGGAAGTTATTGTCATCTTTAAAGCCTTTACTGCCAAAATTGACAAAGTGCAGATACCAAAAACAGTGTATGAAGCTTTAAAAGATCCTAGGTGGAAGAAAGCTGCAGAAGATGAAATTCAGGCTTTAGAGTCAAACAAGACTTGGGTGATGACGAGTTTAGCTCCTGGAAAAAAGGCAGTTAGCTGTAAATGGATTTTTACAGTAAAATATAACTCATATGAGAGTATTGAAAGGTTTAAAGCAAGGCTGATTGCAAGGGGATTTACTCAGTCTTAAGGGATTGATTACTAGGAAACATTTTCTCCTGTAGCATGACTCAATACCGTAAGAATTCTTCTATCTCTTGCTGCAAATCTAGATTGGCCACTTCATCAACTTGATGTGAAAAATGCATTCCTAAATGGAAATTTAGAGGAGGAAGTTTACATGCATAAACCAGCCGGTCTAAGTGGTGATCCAAACCAAGTGTGTAAGCTATTGAAATCATTGTATGGCCTAAAACAGTCTCCTAGGGTGGTTTGATAGATTCACTACAACAGTTTTGAATTTTGGTTACTATCAATGTCAATCTGATCATACTTTATTTGTGAAGACTTCTTCAGGAAATACAAAGACTATCTTAATAGTCTATGTTGATGATATAATCATCACTGGTGATGATGATCAGGAGATAAAAAGGCTGAAAAAGTTTTTGGCTACTGAATTTGAGGTAAAAGACTTCGAATACTTGAGGTACTTTCTCGGTATGGAAGTGGCAAGATCAAACTCTAGGATTGTGATTAACTAGAGTAAGTATATTCTGGATCTTCTTTCAAAAACAGGAATGCTAGGATGCAAGCCTACAAAGACACCTATGGAGTCAAACCTAAAGTTTAGGACTGATGATCAAGGAGTTCTTACGAACAATGAGCAATACCAGAAACTAGTGGGTAAGTTTATTTACTTATCACTCACTAGACCTGACATTACTTTTCCAGTAAGTGTTGTCAGCCAGTTTATGAGTGATCCTAAAGAAGAGCACATTGAGGCAGTTATGAGAATCCTAAGATACTTGCTCATGAAAAAGAAGTGGCGTTCATCTACTTGCTCATCAAATTGTCCAGTTTCTTTTTTTCTATCTATCTTTAAAGTTTTTCCCTATATTTTGGAATGCCCATTTACTTCTTCATCACTTGTTTCCCCTTCATTTTCTTTTTAAAGTCCTTATCTTTGACACCACTCCCACCATGGGCAATTGAGATGAGATTATTGTCTTCTTGGTTTTGGAAAGACGTTTCTTTTTTTACCACATTCCCTGCCAAAAATGTCTCTAAAAAGATATCTCTCACTTCAAAAGGAGGTTGAAGAAAGTCCTGTGTTAGTTTTGGGCCTACTAGATTTGGTCATAGAATGCATTCTTGAGAAGCTACCACCTGCCTCTCTTTGTAGCATGGCGGGTGTTTGCAAGTCCCTTAAGTAGGTGCATTAGTGACCATTTCGGAAAAAAACACATGAAAAAGAAGTAGGGTTCACCTACTTGCTCATCAAATTTTCAGTTTCTTTCTTTCTTTCTTACTTTAAAGTTTTTTCCCTTATATTTTGGAATGCTCATTTACTTCTTCATCATTTGTTCTCCCTTCATTTTTCTTAAAGTGCTTAGCTTTGACATCACTCCCACCATGGGCAACTGGGATGAGATTATTGTCTCCCTGGTTTTGGAAAGACGTTTCCTTTTTTACCACATTCCCTGCCAAAAATGTCTCTAAAAAAGATGTCTTTCACTTCAAAAGGAGGTTGAAGAAAGTCCCGTGTCAGTTTTGGACCTACCAGATTTGGTCTTCGAATGCATTCTTGAGAAGCTACCACCAGCCGCTCTTTGTAGCTTGGCGGGTGTTTGCAGCTCCTTAAGAAGTAGGTACATTAGTGACCATTTATGGGAAAAACACATGAAAAAGAAGTGTGGTTCATCAACTTGCTCATCAAATTTTCCAGTTTCTTTCTTTCTTTAATTAAAGTTTTCCCCTATATTTTGGAATGCTCCTTAACTTCTTCATCAATTGTTTTCCCTTCATTTTCACTTTAAAGTCCTTAGCTTTGACACTACTCCCACCATGGGCAACTGAGATGAGATTATTGTCTCCCTGGTTTTGGAAAGATGTTTCCTTTTTTTACCAAATTCCCTTTAAAAAATGTCTTTCACTTCAAAAGGAGGTTGAAGAAAGTCTCGTGTCGGGTTTTGGACCTACAGATTTGGTCTTGGAATGCATTCTTGAGAAGCTACCACCTGCCGCTCTTTGTAGCATGGCGGGTGTATGCAGCTCCTTAAGAAGTAGGTACATTACTGACCATTTCTTGGTAAAACACATGAAAAAGAAGTGGGGTTCATCTACTTGCTCATCAAATTTTCCAGTTTCTTTCTTTCTTTAAAGTTTTTTCCCTATATTTTAGAATGCTCTTTTACTTCTTCATCACTTGTTTTCCCTTCATTTTCTTTTTAAAGTCTTTAGCTTTGACACCACTCCCACCATGGGCAACTGAGATGAGATTATTGTCTCCCTGGTTTTGGAAAGATGTTTCCTTTTTTTACCAAATTCCCTTTAAAAAATGTCTTTCACTTCAAAAGGAGGTTGAAGAAAGTCTCGTGTCGAGTTTTGGACCTACAGATTTGGTCTTGAATGCATTCTTGAGAAGCTACCACTGCGCGCTCTTTGTAGCATGGCGGGTGTATGCAGCTCCTTAAGAAGTAGGTACATTACTGACCATTTCTTGGAAAAACACATGAAAAAGAAGTGGGGTTCATCTACTTGCTCATCAAATTTTCCAGTTTCTTTCTTTCTTTAAAGTTTTTTCCCTATATTTTAGAATGCTCTTTTACTTCTTCATCACTTGTTTTCCCTTCATTTTCTTTTTAAAGAAGAGCACATTGAGGCAGTTATGAGAATCCTAAGATACTTGCTCATGAAAAAGAAGTGGCGTTCATCTACTTGCTCATCAAATTGTCCAGTTTCTTTTTTTCTATCTATCTTTAAAGTTTTTCCCTATATTTTGGAATGCCCATTTACTTCTTCATCACTTGTTTCCCCTTCATTTTCTTTTTAAAGTCCTTATCTTTGACACCACTCCCACCATGGGCAATTGAGATGAGATTATTGTCTTCTTGGTTTTGGAAAGACGTTTCTTTTTTTACCACATTCCCTGCCAAAAATGTCTCTAAAAAGATATCTCTCACTTCAAAAGGAGGTTGAAGAAAGTCCTGTGTTAGTTTTGGGCCTACTAGATTTGGTCATAGAATGCATTCTTGAGAAGCTACCACCTGCCTCTCTTTGTAGCATGGCGGGTGTTTGCAAGTCCTTAAGAAGTAGGTGCATTAGTGACCATTTCTGGAAAAAAACACATGAAAAAGAAGTAGGGTTCACCTACTTGCTCATCAAATTTTCCAGTTTCTTTCTTTCTTACTTTAAAGTTTTTTCCCTTATATTTTGGAATGCTCATTTACTTCTTCATCATTTGTTCTCCCTTCATTTTTCTTAAAGTGCTTAGCTTTGACATCACTCCCACCATGGGCAACTGGGATGAGATTATTGTCTCCCTGGTTTTGGAAAGACGTTTCCTTTTTTACCACATTCCCTGCCAAAAATGTCTCTAAAAAAGATATCTTTCACTTCAAAAATGAGGTTAAAGAAAGTACCGTGTCAGTTTTGGACCTACCAGATTTGGTCTTGGATTGCATTCTTGAAAAGCTACCACCTGCCGCTCTTTGTAGCATGGCGGGTGTTTGCAACTCCTTAAGAAGTAGGTGCATTAGTGACCATTTTCTAGGAAAAACACATGAAAAAGAAGTGGGGCCCATCTACTTACTCATCAAATTTTCCAGTTTCTTTCTTTCTTTAAAGTTTTTTCCTTATATTTTGGAATGCTCCATTACTTCTTCATCACTTGTTTTCCCTTCATTTTCTTTTTAAAGTCCTTAGCTTTGACACCACTCCCACCATGGGCAACTGAGATGAGATTATTGTCTCCCTGGTTTTGGAAAGATGTTTCCTTTTTTTACCAAATTCCCTTTAAAAAATGTCTTTCACTTCAAAAGGAGGTTGAAGAAAGTCTCGTGTCAGTTTTGGACCTACCAGATTTGGTCTTGGAATGCATTCTTGAGAAGCTACCACCTGCCGCTCTTTGTAGCATGGCGGGTGTATGCAGCTCCTTAAGAAGTAGGTACATTACTGACCATTTCTTGGAAAAACACATGAAAAAGAAGTGGGGTTCATCTACTTGCTCATCAAATTTTCCAGTTTCTTTCTTTCTTTAAAGTTTTTTCCCTATATTTTAGAATGCTCTTTTACTTCTTCATCACTTGTTTTCCCTTCATTTTCTTTTTAAAGTCCTTAGCTTTGACACCACTCCCACCATGGGCAACTGAGATGAGATTATTGTCTCCCTAGTTTTGGGATGACTTTTTCTTTTTTTACCACATTCCCTGCCAAAAATGTCTCTAAAAAGATGTATTTCACTTCAAAAGGAGGTTGAAGAAAGTCCCACGTCAGTTTTGAACCTACCAGATTTGGTCTTGAAATGCATTCTTAAGAAGCTACCACCTGCCGCTCTTTGTAGCATGGCGGATGTTTGCAGCTCCTTAAGAAGTAGGTGCATTAGTGACCATTTCTGGGAAAAACACATGAAAAAGAAGTGGGGTTCATCTACTTGCTCATCAAATTTTCCAGTTTCTTTCATTCATTCTTTAAAGTTTTTTCCCCTATATTTTGGAATGCTCCTTTACTTCTTCATCACTTGTTTTCCCTTCATTTTCTTTTTAAAGTCCTTAGCTTTGACACCACTCCCACCATGGGCAACTAGGATGAGATTATTGTCTCCCTGGTTTTGGAAAGACGTTTCCTTTTTTTACCACATTCCCTGCTAAAAATGTCTCTAAAAAGATGTTTTTCACTTCAAAATGAGGTTGAAGAAAGTCCCGTTCTAGTTTTTGACCTACCAGATTTGGTCTTGGAATGCATTCTTGAGAAGCTACCACCTGCCGCTCTTTGTAGGAAGGCGGGTGTTTGTAGCTCCTTAAGAAGTAGGTGCATTATTGACCATTTTTGGGAAAAACACATGAAAAAGAAGTGGGGTTCATCTACTTGCTCATCAAATTTTCCAATTTTTTCTTTCTTTCTTTCTTTAAAGTTTTTTCCCTATATTTTGGAATGCTCCTTTACTTCTTCATCACTTGTTTTCCCTTCATTTTCTTTTTAAAGTCCTTAGCTTTGACACCACTCCCACCATGGGCAACTGAGATGAGATTATTGTCTCCCTAGTTTTTGAAAGACGTTTTCTTTTTTTTTTACCACATTTCCTGCAAAATATGTCTCTAAAAAAGATGTCTTTCACTTCAAAAGAAGGTTGATGAAAGTCTTGTGTCAGTTTTGGACCTACCAGATTTGGTCTTGGAATGCATTCTTGAGAAGCTACCATCTGCCTCTCTTTGTAGCATGGTAGGTGTTTGCAGCTCCTTAAGAAGTAGGTGCATTAGTGACCATTTCTGGGAAAAACACATGAAAAAGAAGGGGGGTTCATCTACTTGCTCATCAAATTTTCCAGTTTCTTTCTTTCTTTAATTAAAGTTTTCCCTTATATTTTGGAATGCTCTTTTACTTCTTCATCACTTGTTTTTCCTTCATTTTCTTTTTAAAGTCCTTAGCTTTGACACCACTCCCACAAACGTTTCCTTTTTTCTCAGTTCAAAATTGACCAAAAACATTCTTGGTTTTTTTACCACATTCCCTACCAAAAATGTCTCTAAAAAGATGCTTTTCGCTTCAAAAAGAGGTTGAAGAAAGCCCCGTGTCAGTTTTTGGACCTACCATATTTGATCGTGAAATGCATTCTCTAGAAGCTACCACCTGCCACTCTTTGTAGCATGACGGGTGTTTGCAGCTCCTTAAGAAGTAGGTGCATTAGTGACCATTTATGGGAAAAACACATGACAAAGAAGTGGGGTTCATCTACTTGCTCATCAAATTTTCTAGAAGCTACCACCTGCCGCTCTTTGTATCATGGCGGGTGTTTGCAGCTCCTTAAGAAGTAGGTGCATTAGTGACCATTTCTGGGAAAAACACGTGAAAAAGAAGTTAGGTTCATCTACTTGCTCATCAAATTTTCCAGTTTCTTTTTTTCTTTCTTTAATTAATGTTTTTCCCCTAGATTTTGTAATGTTCCTTTACTTCTTCATCACTTGTTTTCCCTTCATTTCCTTTTTAAAGTCCTTAGCTTTGACACCACTCCCACGATTGGCTACTGATATGAAATTATTGTCTCCCTCGTTTTGGAAAGACTTTTCCTTTTTTTTCCCATTTCAGGATTGACCAAAAACATTCTCGGTCTTGGTTTTTTTACCACATTCCCTGCCAAAAATGTCTCTAAAAAATATGTATTTCACTTCAAAAGGAGGTTGAAGAAAGTCCTGTGTTAGTTTTTGGACCTACCAGATTTGGTATTGGAATGCATTCTTGAGAAGCTACCACCTGCCGCTCTTTGTAGCATGGCTGGTGTTTGCAGCTCCTTAAGAAGTAGGTGCATTGGTGACCATTTTTAGGAAAAACACATGAAAAGAAGTGGGGTTCATCTACTTGCTCATCAAATTTTCCAAAAGCTACCACCTACCGCTCTTTGTAGCATGGTGAGTGTTTGCAGCTCCTTAAGAAGTAGGTGCATTAGTGACCATTTTTGGGGAAAACACTTGAAAAAGAAGTGGAGTTCATCTACTTGCTCATCAAATTTCCCAGTTTCTTCCTTCCTTCATTCCTTCCTTGCTTCTACTTGCTCATCAAATTTCCCAGTTTCTTCCTTCATTCCTTCCTTTCTTCATTCATTCCTTTCTTTCTTTCTTAGATGGGATTATTGTCTCCCTTGTTTTGGAAAGACGTTTCCTTTTTTTCCAGTTCAAGATTGACCAAAAACATTCTCGGTCTTGGTGTTTTTACCACATTCCCTGCCAAAAATGTTTCTAAAAAGATGTCTTTCACTTCAAAAGGAGGTTGAAGAAAGTCCTGTGTCAGTTTTGGACTTACCAGATTTGGTCTTGGAATGCATTCTTGAGAAGCTACCACCTACCGCTCTTTGTAGCATGGTGGGTGTTTGCAGCTCCTTAAGAAGTAGGTGCATTAGTGACCATTTCTGGGAAAAACACATGAAAAGAAGTGGGGTAGAATTATTGGTCCTGCTGCAAATAGAGAGTGGCAATGGCATATCGCTTTAAGAATAAGAAAGGATTCGAGTCATTCGAAACAGGGGAAACCGAAAGATTTGAGGAGGATTTTATCAATTGTTAGGTCATATTGGTGGGTCCGATCGAAGGTTGATGATAGTAGTAAGCAGTGATCAATGCCATATGATTCGAATATGTCCTGGTTTCTTGCACTCGAATCCGGCAGACTCTGGTTTCCTGTCCAGGTCTATAATATGCTATACCAATTTAATCAGCATATTCCAATGTGCTTTTTCTAATTTTGTTTTGATTCGATATGTTATGCTTTTTTTGTAGAATGGCCATGTTGGGTTCATGTTGTCAAGCTATGATGCAGAACTGAGTTATGATCCTCGTACGGAACCTTCCAAGCCAGGTAATAATGGAGATCAACGTAATTCTGATGGTGGTATGTTGGCTTGGTAGTTGTACAAAATTCGGGAGGTTAACATGATTATGTTCTACAGAGGTTTAAAATAGGCTTGATACTTGGAAAGTAATGCTAGATTGGTTCAATATTCAGGTACCCTCCGCATGGAAGGAGGGCGGTGACCATAGAGAACAACGTGCCGTGGGAAAGGCTCTGAGCACCGCCTTTCGACACTTCACCGCACGATCTTCATTTTTCTGATTTTTTGAATGAGCTATGCCCTGGTGATAACATTGAGATTCAATGGAGAAGAAACAAAGAATTCCCTTATGGTTGGTTCTTCTTCATATCATTCCTTTGCAGTATTTCACTAATTTTGTTTTGTTTCTCTCCAAAGGGGCTCATGGTATTAGAAAACTCCGGTGACACCTGATATCATCTTTAATTCCTCTGATAAGTAGAAAGGTTTTAGTTATAGAACTCTGCTAAGAATTAAGCAATTAGTATGCCCACAAATTCTTTTAAATAATACATATTAATCAGTTTATAATGATTTTATAGCTGATACGGTCGCCGTATAAATTACAGGTTGGTGGTATGGTGTAGTTGGTCATTTGGAATCATGTGACAGGAATGGAAATTATTGCAGTTGCCATAATGGTGGTAAGTTAATCTCATCTTGTATTCTTTCAAATGATACTCTATTATCACATTTTCCCTAGGAGTTAACTTTCATGGAGGAGACCGAGTTAGGGCGGGTCGTTTTCATGAATCTCATTTTTTCTGCAATACATGTTTACGAGTCGCGTTGGTCCCGAAAGGCAGACTGCTTTCATTATGTCATAACTTCCACCAGCATGTTGATAACCTCTATCTATTCTTAGCAGAGTATTTATGGCCAACCACACTGAAAGAACCCAATGTCACCTATGGATTCTTTTTGTTTTGCTTATTTGAAATCTTTCAGCTATGTGGGGCTACTATGGTTTGTTGTATACTTGTATATTTTTCATTCATTTCTGTATTTTTTCTCAAGTTCGGATACCGAAGGAGCTTAAATGCCCCACTAGCCAACTTACATCAGCACTAATTTTCCATTCTTTCCCCATCAAAATAAAGAGAAAACGTAAGGGGTCTCTGTTGGTGATCATTTTCAACTTGAAAAAAGCTTCAGAGCAATAGAAAAAGATGCATATACTTTAACCAGGCAAGAATTCCTCGGTGCATAATTGCAAAAGCTTCTTGCTTTTTTATGATGGTGCCCCTGTCAAGTTTTCAGTTTTCCGACTGAGCAAAAGACACTTCCATTCAGTGTTCGAGAGTGCTCATTCATATTTTTTTTTTTATGATGTTTTGAGTCATTGTCTGGTTTCTAACATCTGAGTGATGATAGCAGACACAATAGCATTGGAGTTCAATCAGTACACCCCGGCTCAAGGTGGAGGGGCACGACAGTCCATCGTAAAGAACACTGGGAGGAAGGAAACGAGGCGGATAGATTTTATGGAGGGATCAGAACTTTGCAGTAAGGAGGAGATTTGAACATGGAAATGCCTTTGGCCATCTGGAATCCTGGAATAGCCTGCCTTGTGCTTAGCCATGCATGCTAAAAAAGTCACCATCATTTGACTGATCTATGCTTGTTGACCAAATAGTAATTTGAAATAAATGAGGTAAATGTAGTTCATTTACCTTGCAAAAGAAACTTGTGGATAAGAGAGCTTTGGAAAGGAAAAGAAAGAGCTGTTATGTCTGTATATGCAAGTAATTTATGTAATTGATATTCTAAATGAGGGTATATTTCCCACAAAACAAGGTAAGGTGTCAATTTGAGGCCATTCACATGAAAGCCATACTCTTAAGTGATAACCTTGAATTAATGATGAAAGGGAATAGAATGACATTATTTTTACATAAATCTTTTATATTTTTAATGACATATTTTTTCAAGAAGTTTCAAGCAATATGGTATTTTCTGTATTATTATGCATGTACTTTTGTCCCCCTTTAATTGGTAAGATAGAGATTCATGGCATCTTGACTGTCACATTGTGCTTATGGCCTCAGAAGCTGTAGCTCTGGGTCTAAGTAAATACGCAAAGCTTTTGAACTTTTTCTTTCCATAGGTATCAGTCTCAACCATTGCATGCAGGAATTGACTTAAGTTTCAAAGCAATCCTTAAGACATCGTGATGCCTAACAGCCCCGGTTATAATTTTTATACATATTTATTATCCATTGTGGTTTTGACAGGATGATAGTAGGAGAGTTGCATCAACTTTATTTCCCTCATTGAGTGATATGTTGAAAAGGAAAAAGGATCACGGTAGGTGTTCTGGTTTCCAAAGATATAGCATTCTAAATCTCTATTCGTTATTTCTTAATACTTAGCTGTAAAGAATCACTGTTTGCATTCCCGCGTCATCTGCTTTATTTTAGAAGAAGTTACAGTTCGTATTCTTAATTTTCTTTCCCCCTTTATTTCCAAATAGACATTAATCTCATTTTGTTATCAGGAAATTGTTTATAAGCTCTTAATAGTTAAAGCTGTGTGACTCTCTTTGTTCTTTGCCGTGTTCACGATCACGTGCTAGAATAAACCCCACTTGTTGACTTGTTGGTTGATTCTACTAAGAAAACCCTTTGTGCCTATGCTATCTTTGAACCTTGACAAATAAGCATGTTGAACTGTAAACTAGTGCATTTTCTTTTACACATATGCTAATTGTGGAGATGAAAAAGTTAGTTGGTACAGTTACTTTCTCATCCTCAAAGACCCAAGAATCTGGTGACTGAAAGAATGCAGCATGTAGAAGAAATACAAACTGATAACCATATATATACATCTCCACCAAACATCTTTCTCGTACATTAAAAAAATGTCACGTGTAGCCCACACTAGTTTTTATTTCTATCCATTCTTAGATTGCCAGGTGGCAAGAAGAAACGGTTCTAAGCACTTAAAAAACAGGTAAGCAGCCAAGTTGAGTTGAATGCATCCCAAGGCTGTAATATCCAAGATTCTTTTTAACGGCTAAAAAGATTTTCCTCCCTCCTTTCAAGAAACTCCTAATTATAAATAGGAGCGAAAAGTAACAAATCAGAAGAAAAATATCAGATTAATACTAATACATTTTCTTTTTACGGCCTATTTTAACCTTTTACCTATCCCCACATTTTCTTTTCCAAGAAAACAAGAAAAGAAATCAGAGAATTTGATGAACAAGGCCAGACTTGGTGAAGGTGAGTTCATCTACTTGCTCCTCAAAAATTTCAGTTTATTTCTTTCTCTCTTTTCAATCCCGAATTAACCCAGATTTGTTCTTCCTTCACCATTCAAAAACGAAACGAAAAGAAAAGGAATTTATGTTCTTGTTTTGTTTCTTGGACAAAGATAAATTGTTCTTGAGAGATTTTATGGATATGGGCCTTTGTATCTTGGACAAAGATAAACTTGTTTTGTTTTTTTATCAAACTTTTCGTCAAAGTTAGGTATTTTCTGTTTTTTATTTTTAAGATCCCACTTAGTTCTTTTGAAGGTTAGTAGAGTGAAGAATTGAGTTCTTTTTTTATTATTATTATTATTATTATTATTAAACTTTGTTTTGCCATACATAATTGAATTTGGACCCGTAAAAGAATCGACCTTTTCTTTTCTTTTTTCCCTATATTTTGGAATGCTACTTTACTTCTTCATCACTTGTTTTCCCATCATTTTCTTTTTAAAGTCACTAGCTTTGACACCACTCCTCCCACCATGGGCAACTGAGATGAGATTATTGTCTCTCTGGTTTTGGAAAAATGTTTCCTTTTATTTCCCAGTTCAAGATTTAAAGTCTCGTGTCAATTTTGGACCTACCAGATTTGGTCTTGGAATACATCTTGAGAAGCTACCACCTGCCGCACTTTGTAGCATGGAGAGTGTTTGCAGCTCTTTAAGAAGTAGGGGTATTAGTGACCATTTCTGGTAAAAGCAAATGAAAAAGAAGTGGGGTAGAATTATTGGTCCAGCTGCTTATAGAGAGTGGCAACGGCATATTGCTTTAAGAACAAGAAAGGATTCAAATAATTTGAAAACAGGGGAAACTGAAAGATTTGAGGAGGTTTTTATCAATTGTTAGGTCATATTGGTGGATTCGACCAAAGGTTGATGATAGTAGTAAGCAGTGTTCATTGGCTGATAATTCGATTATGTTCTGGTTTCTTGCTCTCGAAACTGGCAGATTCTGGTTTCCTGCTCAGGTCTATTACTGTGAGGTATTGTTTATGAAGATCCAAGTATGCTATACCAATTTAATCAGCATATTCCATGCTGCTTTTTCTAATTTTGTTTCGATTTGAAATGTTATGCTATGCTTTTTTGTAGAATGGCCATGTTGGGTTCATGTTGTCATGCTATGATGCAGAACTGAGTTATGATCCTCGCACTTACACCTTCTAAGCTAGGTAATAATGGGAGATGAACGTAATTCTGATGGTGGTATGTTGGTTTTGTCACCACTTGAATTATCATCTTTTTATTTTCTCTTATTTATGTTCTTGCCACACAACTGGATTTTGTTGAACCCTTTCATTCATTTCTTATTATTCCTTGCATCGTTGTAATCATCATTGTTGCCATTATTTGTCTCCCTTTCTTTCTACTCTAATCTGCTATTCCATGTTTCTATATTGGTGCCATCTCTTTCCCATCTATAAATTTGGTGTTTCCTGTTGCCTTGAATGTTTTCTAAGTTATTTTCATTCGATACTTATACTAGCCACGAACTGCAAAAAGGGTTGGCAGCTTTTTCTCATCCTGAAAAATCCAGCCTCTCGTTCCCAAAGTTTGAACCTCTAATAACTATTTAGGGTCCCTTTTATAGACTTTTTTAGTGTATTTCCTTCTGTATTCTTATACACTCATCAGTTCGAATAGAAATGCTGGATAAATTGCTCCAAGATTTTAATAGTTCGTGCTGATATTATTATTTTCTTATTTCTTGATTTAGGGTTGGTGGAGTGGAGGATTTGGGTATGGATTATGGATCGGGATACTTGTTGCCTCAGGTTTTCTGTCGTTCCAGACTTCCAGTATCATCGTTGTCGTGGAAGAGAGAGTTTGAACTCACTGGAGCTGGCTCTACAAAGGTCGGTATAACAGTGTTATTATCGTATGACTAATTCATGCCTGTTGACCAAATACTAATTCATAATGAATGAGGTAAATATAGTTCATTTATGCATGCATTAAAGTGAAGAAACTTGTGGGTAGAGTGCTTTGGAAAGGAAAAGAAAGAGCTGTTATGTCTGTATATGCATCAATATTGGTAGATGAATTCAAAAGAAACCAGCTGGGCCAATCTTCTTAACTTGCAGAGTGTTGCCTTTGAATTGAAATGCCAAGTAGATTGCATTTTAGCCTATTCGCCCCTTCTTGTTCTCTTTCTCTTTTTCTTCTTCTTCGGTGGGATGACAGAAATGGTCAGTGGAGTAATTTCTTGACTTCGAAATTTGCAACTGAAACAGTAGATGACTTACTGACGAGAACATATCATACTTGTAAGTTATAGCATCAGTCTATTCATACATACATTTAGGTTTTAATAACAAGTAATTTATGTAACGAAGTTAATTGGATTGATATTCTAAATGATGAAAGGGAATAGAATCACATTATTTTACATAAATCTTTTATATTATTCTGTATGTACTTTTGTCCTCCCCTTTAATTGGTAAGATAGAGATTCATGGCATCTTGACTGTCACGTGCTTATGGCACCAGAAGCTGTAGCTCTGGGTCTAAGTGTAAATAATACTGATTTTAGAGAAAAGTACTGTTTTTCATTAATTTTAGAAATTAAAAGTATAGGGGGTTGGATCCCTTTTAACAACTAATAACTTTAGGAGTCTTAGATACACAGATACAATCGACACTCCCCCTCAAGCTGGTGAGTAGACATTGTATAGTCCCAACTTGGATGTAAGCTTATCAAAGGTATTTCTTGGAAGTGCCTTGGTAAGTATGTCAGCTAACTGCTCTTGCATTGGGATGAAGTTCAACTCGACCATCCCACTTGTGATTTTTTGCATTGGCACTAATAAAGTGCCTGTCCAGTTTCACATGTTTGGTTCTGTCATGATGCACTGGATTCTTTACAACGATGATTGCAGGTTGATTGTCACAGTAAAGCTCAAACTCTTTGTTGTAGTTTAATTTCAATTTTGATAGGAGCCTTTGTACCCAAATCCCTTCGCAGATTCCATTTGCTGTTTCTTGCTCTTCCAAGTCACCAAATTTACCCATACTTGAGCACAATAAATAGTCACTAATACACCTACTTCTTAAGGAGCTGCAAACACCCGCCGTGCTACAAAGAGCGACAAGTGGTAGCTTTTCAAGAATGCATTCCAAGACCAAATATGGTTGGTCCAAAACTGACACGGGACTTTCTTCAACCTCCTTTTGCAGTGAAAAACATCTTTTTAGAGACATTTTTGGCAGGGAATGTGGTAAAAAAAGGAAACGTCATTCCAAAACCAGGGAGACAATAATCTCATCCCAGTTGCCCATGGTGGGAGTGGTGTCAAAGCTAAGGACTTTAAAAAGAAAATGAAAGGAAAACAAATGATGAAGAAGTAAAGGAGCATTCCAAAATATAGGGGAAAAAACTTTAAAGAATGAAAGAAAGAAAGAAACTGGAAAATTTGATGAGCAAGTAGATGAACCCCACTTCTTTTTCATGTGTTTTTCCCAGAAATGGTCACTAATGCACCTACTTCTTAAAGAGCTGCAAACATTCAGACTTCGGGAACGGGAGGCTGGATTATTCAGGATGGGAAAGATTTACCTGCCCTTTTGCAGTTCACGGCTACTATAAGTACCAAATGAGAAATAACTTGGAAAACATTCAAGGGAAACATAATTTGCAAGAGGAAAGGGGACAGATTGTTCAATAGATGGGAAAGTGATGGCACCAATATAAAAACATGGAATAGCAGATTAGAATAGCAAGAAAGGATGACAAAATTCAGTTGTGGTAACAAATGCTAACCTGTTTTGAACCAAACATTCCCATCCTTGTTATTGATGTTTGAGTTAGACAGATTGCTCTATATATGCAGTAGTACCTAAGCAAGGCAAGATCAATCAATGCACAAATAAGATAAGATAAAATGGAGTTGAAAACAATATTTCAAGGCAAGTACGACGAATCAAATACCTAATACCAAACAACTAAACATAAGAAAAAACCCATGTCCAACTCGAACCCCATAGCAGGATTCTTATGACCCAATTATAATAACCGGTACTTGAAGAATTTTATTTTAGCAAGAACTTAAATAAGAGAAAATAAAAAGATGATAATTCAAGTGATGGCAAAATGTACCTGAGCAGAACCAGAGGAATCGGTTTTCAAGATGGCCATGGCACCAGAGGTCACGATCAATACCAATGACCAAAGTTAAATCTGTATTGGTCCGGGTCAGGTCATCAGCAGGAGGGCAACAAGAAAAAGAATCCAACCAACCCGCCTCGAGAGGTTTATTAAGCTTGGAAGTAGGTGAGTTCATCCAGTGGGTCAGAGGAAGAAGCTGAATTTCCATTGAATATTTTTCTACTTTCAATTCATTCCCATTTTGTATCTGTTTTTGCTTCAGCTTCAACCAATAAAAAGATTTGAACACACCGGAAGCTGTTTCTGTATCCGTTTTTGTTTTAGCATACATCTATTAAAGGATTCTAGATGGCCAAAGGCGTTTCCATGTCGAAATCTCCTCCTCACTGCAAAGTTTTGTGATCCCTCCATAAAATCCATCTGCCTCGTTTCCTTCCTCATGGTGTTCTTTACGATGGACTGTTGTGCGCCTCCACCCTGAGCCAGAGGTGTACTAATTGAACTCCAATGCTACTGTGTTTGTTATCATCACTCAGATGTTAGAAACCAGACAATAACTCAAACATCAATAACAACGATGCACTCTTGAACAATAAAAGGAAGTGTCTTTCGCTCAGTCGGAAGCTGAACACTTTACATGTTCACAATAAAAAAACGCGAGAAGCTTTTGCAATTATGCACCAAGGAATTCTTGTCTGCTTAAAGTATATGCATCTTTTTTATTGCTCTAAGCTTTTTTCAAGTTCAAAATGATCACCAATTTCCTAATGCCTTCTTTCAAGAGTACAAGATGAGATAAACTTACCACTAATATGTCATCAACAATAATTTTCATTTCGGTCACATTATAATTAAAACCTTTCTTCTACTCATCAGAGGAATTAAAGATGATATCAGGTGTCACTGAGTTTTCTGATACCATGTGCCCTTTGGAAAGAAACAAAACAAAAATTGTGAAATACTGCAAGGAAAGCATGAAGAAGAACTGACCATAAGGGAATTCTTTATTCCTTCTCCATTGAATCTCAATGTTATCACCGGGCCGTAACTCATTCAAAGAATCAGAAAAATGAAGATAATGTGGTGAAGTGTCGAAAGGCAGTGCTCGGAGCCTTTTCCACGGCAAGTTGTTCTCTATGGTCTCCGCGCTCCTTCCATGAGGAGGGTACCTGAATATCAAACCAATCTCAGATTAGTTTCCAAGTATCATGCCTATTTTGAACCTCTGTAGAACATAATTATGTTAATCTCCCGAATTTTGTATAACTACAAAACCAACATACCACCATCAGAATTACGTTCATCTCCCATTATTACCTAGCTTAGAAGGTGTAAGTGCGATGATCATAACTCAGTTCTGCATCATAGCATGACAACATGAACCCAACATGGCCATTCTACAAAAAAGCATTGCGTAACATAACATTTCAAATCGAAACAAAATTAGAAAAAGCAGCATGGAATATGCTGATTAAATTGGTATAGCATATTTGGACCTTCTTAAACAATACCTCACGGTTATAAACCTGAGCAGGAAACCAGAATCTGTCGGTGACATAATCGAATCATCAGGCAATGAACACTGCTTACTACTATCATCAACCTTGGACCGAATCCACCAATATGACCTAACAATTGATAAAACCCTCCCCAAATCTTTCGGTTTCCCCTGTTTCAAATTATTTGAATCTTTTCTTGTTCTTAAAGCAATATGCCATTTCCACTCTCTATAAGCAGCTGGACCAATAATTCTACCTCACTTCTTTTTCATTTGTTTTTCCCATAAATGGTCACTAATGCACCTACTTCTTAAAGAGCTGCAAACACTCGCCATGCTACAAAGAGCGACAGGTGGTAGCTTCTCAAGAATGTATTCAAGACCAAATTCGGTAGGTCCAAAACTGACACGAGACTTTAAACCGTGAACTGGGAAAAAGGAAACGTTTTTCTAAAACCAGAGAGACAACAATCTCATCTCAGTTGCCCATGGTAGGAGGAGTGGTGTCAAAGCTAAGGACTTTAAAAAGAAAATGATGGGAAAACAAGTAATGAAGAAGTAAAGTAGCATTCCAAAATATAGGGGGGGGGGGAGAAAAGGTCGATTCTTTTATGGGTCCAAATTCAATTATGTATGGCAAAACAAAATTTAATAATAAAAGAACTCAATTCTTCATACTACTAACCTTCAAAAGAACTAAGTGGGATCTTAAAAATAACAACAGAAAATACCTAACTTTGACAAAAAGTTTGATAAAAATAAAACGTTGACGAAAGGGGTTTATTGGTTAATAATCAAAGCCCACCAAAACCCCAAAAGGTAGGCCTTTCTTGTCAATGACTAATCAAAATAAATATTTGTGGAAAAAAATATGAGAAGAAAATTGTGTTTGGTAACACGAAAGTTACCTCAGAACCAATCTGAAACCCCTCCCAAAACAGAGCTTAACAAGAAAGACGGTGGTGGGGTTACTGAGATCTGATATGGGTTTCTGAAACCTAGAAAATTATGCCTCAAAATAAGTTTCTTTGATGATGACAAGTTTAGATACAAAGATCTCTCAAAAACAGTTTCTCTTTGTCCAAGAAACAAAACAAGAACATAAATTTCTTTCCGTTTCTATTTTGAATGGTGAGGGAAAGAACAAATCTGGGTCAGTTTGGGATTGAAAGAAAGAAAAAAACTGAAAATTTTGATGAGCAAGTAGATGAACTCACCTTCACCAAGTCTGGCCTAGTTCATCAAATTTTCTGATCTCTTTTCTTGTTTTCTTGGAAAAGAAAATGTGGAGGTAAAAGGTTAAAATAGGCCGTAAAAAGAAAATAAACTGAAAATGTATTAGTATTAATCTGATATTTTTCTTCTGATTTGTTATTTTTCGCTCTTATTTATAATTAGGAGTTTCTTGAAAGGAGGGAGGGAAATTCTTTTAGCCGTTAAAAGAAACCTTGGATATTACAGCTTTGGGATGTATTCACCTCAACTTAGCTGCTTACCTGTTTTTTTAGTGCTTAGAACCCTTTCTTATTGCCACGTGGCAGACTAGGATTGGATACAAATTTAAAACTAGTGTGAGCTAATGACATTTTTTTAACCTCCTATTTATTTTAAAATTATTTTCGTTACTTATTAAGGAGGTTCCAAGTAGCACCGCGCCGCTGGTTTTATTTTTTTAAAAAAAAATTAATACACATGCCGTGTTTAGTTTATACGTGCTTTTAGTTTTGGGTGTAAATTTTAATTTTTAGTTTAAGTTATAGAGTTTATAATTTAGAGTTATTGTTTAAAATTTAGGATTTAAAATTTGATTTATTTGAGCTATTCGAATTTATATTTTATAACTCAATTTTTATTTAAAATTTATTACGAGCCAAATTGAATAATTTAATTGTTTCGAGTTGAGTTTCACCTGCCCATAACGTGAATAGTTCAAATTTAACATCTTAAAAAGTAATGTAAAAAAAGCTTAAGAATGTTTTTCTTGTTTTTAATGCATCAAATTTATATTTAGTGACAAAATCATAATGAATTTTTGAGAGAAATTATGTTGCTTAACATTAAAATTAGCAAGGCATATATCTACCGACCACATCATATTTGAAGTTAATTGCATAAGTTCAAAAAAGTTAATTGCATCAAATTAGTCATAATGATTTTTATTATTTTAATTTCATCCTTAAACTATTGGTGTTATATAATTAGGTCATTTCATTAGTTAAATGTTAAACGCCATGCCACATGTGATGTACACTTAAGGATGGAAAATCCCCGGCCCCAAACTATGTCTCTTTTGGTGTCCTACTTTAAAAAAGTGGGTCCATAATTTAAGGTTAGAGGCTATAGTTAGGGTTTATGAAATTATGAGTAAGGTGTTTTTTTAGGATTTAGGGTTTAGAGTTTATGATGTAAAATTTAGGGTTGAAGTTTAAAATTTTATTTTTTAATGTTTTTAGTTTGAGACATAAAAAAAATATGATTAAGAGAAAAAGATTTTTGTTCGTACACCTAATGTGACATAATGTATTCCAAGTTGGAATTTCCAACTTGGAGCAATGTAACTTGTAAGCAACAAAAGAAAAATTGAGGAGAAAAAGTAAAATGTAAAGGTATGAGTTAAACTGTGAGAGTAAAATCAAATTAAAACAAAAAAAAAATAAATGAAAGGAATGAACTCTGTAATTCGAAAATCTTAGAAATTATATTTTATTCCAAAATCAAAATTAAAAAAATAATAAAATCAGTGAAAACCAGAAACTAGCAACGACAAAAGACTATTGATGAGATTGATAAGCTCTATGGCTGCAATCTGTCAATAGGGATGTAAATAGCCGAGCCGAACTCGAGTTAAATTCAAATGAGTCGAGTATTGGTCGAAGTTTGACCGAGTCGAACTCGAATAGTTATGTCTCGTCTCATTTATAACCCTAATAATAATAATATTCAACGACATACATTTAGGTTCACTTTAATTTTAAAAAATAAAAAGTTTAGTACATTATATTTTTTAGTAGCTCGCGAGCTTTTCAAACCGAGTATCGAGTAGCTCAGCTCGGCTTGTTAAGAACTCAAGTCTAATTCAAGCTTGAGTCCAATCAAGTCGAGTGTTGATCGAACTTTAACCGGATCAAATTCGAGTAACTCATGATCTGTCGATCTCATTTGAAATATTTTATGTTCATATCATCATATGTATTTCAAGCATCAGTCGGACTATATCTTATCATAAAATTAATTTCGGATGAGGCAAAACTCGTGCCTTAACGATTGTACATATGGTTTTGACTTGAATTTTAAATTCATGAACAAGTTTTATCATCCTGAAAATTTCAAATTTTCATAAATTAAAAGAAATCACAATTTAAATTTAAAAAGAAAAGAAATAACAAATTTAAATTAATCAAGAACAATTAATGTACATTGCGTATATAAATTAAAATAGATTAAATTATTTATTTTCATATGTTTTATAAATAATATGAGAAGTAACTTTAAATATAATATATTAGGATTAAAAACATTTTTTTTGAACCAGGATTAAAAACATTAAAACTATAATGTTATTAGACGAAATATAAATAAACACTTTTAATGCAATACAGTATAAAATATTGTATTATTTTATTTTATTCAAAGTATGGGTTGGAATATGGAGAGCCGTACGAAAAGTGTGCTTTACTGGGCTTTTCCATTTAAAGGTCCTTTCATTCACCGGAAATAATAAATAAATAAACTATAGAACGGGCTTTGGGCTTAGATTCCAATTAAAATGGTCCGCCTTCTAATCAAACGGATAATTTAGATAATTCAGATTTAATAGTAATACTTTGATTTAATAAAAAATAGATTTTCATATTTGAATATTATAGAATTTGCATATATTCGACTTACTGCTATCCCCTCGACAGGGACAGTAATATAATCCGAGTTCGATCTGAATCCAATTCGATTCAGAAAAAAATCTGATTCAAATTCGACCGAAAAAAGTTTGAATCTGAATCTGAATCCGAAAAAATGGTCAGAGTCTTAATAGGAGGTGGACCAGATATGGATATTGTCATGATCCGATCCGAATCCGATCCAAATTCGATCCAAATTCATATTCGATCCAAGTTTGATCCATATATGAATCCAAATAAAAATATTTAAAACTCTTAGATTGAAATTTGATAAGTATTGGGAAGTTATCAATGTGATATTATATGCGGCATCGATTTTGGATCCTAGGAGAAAACTGGAATGTGTCTTTGTAATTTAGTATTCTCTTTGGTGATGGTGGTGAATTTGAATGTGATAGAGTCAAAGAAGTATTTGTTGAATTGGTCGACGACTATGAAAAAAAAGTGATTAATCAAGAACCTTTTCTTGTTTCACCTTCATCTTTTGCAAATGATAATGGTAAGAGATCATTAGTTGATTCGGATGATGTTCAGGGATTATGAAAAAAATATGTTTTACAACAACCATTGAAAAAACTTCGTAAGTATGAGGTAGAGACGTATTTGGAGGAGCAACGGATTGTTGCAGATGATGACAAATTTAATATTTTAGCTTGGTGAAATATTGAGTCAAGTAAGTTTTCCACCCTTTTCAAAATTGTTAGAGATTTTATTGCGGTGCCAATTTCTACTGTAGCCTCGGAGAGTGCATTTACCAAAGGTGCTAGGGTTTTGGATCCTCATCGTAATAGACTTTATTCGGGTATCGTAGAAGCGTTAATGTGCCTTCAAAGTTGAAGACTTGCTCAATCTAAAGGTAATCATATTCAAATTTAATAAATTAGTAGTTTTGAACTATTCATTACTTTATTATTTTCAATATTATTTGTCTTTTTAGATATTACAGTTGACAGTGATTTTCAATGTGGATCTTTTTATGGGGATGAAGACGTGAAACTTGGAGATGAATTATTAGAGTAATTGGTAATTAAGTTTATATACAAATTAATATTTTTAGATGAAGACGTGGATCTTTAAAGTTGGAGTTCTTACCTTAATTTGTTTTATATTATATTGTAATATTTGTTGAGATTTATTTGTGCTATTAGTCTAAATATATTTGTTTGATGAAAATTATTTTTTATTTAAAGATATTTGTTTGAGATGTTACTTTAAAAATGAGAAAATTAATTAGATTCAGACTTTCGAATTTAGATTTAGATATTTTATTGGATCAGACTTGAATTTATATAATCGGACTTGAATTCGGACTTAAACTTTTTTAAGTCTGATTGTTAATTGGATTGAACTTTAACATTATAAAGTTCGATCCAAGTCCGATCTATTGCCATCCTTATCACTTGATAAGTATTCGAGAATAATGAGTTTTCAAGTTTAAATTTTAATACATGTAAATTTGATTAAAATCTATTTTGATGACTGTCCAAATATGTTTTGGCTCTTGAGATCTACAGCCAAAACGTCGTCGGACTGGTATCTTGATTCAGAGATCACATCACGTCTCACCAAACAATATTCTAAAGCCAATATACCCATCTTACGCTATTTTAATGACATGATGTGAACATGTAACATTAATTTAAATTTTTTCATGCAAAACAAAAAAATATTTATTCAAAAAAGTTTCTAATTGAGTATTCGTTCGTTAGTAATGTTGTTATTGCAAGGAGTAAAAAATTGAGTGTGTTTAAGTACATGTTATCCTTTGATCTATGGATGAAGTGTGTGTTGGATAGCTTAAACATTACATTTTTTTTACAAAGAACTGTGTGCGAAAACATCAATAATATACGAAGGTATACAAACATATAAAATTAATATGGAGAAAATCTGAGTTTAAATATTGGAAAAAAATATTTTTGAGTGAATAATCACGAATTTCGAAGATATACCGTAAAATGAACATAAGTAACTTTTTAAATACGAGATTGGCATGAAAAATAGGGTTGTTTTTTAATACACAAGCTGTGTAAAAAAATATTGCACAATCCTGAACTCAACGAGTGGTCCCCCAGTGGAAAAACGGATGATGTTCATTCTAGGAGACTTGGGTTCAATTCGCTTTGTCTACAAGGTGTGCGTATTGTCAAAGGGTTAAGAATTTGTATAAACAGATACTACCTTGTGACTATTCAAAAAAATTGCACAATCCTTCTTTAAAATACAAATGCTAAATTATAAACCTAAACTATAAAATCTAACCCAAAATCCTACGATCTAAACTCCTAAACTCTAAACCCTAAATCTAACAAGCTTGCGTATCAAAATTTTTTTCTTCTAAAAATATAGTGTCTCGTATGTAGAAAAAAATGCACATATATACAGCGTGTGTATAAGCTTAAGAGTTTACTGAAATGAAGTAATTAAGGGAGACTAGAGCTTTGCACTTTTTACCTATTGAGTGCATAACTAGATATTAGTCATTAAGCAATATGAATGATGAAGGAACTAATAATAGACAAACAAACAAATTAATCAACGAAGTGAGATATACAAACAATTTACGAACACATACATAGACATATGCAAAAATAATGGCAGACGGGGTAGGCCAATTAGCTATATGAATATAGGTGGCAAAAAAGCGGGTTTATATAGGTATATTTTCGGATTTTAGATTTTTTTAGGCTCGTGTCAATTAAAGACTTACTTAATTATCGTCTAATTTAGAAAGAGTCAATTAATTGAGACAACGATTCACTTGAATTCATAACATCTAAAAGTATACAATATAACAACCGTGTTAACTTAACTGATACTCATCATTCGGCTAAATCAATGGGGTTAACGTACAGTACTAATCATGCATATGGTGGCATGGAATGATCAATGCCGACCATGACCATACCATTCACATGTATCGTTGGTCCGGCAATGAGATTTGATAGCATGTGAGTTGAGCTGCAATACAGTTCTACTATTTCTATATCAATTATTGCAAACAAATTATGAACCAATACTGGACAGAAAACAGCACAAGTAGACAAAAATCATTCATGTTCATTGTCACCATCCTCAAGAAGCTGTAATCCATGCATTCGGTTAAAAAAAAGATATCAGACTTTGCTTCCTCCGGTTACCACTCATTTGCCTAAATAACCATCACAAATTCACCAGTCACAACCGAACAAGTTGGCTTAATTACATGACATTTACAATCATTCAGTGGAATTTGGATGCTCCACCAATGGGTATTTTTTCCATAGATAGGGTTGTCAAAAAAATTATTTTAAGGTTTTGGGTGTCTTTTAATTTCATGATCCAGGATAATTGTTACAATAGCAGGAAAGTCGTCTACGCTACATGCAGATTTCAGGGGAAGTTGTCAACACTTAGGGAGTGACGTAAAATTTTATGGCAGGGGTGTAAACTTAGACCATTGATAGAAAATACATAAATTATATAAGAGTCTGAAATTTTATGGGGTGCAGTTGGCCCACTCCGACACTCCCTCAATCCCTCCTTTGCCAGCAGCATCTAATCTAGATGCTCCTAATAGGTTTAGAACCTATAACTTAAGAGAATATGAGGAAACAAAGATGCGCAGCTTGGTCAACCGACCAAATGTTGTTGCAAGATGATTTATAAATATATATGAAGTGCATGAAAGAGATAGAATTTTACCCTAAGTTAAGATGGGGGGCCATGGATGATTTAAATATATAACTGCATATATTTTCATTTTGAGTGATGTAAGGTGAATCTTCTTCAACTCAGTTAGGCAATATTGCTAAAAATGAAAGAAAGAAAGAGGATACTCACAAGTTTCCTCCCCATAAGCTTACAAAAAGCCAACTACTACTCCTCTCTTCCACTCAATCACATCCCAGCTCAGCAGCCTCACAAATTTGCTTTAAAAAACCCTCCTCCGGTTCTCGAGTGAATACACCAGGATCTCTTTTGAGCATTTCTTCAGTCACTTAGCGAGCAGCAATGGCATCCACCAAAGCCTGTGCTCTCTTCATAGTTCTCTCTCTCCTCTTCCACTCATCACTCACCACCGCTTGCAACTCATGCAAGCCACCGAAGCCCATTCCGCCTCCGGCATGCCCTCCCCCGGCAACGGCTGCTTCTTGTCCTAAGGACACGTTGAAGCTAGGCGTTTGTGCGGACGTGCTTGGGCTGGTGAACATCGTGGCGGGATCTCCTCCGACGAGCAAATGCTGCGCTCTGATCCAAGGCTTGGTTGATTTGGAGGCTGCCCTTTGTCTTTGCACCGCCATTAAAGCTAATGTTCTGGGGATCAACCTCAACGTCCCCGTCACTCTTAGCTTGCTCCTCAGTGCATGCCAGAAGGAAGTCCCTCCCGGCTTCAAATGCTGATCGGTGCTTGTGGGCTAAGTTTGCTTCTACTTCAGTATTCATTACGGTGTTGCAAATTAACGTGTCTTCGGTTTGATTTTCTGAAGTTGGAATAGGGTTTTCTCTGGTTTATTTTCTGATACTTGTGCTACACGTTTTTAGGATTATGTGTTGCAAAGATCCTAGCATTGTGTGATATTTGTTCAAGTTGAATAAGGCATGTGCCTATTGTAATCTCATTTCTTAATGTTAAGTTGATTTCGTTTAAGCCATTCTTTCGATCTCGGCATAAATATACGAAATTATAAAATTTATGGCGAAAATAATTAATCATGAAATTAAAAATAATAATTAACTTAAAGATAAAGATTGAATTTAAACGTATAACTATATTAGAATTAATTAGTATTTTGAAGATTGACCGTAAATTTTTTTTAAAAAGCATATAGTAGTAATATTTTCTAAGCTATAAATCTAATAAAGATGTAACAAAATTATTATTTAATGAGATGTCGTGATAAACAACCTGATATACTTTAAGTATGTCTTAAACTCGAAGTTTTATGTATGCATAAAACTTTTACAATAACACTTAGTTTAAAACTAAATGTGCGACAAAAATTAATATAAATTAATTAAAACAAAACTCTCGAAAACCAAAAAGGCAGGAAAAAAATCATTAAACAGTAAACTACCGTTAATGGAAAGAATTATTGTTTATGACTTCAGATTTTACATTAATTGAGATTTCATTTCAACCTTAAGTCACATCACGAAGGCGATTGGTGATATTCTCATCAACAAATAATGCTTTTTCTTACAATTCAACTTCCAAAACCAACGGCGGAACTTAGTGGGGACATCTGGAGTTATAGCCCTTAAAATTATAAAAATTTATCATTTCATCCTTTAACATTTTTAAAAATATGATTAAGCACCTTCAAATATTTAATATGTGTTTATATATTGAAAAACACAATTATAAAACTTACCGTTAGAATTTTGTATTACATAGTAGAAATATAAAATGTATAAAAAATTTAACCCCTCCAAAACCAAGTTTCAAGTTCCGTCATTATCCAAAACCATGTTTTTATTTAATTGGCATAAGTAGCATAGGAAGGAAATAGTTGTAGAAAGCGTTGGTATACATATAGTTGAAATTTAATGGAAATCTTCTGCACTTTTGTGCTATTATTTATGCCTCGCACTAAAAATTATGTTTAGGGTATAAGGTTTAAGATCTAAAGTTAGTGTTTGTAGTTAGAGTTTAGAGAATTTGGGGTAGGTGTATTTTTAAGGGGTAGGATTTAGTATTTAAGATTTAAATTTAGGATTACGGCTTAGAATTTAATTTTTTAACGTTTTCTAGTATAGGGATAAAAATAGGCACCAAAAAGGGGCAGATGATTTTTGTCTGTTGAAACTAAAGTATGGTTTATTTTAGGCAATGGTGGATCCACGTATGATGTAGGGTGGGCTCGTGTCCACCTGAACTTTTCAAAGTTTATACATTTATCCTTAATTTTTTTGATTTTTATGAATTAATCCTTAAATTTTTGTAATATTTAAAGCTTGTGCCCACCCTAAAATTTTAAAATTTTATTTGTGTTCACCTTCAAATATATTTTTAAATTCGCCACTAATTTTAGGCGAGTAGTTTATGGTGTGGCACCCAAGTCTACATCAAAACTACACAACTTTAAACCCTCTTTCGTTTTTTAAATATTTTTAAAAAATAGATTAAACTAATATCTAAGACCGTTTAGAAATTAGAAATACAAGGGCAGAGGATTATTTTATCTTTTCTTTGTTGAGCATTGGTAAACATGTTTTTCACACCTGCGTTGTCGTCACTTGTTCGGTATAATTTGCGGTTGAAGATAATTATTTGTTTTAAACACGTATCGCGTGTATTTTTTTTATAATTATACCGGCGGTAGAAATAATTTTTTCTATAAATGTTTTAATTTTAGGGTTTAGATATTTAAAATTTAAGTGTAGTGGTTAGAATTTTAGAATTTATAAGTTAAAACTTAACTATCTAATCATATTATCTTAAACCTAAATCCTACATTATAATCATAGACCTACAATATAAACCCTTAAACATAAACCTCATAAACCTTTTAACACTAAACTATATCTATAAACCCTAAAACTAAGACGCTTATAAAATTATTTGCTTCAACCGTCGGTGCATGAATTATTTTCCCTATTTTTTTAAAGAAATTTAGTGTCAATTGGAATATCAACTCAATTGTTTCTTTGGCTTTCTGTCCTTACTATTTGATTTTTAAAGTAAACAAAGTAGACAGAGCAAGTTGAACCTGTGTCTCTTAAGATGAACATTATCCGTTTTTTATTGGGACATTTGTTGGATTCGAAACATCAAAATGTTGAGTTTTGTGTGTGTGTTTTTTAAAATAAGAAACACCATTGTTAAATTCAACATAATATAATTAATATTCGATTAATGAAGCTTAGTAAATAGTTGAACTGAATAATATCATATTTAAGTATATAGTTTTATATTGAGATTAAATTAATTAATTAAAACTAATAACCGACCGAACCAACTGTCAAAATCAAACCAGATAAGATTTAGGAAAAAACTTTGGTACACAGGCCGTAAAGTTTACACGTGCATTTTAGTTTTATGGGTTAGGGTTTTAGTTTATGGTTTAAGGTTTAGGGGTTTAGGTTATAGGGTTTAGAATTTAAGGTTAGTGTTTAGAATTTAGTGTATAGAGTTTAAGGTTTAGGATTTAGTTTTTTAGGGTTAGGAATTTAGGATTTTGGTTTTTATAGTGTAAATACACAAGCTTGTGTAAAATTAATTTTACACAGCCTGTGTATCAAAGTTTTACCATAAGATTTAGTACACTTTTTATAATTTTCTGTAATCTCAAATTCAAATTAAGATAATTTCAAATAAAAATTGAAAAAGAAGCTTTATAGTTAAAGACAGTGAATAGAAATCGTCTATCATTTTTAGTCTTTTATTTATACTTCACACCAAAAATTATGTTTAGAGTTTGAAGTTTAAAGAATTTGAGCTAAAGTATATTTTAGGATGTGGAATTTATGATTTAAAATATAGCATTAGATTTTATAATTTATTTTTTTAATATGAAACATATAAAAATATTTTTATTCAACGACAGTAACGTAGATATTATGTGCAGTGGAAGTACGTATTACACAAAAACGGCAACAAGTGAAAAGAAGAGAAAACAAATACAGTAAATGGAAAGGGACAAAGAACATCAAGTAGCAACCAAGGGCTCGGGCCACTACGTACTGGTGTGGTAGGCAGTCGTTGTACCTTAATAGATATTATTATTTATTTAGTGGATGAAGCTTAAAAGCAACACTATATCGAATCGAGTATAATAATTTTGTATTAGGTGAGTTAAATAGTCTTATTTTATAATTTAATTTTTTATTTGAATTTTGTTGAGTATAATCAAGTTAATGAAATTCGAGTCAATTTGAATCGAATAGTTTAAATTTTTATTTAAATTTAATTATAAATATTTATAATGTTGTGGTACTAATAAATTTAAACGTCTTTCTATAATTATATATAATATACATGTACATTTTTATATTATTTTTTCATATATAACATATATATCAAATAAAATTAATAAACTCGACTCAAATTTAAAAATTAATTTACTAATTATATATATGTATGTATATATGTTACATTTTCACTTCGCAATGAAAGTTTCTCCGGTTGTACCTAGTAATGATCACCAAACACGTGGGCCAGTATTTTCTACCGCCCCCAATGTAAATTTACGATACAACATTCTAATATATGATTAAAAAAATATATTTGAAATATTAGAAAATATAAAATTTAAAATGTTACATACACAATTAAAATGTTATATTTTTTATAATGTTTTAAATTGATGTTAAGTCTTAAAATTCAGAGACAAATTTTGAAATTTGTCGTGAAAAAATATTGAGGTACCATTTTAGTTTTGCAACGTAAATGTTATATTTTTATAATATTTTAGGTTGGTGATAAGTTTCAAAAATTATAGACAAGTCTCAAAATTTTTCGTTTGAATAATATTTCAGATGGTGTGAGTAACGCTTTAAGTTTCATGTTTTCTAACATTTCAGTTGTGTTGTTTTTAACCGTATATTAAGTTGTTGTACTACAGTTTCATCACTGCTCCGATTCTAATTGAGAGATAAAAAGACAAAATCCGATCTTAATATTTTTTTAATTGAAAAAATAAACTTGTTTTAATTCTCAAAATCAGATTAAGACATCCGAGATGTAACTGGTGCAAATAAATAATGAACTAAATACATCCACTTTGGATGAGAAGGCAATTTGGTGTGATATAAAAAATTATTAAATAGATTCAGCTCACCACGTCATTCGTAGTCCTAACTAATAAAGTTCATTTACCTCAGAGTAACTTTTAAATAATCGCCTACTCTTTATTTACGTATAGAAAAGAGATGAAAAATCACCTTAAAAATAAATGAAATAGATGAATTTTATTGGTTGAGACTACAAATGATATAGCGAGTCGAGTCCATCTAATAATTTTTCGATGTGATAAGGATGATGATAATGATGTGAAAATGAAAAATTGATACCCAAATTTCAAACGAAAATGATATGCATCAAATAGTAAAGATACATCCAGAGCATCATTCATGAATTTGAAATTTTCTTTAAAAAATTTCTATTAAAATAAAAATTTTAAAAATTAAACAAAAAATCAAAATAAATCTAAAATTATAACATATACATTACTTTATGCTTAGCTCGCATGCAATAAAAATATACAAAATATGAATATATATAAATAAATCTAAATGCAAAACCAAACCTATCAAGAGTCTAGTATAAAAAATGAGAGGGAAATGAGGAAATAGGAGAGGTGGCATAAGAGGAAATGAGAAAGGAGACAACTTTATAAAAACAAGAGAATCTTAAACCTAAATAATATATAATATATATTTTAGTAAATATATAAAGCAAAAAAATTGATACACAACGTAAACTTTAGTTAACACGTGTCTTTTAATTTTAGGGGTTAGGGTTTTTGTTTATAGTTTAAAAGTTAAAGGTTTATGACGTAGGGTTTAAAACTTAAGGTTAGTGTTTAAGGTTTATGGTTTAGGTTTTTAGGGCCAGGGTTAGAAATTTAGGGTTTGAGTTTTTATTCTATAAATATGCAAGTTTGTGTAAAATTAATTTTACAAAGCATGCGTATCAAAATTTTACTCATATCTTTTACACATTTTTTTGGACCGTTGGATGATGATAATAAATGTCTAAGATTATTTCCTTATCTTATTTATTCAAATGATAATCTTCACATTTTCTATTGTTGGTCTCATCCATCCATTTACATTCATCCTACGGTCTAAAAAGGTGTAAAACTTTCAAGTTTTACGTAATGAGAAGATTTCTCTTTTCGTAATCTCATGAGATAGGTCGATGAAAAGATATTCTAAATCCAATTATAGTCTAATTCAATCTGTAACGAATTTAGAAATTTAAAAATGAAAGTTCAAAAAATATTTTTAAAAATAAATATGTATATTTTATTTTCCTTTACACATTAAATTATCTTTTTAAAGAAAAAATAACACGAAACTTAACATAATTTCTTAAAAAATAAGGATGCAGTTGCTCCCCGTAAAGCTCACGACATCCGCCATCGGTTCCAACCCTGACTATCTCATTCCTAAAGCCAGTCCACCTCGTCTCAAACTAGAAATTAAAAAGAAGCAATCCTATATAATCAAGTCGAATCAATATCTGTCAAGTTCGAGTTGTACCTCTTATGTTCATTCTTTCTTGGCGTATCTAGAATTTTCCATCAACATGCTTGCATGTTCATGTGCAACTGATAGTACTTTGGTGCTCATTGTGATTTCGTGCCGACCAGGGACGAAAGTATGTGGGGCGGGGAAAGGCAATTGCTCCCTCATCGCCAAATTTTATTTTACTTTTACTTGTATGTATAACTTTTTTAAAAAAAAATTAAGTTATATATAAATTTACCTTTATTTTTAAATTTTTATATTTTATCTCTTAACTTTAAATTTTGGCTCCGTCATTAGTACCGACCTATATGAAATTTAGTTATGGAAAATAAACAATTAAAAAAAGCTGTGGAAAGTTACTGAGAGGATCATTACTGATACTACTATCATCGTCCCTTTAATATGTGTATTTACCATCTCCTTTTCTCACTGTCATTTCACCGGGTTAAATAATTTGCAATAAAAACAGAAAAGAAAACATGTTAAATCTAGTGCCACCACTGCCTTGAACGTGGATTTTATAACATCAAGCCCGATATCGTTTAATAAGGAAAAAAAATATGCAGAAATGAACATAGAATTTTATATTAAAAGGACTGAACATTTAAAAATTTAAATAGACGAATTTATAAAATTTTTAAAAATAAAAATAATTTTAAAAAATATATATAACTTTTTAAAATTATATTTAAATTTTAAATTTTTAGGGACCAACTGTCTCTTCGACCCCATTCCGTGTTCATGGAAATTGGAATTCTATGTTGGTAGTACAATGATTTCCTTTTCCCTGGAACCAGTTTAAAAACTACAGTGAACATTCAAAACCCAAAAGCCCAACAACCATTCAAATTAATTATAGTGCCTAATTTGGAGACTGGGTCTGGGCTTGCAAAGAAATATAGGCTGGGTCGACCGAGGCAGACCAAACTTGGCAATTGGGTTCAAAGTGCTCTTATTGCACAAAGCTCGTTGTTAACGAACCTTTAGCAATGACAATGTATATTACTCTCTTAAGGAAAAAATTTGAGTTCGAATTTTTAAAAAGATATTATTAAAAAGAAGAATCACAAATTTTAAATATAGACCATAAAATAGTTTAATGTAATATTTTTTTATTATGAGATTGCCAATATATATTATTTGGGGCAAGACCAGTGGATAAGAAGAATGATTTGAGACAGAGGAGACATAAATCCAGACGTTGATAAAATAGCTGTAGACCCAAGCATGAGCTAAACCCTGTGTCAGTCTTAAAAATCACCACGTGATTAAACCAACCGAGGTTTCGTTTCTATTGGATTTTTAAGTTTAATGCAGTTCAAAACTCCGACCAGTTATTATCTCAAAGGAATCATTGCAGTGAAGCATTATAATTCTCCCTTGTATTTTCTGCTACGGTCCCCTCCCCCCTCCCCCAGGCCCCTTCCATTTTTCATACAAACGACCAATCTCCTAATTTTTGATGTTCCTTTCGGACAACGACTTCCCCTAATCTTTCTAACATTGATAATATATTGCGGCGGCTGATTAAGAAATATTTTCAAAGCTGGACATAATTTGTAAATATTAAAAAATTTAAAGATTAATACATAAAAATAAAAAATTTGATGTAAAATATGTGAGATTTAAAAAGTATAAAGTAGACACCTATCTATTTTAAAATATACATGGATCCGCCACTAATACATTATCTTATAAACTTGAGGGTTCATATATACACATAGGGGCAGTATTTAGAAGGATTAGTATAGGCTATAATCCCACGAAAATATTAAAAAATAAAAAAAGTTAGATTGAAATAATAGTAAAATTATTTTTTTTCTTCCTAAAAAATATATAATTCATGATTGGTTCTACAAAATTTATAAATTTTAAATATTTTTTCCAATATTGAGTTGTGTCGATATATGCATACAAGTTGGACTGGTTCTTTTACCGGGTACTAGTCTCTAATGCGTAGCTAATTATTTTCTTCTAATAGAATTTGTAGCTAATTATTATTTTTTGAACAATGTGTAGCTAATTATTGAATGATAATTAAGAAAGGGATAAATTATTATCTTAATTTCTTTTTAAGTGGTTAGATTCATTATAATATTTATATATAGAGTAAATTTTTGATATACATGTCGTATAAAATTAATTTTATAAAAATGTGTATATTTATACTATAAAAATTCAAATATTAAATCCTTAATTTTAACCCTAAAAACTTTAAACTATATACACTGAATTCTAAACATTGACCTTAAATTCTAAGCTCTACAGCTTAAACTCTAAACTTTAAAGCATAAATTAAAGTTTTACACGGCTTATGTATCAATTTTCTTTCTTATATATATGAACCAACTATAATATGAGTAAAATTTTAATACACGTGTTTTTTTACACATATACATATTTACACTATAAAACTTAAATCTCAAATTTTTAATCTTAAAAACTAAACTATATACCCTACATTTTAAACCCTAAAATATAAACTTTAAACTACATACATCCCAACCCTTAAATCTAAAAACGTTTGCGTTTTAATTTATACAATTTATGTATGAAAATATTTAGTTCTATATTTATCCGACATTTCAAATTCCCTCAAAGTCAAAGTCAAAATCAAAATCAAAATGTAAAAATAATAAATAAATAACTCAAAATTTAAAATTCCGATTATTTTATTATTTTTGAATTGCTTAGATCTTCTAATCTGCACTGTATCTTACTATCTTCCTTATCTCAGATCCTTTACATTTTCTTCACTGTTTCTGTCATAAATCTGCATTCTGAGCTTCATAGTGATGGAGAGTTGATTTGTCGCATGCTTCGCGAGGTAAGAAAGAAAATTAGTAAATCTCCTTTTTTTTTGAAAGGAAAATCTTGTTTGTTTGGTTCCTAAGAAAGACCGAGGGAAATATTTCATTTTTTTTCAAAGAGTAGATCAATGATAAGCGAAATGTGTTAGCTGTTTGGTGGCGTTGAAGATCTCTGTATCCATTGGAGCTGTACTCTACTTAAAGCATCCATTTTACTGGGTTTTCACTGGCTCGGTTCCCCTTTTATTTTTCAAATGCAACCCCTGATGCCTTGAATTCGATTTTAATTGGCTGTTTATCTCCTAATATGAGATCTAATTTCGTTTTTCTTGTTCGTTTTTCCTCGAAATATATATTTTTTGGGGAAATTCATATTCGATCCTTTATGTGCTGATAAATGTGGATAGTTTAGAGCAATGGAAATTATTAAATATTATATAATTTATAGCTGTTAGGTATGAGAATTTACAGTTACTGGAAGTGTTGGTTCCTTTTAATTTTTCTGTAATTAGTCTTGCTCTTTAGTTTTAGTCATCTTAAAGGATTTGGATAATATATTGTCGGGTTGGCTTGAAAATGCCCTTCAAAATGGTGTTTATGTGTTAATTCCTTTTCGCTGCTCGTTTTATCTGTAATTGGCCTTGCCCCTTAGTTTGTTTTGTTCCTGTTACAGTGTGTGATGGACTCGGATAATCTATTGTCTGCGGGTGGGCTTGAGGTTGCTGATGAAAATGGTGTTTGTCTGCAACTTCAGGTGTCTGGGGATGAGTACAACAGTGGTGTTTCAGATAATGTGAATGGAGACGTCGATGAAACCTTCGAGACTTATTTGCAGAATGAAATGGGTGACAATGGAAAAACCGAGCAAGCTAAAGAAGGGTCGAATGACTATGTGGAAAGCAATGGATTGATTGATTCTAAGGTAGTAGGTCTTACATTCTGTTTGAGTCTTTTAGTAATTACCATTGGACTGATTTCATGTGCATGGTTGTCTTTCTCGGTAGGAAGGGGAAGACAGAGATAATTTGAAGCAATCCAAACCTCATAAGATTCAAGGCAAGACCAAGACTGAGAAGCCCTCTGGTCCCAAACTTGTTTCTCCAGCTTTAGTGAAGAAAAGTAAATATGGAAAGATTGCTAAGGCAACGTTGACAGCTCCTAATGGTGGTTCTGTTGCTGCAAATTCACGTATGAAACAGCCTCTTAAAAGTAGATCATTGAATGAAAGACAAGCTAATGGATCCCAGGTTAGGGTTCACAATGATAGTGCTACTTATTTCTTTTTCTGTGGATTTTCCTTTTCTTTTGTTATTGCTGTTCCTGCCTTTCTGATTATTTATTCTCCTCTGTGTGTGCTTACAACAGCATCCTGGAAAACCTGATGCAGCCTTCTCAGAAGGCGATATGTATGTACTACTTGTACTTTTGTTTGAATTTCTTTCTTTCTTTATGCAACCTTCTGTCATTCTTATTGATTATGTGAACCGAGAGGGGAAGCTCTAACTGGCCACTTTTTATTTCCCCCTGGAATTGGAGTATCGGACTTTACGTGCTGCATGATGAAAGATCTGTTCTCCTGCATTTTCACAACTGTTCTACCTTTTCTTACAGGGAGAAACCCAAGCTAAAACCTCCGAAGAAAGGACCTCCAAATAAAGCTGAAGGAGACACTGAGTCATCGTATCCTTGTCTGTTTGAACATTTTGTTATAATGTTCTGTCCGGTACTACGTGTTGAAATGGGTCACGGTTTGAGTTTTCTTTCCAACGTTGTCTACAAGCTTTCATTTTTTCACTGGCATTTTCTGTTTATCCTTAATTGCTTCATTGAAGCCCCACTGCAGCTGATGCTAAAGCTCAAAAGATTGGTACTCTTCCAAATTATGGTTTCAGTTTCAAGTGTGACGAACGGGCTGAGAAAAGGAGAGAGGTTGGTGCTTTATATGATATTCCCCACATTTTACATCGTCATTCTTGCAACAATTTTACATAACTTTTAAGTCTTCGTTATTGTGTTGCGCAGTTCTACAATAAACTTGAGGAAAAGATTCATGCAATGGAAGCAGAAAAGAGCAACTTACAGGCCAAATCTAAGGTGTTATTTTGTGAATATGATGGCTTATGGTTGAATAATATCTTATCATAATGATATTTAACTTTTCTGCAGGAAACTCAAGAGGCTGAGATTAAGATATTTAGGAAGACTTTGAACTTCAAAGCAACTCCGATGCCAAGCTTCTATCAGGGACCGCCACCTCCAAAGGTGGAACTAAAGAAGGTTAGTTGAATGTTCTGATACATATACACGGCTAGATGGTCCTTTGAGTATAGAAAATTGCATTGGCAGATTCTGTCTTTGTATTTTAATTTATGCATGTGGCCATTGAAAGTTTTTATTACTCCTTTTATCTCTTTATATGCTATATGGCCATGATGAACTTCTCTTGATTTACAAGATTAATGTTTTTCTGTTACTTGGGCTCAGATACCAACTACAAGAGCTAAATCCCCAAAACTTGGTCGGAGAAAAAGCTCGACTACTTCAGACGTTGATTGTAACAGAAATAGTGGTCACCAATCAGGCCGGCTAAGTCTGGATGAGAAAGCATCTCAGAGAATATCTGCCAAAGTAACTTCTCCGGTCCACGCAAAGAAGCCACAGAGGAAATCACTTCCCAAACTGCCTTCTCAGAAGACTACTTTGCAGAGTGCAAAGAACGAGGGAGATATAGCCTCATCTAAAGAAACAGATGAGGTGAACACCACGTCATCTGATCTGACAAATGAGGAATTATCTCCAATCCAACAGCCGGAAGCAGTTTCAACAGCTGATTCAGGTGGAAGTCAGCCCGAGACGGATCGAGGGCCAGTGATCGGAGAGCAAGGGCTGCTACATTGTGCAAGTTAATTGTTTTTTTTATCTATGAGATTATTTTAGCTTTATTTTTTATTTCTTAATATTATGCATTTGATGGGATAATGCTACCACATTTGGTGATTATTTAAAGACTAAAATTAGAATCCAAAGTTAATCTTTTATATAATTAGGATGGTGAAAGGTTGTTGACAAAGAAAGATAAAGTTTTCCACTTTATTTGATACCTCCCACCAACTCTAGATTTTTTTTCCATGGATCATATCAAACCAACAGTTCCAAACAGCACAATTTCCATGGATCATATGAAATCAACTTAGCAATCATTTCTAAATACATCAAATTTTTTATTAATAATCATAGTGGGAACAGAAACATAGACGACCTCCAATGGCGGATTCAACATTTCATTACATGGTTTTGAGAGGTTGCAGATTATAACAGTTCAAAGGCAAATGGAACTAGTGAAAGTGGGGTTTTGGTGAAAAAAATAAAGGAAAAAACAACTCACAAGAGTTGTCATGGCAGATTATCTACATTGCTGCCATGGCCAAAACCCATATAAAGCTAGACACCCAACTTTGAACTGTCGGAAGCAACCATGACTATGATGACTCGAAGACTTCGAATTTGCCATCGAGGAAAACAAAGGACCCAACCATCACGTGCAGAACATTGAGTTCAAAAACGTGGAAGACTCGGTAGAACCAGCAAATGAACAAACTATAGGGCTAAAATCCAGAACCCAGCAACCGTATTCTCAGGGAAATCCAGCAAGTTGAAAACCCGACAACGGTTGTCGGGATTTTCAAAATCTAGTAACAGGTCTCCGATGTAAGGATACCTGCAAAAAATGGGAGAATGGCTGTGTTCCCTGGAAAAAAGGACTGAGCTCTGGAAGATAGAAGACCCACTACTGATGGACCCAAAAACTAAAGAAACTGTGGCTGTTCACAAAGGGTATTCATAGGTCGATACTCGCAGTACGTGGTGCGGTAGGTTCAGAAAAGGATGTCACACCTCCATAGCTGCTCTACGAGTAGGCCTACTGCACTGCTGCTGACTGCCTTGCAGTGCTGTAGGTTTAAACCAATAAGGGTCTCACCCAATTTTCCGAGTGAAGGCAAGCATTCGTCAGAGACCTTAGAGCAACCAGACACAGAAAGGATCTGCAGATTGATCTGATTTGAACAAGCCAGAGCCGCAACTCCGGAATCAGTGATAGCACACTTAGAGACATCAAGGTCATTGAGCAACTGACAGTTCTCTGCAATTGCAACCAAACTAGGATCACTGATCCTACAACCATCAAGATTCAGCAATTCTAGAGTCGAACCATGCAAATTAGCCATGATACAGACAACTTTGTCGCTCAAATTCACGCAACCGCTGAGATTAACCTTCACCAAACCAGCTTCACAACTCTCGAGCAATGGAAGAAACCCAGCATCTGTTATTCCATGAAGCCCGTTCAACTCCACGTGCTGCAATTGAGGGCACAACTTCCCTAATGCAACCAAGCTGGAATCACCAAAACCAGGGCAGTTACGGATGGAAAGTGATCTAAGGGATTTGCAAGGGGATACGGGAGGCAATCCCAGGTTTAGGTCCTTAATACCCAAGCAGTTGACAAGAGATAATGCCTTCAACTTTGCACCACAGTTGAGGAGAGAACCAAAAAGCCCAAATTGGGTGATCCTGTGGCACTCCTCTAGTTGCAAGCTCTCTAGTGAACTAGCTGCTTTGGAGAAAGACACCAACCCATTATCAGATAAGAAAGCACATTTATGGAGGCATAATTGTTTCAAATTTGGGCAACCCTTTGCAACAGCCTCAAGTCCAAAATCTGTTACACCGCGGCAGGATGTAACTGCAAAAGATTTCAACTTCTGTAGCCCATGACCATTACCCATTACCCAGAAGCCCCTTTCACTTACATTTGGAAGGCTAGTGAGAGAAAGATCAGTCACAGCTCTGCCGTAGTGTCCAATAACAGCAAGAGAGACATCGGTAATGTTCAAGGCCTGGAGCTTTACTTTCGTAAGAGTACATAAGGCTGAAGACAATATGCTTGCAATTCCCTGATCTCCAACAAGGGGGCAGTTTTTGATTGAAATAGACTTTAGATTTGGACAGCTGCGTGCTACAGCTTGGAGACCTTCATTTCCAATGTTTGCACAACCTTCAATGGTTAGATCCTTCAAAGTAGGGCAGCCCTTTGCAAGGGCGAGTAAAGACTTATCGGTAATTGCAGGACAGTGGCAAAGGTCAAGCTTCTCTAGCTGGCGACACCCTTCAGCAATCTCACACAGGCCTTCATCTCCAACAGAAAACAAATTCCACAATGAAAGAACCCTTAGAGAAGGGCATCCGCGGGAAATCGCCCTGATTCCAACACTAGTCACACCACGTGTGGAATTGCTTCCTCGAATAAAAAGCTTGCCCAATCCACCACGACTAGAAGTTCCGACAGCAATAGCAGCAAGTCTAACATCTGTTGCTTTCTTCCCTTCCAAACTCCTAGAGAGGTATCCATCACCCTCAACATCTTCAACCTCAGACACAACACCACCCTTGTTGTCATTGATTTCTTCTCTGCGGATGTTGCTTACAAGTGTAAGCCAACGCTTGGAAACACAAGCGCAGGAACTCCTCTCTTGGCCTCCAGGTAATCGTCTGAAGATTTCGAATAAGCATTCATCAGGGAGAATCTCAATGGATGGCTTCTTCTGCTCGAACCTTTCTCCAGAGAAAACAATGGGGGCACTGATGCGGGACCTCTTTTGATGAGGAAAATAAACATCCGCGTGATGTCCAACGGAGAAAAAGAGACTTGACTCCTTGGGGTTTGGGCAAATTGACCCCCCAGGGAAAAAATTATCAGTTCCTGAGAACCAAGATTAAAACCGGATTAAATAACTTGACAGATATTTCAGATTAAACAGAAGTTGCTCTAGATAGTGTCGACTACAAATAGCTATCAAAAACCACATATCTACTAATATCACTTCCAACGAACATAAAGAAACTAAAGAGGACAAGATCCAAGAACGAGAAGGAGCAAAAGATTGCAGTTTAAAAGAGAGCTATTCAAAATAGCCTGATCTACAAGCAAAACACCTCTATAGATTCCAAGCTGAAAGATTCATAAAACCATAAACAGATTTAACTAAGAATCTTATCAAGCTCTCCCCTACAACATCAAACTATATATTCGAATATAGATTTAACTAAGAATCAGTTCTAAGGCAACTAAAGTTATTTCCCCTAAATCAACATCACCTATAACTACTTCACAGGCCCAAGTCTTCACATTAACAAAAATCAACATCATCTAAAGGCAACTAAAGTTATTTCCCTGATATAACCCCAAAATCCATAAATTGTGTTCACATAAAAGGGTTATAACTTTGTCATATCCAATCCACAAGCCAAATTCAACATAAACGAAAATCAAAGATATCCAGACAGGAAAAAAAGAAAGAAAAAGGTAAAGAGCTTACCGCTAAAAGAAACGATCTTTGACATGAGTACAGCTGAAAAAACCCCGGGAGGTCAAATTCGCACCGATTCCGGCCCAAAGCCCCTCCAAAGAGAGCAAAAAAGAGAGACCCAACACGGAAGAAAGTCGAAACTTCAAGGTATGTAGCTTGAAAACAGGAATGCATGAGAAAGATTGGAGCTAGAAGGACACGAAAAAAACCCTATCAGATAGGGAAAAAAGAGAGAAAAATAAAGCAAGAGGGGAGAAAAAGAAATGAAAGATGGTGACAAAGGGGAAAAAGGGTGGGTTTTATTATGAGAGGAGAGAGGTTTGGGTACATGACAATACACATAAGAGATACCAAATGCAATGTATTTGATCTAAAAATTCGGGGTTTTCGTTTCCTTGTTAGGTTTCTCTCTCTTCTCCCCCACATTTCCAATACCGCTTACCGCTTTTTGCCGTTGATGGTTTTGCATTTCTTTTCATTATCTCGAATTGGTAAAACTCGATTCGATTTAAAAAAAGTTATTTAATTTGAATCAATTTGAGAAAAAATTGACCTTTTGACTCAATTTAAAAAAATTTAAAATAAAGTTTGAATTATAAACTAAAAATTTGAATAATTCAAAATTCTTATTAATTAGTTGATTAATTTTTAAGTTTAAGTCGAATCTGTCAATTCTGTCTGATATATTATGTATATCACATGTGAAAAATAAAAAATATATACATGTATATCATATATGGATATAGAAAGTCGTTTAAATTAAAATCAATATGTATTATAATATTATAAATAATTATAATTAAATTTATACAGAAACTCAAAAACTCAATTTTATTATACTCGACTCGAATTTTATAAACTCGATTTGATTCAGAAAAAATAATTCAAATAAAATAGAACTTGTAAACTCGAATAACTCAAAAAAATTGATTCAACTCGATCGAACACTCAACCCTACTCATGTATTTGGACACTCAAATAAAGTTATCTTTAATTTTGCCGGTCTCTGTATATTCTATGTCGCAATAAGCTACTTTTAATTTCGCTCTTTAAGTTTTAGTTTTGGACCCTCGATCAGTCTCGTTTCTGGGCATGGACAAAAGAGGCGTTCGTCTAGAGCTTAACTTTTTTTTATAATATTTGATATTAAGATTAATTTTTTAATACATATTATTAGGGGCTTATTTTTAAAATTTATTTTTTTAATATTTATTATAGAGTCTAATTATTCTCAATACTTGTTATTAGGGTCTAATTTTTAAACACTTATTATTAGGTTCAATTTTTATTAACATTTGTTATTATGGGTTTACTCTTAAAATTCAATTTTCTTCCAATATTTATTATTAAGAGTCCAATTTATAAATTGGACAAACGTCTTTCGTTTATTATTGTTGTGAGCAAACAATTGTTGGGGTTGCAATGCCTATTTGCATAAGTTAAAATCTTGTGTAAACAGAAAAAATAATTGACAAACGTCTGTTCACAACTAAGTGTGTATTTGTTTAACGAGAAAATGGTTGAACAAATACCTTTTTAGATTGCTAAAATCCAAAATCGGGGCCTTAAGCTAAGTTTATAGGTAGAGTACAATGGTTGGGTACAAAATACAAATACAATACATGTGATTTTGAGTCCCTTCCCTCCCTTTAAGCCTAAGTTTTGTCTTCATAATTAGGTATAAATACATTCAATCCAGGAAATTTATAAATTTCCAACTCATACATATGTCGTGTTAGGAAAAACATTATCCAAATCCAAACTCTAAATTTAATGTTAAAAAAATTTAAGAAACTCAAAATGCCTCACATAAAAATGAACATCAATAATTTAAATTTGTTGAATCTCGGAGATTCTAATTTAAAAACTTTCTTTTTGAATTTTTTAATTTAATCTTGTGAAATCTATATATTCCATTTAAGGATGGAATCATGATTAAGCAGTTAGAGAATAAAATTATTTAATTATCAGAATTTACATAGATAAGATTTAATTTCAGAAAAAAATTAGATTTTAAAAATATTAAATAATAGGGACTAAAATTATTAATTTATAAAAAAATGTTAGGAAGGGACACAATCCCAGCTCATGGCATTAGTACATCCGTCCTGATTCGTTTAAGTATAAATTACAGCGTATACAAGCAGGCAGCGACGAGAAACTATATCATTAGTCTAACTTATTATATCAGTTATGATTTTATTTAATAAAAAATATTAATTTTATTATTATATTTTACGTCATTAATCTAATAATATAATAATTTAAAATTTTGTTTTTAAAATGAAATGAAAAAATTAATAAAATGAGTGGTTTTCGTTGGATGAGACCATGAGTGATGTGGTAAGCTATGCTCGTGATATAATTTTTCGGCGGTAAAACCATGCAATGCAAAACTAAATAAAATATAAAAGTGTGAAATAACTATAACACTTAGTTATAGGTTTAATAATAAACATGTTACTTTGCTTAAAAAATAATAAACATGTTACCATTTTCTAAAAAGTAACAACTTAGTCACTTAATTATAAGGTTATGAATAAATAAGTTAATCTTCTTCTAAAACATATAATTCTTATTTTAAAAGTAACAACTCAGTCACTTAATTATAGGATTAAAAATAAACAAGTCACTCAATTATAGGTTTAGGAATAAATAAGTCAATCTTCTTCTAAAACATATCATTCTTATTTTAAAAGTAATAACTCGGTCACTTAATTATAGGATTAAAAACAAACAAGTCACTCAATTAAAAATTTGTGACATACAAGTCACTGTGTCATTAAAATTGAAACAAAGGACTTAATATAATAACAATTTTAGTCCTCAAAACTTATATATTCTATTAATTTGCTCTTAACTCAAAATAAGTCAATCAACTTAACCCTTCATATCTAAAAATTTCGACACCGCATCACCATTCGACCACTTACAACACTTCATGCTATTGTCCATCAGCTATATAATCAATAGAGTGCATGAGTTTTGGATATTAAAATTGTTATTATACCAACCCTTGTTTCAATTTTAATGACATTGTGACTTGATTGTTACTTTAAGAAGAATAGTGACATGTTTATTACTAAAACCTATAACTAAGTGACATACGGTATAATTTACATGATATAAAATTAATGAACGCGGTTCTTACACCACAACTGTTTAAGATACAGATGTGTAAAAACTCGACTCGATGCGAAAATATTTAACTAAAAAAAATTTCAACTAAAAAAATTTATAAGATAAAAATTCAAATAATTCAAAATTTTTAGTAATTAGTATATTTGTTTTCAAATTTAAGTTGAGTCTCTCAATTCTGTCTGATACATGTATATTAAATTTGAACAGTAACTCGAACAGTTCGACTTAACTTGATTCAACTCGAAAAATTTCAAAAAAAGTTTAAGCTATAAAATATGACTTTCATACTTGACTAACTCAACTTTTTTTTTTGGCTTAACTCTACTCAATTGTATGTAGGGATGTCAATTGGGCGGGGAGGGTGCGAAGGGTACTCTTCCCACGGCTGTAAAGAATTTTCATCTCTATCCCCACCCCACAACCCATTGTGAATACAAAATCTAAAACCATCTCTGCCCCACAACACGCAAGACTAAAATCAACGCCGCCCATTACCCACGTGGGTCCTGAGACCCATCTAATCTCCTCTTTACTCGCCCCACAACCCTTTCAATATTTTTATAACTATTAGTTAAAAATATAAATCAAATTTGTTTTGAAAAAATATATAAAATACCCGTCATTTAGACTCTCACCACATAGTGAAATTATTCTAATTATCACATTTTTTAAAAAATAATAATATATGAACTTAAAATTGTACAACAAAAAAATTTAGACTAAAAAGATACTAAAGTCTATTGTAAATGATCGAAAATATCACAAATGACATATAAAATAATATTTCAATTGCTTAACAAATAAACATTAAAGAAAGAGCTGAAAAAACATAACAACTAAAAAACAACCTTAAAAAATAATAACAAATACTGATATAATCTAAATAACATACAATATTAAGAAAATAAAATTAAAAAGTAGAATAATATATATATATATATATATGGTGAGAACAATAAAGAATAAACCAATAAACATAACGACATGCAACAATAAAAAATAAACTAATAAACATAACAACAGACAACAATAAAAAATAAACCAATAAACATAACGACAAACAACGATAAAGAATAAATTAATAAATATAAAAATAAATTTTTAATAAAAAATATAAAAAAAAATTTAAATTCTTTCAAATCATTTTTTAAATTTTTGATTTTTAGGCCCCTCCAACCTTCTCCTAGGTCCATATATAAAGATAATAGATATGCAAGAATTTATAGGAAGATGGAGCTCATCAAATTTGGAAACATATCCAAATGACTATTCCATCATACATGTATATATAAACCTAATAACCCAATTTTATTAACCGGAAAAATAATCATTTAAAACATATTTTATTCACATCGCTGTTGCTGATGACGACGACGACAAGTTGATAAACAAACACAGTCTCTGTGAGAAATCTTATCGATAAAGTAAGGTGTAGGGCCTTACGCCCCCAGTTTTCAATGTTTATTAATACAGGGTGAAGCCGAAAGCAAGCAAAGCCATCTTCCATTTCTAGTAAAATCTGATGAAATCTTCTAAATGCTGACTCATTCCAACTTTCAATTATTACCCACTCATACTAATCTTAGTACTAGTAACGACCATTAAAGCATGTATTATATTATATTATATTAAAAAAAATTTATGCTATTTTGAAAAATAAAAAGATTTAGTGTCGCCATCGATCACTTGATTAAGGTAAATCGAACACTAAAAGTCAGAGGCTTATGAAATTGAATTCGAGAATTAATTATGTATGTGGAAGGTTTAGCATCCCACAACGTCCGAAATCAGTACCAAATCATATATTGATTTTAATCGATGGAAATAGATGAAATTCAAATGAACTCTAATTAAGTGTCCTCAATTGAGTATGGGCTCTAGTTAAGTGGACTTAATCAAATTGATGGGTCCGAATTAATTAAACATTTAATTAATAAGGGTGATGATACAACGAACCATAAATTAAACCGATATCGAATTAATTAATTAAACATTTTGAAGTTTTTTTTGTTCTTTTGGAAAATAAGAGGACTTGGAGTCGCCATCGGTCACTTGGCTAAGGTAGACCGAACACCAAAAAAACAAAGACTCATCAAATTGGGTTCGAGAGTTGGTTACGTGTGAGGAAGGTTTAGCACCCCAACTCCCAAAATCAGTACCAAATCATATATTGCTTTTAATCGATGGAAATAGATTAAATTCAAATTAACTCTAATTAAGTGTCCTCAATTGAGTATGAGCTCTAGTTAAATGGACTTAGTCAAATTGATGGCTCCGAATTAATTAAACATTTAATTAATAAGGGTGACGATACAACGGACCATAGATTAAATCGAGATCGAATAAGGGCGACTGGCGTGTTAATTCATGGTTCAAATTTCGTGCATCACCTTTATGCATGATGCAAGCATTTAAATATGATGGTATGGTTTGTCAACTTTTAATTCATGTTTGCCTTCGGACGGTAAGAATTAATCTGAATATTTGGTCAACATCTATTGAGCCAGGACTGTTACGACACAAATGAATGAATACCTCCTTTCTAGGGTTTAAGTTAATTAATTTCCACGTTCGATTATAAAATTGAAGGTTATATGAATGATAATTAGAAATGCATGGCAAGGAAGGGCTTGAAAATTAAAACCACAAGCCCACTAAAGTCCTATCCTAAAAGGCCCAAATTATGAAAATTTGATTAATGATCTAATTATCAGATAGGTTAGTATAATATCAACCCTAAAAAGAACTCTTAATGATTTACAAATTATCTTGAGCGATAATTAATTTGATTAATTTCAAACTAGTATCCTAATAAGCCAAAGATTCTATTTAAAACGAATCAAATTAATTGAACCGTGATTTGAATTGAGTGTCCCTCTAGGCTTTGTCAATTTTATCCTAAAGGGATAATTAAGAGGTGTTCAACTAGTTTAATAAATTTAACATTTATCCCAATAAGCTAAGGATAAATTTAAACTTATTAAACTAATTCGAACATTAAATCCAATTATGGCTCTAAAAATCTAATCCTAAATCTAATCTAATTAATTTAAAGATTAAGCCCCAATAAGCCGAGCGCACACTTTAGATTAATTAAATTACATTACCCTAAACTATCCTAAAAAGCCCAAAAACTAAAGTTTCAACTAATCCAAAGAGCCTATATTTAGTTTAATTAATCTAAATACCCCATTAAGTCAAGAGTATGTTTTACATTAATTAAATTAAATACTAAGGACCTACTATCTAAAATAAAGCAAATAACATGAAAATAAACTATGCGTACAAGGGGATAACGAACTGTATCTAACATGTGAAGTATATACAACGTATATCAAATATATCATATAGTGACATATATACAAGTAGTGTTACACAATAAACCATATATTATATAGGTATCATACACATATATTACACGTACTATATATTATACTTACAACCATACATTATATACTAAAAACGCATATTACATATGCTACATATAAATTATATATAATAAAACTACATATATTATACATAAAAACTATATTTTATCAAGCATATGTGGTATTAATATAATATATACACATCATATTTACATTAAGTATACACATGTCATTGTAAAAAACAAACAAATAAAATAAAAGACTAAAATTAAAAGAAAGTAAATTATAATTCTGAAATTAAACATGAATATAAAAAGGGCGAAACAGGAAAGACTTAAAAAGACAGAGATTGCGGCTGAGGTTTTAAGAAGCAGAGGGATTTAAAAGAGAATTATCTCATTTTTAAAAGGGGACGGGGTGCAATTTAAAAACACGGAGACCCTCACGCGTGTAATAAAGGAGACACAGAGGGATTTATGTTGTAATAAGACCGTTTTTAAAAGGGGTCGAGTACAAAACATATTCTGAGCAAAATTTTGCCCATTTTTTCATTTTAAAAGGCCATTTCCCAAATGGTCCCCTTTTCTTCTAAAACTCGGATGAATACCGCTATGGTGTTCATCCACGCTGCTGCGATTTTCAGTATTCGGCTATTTTTTTGTCGCGTTTTTTTTTTATTTTTTCAGAATCCACCGTGAACCCAAAGACCCTGAAGAGACTTGTTTTCTCGATTTAAAATTAGATTCGCCCCCGCTTTTTGAAAACCGAACTCCTCTTCCCTTATTTTTCAACAAAAATTGAGACTCCAGCCTTCGCCTCACAACCCTTTCAACGTCAGCCTTCCCGCCGATTCACCACGCATGGCTCCAGAGAGACTATGAGGATTATCATCGGCGAGGCAGAAATATGGCGTGAAAGGAATCAGACCGTGAAGGGTAAGAATTAAAAACTCTAATCTCCTTTTCATGATTATGCTTCAAAAGTGAAGAAAACGAAAGGAAGAGATACCTCTAAAACTTGAGGCTTTTCTTGCTTTTTATTGCTTTGAAGTCCAGAATTTTCAATCGCTTACAATAGTTTCAGGGTTTTATCTTTATACCCTGATAATTACATCATTTTTGAAAGTAGAAAAACAACCCTAACAATTCCTATTGGTTGTTGCGCTTTTTGACCGGATTAACCTGTATTTCTGCTATTGTTGGTGCATTTTTGATATTGTTCCCTAATCCTATGAAATTTGGTAACCACCACTGACATCAGTCCTTTGTGTTCCCTTGCATCTCGTGGCCGATCGTAAGGATGAGGAGTCCAAAGGGAGAAAATCGTGGCAGTTGATGATATCGTGCGTGAACCCTCACGCGCGCGTGACGGAAGCCGAACAATCATTTGGCGAGGGGTGTGCTTCACGCGGTAATTCAATGGTCGCGAGCCTCGATCTGGACCATTAGATCATTTTAGATTTGACGGTGGACAAGTGGCTGCGCCAAAGAGATAGGAGATTAGGTTTTGTTGTGGTTATCAAATTAGGGTTTGATTAGCTGGGCTCTATTAGGCCGAATGTAATATATTTATATTTTTTTTATTGTAAATGGACTATGTAAATGAATTTGACTTCTGTTTAATACCACTTGTTATATATATCGAGCCTTATTTATTAAAAGATTAATAAAGTCCGCTGTTATTTTAACTAAATTACTTTTTTTGATTTTAAGATTTAAATTATACAATATGATAATATAATAATGCTAATACACTAATAATATTTTTGGGTATTTCTATTAGGTAGTAAAAATAATCAAACACGATAATAAATGATATGATATATCATTAATATAGAATAAAACATAAAACTAATAATACTTGATTGTAATTCATAACGAAATAGATAAAATAGAGAAACAAAACCCTTTATTGCAAAATATAAAAATGAGTAAATACTCCGAATAAAATTAGTGATTACAGAAACATATATAATGACAGTCCATTTTTCATTTAGGTCAAGGGCCATCATTTGTCATTAGTCAAATTTGCTTTAGTTGGAGTTGGACTATTGCTATCTGTCTCAGCATATGGTTACCAAGAAAGTTCCCACAGCTTACACAAAGTAGAACAGAAAACAATGAGAAACTCGACGAGTCGGCGCGGATCGTGACACTATTTAAGTGCCGGAATTTGTATTCGACCGAATACTTTTATGGGGCATTCTTTCCCCTACATGTATTATGCATTCACAAATGGCTAGTTTTAATCACCAAGAAAAAGGGTCCAAGAAACTGATGGGAAATACTGGAATATTGCATTTTCTTTTCCTTTTGGGTAATTAATATTGCATTTTCAATCCAAAATGATTTGTAAGCTTACAATACAGTGATATACAGGGGAAGCATCATCCTGCTCAATCATATAAGCCCTCTTGCTCCCAAACATCGTCTAGGAAATCAACCAATTCCTGTCATTGAACCAAAACGAGAATTGGAGTAACTATACAACAATGAAACATGGTTTTTAATTGGAAACCATTTGGTCGGCAGCGTAAACTTACAGACAGTGGAACTGGATGAGGGAATGGCTTATCACTCCCGCGTAAACTATGATAGAGTACATTCCAATTGCAACTGCAACTGCAATACATCAACAGTGAACTCATAAGGCCTTAAAAGAAGATTCGAAAAATGGTTGAAACAAAATCTTGGTTTTTAATGGTTGTTATCTTCTACTTAAGAGGGTTAAGGTATAACTTCTAAATTGAGAAAACAAGGAAATTTTCTAACCCGAACGTGGATTCTCGACGTTGTGCACTCTTCTCTGACTTTTTATTTCCAAGCCATTGTTGCCTTGTTTGGTGCCAAAGATGAAGGCCTGCAGAAACAAAGTCATCGGGAAGTTTTACTTCACCAATACAATTACCCAAAAAGAGGATGATTGTTTTCGAGAGAGTAAAATGGTATTAAAATCTTACAACAGAGAATGAGAATATACGGAAGAATAGGATGCTATTCGACTTTATTAATATCACATATAAAGCTAACACATATGAACTTGCCATGATTTAAAAATTCAGAAGGATGGCTAGTGCTGCCAGAAAGGTCAAGGGAATGACTCGATAAGCTGATTGATGGAATGCTTCTTTGGGACTTGAGTGCACCATGTTCAATTTCACATGTACTGCTACTCCAGAAATCTTCAGAAAAGCTCTTCCCTTTCCAGCTTTGAATCGCTACACCTTTAGATGGCTCAAAGCATCCAAAACAACCTCTGCTCTGTTACAAACCAGGATTAACCACACGTACAATCGGGGTATCGACTATAACAACTAAATCCTGGATCTAGCATACAGAAAGCAAAACCATCAACTTCACCACTATACATTGGAAATAAGCATATGAAACAAAACTTCAACTTCGAAATGTGTTGTTCTGAACATAATCAAAGAGGAGTTGCACTTGAAACATTGCAACCTGGCAATCATTTTTATCAACAAAAACAACAAATAAATCAAGGCAGGTGCATAATGTAGGGGCTAGGGGGTCAAATTTGTTTGGGAACTAAAAGCAACCAAAAGTACCAGTCAAACCATTTCACCTACAGCTTAATTGTAGAAAATTTATGAGCCCTTTCACACCCCCTATCCAAATTCCATTATAGCTCCACCAACCAGAGTGTAAGAGCATGTAAATAAGCTCCAGAAAACACAATAAATGAACAAGGTTTCTTCCCAAAGCATCTCACAGTCTAAGCTAATAAATAACACGTATGATCAATACATCAAAACAAAGACCCTTGTATCATATAATCAGCAACCCAGAGCTTCAAGCAAAGAGTGCCCCAAAATCGAAAGAAAAACTTAAAGCTTTAATGCAACAAGTAAGCACCAAGAAATAACCCCAAAATTCAATACTATCAAAAGCAAACTTAAAGCTACATATAACAAAGCATTAAAACCCCGTCTTAAAACTAAAGAACGTCAAGAATCAGACGGCTAACATGATAACAGTAAGAAAAATATGAGAAGAAAAAACTAACCCCACGCAGCCAAAAAGTGCAGAGATCCAAGATGGAAGATGACCGGAAGATCGCATCTAAAATCCCCAAAGAAAAACCCTAATTCCGGAAAGAAGAAGAATAAAATTCCTGAGAGAACAACAAATAAAAGTTAATACCTTTCCTCCCAACTCTCTTCTTTCCAAATTCTTCGTAGAAATGTACGAAGAAACAAAAGTGGGAAAGAGAACGGATCAAAGGGTTTCTTTCTTTCTTTCAGGAATGAAATAAATACATTGAAAACGGCATATTTAGAAGTGGAAATGGATTATTTCATAAAAATGTTAACTTTTATTTCTGGAAAGAGATTGATTTCGGCCTTCCTTTGGTCACTGATTCGACCAAAAGGCAAAAGGGCCTCTCTTTCTGTGTTCTAAATATTCCGTTTTCAAGTTTTTACTGAATTGTTTGGGGGAAAATAAAACAAAAAATGATGGTAAAATAGAAGAAGAAGTGGATTAGATCAGTTAAACAAATGTGGGGCTAAGAGAACAATCGGGATTTAGACCAAGGGTAGATGTTGATACAATTAGATCCTTAAAATGTATTTGAATTTGAATATTATATATCAAGGAGTTTGATTGAAACAAGCTAACCTTCCCAGTCTATTTTGAGATATTGCCTTTTCATTGCATCTCAAAAGTTCCAAGGATTGTATATGTTAGCCGACTCCTGTTTTTTCTTTTTTTCATTAAAAAAGATCGAGTATATTATATTCGTACGAATACAAACCCTTAAAGATCAGACTTGACTGTTGCTGGTAAAGCAAGCATAATATAGAATGACACTATATATCGGGAAACAAATGGAGAAAATCAACCATCGCCAAAGTTCATTGACTAGGGTAGTTCTACTGTACAACATCTTAATCTAAGACTAAAAAATAGTAAGTTTTAAAACTTGTTCAAGCAATCTAAATGTTATACTTTTTTATGACCTTTTAGGTTAACTTTTTTTGTAATTTATCTCAAATTTTAAAATTTTAAAATAAAATTTGAAACTTGTAGACAAAACCACCAACATGAGAAAACAAGTTTCAAAACTTGTTTTAAAAAAACAACCTAAAATGTTATAAAAAAGTATAACGTTCTAGCTAGCTAGATATTTTAAGCCTTAAATTAAGTAGCCGTTCTTTAAACTCCCCCTATCAACCAGCCTTGGATCACCATACATGCAGAGTTCAACTAATATAAGACACCCTTTAACGAGAGAAATACAAATAGACAATCAATGCAAATCTTTACCAATGAAGAGGGGATAATGGGACCATAAAATAATCAAAGCTCTAGCACATTAGTAGTATTGGAGCCACTCTTAATGCAATTCAGGACCATCCAAAATCACATGCTATTTTTCATTTAATTCCATCATTGCATAAGCAAAGCAAGAAAATTCGACAACGTAATTACATAAGCAAACTTCCAAACAAACCATGCCGGAAACCGTCTTTAACCAATCAACTAGGTCGTAGAAACGATAGTGCAACAGTTCAGCAGAAAGATACTACAGAAGAAATCAAACAACGGCAGAGTGGCCTTGCCAACTAGAATCCTGATCCAGCAAAAGAAGTTATTGCCAAATGCTGGTCAGATTCGATTAGCCAGGTACCTTACTAGAGAGTTTACAGGCTTAGCAAAGTCAACATTTTGGGTCCCATGGGACCTAATCTTTATTCGAGCAAGAAAATCGGCTGCAATCCAAGCGAAGCTCAACATCACCATGCCATCAGCACCGTTAGACTCCTGTAACTCTAATGTCCTTTTTACCCATTTTGGATGGTAAGTGACCTGGTACCATGCAGACGCCTTTCTTTCATACAATTCATTCTTTTCATCCTCACTAAGCTGCTCGAAATCCAAGTCCATATTCTCAAAAATTTGCCTGAATTCTTTCCTCAGGGCACCATAAGAATGACTGAGCTTCTCCTTTAAATCCCCTAACTTCCGACTCGAGTATTTAGGCATGGACCAGATATGCCCAGTTACAACCTCTTCTTCCCTCTTAACTTTGTATTGTCCAAGAAGTCCGATCAGCTGCCCATCATAGGAGCACTTCTTAACCCATGCATCAGCAACGTAGTCAGCAGATCCTGTAACCTCAAGATCTGCATCATAATTGATGTCACTAGCATCAAGTTTGAGCTCGGAGGATTCAGAGATATCTTCATCATATGCATCTTTGACATGACGATATAGTCTTCCCAAAATTTTGCTTGATTTGTATGATTGGTACTCTTCTTTACCCATAAAATCTGGGTAGGATTTTGGCTTTAGTTGAGCAGGCATTGACACAATCTTCCCAGTTTTAGGAAAATCAACAGCTGTAGCCGCTAATTCTGCAAGCCGTATGCATTTCTCATCTAGAGCGCTAAATTCACTAAGGTCGGCATGAACCACATGTGCATTGCAAATACTCCCCAAGTTCTCATTCACCGTGTTTTTTGCAAAAAAATCTATTATGTCCTGCAGAGTAAACGTGAAAGAAAACAGTCAAGAGATGTCGTCTTTCACCTACTTGGAACTCAAAATAGTTCATTCATCAGGTTACAAACTAAACTATTTATCCTGCCTAATTTGATATATTTTACAAAAGAATATATCTACTTTATTCCGACAGTTTCGCTCTAGGTGCTCCCATTTGAAGATTATCTTTTACACACTAAAATTCCAAATATTCATCATGAATTCATGATACAGATACAAAACACTTGTCTTGCTTTTGTACCATGTTATGCTTCAGAATTTACTCGTCATCACCACATTTTTGCTGATATTTCCCTATGGAAAATTATAATAACACAGAATTTACCAATAACAAAATAAACCATTTCAAAAACACAGTGCCTTCCTAATAGATAAAAGCCTAACAATAAAGTGTCTTTTAACTAATAAAGACTGAGCTGGTTATTAGACCAAAAAAGAACCATAAAATAACAACATATATTTAAGCACTCAACCATGTATGTCTTAAGATTGCTGCGTTCCTTGCTTCCTTTTGATACTAGCTTTCAAGCAGCATACAAGAAAACGATATGTTTGTAGTAGCAAAGCGAGGATTTTATTCAGGAAACAGAATGTATACGAAGAAAGGGTATAATCAAAGAAAAAGTTCTGGAAAGCAAAGGTCCAGAAAAGTTGGGTGGTAATAAATAAAAACAAGAAATAGTTACCTTATGGTTGACTGGGCGTAGCAACAACTTAGGTCATACTGCATGGGCGACCAGCTCTTCTTCCTGGGGGGGATAAGAAGTTCCTCCCAAGTGACAAAATAAAGGTCCCCATCAAGATCACTTCCAGAAGCTTCATTTGTATGGGGTCTCTCACCCTTTTGAGGGAAAACCAAACAGTCATACAAATGGTGTAAGCCAGGGGCATCAACTGCTTCAAGAATTCTTACATCTCCAGGGTGAAGACATGGATTCTTAGCCATAACCACCAACCCTTTAACTACTTGTAAATTTCTCTTTGTTTCCGCAAACTTAGAGCCATGATTCAAGAAGCACTTTTCTAAAGATGGATTTGACACTTGGATAAAGCACTCGCCTTGTTCTAGTACTCCTAGTTCATCGAAGACACCCATCAGCCACCTCCCCGAAGGAACAAATATCCTAGCCTTTTCCCTAAGACCCCAAAGCTGAGATGCTCTTATGCAAGTCAGCATGCCTCGTAAATGAGGCTCCAATTGAGGCTTGAAACCTGCACTGAGCATTATTGCCGGAATATTCCCTTGCTCAGCACATGACAAGGTGAGAACCTCAAATGCTGCATCAGTATCCACAAGGATTTTGTTTAATTTAGAAACCATGGTATTCTGCATTTCCCAAAATACTTCGTCTGGTACATCCAGTGTAGAAAGCAATGTAATAAGTTGTCTATTCAGGAAGCCAGGCTGAAATCTTGTCCAAGAACAGATTTCGAGTGTTGTATGGTTAGACTGGAACTTATTCATACTAGTCCGTAAAGAAAGACGGATCCCATCACCTTCTTCTGGCCAACAAGCCACAACCCCTTTACAACCGGCATATCTAATTTGATAGGCACAAGGAGGATCTAGGTGCAGCTTCAATTTCTGAGCAACTTCCATTGCAAGATCAGGAGTGATCTTGCCAATCCCATCAGAGAACACATATTGATTCCTCACTATATCTGGAAGATCAGGGTTGACCTCTGCTGAAGGAACTTCCACTGTTGCATATGTCGATGAGAAGCATTGACCCATCCTGGCAGCACATTTAGCAATATTTCGGTTTGTAAACTTCCCCATCCAACCTATAATCTTAAGCACACTTATTTTCCCATCTTCAGTGAAAAACCATGCGGAACGGTCTCTCAATTGATTGGCTGAGAAAGCAAGGAAAGAGTATTTGCGACCACACAAGTAAAATCCATCTGTTAGAATAGTCTTCACCCTTTTGAACACTCCTGTTTTCTGAGAAAAAAAGGTAGATGTCACATCCCTTGCAATCGGAGCATTATAGTAGGTGAGCAAATTTGCATTCATTGTCTGCATGCCTTCATCCATAAATGTTACCCTTAAAAACCGATCAGCTACTTCTTTGTATTTCCTGAGAACCCTATTTGAAAGCTCAACTTCCGGAAGAAGGCATTAAGCTTTGGTTGGAGTAATAATCAATCTTCTGATTTCAACAATATCATCCAACTGTTTAGGGTTCTTAAAAAGTTTAGGATTCCTCAGCAGCCAGCTTTGAACAACTTTCAGCCTCTTATACGCGTCATTTACTGGACGTCTATCGGAATATATGTGCCTTAGTGCAGCCACATTTAACTCACTTGATTGGTCTCTCAGTAGATTAAAAAACTCTTCTGATAACTGATGCTGGTTGAATATGCCTTTGTGCATTATAGCATTCACCAAAAACATTGTTTCAAAGGGGATTCCTTCTTTGTAACCAATATGATAGAAGGGACCTGGCATGGATCTCCCGAAACCAGGTTCATCACTGACCCTAAGAGGCCCTCGAAGGTAGTCCACAGCCACTCTTCGCTCTCTTAGAAAATCCATGGCCTTTTTCAGCTTTAAACCATGACGAGGACGAGCTTTTACTCTGTATGTATTACAACAACCAACAGCTCCGGTACGGGTGAAATCTGTGGTCCGGATCCATTGATCATCATCATCCAACAGATCCCATGGAACTGTTTCTTCTATCTCATCATCAGCAGTTCTATACCAGACCCAAGGTGAAGAAAACAACTGCAAGATCACTACTAAACATGATAGATCTGTGTACTGCTTGATCTCATTTATTTCCCTCACCAGGCACTCCACCTTAAAGTCACATTTTATGACAGCATGCTCGGTTGTGCCTTTAAAGGAGAAGGCTGTATCCATAAAGAAACAAAATTTGCAGGTGGCATCAAAAGGATCCACAATAAACTCAACCCCAGAAGGAGGTTCTCTCCATCCAACAAGGAACTCATCTTGGCTAGCCAGGTTTCCAATCTCCAGGGAGACATCAGGTAACTTAAAGGGTATAGATTTCCGCCTTCAACGGTTCAAGTAATAAGGATTTTTAGGCCCCAAACTAACCTTCAATAGCTGATTGTTGAAGACAAGCTTTGTACGACCAGCAGCATCCACAGCCCAAGTTACTGTTAGAGGAGAAGCAAAATGAACAAACGCATGGGGCTCCACCTTCTTATAGTCATCCGTTCTTCGGATTACTGAAGTGTCGGGAATCTCAAAAGTTGGGATAGGACTCTGGTGGTGTCCATGAAGTCTTCAACCTACACCTCCAAACAACTCCAACTTCATTCTCCAAGTAGTCCATCAGAACTTTGGCTCTGACATTGTTGTCGAAACCACCAACACTAACTTGTGTCACCAGAGTGTCCTTTTCAGTTACTTCTGACTCCATGGATTAAGATAATTAACTGCTACGGATTAATATCAAGCAAATTCCTGAAACAAAATCTAGCACAACATATTCATGAAAAACATGATCATAAGAAACAAGCACATTGTTATTAACCTGACTTTAAGTTTTTCTTACATCCTCTCAACAACTAGGAAAAACAAAGAATCATACACGGTAACAACCCTATTTCTATACATCGGGAAATGAAAATTTCAATTTTTTTCACTTCTATTAAATCATATTACATTAGAAGAGTGCAACTAAAGGATCAACCAATTACAGCAAATCAAACATTGAGCAAAGAACATAAATCCAAAAGAAAAGTATTCAAAATCGACAATAATACAATTGGTTTTTGAAACACCCAATCCCATTTTCTTGAAATACCCAAATTCCATTTCCCATTTTTCTTTCAAATAAAACCTCTCAAACGAGACTAATCTTGAAAAAAAAAGAGTGCAAGAAAAAAAATCTTCCAACCTTGAGAGTTCCGCTTGGAGGCAACAAAAGAATAAGCTTTTAACGCGTTTTGCAGAGCATCAAAAAGAGAATTCAAGGTTTTTCCGTGTGGGGGTTTAGGGGTTGAATTGAGAGTGAAGGAGATGAACCCAGTTATAAAGAAGTGTGCTTTTGGGGTGTGGGTTCTTTTTTAGTACTTTTCGAAGAAATGAAGTAAAATAGGAAAAGACATAACTGACTTGAATTCTTGCTGGGGAAGTTTGCTTCTTGTTTCCCGCTCTTGATTTTTCTTTTCTATGATGATATGATTGATTTTGATGGAGGTTCCAAAATTAATCTCAGCAATCAGAAAAATCTACTTCAAAAAATGGCATTATTATATGAAAATTTTAATATTTATTTAGAGAAATAACTTTTTTTCATTTTTATTTTTAAATTGTCACATAAGGAAAATTCGTTTTCTACAAAATATGAATTTTGTATTGAATAAATTAATAAAAAAATTAATTTTTTGTATTTTTAACATAAAATTTATTTTCTGTAAAACGCGAATTCACACGATTTAAAAGTTATTTTTTAAATAGACTTAAAAATAGGCCATTTCTCTAAATACATATTAATTTTTTTAAGATTTAAATTGCCCCCAAAAAATATTCAGTAAATTGGTCGTTATTGTTTTTTTTTTGATAAAAAAATTGGTAGTTGTTGTAGTGGGGTAGTTCTTCTTAAGAACATCTTTTGCAAAAGCAATTTTTGTTATGAACATACAAACATCATTAGAATGAGGTAATATACGTCTAAACACGTTAAATAATCGTATTAATCGAATTAAAATCATATATTCGGAATTTATTAAGTGGTTCAAGTAAAAAATGAATTGTTTATCTTAAAAGACTTGAATTCGAATATTTTTATCAACAAAATATGTGTATCTTGTCAAAGGACTAAATAAAAATATGAATATATATTATTTTGTAATCACCTTTAAGACTATTAAAAATATAATCATATATTTAAAAAAATTGATTTTTCATTCTAAGTTTTTAATATATTAGTGAGAAATAGTAATATATGTTCATATTTTTTTCTCAAACATTTTGACACACACGTGTACTTGAACCCGAATATCCTATAATAAACCTATCACCTTTTCTACTTGAGGCACTCGTGGAGTTCTAAATGCTAAGTTAACGAATTTTAATAAAAAAATTTATAATTATTTATTGTAATTTATTTTTTAAACAATAACATTTGAATTTTATTAAACACCATGAAATATATTACAAATATAATCCATCAGAAAAATATAAAAAAATGACTAGTCCACTGAAAATCGCATACAAATGTACAAAGAAAAACAAATATTTTCATGGAGATCAGCATATCATCAAAACCCATAAAACCTTCATGAATCTCTTTGTCTCTAGCCAAACGAGACGCTTACGAGATAAAAAAAGAGCGGTGAGTAAACTAAAATATCAGGCAGATTGCTCCGCTACAAGTTTTGATTACATCAGCTAACAAACCATCAAACGAATGGTGATCAATCTTTTCTATAACCATCGATATAATCAAATTAGAAAATTAACGCTATGAGGATCTCTATACGAGCATCAAACGACCGCTAACGTATGCTGAAATCGTGTCAAATGACAGATGAAACAAATCACAAAAGCAAATAAAAAATATGCCACAAAAGCAGAGAAAATACGTGTCACAAAAGTAAATTTTTTTACAAAAATAAAAAAAACTTAAAAATTAAAATCATAACAAATAAAATAAGAGAAATAATAAACACTAACAACAGACCCCCTAAATAATTTTTTATTGTCGGCTAAATTAAAAATAAAGAAAAAAGCGCCATTGCTATGTGATTATTTTATTAATTAAACATAATTCAATTAATATTATTATTGTAATATTTAAGAGACCGTTTAGTTTGAGTGCGATTGAAACTCGAAGGAGCACGATAACCTCTTTATTTTAGTTCAAAAGCACAATTACCTCTAATTTAAGAGTTATGATCAATTTAAACATTATAATTTATATCTTCAATAAAAGAAAAACGTCTATAAACCGTTGTTTTTATTTCTAAAAGGATTTATTTTACATAATTTATTTTATTCACTCCACCTTTTTTAAACATATTTTTAACTAATTTTCATGATCAAGCTCCTCTCTCTTTTTATTAAGTAAAAATAATTATAATTTAAGACAAATGATAAAATCCGAATTCATACAAAATGAATATTATAAGAAAAATATGTTGATTCACAAGTTCGTGGACAACAATTTTAAAATTTAAAGATTTATGTTACGGTTTAGGAATTGTAAGGAAAATATATTGATTCACATGCTTATGTAAAATAATTTTAAGATTTAGGTTGCGGTTTAGGGTTTATAGGCTTAGGGTTAAGAGATTTATAGTTAGAATGTGTAGTTTAAGGTGTAGGGTTTGATGTTTACGTTCTAAGGTGTTAAGACTAAAAATTTAAATTTTAAAATTTAAATATAAAGAATTGTATAATTTTTTTACACATTAAAATATAACTTATAATATAAATATCTTTTAAAACCTGTAATTTATTTGTGGTAATTGATACTGATAATTCTGAAATATATTTTTTTTTGTTTCACATTATTTAAAATTTCCTCTTTACCGTAAAAGGAGAAACTTTTGGGCTCAAAATGGGCTGAGCTCTAGTAATTAATGAAATCAAACAATGGCATTTTCGGGAACTAAATTTTCGCTGCTTATAAAATGATTAGTAGTCGGAGCCGCTATACCTTTATCTCCCTCTGTTCGAAATTCACTGCCTACAAATTTCAAATTTAAAATATCTATTTTATTTGTACTTTTTTAAGATCTAACCCTTTAATTTGCAGCACACTCTTCAGATCCCAACTCTACAACCTCAATTTCCTCCAAGGTAAATCTCTTTTATTTTCTTTTTTGGAAACCCTAATTGTTTTTAGCTACTCTTGGATTTAAAACTCTAATGATTGTTTTCTGTTTGATTTGGATTTTTTCCAGATAAATGGGAGAAACAAGGGACAACGATGCGTACGAGGAAGAGCTTCTTGATTACGAGGAAGAAGAAGAGAAAGCCCCCGACTCTGTCGCTGCTAAAGCCAATGGCGAGGCCGTCAAGAAGTGAGTTCGACTTTCTTTCTTTATATCTTTTCTTTTATTTTTTTTTAATTCAGATATGTCTTATTTTATGCAATAGTGTTAATTTTATGCAAGAAGTGAGTTCTTTGCGGTTTTTGTCTTTTTAGGGGATATGTTGGGATTCACAGTTCTGGATTCAGAGACTTCCTTTTGAAACCAGAGCTTCTTCGGGCCATTGTCGACTCTGGGTTTGAGCACCCATCCGAAGGCAAATTTCTTACTCCTTTTTCTTTTCTTCTATAAATCTATACAGTTCCATGATCAGTCCCTAGAAGTCAAGATCGTGTATTGTTTTCTTTAGAGTTTATGAAATTGTGATGTTATTGTTCTCCATGTTTGGGTTTTGTATGAATTAAATGTTCGACTTTGATGTATACCCTCTTTTTTGTATGTTTAATGAGGATTTCTTTTGGTCATCTAAAATACCCGTTTGATGCATTGTTTTTGCAGGTAATATACCATTATCGTAAAGTTTCAATTAAAAGGATCACTGAAGTTATTTTACTTACCGCGGATTCCTTCAAATACAATTTTGTTTGGTTCTTCGTCAGTGCAACATGAATGTATTCCCCAAGCTATACTGGGTATGGATGTTATTTGCCAAGCTAAATCAGGAATGGGGAAGACTGCAGTTTTTGTTCTATCATCATTACAGCAAATTGAACCAAGTCCAGGACAAGTTGTTGCCCTCGTTTTATGCCATACAAGGGAGTTAGCTTACCAGGTAAGATCATGTTTCACATTTTCTTGGGAAGGTTTCTGGTCATAAAATTACCATTTGTAGTCTTGAAGTTGTATGATTATATTTCATCTCATTTTGGTTATCCCTTTTAACTTGTAGATTTGTCATGAGTTTGAGAGGTTCAGTACTTACCTGCCTGATATCAAGGTTGCTGTCTTCTATGGTGGTGTTAATATCAAAGCTCACAAAGATCTGCTGAAAAATGAATGCCTTCACATTGTTGTTGGGACTCCTGGAAGGATTTTGGCTCTGACAAGAGACAAAGATCTTTCATTGAAGAATGTGAGGCATTTCATTCTTGATGAATGCGACAAGATGCTTGAATCACTCGGTATGGTTTACTTCACTTGAAGCTGGGTACCAGTGTTGAGTTCTTATTTGTGTTATTCCCTCTAATATTAATTCTACTTATCTTCTGCAGACATGAGGAAAGATGTGCAGGAAATTTTCAAGATGACCCCTCATGATAAGCAAGTTATGATGTTTTCAGCTACACTCAGCAAAGAAATACGCCCGGTTTGCAAGAAATTCATGCAAGATGTAATGTCCCATGGCCAATACTACTTGAATTTAGAAGTATCTTTTTAATTTATACGCAGCTTTCTCAGAGAGTTCTTAAAATTTTACATCTGGTGGTCCATCACCGTATACTTGTCATTCCTTTTGCTCAGATGCAGTGGCTTCTGCTAGTCGTTTATGGGTTTTGCAGATCAAATGGGGAAGGTTAGTGATTGTGAAGTCCTAGGCTTGCTGTCTTTAGATTCCTGTAGTAGTGGATTTGTATGAGCTGGTTGTTAGTTTGGATTAATTTTTTAGTTGTTTTCTATTTAGGGTTTGGGCTTTTAGAGTAGGACTTGGGTAGTAAAGAAGGGTTGGATATTTCCTTGTCTGGGGTGCGGTGTCATCATGTAATAGAATCATTGTTTTTGAGGGAGCACAGCACTAGCTCTAAGTAACAATCTCCCAGGAGGCAAAGCAAATGGACTGGAATCTCAATTCAAGGGATCTGCATCCATAGTTCATTTCGTACTGGAATCCATTTGCTTGAAGAAGCTTGCTAATGTGATTTACTGTGACATTTGTTCCTTTCAGCCAATGGAAATTTATGTCGACGACGAGGCAAAGTTGACCCTTCATGGTCTTGTGCAGGTATGTTTCAAGAATCTGGCTTATTTTCATCCTCTAATCTGTATATGTTTTAGTCTAAACATCAAAATGATTCCAATGACAGCACTACATCAAATTGAGTGAACTGGAGAAAAACCGCAAGTTGAATGACCTCCTTGATGCTTTGGACTTCAACCAAGTTGTTATCTTTGTCAAAAGTGTGAGCCGAGCAGCTGAGTTGAACAAGTTACTTGTGGAGTGCAATTTTCCATCTATATGCATCCATTCTGGCATGTCCCAGGAAGAAAGGTTTGTTGTAAACTGTACATATCGTGCATAACTCATTTTTTCCACCTTGACTTATGTACATTATATTCTTGTAAAACAAATGACATAGACCTTTTTATATTCGTGTAAACTGTACATATCGTGCATAACTCATTTTTTCAAACTGTACATACATGTTATTTTAATGCACCAAGTATGGTGGTTCAATTGCTTACTTTGTGTATTCTGCTATGGTGGATGCTGTAGATCAGAATTGTGGATTTTTTTAAACATGATTTCCTATCATGTTAATAGTTCTTGCATACATATGATATGTGATTCAGCTTTTCCTATTATCTTTGGTTCCAAATCTCTTATCCTTGGTTGTATTGCTAATTAATGTTTTGTAGATTAACTCGCTACAAGGGTTTTAAGGAGGGGCATAAAAGAATTCTTGTGGCTACAGATTTGGTTGGAAGGGGAATTGACATTGAACGTGTTAACATTGTCATCAACTATGACATGCCAGATTCTGCTGATACATACCTGCACAGGGTAGTGTTTGTTTTAATTGCATTCTACTCTTGTTTCTTTTATTTCTGCACATACTGAATGATGTTTTGTGGTTCTTTGGTGTTAGGTTGGTAGAGCTGGTCGGTTTGGCACCAAGGGTCTTGCAATTACATTCGTTTCATCGGCTTCAGATTCTGATGTGCTCAATCAGGTTTGGGTCCACAACTTCCAAACATTGTATTGTCCATGATTTGTCATCCTCTGACCTATTTATTCAATCCATTGTAGGTCCAAGAAAGGTTTGAGGTGGATATAAAGGAACTTCCCGAGCAGATTGATACATCTACATACAGTATGTTCCTTTTTATGCCTTCCATCTGCTTTTAAATGAATTAAATGCATTGTTTGACATCATGATATTACCTTGTGTCGAAGGTCTAACCAGTGTAGTTAATATTGTACCGGTACCAAGTAGTTTAGGTTCCGTTTTGGTCAAAATTTCATTTGTTTCGGCCTATTTTGGTCAATAATGGCTCATATCGGTGTGTGCCGCCAGCCCATATTGGTTGGTACAAGATTTTAATATTTTGAACCAAATTTTATTTATTTATATTTTATCTTAACTATTTTTATTTCCTAATTACATTAAAAAATTTATAAAATCATTTAATTAAGTTATTGAACATAGTAATTTTTAAGATTTATATTTTATTATAAATATATTTATATGTGATTGATGTATATTTGCTTTATATATAATGTATATGAAAAATATTTTAATATCAATGATGAATTTGAAACGGTACACTGAAACACACCGGTACCGGTATCTGAGGGAAAACGGTACATCTAACAGTATGGTATTGACTTCTTTGGGTTTAACCCAATTACTATACCAGATATTTGGCTTCACTTTGTGCATGTCTTGGAACGTTTTTGTTGGATATACCGACAGCAATCAAAATTTTCTAATGCTCATAAATTTGTTTATGTAGTGCCATCATAAATGGAGACTCATTTAACAGTACCAGTCTTCGGGGCCCAAATCATGGAAGAATGCATGTGGTTTGTAAACTATGCGGAACTCCTTTTAAATCAGTTGCTACTATGTTGTTTTTGACTTATGCTGCTCAAGGAGAGTATTGTAGCCTTATGAGAACTCAGTTGAGGATTTAGCCTTTTGCTTAGTGTTGCATGTTATGTAATCTTAATATATGTAATTTTGAAGCTTAAATTGTTGAATATTTGAGGTGTGTCATACTCTTTTAAGATTTTAGGTTTTGACGTAATTCGAGTTTGTGGTATTAAAGATATAGTTAGAACTGGTCTAATTATGGTTTTAGCAGCCTTGTTATATCGAATGTTTTGTTCATCTATTTTATTATTTTAACAGCAGATTTTCTATTATTTGTGTATTGTGCGGACAGAAGTTTGAACAGACTCTACAAGGTTAAGAGTAACGGTGTTCTCGTTCAAATGGAGAGCAAGGTTATTGCCCTCGGCTGGAGGGCTGTTTTCTCAAGCATAAGAAGAGGGATTAGATCACAGTTTTGGTATAATTATTGGTATTGAACTTATAGACCGGTTAATTTAGATCGGATATTGTAGAGGTCACTGGTTCTTTTTTAATTTAGTTTTCGGCTCATCTGACTGAATAGAAAAGTGGTCGCACGAGTTGTTAGACAACAAGAAAAGGGTGAGTCTGGGGTATATAACAGGTTTAAGGCGTGGTTAAAAAATGATAAGTTACTTAGAATGTTTTTTATAACATTTTATAAAATGATAGATTTTTTTTGATAACATTTTAATTTTGGTAAGTTTGAAACTTATAAAATGAGTTTCGAAATTTGTTTAATAATTTAAAATGTTAAAAAAAGTTTTTAAGCTTATTGTTCAAGTTATGTAACTTGAAAAAATTAACTCCAAACATTATTAAAAAGTTTAATATTTTAGATTTTTTAACATTTTAAAATTTACTGTATTTAAACAGTACCTTTACATGCCGTACGTTAAAGTCAACTGTAATCTTTAAATGGTCCGAGTTTAAGGCTAGTTGCATTACATCGGTTAAAGCCCAGGGTCCAGTTCCCATCACTGTCACTCAAAACGATTCTCCTACGGAAGCCAAGTTTTTGTTAACTTTGATTGGGCCACGGGCATTAACCTTTGCCCGTTCTGACAACGGTGGTTTGCCACGGACTTGATTGACACCTTGGTTGGTTGCCTTCCGGTGTTGACATTATTGGCCATGGAATTATTGAACACTTTATACACTACGATTACACCACAGGTCCCTTTGCTTGAAGCCTTGTCTTACTTAAACACGACAGACAAAACATTGTCTTTGATGTGATCATTTGAAGCAAATAAAAGAGCTTTAGTATGACAGTACTTATCATATGATGGAAGATATCCTTTGGTTTGGAATGCTTTCCTATCATGTATTTCTTTAGCATTCTAATTCGACTACAAGATAATATTTTCTACAGGCATGTAGTTGGATGGAGTTGCTTCTTTTTGTGTTAAAATATAGTAAGAGGAAGTCTTACATGCTTCTATAATTCGACTAGTTTGGTATGGGTTTAATTACTATAATTGGCAAGATAGAAATAGAAGACAACATGGTAAGACTTCAAGATAGGTTTCAATACATCCTCGACAAGAAGCTCTACAACTGGCCTTTCCCTAGTCCTCTCACAATCATCCACACGTCCTTATCAAGCTCTTCTAAGTCCTCGGCACCGTTTTCATGTCCAAACATCTTTATACTCCTCCGTCGTACCCATCGACGCCCTCTATTCCCTCTGGCTCTCCAACTCCGCCTACATCTACATATCCGTTTCCTTCATTTAAATGCTCAAGGCCCTGATGCTCATGGCCGTGTATTCCATCGGTGTTCTCTTTAAAACAATAGAGCTTTAAGACTGACACGATAATCAACATAATTTCAATCTCTTTCGGGGTCGCCGTTGCGGCTTACTGGGAAGCTAGATTCGATACCTGGGGTGTCATGTTGCAGTTGGGCTACCAGGTTGGTTATGATCCAAATCTTGCTTACTTCTAAAGGAAACACATTGAATCCGATTACTTCTTTATATCATGTCGCCTCTTGCTGTTTGCTTTTCCTCTTGGTGCCATGGATTTTTAAAATTGGAGTATGGGATTCTTTATTTCTCATGCAGTGTTCACTATGATACTTATACATATTCAAATACAGCAGAGATAGACCGAGGGGCTAGAGGGGGCAAATGTCTCTTAAATATTTGAAATTCATATATGATTTAATTTTTTTTTAAAAATTTTATAGGTTCATCTTCCTTAACATGAAGTTTTGCCTCCGTCCCTGAATTTGGGCATAAGAATATGAACATTCAAAGGCAAAAATGAACATATCTATGTAAAACATATTTTTTGTATTAACCACTGCATTCGAGTTTAAATAATATGAATATAAACTATCTGCTCCTTTTCGATGTTCTTATTTATGCCTCACACTAAAAAAATTTATTTTTTAATATTAAGGCATAAGAAGAACACTCCGACAAATTTTTTTGTCCAAATAATACATGTAGGCTTCTTCCTGGAGTTTGACCCTAGGTAAAATTTGTCCAAATAATACATGTAGGCTTCTTCCTGGAGTTTGACCCTAGGTATGAGTTGACAGTTTCAAATATATAAGGAAATAAAATCAAACATGATTTTATTGGATATTGGAAATTTAGATGATATTATCAACTTGCTGTTTTGATGGGAGATTCTAGGGAACGACCCGTTGAAGGCTAAATGAAGGCCAACAGTTAACCGTGTAAAATGTATGTACATAAATTCTTACGATGTCTGTACATAATTCCTTACAAAAACTGTAAGAAAAACGGTATATACATAAAATATTACAACGTAAGGATTTGTGTATATATATAATTCCTAATAAAAACTGTAAGAAAAAAGGTATATACATAAAATGTTACAACGTAAGAATTTGTGTACATACATAATCTCCTACGAAAAAACATAAATTGGTACAAGAAATGTAAGGATTTGTGTATGTACGCAAATTACTACAAAGTATACACAAATCCTTACAAAAGTTGTAAGAAAAACAGTATGTACCGAATTCCTTACAAAATTTAACCAAGGCACAAAGGGGCTCAACTTACTGTAAGGATTTGTGTACGTAAATAAATTCCTACGAGAAAACATAATATGGTACAAGAAACGTAAGGATTTGTGTATGTACACAAATTACTACAAAGTATACACAAATCCTTACAAAAGTTGTAAGAAAAAATGTATGTATCGAATTCCGTACAAAATTTCACCGAGGCCCAAAGTGGCTCAACTTAGTGTAAGGATTTGTGTACATACATAATTTCCTACGAGAAAACATAATTTGATACAAGAAATGTAAGGATTTGTGTATGTACACAAATTACTACAAAGTATACACAAATCCTTACAAAAGTTGTAAGAAAAACGGTATGTACCGAATTCCTAACAAAATTTCACCAATGCCCAAAGAGGCTCAACTTAGTGTAAGGATTTGTGTACATACATAATTTCCTACTAGAAAATATAATTTGGTACAAGAAATGCAAGGATTTGTGTATGTACACAAATTACTACAAAGTATACACATCGTTACAAAAGTTGTAAGAAAAAATGTAAGTACTGAATTCCTTACAAAATTTCACCAAGGCCTAAAGGGGCTCAACTTAGTGTAAAGATTTTTGTACATACATAATTTCCTACGAGAAAAGCATAATTTGATACAAGAAATGTAAGAATTTGTGTATGTACACAAATTACTACAAAGTTTACACAAATCCTTACAAAAGTTGTAAGAAAAATGGTATGTACCAAATTCCTTACAAAATTTCACCAAGGCCCAAAAGGGCTCAACTTACTGTAAGGATTTGTGTACATACATAATTTCCTACGAGAAAACATAATATGATACAAGAAATGTAAGGATTTGTGTATGTACACAAATTACTACAAAGTATACACAAATCCTTACAAAAGTTGTAAGAAAAATGGTATGTACCGAATTCCTTACAAAATTTCACCAATGCCCAAAAGGGCTCAACTTACTGTAAGGATTTGTGTACATACATAATTTCCTACGAGAAAACATAATATGATACAAGAAATGTAAGGATTTGTGTATGTACACAAATTACTACAAAGTATACACAAATGCTTACAAAAGTTGTAAGAAAAATGATATGTACCGAATTCCTTACAAAATTTCACCAAGGCCCAAAAAGGCTCAACTTAGTGTAAGGATTTGTGTACATACATAATTTCCTACGAGAAAACATAATATGGTACAAGAAGTGTAAGGATTTGTGTATGTACACAAATTACTACAAAGTATACACAAATTCTTACAAAAGTTGTAAGAAAAAAAGTATGTATCGAATTCCTTACAAAATTTCACCAATGCCCAAAGGGGCTCAACTTAGTGTAAGGATTTGTGTACATACATACTTTCCTACGAGAAAACATAATATGGTACAAGAAGTGTAAGGATTTGTGTATGTACACAAATCTTTACAAAAGTTGTAAGAAAAACGGTATGTACAGAATTCCTTACAAAATTTCACCAAGGCCCAAAGGGGCTCAACTTAGTGTAAGGATTTATGTACATACATAATTTCCTACGATAAAACATAATTTGGTACAAGAAATGTAAGGATTTGTGTATGTACACAAATTACTACAAAGTATACACAAATCCTTACAAACGTTGTAAGAAAAACGGTATGTACCGAATTCCTTACAAAATTTCATCAAGGCCCAAAGGGGCTCAACTTAGTGTAAGGATTTGTGTACATACATAATTTTCTACTAGAAAACATAATATGGTACAAGAAATGTAAGGATTTGTGTATGTACACAAATCCTTACAAACATTGTAAGAAATATTAGACCACACAAATCACTACCGACGAAATCAAAGAGCTAAACTAAAAGGTTTAATAGCATCTTTTGCTGCATTTTTATTTAAGATTTCATTGTTTGACGCTTTCTTGATAGGTAATGTTTATTTATTGAATTGCAGGGTCACCTCATTTATCAGGAGAATCTAGAGCTGCATAAGAAGTTAGACCTCATGTGCCAAAAAAATATTAAACTTAAAAAGATGGCAACGCACTAGATAATTTATAATTGATAAAAATACCAATATGTGATAAGTCTCATGAAATAATCTTGAGTTATAAGCAAATGAAGATTATCCTTATGATAATCCTAAATAGTAGAGTTTTTGGGTATTAGGTTTATGAAACAACAGAAGCAGATGTAGCTAGCAGAAGCTCCCACACAAATTACACTTTCAACAATGGATATGATTTGCATGGGCCTGTTCATCTCTAGTTAAGCTAGCTCCTACCTCTTAAAAATGATGTACCATAAAAATCAATTACTTTAGGGTAATTCTTCTACTCAATACAGTTTTAAAAGCTAAAACAAACAGAAGTCAAGTAAGAAAAGCATATTATGTCAATATCAATCCTAAAAGTAACTTCTCAAATTTCCTACAGATTACAACTACAATAACAAACTATGGATGGACATCATCAGCACCCTCTCAGCAACTAGCCTGCAGCTAAAAATTAAAGCTTCTACCAGTGGCCTTCATGTTCCAGCAATTAGATATAGTACGTTCAGCAATTAAAGCTCTCTTTCCTACCAGACCTGTATTGGACAACTCAAAGATTTCATGAACGTCAAGGGCTGTCCAAGTAAAAATTTAAGAATATTGAATGTGTTTGTCACAGAAACACGTTTTTTTAACACCACCTGAACCCCAAGTATAGAAAATGCATACATGTATAATTGCCAACACGTACCAATGAAGAACAGGAAAATTTTATTGACAGACATACCGTTAAGGCTTAAGAATTTACTTCAGTGCCACTCTGACTGCTAGCGATACTTCACCTAAGAACCCAAAAGACTTATCAAAGAAGAAAATAACAATTACTAATTGCTTAACTTGAATATAAAAACAAAAAATAGCAAATAGCTATTGATGGCATAACATAGAGTTAAATGATCAGACTATGGTAATGTTCCACCATAAAAGTTTACAAACCAAAAAAAAAAAAAAAGAATCCACCAATACAAATCTATTACCCCCTCCACAAGAAGCAAGAACACTATGATAATAAAACACAACTCGCTAACAATAACTTCATATCCAAAAGAAAACACAAATAGCATCATTTTCCTAGAACTGGAATCTTATGAGTAAGAAAATGATCAACCCATCATTTTGTAACTTTAAAGATGATACTCTGATTCAAAATATTTCAAAGAAAAAGGTCTAGAAATCAATATTTAACAATTTAATAAATGCTAGAAACTCAATTAACAATTACAAATATTGACAATGCAAATTATACCATTTTGTAACTTTAATGATGGCACTCCAATTCAAAATAATTCAAAGAACAAGCTCAAGAAAGCAATATTTAACACATGAATATAGGTTAAAATTCAATGAAAAATAACAAAGATTGACGGTGCAAATAGTAACATTGTAGATTGATCAAAAAAATAGCAACATTGTAGAAATCTGATTAGAATAGTTCTAATGCAATAAGGCTAAAAACAACAATCATAGACCAAGAATTTCAATTTTACCTCCATTTAGCTAAAGCAATAAAAAAAAGAACACATTATGGTCTAACAAGATGATCTCAGGTATCAGGCTTTAGACAACAATTCCCTTAGATGATTTTTTTTTTCATTTGAAATTATAATCAATATCCTTACACTCTTCTCTTTTCGTTAATACAACAATGCTCTTGCTAATTCCAACTCATTTCATCATATCATACAACCACTTGACAATTTAACCATACAACAAAACCATGTATTTTTAATAGAGGAAAGCCCTAATTCACTGCGAGATTCTAAAGGCTAAGGCCAATGGCCGGCGATTTCATTAAGTACGAAACATCTGTATGAACTCAAAGAACAAAACAAGCTGAGCACAATATGAAAATATTCACGACTTTCTATTCCATTTAAGAAATGTCACTGAAGGAACTGACATCGGGGACAGAATGATTTGACATTCATACACTGATCTGTCTAAGATGATAGAGTGGTAAGAAGCTAGAAAACGTAGCAAATGACCATGAATACATCACTAGGTTTACAGAATAATATTGCAAGTAACTTACCATACCCTATGATTGATGGAAGATCAAGAAGCAAAGAAGACAAACTTTCATCTACCATGACAACATTTCCACAATCAGATCTCTTACACAACTTTGTATAAGCCTTAACATGTCGGGGCACAACTAAGGGCAGTATTAGGATGTAATAAGGACCCTTGATGTGCAACGCTAAAGGTGACATAAGATTATTCTCTCCTTCCTCCTCTTTGTTTATATAAAAGTCTATAATATGACGCGTAATCAGATCATCAACCCATGAATCTGATCCTTCTTTTGACTGTGATACGCATATACCAAATCCACGAACAGACCCCTCCTTGTAAAAGAGGAAAAAAAGTAAAATAAGTCAAAATAAACAAAATACAGATACCAAAATTGAAAGAAACTGAAAAGCAAAACAGTTAACGTCATTAAAGCAGAGTTATACCATATAGCTATATTCATTTTTCACTTCTATAATATCTTTTGTTTTAAAATCCAAACACATTTTACTATTTACTACCAAAGCAAATCGTAAGTAGTGAAGTAAAAAAAATAATGGAACCTTAACAATAATGAATTAAGTAATTAGTACATATATAGGATTCACAGTAACATTTGTACATGACTAGAGATGTAAACAAGAAACTTGTGTCGGCAGGTTATTAAGTATTGACCGGGAAAACCCCCCTCAAATTCAAGTCATCATCGTCAAATTGATCTCAAGCTCGAGCTATCAAACAATTCAAATTTCAGTACATTAATCCTTGTCTTGTGTAGCTTGTGAGATTAATCGAGTTTCTTATTTTTAATTAGTACTGAAACTCTCAATTCGAACCTGAAATCAAGCTCGGACTTTTGAGAAAATAATCAAGCTTGAAATAGTGCATAAGAATGGAGCTCAATTGTACTAGGTAAACAAGCCTAATCAAATGTGCTAAAAGTGACATAGGATCGAGCTCAAACCTTTTACAAATTAAACACGTTCAGCTCAAGTGCACTCCTAAAGTATGTATGATGAAATAAACAGTATCAATAGCATGCAATTTAAGCTTAAAAAGTAATCTAAGTACCGGAAATATATATAATGTGTGTCCTTAATAAGTTTCTTAAAGAAATAGTAGAAAAAATAGCTAACCTCGTCTTTCTATCAGAGAACGCGGTAGTTAACTGTGAATCAGAAGGAAGCGAAGAGAACACAGTGTACTTAACAGTACCATCTTTGGAGCTCTCATTTTCACTTTGGCAAGCATCTCGCCACCGCTTCTCCACCATCGGAAACCTCCTGAGCATATACATCAAATCAAATCCTTTTTTTTGAAAAAAATTGAAATCGAGATCAAAAATCGAATCTGAAAAGCAAAATGAAATAGGATAAAAGGGAGATTTGAAATTGAAAACGAGTTCCGATGATGGATTTACCTGGAGAAAACGACGGTGTCGAGATTGTTGAGGATTCATATTGCTCTGATGCTGCAATCGCCGGCCATGGCTTTGATTTTTTTCCTTTTTTTAAAGTGATTTGCAACCGGTTAACCGGGTTATGTTTTACCTTTTTTTTTTCATCCAACGCCTATTATTAATTTGGCTTTATCCAACGGCCTAAAACATAAAACCTCTTTTAGTCTTCATTTAATCCGCCTCTTTTTAGAATTGGCCTGTTTGATATGTTATGATTCAGTGAACAATATAGGAAATCACAACCAGGTGTTGTTCTGTTATTGGTGTTTCTTCAATCTTCGCCATTACCGTCTTTATATAATTTTCTAACGATTCCTATTTAAGGAGGAAAAAAATTGCTCTTACTGCTTGAACTCACAATTTTACAAAATATTAACCGAAAATATTTAATCACTTATTTAAAAAGTTGTTGAATACAGTCTCTATATTATCCTTTCTCTGTTCTTGTTTTTTTCAAAAAAAAAAATAACAGCCAGTCCCTAGTGGGAAATTAGCTTTATATTCATGTTATATTAATATAGTACTTTCTCCCTTTGGTTACAGATAAAAATTTAATGTCTTTTTTTGGTGTTCTTTATATGTCACAACACTAAAAAATATTAAAAAATTAAAATTTAATCTCTAATCTTAAAATTTAGATCTTAAACCCTACACCCTATATCCTAAAAAATATATTATACCTTAAAATTTCTAAACCCTAATCTTAAATCTTAAACCTAATTTTTGATATAAAGACTTGAATAAAGTCACAAAAAAAGAGCAGAAAATTTCTATCATTTAATTACCTTATTGATTTTCCCATTTTGTTTATAGGGGGAATTTCTATAGTATTTGCTACATTGCATGTGGTTGGTAGGATACTCTTATTATTTAAATATTCTCTCACCTCTGAAAAGCTTGTGTGCTTTGGAAATGCTTGATGTTGTCATTGTGGAAATCCATCTCAAGCTCAAAAAGCAATTAAAAAGAAGGGTAAACATGTTACTAAATTATTTTCATTTTTTTACCAAGCTAGTTTTTTAACAAATTTAGGAGAATAATCTAAATAAAAAGTAATATTTGAAATATAAGGGATGTTGTGAGATATTTGAGAATATAGGCCATATTTTACAGTGCATGGGGAAGATACTACCTGCAGGTAGCGTCCTCTATTTTTTTAATATTTTTTCTTGCATAGACGCCACTTGCAGGTGGCATCTTTCTTTTTTAATATTTTTTTTCAAATTTATCATGCACGTAAATACTTTAGGTTAAAAAATTATAAAAAAATGAAGGACGCTACATGCAGGTGGCGTCTTTCCATATACTGTAGAAAATGGCCTATATCCCCAAATATCCTTATATTCCAAATATTACTTTTTCATTTGAATTATTCTCCCAAATTTCCATTAATATTGTATTCCTTTTGTAGCGATGTCCTTTCTTCGCTAAAAAACTGAGTTTTCGAAGTGTTTATTGTTTTTCGGGTATTAAAATATTTATTCCGTGGGGGTTTTGAAAATCGCGTTTTATTTAGAAATTGGAGTCGCCACCGACTACTTAGGTAGGCCGGACACAATAAAACCAGAGATTTGAAAACTGTTGGGTTCGGGAGTCGGTTACGGATGGGGAATGATTAGCACCCCCATACTGCCCAAAATTGGTACTTTTATAATTACCGCTTTATTAAAATTAAACTTTCCGGATTAAAGTGACGATTAATTTAAAATTTGGTTATAAGTGCGAGTAAATTTTAAAGGCCCATTATCCGAGAGTAAACACCCAACCACCATCACTACGCATGATACTGGCCTTGTTTACGTTCGGATAAAAGGGCACCGCATTGACAATTTATATATTCCATTATGCAAGCTTAACCAAAACGAATTATAAAAAACCAACATTAACATTAACATGGTACTAAAACCTAAAAAACATGGATGTCACAATGTTAAACGAAAATAATAAAATACATGAGCAACAAAAATATAACATATCATGTTAAAAAAACAGAGCAACAACATAAACCCAAAAAGAAAAAAATATGCTTCCAAAAAAACAATTAATTGATTATAACATGCTTGAACACACCAATGCAAAACATGCATGACATACGTACAATATGATGTTAAACTAATAACATCTAAACGACATGCTATAAAACTAATATATGACCTAACCTAAAATAAAACATGACATGACATTAATGTGTGACAAACAACACCCATCTTGACCTATAATCTAAAATGCCAAAACAAAAGTAAAGCATGCTAGGACACATGTATACATCTTAAAATATAAAAACCTAATGCAAAATATACATGACATACATGTAACATGGCACGATACTAATAAATCAAAGCAAAAAAAAAAAAGAACATGTATTTAATGCTTAACACGTGACATAATTTACATGCATAAAATAAAAGCATGGTATTATACGTGACAAAAGAAAACACACCAACGTATAACCTAGAAGCAAAGAGAACATACAATACATGCTAAAAACGAGAACATGCTATATACGAGTCAACAAAAAAATGAATCGAACATGTATGATACGAACAATCGAACGAAAATATAAAAGCGCATAACGTCATGTATGATACGAACAATCGAACGAAAATATAAAAGCGCATAACGTCATGCACTAAACATATATATAAACTGAGAATATGAAACATAAAAACACACAAGAAAACACAAAAAAGGCCACATCAACAAATTAAAAACATGAATATTTAGATATGAAAAGATGACTGAAATGAAAAATAAAGAACATAGGAAACATAAATTAAAAGGTAATAAAAATACGATTTATATTAACGTACATACATTAACAATCACATATATCACACATATTGCATACATTGATAACACATAATATAAACACGTAATATAACCTAAGTGTACATGCCCTAATAACATATTAACAATCACACTAATATATTAACACTGTATTTTACAAAACCGGATAAAAGTGAGTGATTACAGTTGCCCCTCTTTGCTGGAGCCACAGGTGAAGAACCAAAGGTGAAGAAGTTCTATATAGGGAGAACTTACGAGCCTGAAGATCCGACCGAGGAAAAGCGGAGAGTTCCAGAAGAACACGTGATTCTAAAGTCACAAACAGGTAAGTCGAATAAAAATGAGTGCTTTTTGGTCTTTGCTTTGTTCTCGTTTCACAAAAACAAGCAAAGAGGGGCAACTGTAATCACTCATTTTTATCCGGTTTGTAAAATACAGTGTTAATATATTAGTGTGATTGTTAATATGTTATTAGGGCATGTATACTTAGGTTATATTACATGTTTATATTATGTGTTATCAATGTATGCAATATGTGTGATATACGTGAGTAACGTATGTACGTTACTTGTCATCGCCGGCGCCGGCAGCCCTCAATCCATGACCTAAAACACTCCCCTTCTCACAATAAACCCACGTCCAGCCTTAGATTTTAAAAGAAAAAGACGTATTTATCTAGATCTAAAAAACAAAACCGAAACTCCTTCTCCTTTTTTTAAAAACGTTTTATAAACTAGGACCAAACAACCCCTCCCCTTTCACCGGTTCACCGTGTTTGGCTTAAGAGCCTTACAGCTTGTTACCGAAGGCGGAAAACCTTAATCGGCGAGGGTAAGAACCAAACTCTTTCACTTTTTTTATACACATACATGAGAAAAAGAAGAATGGATTACCCCGAAACTCTCTATTTTTCTTTTGTCTCTTTTTTTATTTCTACAAAATTGATCCTCGATATTACACTTTTTGGTTTACATATATCCTCCATTTTTTTGTTTGGTAGAAAGTACTATAAAAATACATATATTTTTAAATCTGAAATGATGCTGACATAGCTTCTTTTGGTGATTTTTCTGATGCATCTGGCACCCTGAGTGCGGTGGTTGGAGGCTAGCATGGTGGAGGCATGGTAGAGGTGTCCATCCGCTCAGATCCGTTTCTGGCCGTTGGATCAGATCTGATCCAACAGCCAGGATTTCTTGAAGCTTGGACGACCGAGATGCATGCTTGAACGGGCGGGCTTGCACAGGATGATGTCGTGTGGCGATGACAAGACGAACGGTCTCGCGCGTGCGTTGCAGGCGCGAGTGGGAGACGAGCAGCCCCGAGAGTGACATCACGCGCGCCAGCTGGATCATCTTAGACTGATCTGGACCGTTGGATCAAGGCTTGATCCAACGGTTGGGAGGGTGACGGCTGCAAGGAAAAGAATGGTTATCAAACTTGGTTTTTTAGGGTTTTTAAGATATTGGATCAGGCCAAAATGGGCCTTGTAAACTGTATTACATTTTTTGGGTTTTTGTAATATTATATGGACTTGGACTGTTAATTAATGAGTTTTGAGTCTGTATTTCCAGATTTGTTCATAGTACATAATACTAATACTACTAATAGTAATAATAAAAATAATGATAAAATACATGCGTATACATACGCACATACGATATACGTACATGCAATCACAAGCATTCAAACATAGTACATGCTAGCATGCCCATCTACACACATGTCTAATTAATATAAACGTACATACATTACTCACGTATATCACACATATTACATACATTGATAACACATAATAAAAACACGTAATATAACCTAAGTGTACATGCCTTAATAACATATTAACAATCACACTAATATATTAACAATGTATTTTACAAACCGGATAAAAATGAGTGATTACACCTTTTTTATTTTCTCATGTGTATTTTTTAATTTTATCAACTACTTTAAAACATTTTTAAAAGATTTTATTCAAACTAATGAGATGATGATATGTATCACTACTTATTAGTGGATAAAATCGAAGAAAATAAATACCTTTGGGAGTGCAAGGTGGAAATTAAACCCAAAAACCCAAGCATGATGTCCCATGCAATCAACCACCGAGCTAAATTAGATTTTTTTTAGTAAACTTCACTGCAACTTATACTTAAATTATATTGTATTACCACCCGAAAAATATATCAAAAAGCCTCATCTAGCTCAATGGTTGGTTGCATGGTATATCATTCTTGGGGTTTTGAGTTTGATTCTCAGCTTGCATGCCCAAGGGTGATTTCCCTTTGGTTTTATCTCCTGGTGGTTAGTAGCAGATGTAAAAATATAAAAATGGAGTTTAAATATATAATTTTTAAATAAAAATACCGATTTTCATTCCTCCTCTACATATTAAATTATTTTTTTTAAAATAACACTAAAATTTCCCCCCTAAATAATGGCGGTACAAATGCTCCCCTGGTGGGCTATGTGGCTGCACCACTGCTAGTGGTGACATATGTCAGCATGCCAATAGTTGGCCAAGAAATCTTGAATGGTGATGTGGGTGGGGGTTTCCGAAGAATACAAATAACCTCTGGTCTCTAAGCAATTGGTGAGGAAAGAGTGATAAATAGAAAAAAAAAACCCATAAAAAATCACTCCAGTAACACCGTTAGTATTTTAACGATAGATGACCAAAACAAAAAAGGAATGTAATATTAACAATAGTTTTACTTAGGGGTATTTATAAAAACTAGAACCGATGTACCGTACTGAAAAACCAAAAAATCGGATTAAATGGTAAGTAATCGTTTTACTTAGGGGTGTTTATAAAAACACAAACCGATGTACCGTACCGAAAAACCAAAAAATCGGATTAAATGGTAAGTAATCGTACCGGTAAAAATTAGTTGAAAGGGTATGATAACCGTATCGATAAAATTAGCTGTTAAACGGGACGATAACGGTTTTGATTTTTCGCTAAACGATTAACCAAAAAACCGATAAGAAATTTTAAAATTGTTTTTATATTAAATTATTAATTATTACTAATATATGTGTAATTATCATACTTAAACTATATTTTATAATGATATTAAATTATTAGTAATAATCAAAAGTGTATTGTATGTCTATTCGAATGTGCATTTATTCTAGTATTAAGATATAGTGAGATATGTGTTGCATCCTTTTGTTTTTGTTGAATTTTCCAGTGTGGTTGCAGACAGTTTGTGTCCTGAGGTATTGGTTTGATCTTGCAGCTCCTTTTACGGATCATAATGTCGTATCTTTGTTTTATTTATATTTGCTCTTGAACAACTCTACTGAGCTCGTGTTCATGTTATTGTGATAGTAAAATGAAATAAATTTAGATTACTTCTTCCTCTCTCAATGTTCTTGTATCGATTTCAATTGACTCAAACGGCAGAGGAAATTTTAACAAAATTCTTTTCCTTTAAAAAACTATAATGATATTAAATTATAATGATATCACATTATTGATTATACAAATAATTGTGTAATTAATATAAATTATTGATTATTACTAATATTTATGTAATTAATATAATTTTTCCACACTTTTAATTGTTTTAAACTTTGAAGACTTTTTAAATATAAATATTGAAGACTTTATTTAGTTGATTTTCTAAAACAATTAAATTTAGTAGTAATAAATATATAAAACGGTTCATAATTAACTGAGTAGTTGTACCGAATAAAGCGGTTAACCGTTTAAGTGGTAGTCAATTTAAACGAAACGGTAACAGTTTTATCAAAATATCGTACCGAAACTTCTGATAACCGTACTGATAAACTTTGTCGGAAGGGTTAATCGAGACACTCTTAATTTAGTGACTAATGGTGTTTAGAAAAAAGGCAAAAAAGGAATCATCCATGTGGTGCACTTACCACTTTTATGATGATTTGATTTTGGCGGTGCACTTACCACTTCAAAAGAGTTTGATGCCACGTAAACTTTGGTATATTGCTAATGGATAAACTAGGAATCATAAAAACATGACAAGATTGTTAAAAATGGACAGGAAATCCAAGGAAAAGTATGTCTAATGGAACTTTTTGAGATGTGGGCTGAAACAACTTGGTCTGTCTCAGATTTAGAACACTTTGGTTTTTATTTTTATTTTATTTTTACATCAAACATATGAATATTTCAGAAACTTACACAAGGATTTGAATAACAATTGCAGTAAACAGTTTTGTTTCTCCTGCGCCTTAAAGCTAACCAGGAAACTGTGATGTTGCAGACAATAACTCCAACTCTTCGTTCCATTGCAGAAACTTTGCAAGCTATATATTTATGTAGCAATACTCTGGTGATTGAACAAGATTCCAAGTGATATTTCCAGTATGGAAAAACTAGCATTTCTCTTCTATCGTCGTCGATTCTTTAACGACGATCTCCGTTTCAGGGGCTTGTTTAACTGTTTTCCTCCTGAACCATGCTGCAGAAACAAGGAATAGTCCAAAGTTAATGAAGCTTAATGCAGCTAGAAGTCCATAGAAGCAATCTAATCTTCCTTTGTTTATGTTCTCTCCCACCCATCCTTGTTTTCCTCCGCTTCCGGTTGCGGCCTTCACAATCGAAACTAGCAAGCTACTAAAGAAGAAACCGAGCGAAAGAGTGGTGAGGAATAGGCCGGTGCTCATCGTTTTCATTCCTTTCGGGGATTGAGTGATGAAGACATCCAGCTGACCGGTGTATATAAGTCCTTCTCCTGCACCCACCAAGAAGAATTGCGGAACAAGGTAGAACACGGTTATCGGTAGGGTGGTTGTTTCGCTGTGTTCCTTTGCTACCGATAGCCGTTTCACCTCTACTAGGGCTGCAGCTGCCATTCCCATGGCTGACAGGAAGAGGCCTATGGCTATCAGTTGCAGATTTGTAAGCCCTGTGGACAGATATTGACCGAATCATTAGTCGATTAATGTCGAATCGGATCATGCAATTATGTGGATAGTATGCTAACATGATGTTTTTCATACCAGGTTTGCCTTTCCATTTTTTCCAAAGTGGAATAAAAAAACGATCATAGACTGCTAAACTGATCAATATGGCTCCTACAAAAAAGACAGTAAGTGAACCAGCTGGAATTTGGAAATTTCCTATGGTTCTCTCCATAGTGGTTGCTTGTTCCACCGAGAAAGTGATCATCTGTGCGTATGTCGTCCAAAATAAGATCGTTGTCGCCCATATCGGTAGTAGCCTGATCATCTTCTTCACCTCCTCTACCCTTGTAACTGGACAAAGCTTCCAAGGGTTCACCATGAACGAACCGTTGTGACCGTAATCATCTTCGGTCACAACTGATGCCTTGTCCAGGAAGCTAAGAATAAAAACAACAGTGAAAGATAGCGGTTATCGACTCATATTACATTGAACTGATTGATAGACATGTTTGGTACCACAGATTGCATACCGGAACTGATCGGTGTGATGGACTCGTGATGCCTCTGGAAGATCTTCATACAACAAGGAAATATCAGGAGGGAGTTTAGCTTTCTTTTTCCCGAATGCAGCATAAACAACTTGGGAAATATGAACAACAGGGCTTCCCGAACATTTCTTGTATCGGTATCGTTTCATTCCGGAAAAGAACACCACGAGTGCAACAAACGTTGAAGCAGAGCAGATGCCGTAACCCCAACTTCGACCAACTTCATCTTGGATATAAACAAGCACTGTGACAGCCATCAAAGTTCCAGTGCTGATAACGAAGAAAAATCGACTGAAGAAATAAGTCATTTGGGCCTTCTCCTTTTCATCTTTCTCATCAAACTGGTCGGTTCCGAATCCTGAAACGCTCGATTTCAAGCCACCGGTCCCTAATGCTACTAGATACAATGAAAGATACAGAATTCCCATTTGAAAGCTATTAGCTCGTTGGCATTGCGTTACATCGGCAGCATGGCAAGGAGGTGGCCGCAGTTGCGGGAGTTTTGTAGACACGGCTAACAGGCAAGTCCCCTGATTCACCGGCATCATTAAGCATATATGGAAACTGAAGGAAATTTTTTGAAGACTTCAGTTAAACTTAAAACTATGGTTTCTGAACTTACAATCATCTGAACCGATGCGAATATCGCGATCGTTCGGTATCTGCCCAAGTACGAATCTGCAAGGAATCCGCCGAGTAAACACAACATAAACGAGGTCCCCATGAAGTCTGTCACAACATTTGCAGAAGTAGCACTTGGAAGGTGCATGGTTCCACCCAAGTAAGTCACAAGGTTCACTGCTATCCCCATTGTTGTCAGCCTCTCACATATTTCAATGCCTGAAAAACACACACCAAAACTCAACAGTTTTGCCTGATTTCTTGTCTGTTTACTACTGGTTTCAGATCAGACATAGTCATTAACTCATTATCAAGAAGATCAAATAATGAGTTTTTTTTTTCTTCATGTACCTAAACTGAGAGCTGCAGGTACCCAGCCACCAGTTCTAGACTTGTCAGCAGGGAATCCCTTGTAGTCCACTGCATCTGCAACAGTCAAGCTCATCTTCTCAGCCTGTAAGAAACAAACATTTCTCATTTTAAAACCCCATTTTTATAATGCAAAACTGGAACAAGAAGCTATAAAGAAACTAACCATGACAAGGGTTTGAAGAGATCAAGAGTAGAAACCAGAAAGAAAGGTGGCAAGAAAAGAAACCAGTAGCCAAGCTGTATTTAAACAGGCAACGCACCAATGACTAGTAACCCTTACAGCGACCTCCACCATTTATGAAAGGTCTTTGTTTCCAACACATAAATTTACATGAAATACTAGCAGTTTATATATAATATGTGTTCCCCAGTTTTTCCATGGAACATTATTATTTATAAACAAAGAATCACAGGTGTTGGATTGTGATTAGCTGCTGTTGCTGTACAAATACAACACTGTTCATGTTGCCTTGTTGCCTAAGATTGAATCATGATAGAGTTGAATGATTGGTTTGCTTGTGAACCAAGAACACAAAAAGCAAGCTTTATGCAAAATCCCACAAGCAAAAGTTGCCATTTTCCAATCTTCTGCAAGCTTGTATTTTTATCATAAAGACGAAAAAGCCCAGATCTTTTTGTTTTATTTTACTTACATTCGGATCTAATCTTATCTGTTTTAGGCTTTTTAGTTCGGATGGAATATAATAGTCATAACATCAATTATTTTTTAGATCTTGCACACTGCTGCAACTGAGGGAAATACATTGAATATATATCATAATGCTGCAAAGAAATTCATTTAATCAGAATATGTTTAAGTGGTGGTTGATGATTGAAGAGTTTAAATCATTGACTAAATATGTGAATCGATGGCGATATGTATGTGTAAATTTCAACCGGATGTTTCTACCAGCAAAATCTTTAGGGGCCCTTGTTGTCCTCCTGCGGTGATGGCGTCGGGAATTAATATTAAGGGCCAAAGTATGATTATTCCTAAAATAGAGAGGTAAAGATAAAATAAATTGAAAATTAAAAGTCTAAATAGGTAAAAAATAATTATTGTATTTTTTTATAAAAAAATTGGGGGCACAGTCTCCCAAGCTATGCTTTAGTTTTGTCTCTACTAGTGACTAGGAAAAGAAAAAATCGAAGAACTTTACCAGCAGACACCCGCTAAAGAAAAGAACAAGCCCTATGGCACCAATACAAATTTTGAAAAGTTATTTTCTCAAACTAAGTAATTAGTATCGGGTTTAAATATTGTAAATTAAGAAAAAAATAATGTTGAAAAGTTATTTTCTCAAATTTGTGAAGACTGACTTGTCCCTCATTTTATGGATCCAATTATTTTCTAATTCTCAGTTTATAAAGATAAATTAAACTCTAATATCTATTTTCTAATTCGATACAAATTATTCGAATATGAGTTTTCAACGTTCCTTTTTTAGTAGGATCATGTTTATCTTTATAGATAGATGGAAAAAATGGACCAATACAAATTTTTTTTTAATCTCGTTGTAATAACATTTTGGTCCACAAATTCTTAACAAACACGGAATAAAAGAAAAAGATGTCCATGTAAAGTTGACCTTCAAGATTCAAAGGACTCATTATGTGTTGGAGAATACGAAAGTAGCCCCCCTTTTTATGGGAGCCTTTGTCAGGTCAAATGGATGTTGTTTTTAAGTCACATGAATCTACAGGTCACCCAACAATCAAGCTATGACTAAAAAAAAGAACAACTTTCCAGCTTAGTTATCATACAACTTCCTATGATTTCACATGCAATGTCTGGTGATTGGTAGGAAAATTATGATAAAGGCAAATCAGAGATAACTATGTAATATAGATTATTATCTTGTATTATTATTAGTACTCGATTCATTAGTTGATTAATCAAGATTGGATTTCGTAGATGTTTAATATAAGTACGGTTTTTTCAATCTAATTTACTCTGTTCATAATATAAGAATTCAAACATTTAATATTACTTAAGATATATAATATTTTATCTTACTATATCAACTAATTATTGATTAATATATGCTATTCTGTAATTATCTTCAATAATAGTTCATCGGTCAGCTGTCATGTTAATGTAGATTAGGCCAGGCTTGCTAAGCACTTATTTAGTTTAATATTCTAATTCAATTATAATAGAGTATTTTAATTTAGTTTCAAATTTGTATAAATTCATGCACGTTTGTAAACATCAAAGCACGAAATAACATAGTAATAGAATGTTATATGATATATTTAAACACAAATGGACACCAAGTATTCACATGTATCTATGTATTCGTGTCAAATCTTGAGGAAAATAATTAGTTTATTATATTTTATATAATCACCGATATTTAATTTATTTGATTGATTAATTCATACTAAATATTATAAAAATTTATTATGTAATTACTTTATTCATAATATTAAAATTTAAATATTTAATTTTATTTAAGAGATTTAAAGTCTAATCCATCAATTTATTGTTGATATTGAAGGCATGGAAGCGCAAAGTGGCGCGGCAAGGGTCTTGTGAGCAAAGATCCACTACCTGCAGGACTTATGGGCCTAATCTTGCAAAGTGGCGGGGCAAGGGTCCGTCCACGTGATGCTCCATTATCCCATAATTTAGGGGTGAACAATCGATCAAGTGGAGTTGACTAGAGTAAAAAAAAAATGAGTTTGAGTTCTATTTTATGACTCAAATTTTATTTAAATTTTTTATTCAAATTAAGTTTATTAAATTTGAGTAAAGTTGTCGAGTTTTGTACAAATTTAATTATAATTATAATTATTTATAATGTTATAGTAGATAGTGATTTCAATTTAAACGACTTTCTCTAATCTTATATATATATATATATTTCTTTTAATATTTGTAATATCATTTAATAAAATAAATATTATCTAAAGTTCTAAGAAAAATTTATAATGTTGTTTTTTAAAGAATGATATTTTAGGAAAAAGTATTGACGAGAGTATAAAAGAGTCAAAGAATTAATAAAAAAGAGAATTTAAAAAAATTTACAGTTAAAGGATAAAATTGAATAAAATGCAAAGTTAAGAGATTAAATTACAAAAAGAAAAATACTTTTTGTTAAAAATATGAATTGAAGCTACATATATATTATTTAGCGGTAATGAATGATGTGATTCAAATTTGGTCAAAATAAATTTAAAACGTATGGGGAATCGGAGAAATAAGAAATATCATACAAAGTTGAGGGATTAAATTGAAAAAAGAGAAAATTATTTTGAAAAACACAAATTGAATATAAATAGGTATTCTATAGTGGTTTAGGAGCAAGTGGTTCAAATCCGATAAAAATATACTTAAAATGGAGGAATTGAAGAAAAAAACATGGATTAAAAGTAAAATTCAAGTTTGAGTTGGCATCGACAAAATCAAACTCAATTCGAACTCGAAATTTGTACGAATTATTCAAGCTAATTCGAATAACTCGAGTAATTCAAAATTAAAAAATATTTCTTTTAAATTAAGTCGAATCTACACACCCTATCTTAATTCGTCACTCAATGAACGAAAAAATACTCTCCCAGAGAGAACTGATCTTCGTTGTACCCACGGCATCGTGTCGCTTCGTTGATTAACATATGTTTTTAGGTTATATTTTGATACACAAGTTGTGTAAAAAAAATATATAACCCTTTAAATTTCAGCTATAAAATCTAAAACCTAAATCTCTAGCCCTAATACCTTAAAACCTAAATTCTAAACTCTAACCATAAACCTTAAATTCTACACCATATAACCTAATCCATAAACCATAAGCCACAACCTAAATCTTTAAACCTTAAAATTAAAAGGCTTGTGTAAACTAACATTTTCCTAAAAAAAAAATTCAAACAAAAAATCATTTCCGATTCTTTTATCAAATTATTTACTTATAATTGTTTTCTCGTGTGAGGATTAAACATGTCTGTTGAGGTTATTCATTTAAATTAGAAGATTTGCCCAATAGTTGGATGATTTTTTTTATAGAAATATTAAGTACAAAATATAGGTTTAGCAAAAAATTGTCATGTTTAAAATATGAATTAAGTTTGGATTTTAAATTTAGACTTTGTTAGTTGGATGAAGAATAAAAGAATAGAAGGAGGAAGAATAAAATAAATTTTGGTTGTGTTTGATAGAAAAAAAAAGTGAGAGAAAAAAATTAGAGAACTAATCATTTTCTATGCTCATAACCATTCAAAAATTAGAAAGAAAAGAGGAAAAAAATGTGTGAGAGATGTTAGTTAGTTTAAAATATTAATTTTTAAAGTTTAATTTTATTCATTTTTAATTTTCAACTCTACAAGATAATAAATGAAAAAAAATATAAAAAATATTTTGATACACAAGCTTGTGTAAACTTTAATTTACACTATCTTTTTAATTTTAAGGTTTAGATTGTAGGAAAAATTATTAGATGGCTACGGCTCACCACGTCATCTGTGGTCCTTGCCAATAAGATTCTTCTATCTTATTTTTTTTTATCAAAGTGAATATTCACCTCTTTACTGCATGCCAATAAGAAATTAATAGTTAATTGGAAGTTAAAATGAGATGGATGAACCTTATTGGTTGGGACCACAGATGACGTCGTGAGCCGGGTCCATCTAATAATTTCTCAAGTAGCAGGGTTTAGAATTTAAGATTTAGGGTTAGAATTTAGATTTTAGGATTTAGGGGTTACGATTAGGGATTTAAGTTCTTCGGCTTAACCATGCTTAAACAACTATATATAATATTGATGTTATACATGTTTTGAACCATGAAAATATCTAGTTATAATCAATTTTTTGGATTAAATAGAGATGTTATATTTCCTAGGTAAATGTCAAAATTCGAACCTATATAAATGTGACAATATGAACATTTTTTATCACTCAGCCAATTAATAGATATCATAATAATCAATTTGACTTAAATTATGTAAAAGATTTTGTTTTATGTGTGAATTATAGGGTCTTCAAATTACCCATTAAATTTTGAGTTAGTCGGGTTGATGAATTTTATTTTATAACTCAAACTTTATTTGGAATTAATTCGAGTCAAATTTATAAAATTCGAGTAGAGTCAATACTAGTTGTTCGAGTTTTTGTTCAAATTTAATTGTAAATATTTATAATATTATGATACTAATCGGTTTCAATTTAAATACCTTCTATAACCATATATGATATACATATAAATTTCTTCATATGAACTTCTTTCTATAACCATATGTGATACATACATACATACATACATACATACATACATACATACATACATACATCTTCATATTTTCCATATGCGATATACATATATCAAGCAGAGTTGAGAGACTCGACTCGACTTTGAACTAAAAATTTCGAGTTATTCAAAGTTTAATTTTATAACTCAAACTTCATTGATTTTTTTTTTCAAAATGAGATTGTGAAATTACATTTCGGATCAAATTAAATCAAAAAATTTAATTTTCTCAAATCAAGTCGAGTTTTACGCACTAAATTACTTCTAAAGGTTACAATCAAAGCAGCAGCATGAAAGATTAGCCTATTTAGACTATTTTTTTCATATGGGTGGTTGTGGGGTGGTTGACACACACTACTCATACACACATATATGTATAGATTAAGAAAGGATATTGGACTGCACACTGTGGGTTTCCCATTAGTTGTGAATGGTGCGGAGATGATGAGTATTTTTGTGTGGTATTCAAGGACGGAGCCTAATATAATGTGACGAAACATAAGTTAGATCTAAAGTGATTTTAGTCTCTTTAAAAATTTATAACCAGTTCTTTAATTTTTTAAAAAAAATTTATGTTGGCTCCTAAAATATTTAACAATTCATATTGAAAAATATATTGTTAATTAAAATCTCTAAAAATTTAATTTAATTTTATTATTTTTTGTCTAATAATAATTTAAATCTAATATTAAATTTTAGTTTCGTCCGTAATAATACTGGTGGTAGGATTTTTTTGGAAATCGACGGCCACGCTAATAATGGTTCTCTATTTTTTTGGAAGATGACTGCCGCTAATAGTGGTTTTCTATTTTTCTATAACTAGAAGTGTTAATGGAAATTAGGATAGAAAGATAATTGATGTTGCTTTCGTTCAAGAGTTTCACATGTTGGACGCATAAGGTTTAAAGATTTACGGAGTTTTATGTAATTTATAGTGTGTGGTAAATTGATTTTCAAATTAAAAATGAGTATAACATCATTAATATGAATGTTTTGTTTTTTATATTCATTGCCAATATTACTAGTTTATAATTAATTTAATATTTTATAAAAATATTTAATTCAATTTATTTAGAACATTTTTCCCGGCACCCTGGTGTGCGTTGGGCTCGGACCCTAGGGTCTGGGTCGTGACATTCTCCCCCACTGGTTCTGGCGACGCACTCGTCGCTCGGCTGAGATGGTACCGGCTCACTTGGTCCTTGAACTGCCATAGGGCCTCGGCTGGTTCCCAACTCCATTCACTGTCGGGAAGTCACTTCCATTGAACAAAATACTCGTGCCTTGGCCGATAACCTGGTTGTCGAATGACCCTCTCCGCTTGGATGTCTTGAACTTCATTCTCATAGGAGACCTTTATGCCGACTGGCGCTCGGTGTGACTTGCCTCGATCTGGATCCAGCTCATCTTGATGGTATGGCTTTAGTAGACTGACATGGAACACTGGATGAGCTCGGATGTTTGATGGCAACTCCAATCGATAGGCCATTGTGCCTATCCGCTTCACAACTTTGAACGGTCCCTCGTATCTTCGCACAAGCCCTTTGTGCACGGTTGGGTTGCGCAAGATCTCGGTGAGCTTTGCAAGGACTAAGTCACCAACTTGGAAGTTCACGTCCCTACGTCTCTTGTCCGCCCACTTCTTAGTCCGCTTTCCTGCCTTGTGTAGACAAGCTCGAGCTAAGTCATGATGCTCTGATACCAACTGTCACGGGGCTAGACTTCTGAACCAGCCCAACGTGCGGCCTTAGTCTAGTCCTTAAGACAAAAGACTAAGTAAGCCTGAATCTTCAATCTGAAAGATCGAATTTCGAAGGCACCGAAGAACGCAAGATCGTTCTTAGCGAAAGCAAACTATAGGATCGGCTATGAAGAACTCTGAAAGAACGCGAAGAACAAAAGAATAACAACTCAGAGAATTTAGAGTGAATGCGCTCTCTATTACTCAAGAATAGATGAAAGAATGGATGATTACAACTGAGGTGGGGAGGCCTCTATTTATAGTTGAGTCCCCTCAAATTCGACGGTCCCTACTGATTTACATCAACGGCCTAGATACAACTCTACCAACCACAAGGCATAATGCCAAGAATATTCCTTAGCTATCTTTGGAAATAATCTCCTATGTTCACATGGAGTGTTCACATAGGTATGGATGGATAAGCCTTCTTGGATCTTCCCACGGATCGGGCCAGTCTGGTGGTATCTTCAAGCCCAAAGTGTGCCTTAGAACCTCATGGACACCCTGGTGTGCACCCTGTGGTGCTAATGACTCGAACCTTGGTTCACGGCCCGTGAAATTCTCCCCCACCAAACTTGGCGACGCCCTCGTCGCTGCTCTGGAATGAAGTCGGAAATGATCCTGGGACCTCCTTGGTACCTTAGCTTTCTCTCAACTCTGAATCGGGCTTGGTTGTCCCCCATAAGGACCGTTCTTCCCATAAAGAGCACCTGACTCATGTTGGGTCGTCCATCCATATGGACTCATCGCTTTGGTTACCGCCGCCGTGTAACATCACTCGTCGAACCACCTCGCACATCTCGACCATAGGAACTCTTTCCTAGCAGCTGGGATTTGTCTTCACTTGGATCACCATGACCCTCGAACAAAGGTTTGGATGCTGCCTTTGAACTTTTACCATCTGATGGGTTAGGTTTTCTGCTGCCTAGACCCAACAAACCGGACAAATCAAAACCAAAAACACAAAGATTGTGTTCGAGATGTACCTTCTTCGGGATGAACTCCCTCGCGTTCACTCTAAAATGCATCGGCCCTTCTACATCCTTGAAGTCCGACGCCCAATTTTGCATTACCACTTCTTTCTCCACGAAGTTCAATGCACCTTCCACCATGCCCAACGGTGGCTCTTCACATAACGAATCCAGCTTCAAAGCCTCGCTCCCGTCCTGTACCTTGGACTGCTTGATTCTATGTGGGCAATCACGCCAACGATGTGGCTCCATGCAATGAAAACACTTCCATTACACTTTCTCCCTCATCGACTTGACTCTGTCGGGGCAATCGAGCCAACTGTGTGGCCCCTCGCAACGAAGACACTTTCGCTGCACCTCCGGCTTGACCGTTGTAGACGAAACAATCATGCCAGCTGTAGCTTCCCTTTTCACAGACTCATCGTTTACCTTGATGGCTGAAAGGTCGGCTTTCTTGGAACAATCCTTTGACCAATGATCGCCGTCACAATAGAAGCACCTTCGTGGCTTCCTTTCCCATGGTCGGACTAGCATCCTGGGCTTGTTCCACCTCGATGGCTTTTCCTCCCCATGCGAAGTCCCATCCATCTTTGTCGAAGCCTGCACCTCGGCTCCAACCGCATCACTCCGTCCCTCCACTTTGTCCGTCATGCTAGATATGCTTTTTAATCTCCCTCATGGCCCTTCACCTCGAGGCTCTCTTTGGCAATCACGAGGCTTTTCCTCTAGAACCTGGTGGTTTCGAACTTGGCTCGTATCTTCTCACACGGCGCCACAAAGTCTCTATGCCTCTGGGTCCTTCCTTCAACAGCCTGGGCCTCATCGCCCTTCTGCGCTGCAGCGTTTCCTCATTTCCTTGTCGCCATCTTGAACAATGCCTTCCACGAACACTCATTCACCAACCGCGGCTCACCAACCGTGGCTCACCAACCGTGGGCTCTAATACCACTTGTCACACCCGTAGAACCTTGTAGTCTTGAACGTGCGGCCTTAGACGCTCTCTAATGTTACAACGCCTAAGTCAGCCTGACGATCAAAGCTTAACAAGCTAAGATCCTTGCGAAAAACAAAGAACAACTGAAAGAAAATGGCTAAGAAAAGCTAGGCAAGGAGAATTGAGTGAATGCTCTGTGTATTCCTCAAAACTGAAGTGTCAAATGAGGTGAGGGTAAGCCTCTATTTATACTTGAAGCCTCCTACATCAAACGGTTAAGATAAAAGTACATTAATGGTCCAGATTAAAGCAGCACAAACATATCCCTTGATCCTAGCTATTTGGGTCAAACTTGCCAAAGATAAAGGGCTATAACAGATATGGTAAGTTTAGAAGGATAATGCTTGTTGACTTGAGATACTTGCTATATCTGATGGCTCTTCAACCCCAATTGATGGGCCATCTCAGTTTGGTGCTGGTAAGCCCAAAATGGTACGCAGGGCCTCCTCAGCACCTTGGTGTGCGTTGGGCTCGGACCCTAGGGTCTGGGCCGTGACATTCTCCCCCATTGGTTTTGGCGACGCCCTCGTCGCTCGGCTGAGATGGTACCGACTCACTTGGTCCTTGAACTGCCATAGGGCCTCAGCTGGTTCCCAACTCCATTCACTGTCGGGAAGTCCCTTCTATTGAACAAAATACTCGTGCCTTGGTTGATGACCTAGTCGTCGAATGACCCTCTCCGCTTGGATGTCTTAAACTTCATTCTCATAGGAGACCTTTATCCCGACTGGCGCTCGGTGTGACTTGCCTCGATCTGCATCCAGCTCATATTGATGGTATGTCTTGAGTAGACTGACATGAAACACTGGATGAGCTCAGATGTTCGATGGAAACTCCAATCGATAGGCTGTGGTGCCTATCTGCTTCACAACTTTGAATGGTCCCTCGTATCTTCGCACAAGCCCTTTGTGCACAGTTGGGTTGCGCAAGATCCCAGCGAGCTTTGCAAGGACTAAGTCACCAACTTGGAAGTTCACGGCCCTACGTCTCTTGTCCGCCCACTTATTGGTATGCTTTCCCGCCTTGTGTGGACAAGCTCGAGCTAAGTCATGATGCTCTTGCCACTCCTTGGCAAACTTGTGTGCTGTTGGATTAGGCCCCTCATACTTGGTAGCAAACTGCGTTGGGTGTAAGCGGTTGCTGCCCGGTCACGATCTCGAACGGACTCTGGTTGGTCGCCTCATAGGAAAATTGGGCTACATCTAACAACTTCGGCCAGTTGCGCTGCATGACACTCACATAGTGTCTCAAATAGATTTCCAATAATGCATTCACTCGTTCGGTTTGCCCGTTCGTCTGTGGATGAACACTTGTGGAGAAGTTCAGGCTTGATCCCATAAGCTTGAACAACTCGGTCCAGAATTTTCCCGTGAACCGTGTGCCCCGGTCACTAATGATCGTCTTTGGCACTCCCCAATACTTGACCATGTGTTTGAGGAAAAGACGAGCCGCTTCATCGGCTGGGCACACCTTCGATGCTGGAATAAACGTCACATACTTGGAAAACCTGTCAACCACAACCATTATAGTAGACAAGCCGTCAGTGTTGGGCAAACCGACAATAAAATCCATGGAAATATTTTCCCATGGTCGCTCGGGAATGGGCAATGGCTGCAACAGTCCCGCGGGTCTCTTCATCTCAATCTTGTCCTGTTGGCACACAAGACAAGTCCTCACATAGGCTTCAACATCTTCGCCCATGCGTGGCCAATAGTAGTGCTCCGGAATGAGTGCTAAGGTCCGGCTTATGCCCGGATGTGCCGCCCACTTGAAATCATGACATTCCTTCATGACTTCCTTGCGCAACTCCTCGAACTGAGGCATATAGAGGCGATGTCTTCGAGCATACAACAAGTCCCCCTCGATCCAAAAATATTAACACAATAATATTTCTTTTAAATATAATATATACCATATAGGACTTGATGTGTTTTTTTCATAAATATATATAATACATGGTTTTATGACATATAACATGTAGAATATAAATAATATACACATACGACTTTAAATATATGTATATAATGATTTTCTATAAACATATATACATGATTTTTTTTTAGTATGTAATAAAAATTATTAAAAAAAGGAAGAAAAAGAAAAAGAAAAAAAATATTTGTAACTAAAAAAAACCCACTACCATTAAATGTAAATTTTTATGTAGTTTTATTTATAAAAAAGGGGTTGTCGTATACATATATATATATAGCTTTCTTTTAAAATAGTTTGTATTTTTTAAGTATGTGATATATGTATATATATATATAAGTGGTTTGTAAAGTTTATATATATAATTTACGTATTTAAAATATAATATATATATATATATTACTTCATAAAATTTACAAGATGTTTCTTTATAATATACGTTATTTATGTTTTTTTACATGTATATTTGCTCTTGTGTTAGACCTTTTTTATATATTGGGATTAGTTTTCTAAATTAGATTTGTTGGGCCTTTTTCTTAGTTTGTGGGCTCTAAGCCTTGAGGTTTAGTTGTAGTAGTTTGGGCTTTTGGTTTTGGGCCTAATTTTAGTAGTTTTAGGCTTTTGGGCTTAGGTTGGAAATAGCTAATTTAATTCGAATAATTCGTATCGTGTGTCCGTCTCATAGGGGCATGATCCTAGAATTAATAATTCTAATAATTTGTATCGTGTGCCCGTCTCATAAGGTCATGATCATATAATTAATCAAATTAGTCTTAGTTTTTTAGAACATTAATTAGATTAGTGTTCGGATTAATTTAGTGAATTTAAATTTATCATTGGCTTATTGGGTAAATGTTAAATTCATTAAATTAATTGGACATTTCTTAATTAATTTAGTGGAAAATTCAATTTTAAGTCTAACTTAGCATTAGATTACAATTTAGTCACCATAAATTGGGTTTCTTAACTGTTTAGGGCTAAATATTTAATTGGGCTATATATCAAATTGGGCATTCCTTTTTTAAATATTTACATTCATGCCCTTGATTGTCATACATTAATTGACATCCATATAATCTTTAATCTTAATTGCATTTCTAATTAACCTAAATCACAAAATGGGAGGTATTTATTAACTCAAACATTTGTGTTGTAACAGTCCGAGCTTAAAGGATGTTGACCAAATATTCGAATTAATTTTTACCATCCTGAGGTAAATGGATTAAAAATTAACAAAATCATCACATCATACTTAAATGTTTGCATCATGCATAAAAGGTGACGTACGGGGGTCGAACCATAAATTAACATGACATTCGGGCTTATTCGATGTCGGTTTAATCTATGGTCCGACATATCGTCAACCTTATTAATTAAATGTTTAATTAATTTGAGCCCACCAATTCGATAAAGCTCGTGCAATCAAGGTTAATTTTCATTTAAGAACTCCGAATTAAATTCAATATAAATCTCAATGAATTTCATACCTTTAAAAGCAACGAATATTTTGGTACCGATCTCTAGGCGCGATGAGGGTGCTAATCCTTCCCCACACGTAACCAACTCTCGGACCCTTTCAAAAAGAATCTTTGGTTTCTTATGGTGCCCGGCCTACCTTACCCAAATGGTCGGTGACGACTCCAAGTTTTCATCATTTCCAAAAAAATATAAGGTTTTCAAAAGAAATCCCCAGTTTTCCAAAAGATTTTCATTAGTAATTTAGGGGATAATTAGTAACCGGTTTCTTTCTTAAACAAACGCCCTTAACACATCAAATTTCTTCTTTTTTTCAAAAAGGAAAAGAAAAAAGGTCGCTACGGCTTGGCGACTCCGCTGGAGACGTTTTTGTTTTAAAACAAAAGAGAGTTAGGCCAAAGGAAAAATTGTTGCTTTCAAAGTTATTGGGATTTTAATTGATTTTAACCAGGAAGATTCTTATTTGAAAATGTGATCGAGATTTTACGGGCTTTGATAATTGGTGGTCCTCAAATTAATTTTTCATTTAATTTCTAAGAAGCCACCGACATGTGTTGCATCATATCATTAAGCTCTATACCCGAGCTTCTTCCCCTAAGTGGGAGTGAAACGCCACATGCCCACGTGAGTAGCCCACTACGGGTCGGTAATTCACTTCCGGAATCTACGCCTTTTGACACGTCAGCAGCCCTCCACGTCATCAGGTCATGTTTTCCCTCGAATCGAAACTAATTCGCAAGCTTATAATGTGCCAGAATTGGGTTCTTATTGCCTTAGTAGGCAATAAGATAGGTTCGGGTACCCTTAATTAGAACCAAACTCATATATGAGAATTTAAGAAGCCCACCCCTATTAGAGTCATGCGGATAACCTTAGCGAACTATAATTCATGTGGTTAAGTTTTTTCTTTGTGTAAACTGTTTGTGTTTATCTTTTCTTATTTTCATGTTTTTATCTCACGACTAACTCTTTTTTTTCTTTTTGTTGTTCTTTTGTTTTGCATATTATCGTCATATCATAAGAGCACATTGAGTTGGAAATAGTCTGAAGTTAAAGGCTAGATTGATGGGAGACCTAGTTCGTAGCAATGATGAAAAGAACTCCGACGTACAAATATGGTTCGAAGGGGAACAGTTTCATGAGGGAGGTAATATTCTTGCTGGGTTTAGGTCAACGTTGGCACCAGAGACATTCATGAATACACAATACAATGACACTTCCGGGATGAAGACAGTGTATAATAGTTGGGACTTCGAAACAAAGAGCATTTTCAGAAGAGAATATGGTGATATTGCATGTTTGCTAGATGTTCTAGTGGATCAGGCATTGCTGCAAGCATTGGTGAGGTTCTGGAATCCTGCCTACAGCTGTTTCACGATCGGTAACTTCGACTTAACTCCTACAATTGAAGAATATCAAGACCTTTTAAACAGTGAGAAGATTGACAAAACTCGGGTTTACTCGAAGCCTAGTAAGAACAAAGCCTTCCAGGGCAAGCTCAAGAGATTCTCGGACATGTTGGAATCCTAGGTCGAGCATTAGGTCATAACTTGGAACGGTAAGGAGTATCTCAGATGGGATGGTATTTTAGCCCTGGCTTTTGTACATCCGGTAGGCCGAATTTAGTGGGATCTCTTCGCATTGTTAATTTATGGGTTAGTGTTTTTTCCCTGGGTATGAGGGTTAGTTGACCCGACAGTGTTAGACATGTTTGACCGTTTGAGTGGCGGGACCAATCCTGTGCCTATGATTTTAGCTGAAACTTTTCGATCTCTGAGGTTTTGTCGGGAGCACGGTGGGGGTCATTTTCATGGTTGCTCGTAGCTGTTGATAGTCTGGTTCTACAGTCACTTATGGTCAGATGCTAATTTCTCGAAGCCTCTCTACAATGGCAGTTTCTCACCTTTAGAAGAATTTCTGCGAAAGGAAGATTGGCCCACCAGAAGATCTAAGGAAGTCTAGGTGGATGTCCTTAGCAACCTGAAGGAGGAAAATATAGTTTGGATGGCTCTATGGCTTTCTACAAGGAGTATCCTCTACAGGTGCGGGATACACTATTGGGTGCCATTACTTGGACTTTGGGGGCACACTGCTTATGCTCCTATCATGGTTTCGAGATAGTATGGCTCGAAGTAATTTGTTCTAGCTACCAAGGGCTTGAATGAGTTCAATATGAATTATGAGAAGGAAAAAGGCTACAAGGCAGTGGTATACGATGTTTCTTCGGCTTGGAACAATGTGAGATGGGTCAAAGTCATGAGTGCTACCCACATGACCACACCCGAGTACAAGGCATGGAGATTCAGCCCCGTCAATGACAACGTTCCCCAACTGAGTCCCGATAGAAAGAGGACAATGGAATAAAGGTTGGCCACACTCCCTACTGAGGCCGAGTTGATGAGGAAACAACTTGAAGAGGAGCAGGAAAGGTATCTCAAGCTCGAGGAGAAAGCTCGCCAAGAAAAATTTGACTTCGAATTGGAAAAGATACAGTTTGAATGAATGGTTAAAGGCCTACAAAAGAGAAATGATGAATTGGAACTCGAGATCAAGTTAGAAAATGAAGAAATCCAGAAACTCAAGAGGCTAAACAAAAGCAAGAGAGTTGTGGAAGGCGGATCAAGCGAAGGGATAGAGCTCCGAATCAGGGAGGAGAAAGCGGGAGCCGAGATTTATAAAATGATGTATTGTGAGAATAGGGACCAGGTGCTCACTTTAACCCAAGAAATGAAGAACTTGCACACTTTCCACTATAGGTAGCTCGAGAAAGAACGCCACCTAAATAAAGCCTTGAAGGATCAGGTTAAATGTTTGGAGAAGTCTCTTTTCAAGCATAAGGGTTCGACTAGAAAGTTGAAGGAAAGCAAGACGGAGAACCGGGCTTTAGAGGCTCTCATTGAAGAATTGGAAACCGAGGTTAACAGCTCAAAGATCACGTGGCAAGCTTTAGGGGAGCAATTCAAGTATGCTCGATGTCGAGTTTGGAGCAACTACAGTTCAATGCCTACACTATTTGGAGACAAAAGCATAAGTTAGCGCAATGAATGGTTCGAATACAAGGAATCGCCCAGAAAATACAGCTCCTGGCAGAGGACGCCACTGAACTTTATGATTGTGTCGATGATGACTCTGAAGAAGGAGAGATGATTGTTTGGATTTTGATAGAGGTCATCGACCTCGATACCACTCTGAAGTTATATGTTTAGTTGGATTTCTTTGGTTATTGTACCGAGACTATGTTTCTGTTAATGAAAGTTAGACTCAGTGTTGCTTATTGCATTCATGCATATTTCATTTATTTGTCTTCTTTGTTTTGTTAACAAGTAATTGAATAAAAAGCTTTCTGTTTTAGGAAACAAAAAGATTGCATTTTTGTTCCTTAAAATTACCATCATTCCACATCAATATCATACCCATTTACGAACAAAGCGAATGGAGGAAGGTTTTGCGAAGCTGGAAGTCGATCTACGTAGTCAAATGGAACGAACCCAACATGAATTAAGGGGAACCATTCTCAAGTCTCAGCAAGACATGATGAGGGAAATATCTCAGCTGTTGCAAGCCCAGCTAAGACATGAGTCAAGAGACAGAGGTACCGTCGAAAGCCCTGCTCAAAACTCATGGGATCGCCTTTATGGCCAAACCGTCAAGAACCCTCTCCTCATTGATCATTCGTCAAATCCTACACAAGGTGCATCTGCTTCTCATACTGGTGTCGTCGCTCAAACTCAACCAGGGGTGACCTTCGAGAATCCTGAGATTATCGGAGACGGCATCTCAAATTTTGATGAATTAGAAAAGCTGAACCAAATGAAAGCGGAGTTCACTAAGTAACTAGAGGATACTCGAAAAGACCTAAAAGAAAAACTCCGAGTGAAGGAAGATGAGGATGACCCCTATGGGTTAAGTGCTAGAGAACTTAGTCTGGTTCCTGATATGGAGATCGCATATAAGTTCAAGGCCCAGACTTTGAGAAGTTCGACGGAAGCACCTGTCCGTCTGCCCATATAGTGATGTTTTGCAAGAAAATTGTTGGTTTTACCAACAACGAGAAACTCTTGATTCACTGTTTTCAGGACAGCTTAGTAGGGTCTGCTCTGAGGTGGTACAACTAAATGACCAGGGCTCAAATCAAGTCGTGGAGAGATCTGGCGAAAGCTTTTACTGATCAGTACAAGCATGTAACCGACATGGTTCCCAACCAACTATTGTTACAAGGCATGGAACAAAAGCGCAACGAGACCCTTCGAGAATATGCTCAAAGGTGGCGCGATGTGGCATCCCAGGTCCAACAACGCTTTATGATCATAAGATCTCCCATATTTTTGTAGACACACTAAAATGGGCACTTTATGATTGGTTGATCAGTAACCCTATTAGTAACTTTGCAGAAATGGTCATGACTGGCGAACGCATTGAAGCGGCCATCAAGAGCGGAAGGATCGATGGAGGGGATCATTCACGAAAGTAGTTTAAGAAGAAGGATCATGAAGTGAACAACACCAATGCTTTTGAGAAAACCAAGAACTTCACCATATCCTAGCCACAGGCCCCGGTAGGGAATTTCAGAAACTTCAACAAGAGAGAAGATAAGAGACCTAAGCAGGAAAATGATGATAGGTCTTTCACACATTTGCCAATTACCTATAAAGAACTCTACTCGCAGTTGTACAAGGCCAATCACGTCCAACCGTACCACATTACTCCTTATAACCTACCGTGCTTGGCTTGGTATAACCCTAAGGAGCACTGCGAATATCATGTCGATGTCACATGACACTCAATTGAGAATTGTATATCTTTTAAAAAGTTCGTACAAAATCTAATTCGAAATAGAGTATTACAGTTAGGGGATCCAGTACGACCAATAACTCATTGCCGAATCATGGAGACAGGGTGTAAATGCCATTGAAGACAAGTGCACCGATAAAACCAAAAAGAGCGTGTCTGAAGTCTAGTCTTCCTTGAGATGGGTCTTTCGGCAATTATGCATAACACGTCTCATCAATTGGGGAATTGTGATAGTTAAAGAAGGATATGGCATGTACTGTGAGTACCATCAATTAGAAGGTCATGATATTTAGTATTGTGAGGAATTTCGTCATTTGCTTCAAGCTATGATGGATAACAAGGAGATAGAGTTTTTTTAGAAGGAGAAAAGAGTAAAAGAGTTTGAAGTTTGTGCATCAAAGAGTCAGGAAACCAGATACAATGCCAAGAGGCCACTTGTCCTCGGTCTTAAGACGAGCGAGGCAAGTGAACCAAAAATGGATCCCAAAATTATAATTGCTACCCCAAAGTCTTTTCCTTTTAAAGACACCAAGATGGTCTCGTGGAATTACACCGCGAGCGTGACAATTCTGGGACCGTCAAATGTACAAGAAGAAAATAGGACGATGGAGACGAGACCTACTCAACCAAGTAGCGGAGAAGTAAGCGATGTAGGGTATCTAACAAGAAGTGGCTAGTGCTACATTGCAGAAAACCTGAGAGATCCAAAGGAGAAAGGCTAGGAAGCTGGAGTAGGACCAGAGAAGTTGTTCGGGGAAGACCCACCTTCAAAGATTAAGGAGCCCATCACAGAAACTTAAGCACAAGAGTTTCTAAAATTTCTAAAGCATAATGAGTATAATGTTGTCGATCAACTCTGGAAACAACCAGCTCGCATTTCATTACTCGATCTGTTATTGAATTCAGAAAAGCATCATGCTACATTGTTGAAGGTTTTGAATGAGACCTTCATTACAAAAGACATCTCTGTTGGGAGATTGGATCAGATTATCAGTCACATTACTAACGTCAATCACATTACTTTCAGTGATGACGAAATTCCTGGGGAAGGTATGGGGTCTGTCAAGGCCTTGAACATCACTACCCACTGTAAGGGTTATGTGCTGCCAGGCGTTTTTATCGATAATGGCTCTGCATTGAACGTTATGCCATTAGCCACGCTACAACGACTACCAATCCACAGCTCGCATATGAAACTATGTCATAATACGGTACAAGCCTTCAACGGGACTCAATGAGATGTGGTCAGGAAGATAGAAGTATCATTGCTCATTGGTCCCACTGAATATGTGGTCGATTTTGTGGTCATGGATATCCAGCCATCTTATAATTCCTATTAGGAAGGCCTTGGATACACTCGGTCGGTGCCATTTCGTCATCACTTTATCAAAAGTTAAAGTTTGTCACCGATGGAAAGTTAGTAACAGTAAATGTAGAGGAGGACATCATCGCTTCAGTAACTCCCGATACACCGTACATCCCTATTGATGGAGAAGCGATGGAGTGAACCTTTAGAGCCCTGGAACTCATCAACGCCACTTTTGTTACTGGTGGAGTAAAGTTCCATGCCCAAAACTGTCAAACTGCACTAAGATGATGGTATTCGAAACCCTGGGAAGATGAGCAAGAAAGAATAAAGGTTTAGGGAAGAATCTACAAGGGCGTCTTCATCCCGTTAGTGTGATTCACAAGGTGTACCATTTTGGACTTGGCTATAAGCCTAATTTCCTGCAAAAGAGGCAAGAGTGGAAAAAGAGACAGGAGCAGAGGAATGTCAGGTTGAGAGGGGAAGACATTCCTTGGGCTCCTATAACCTACGCAAACTTTAGAGGTATCTTCATATCTGAGGGGATCCGAAACCTGGAGGAGGATATCTAAGAGGCAAACCAGGAGGGTGAAAGACGCCTCCAAGAAGAGTAGATCAGCGAGGCTTTAGAAGAAATGAATGTAAACATGATTGATGGCAAAAGTAGGCCTAATCGGTTTCTGGTTGGAATTCGCCCGTGCCTCACAAGAGGAGAGCTCAACAACAGGACCTTCAGGGTCGTGCCAGCATTCAATAGAGATAAATCAAAGTAATGCCTAGAACCACTCCGTTGCTTTAGCCCAAAAGTAACAGACATCTTTTGTAAAAGGGGCAACTTTGTCATGTTTATCTGCCTATAATGACACATATATATCTATCTTTTCTTTTTCTCAAATGGCAAACATGGCATTCATTCCATTTCATTCATTATTTCATTAATTTACCTATTCATTTAATAATTTATTTACATAATAAACTATACATTTCTTTTCCCAATACGCACTTTCAAAATTGTGCAGGTCTCTTAATATAAACTGTATGAACAATGTGGAACCTAATCCTAAAGCAGATTTTGAATGGCCCAGGTACTTGGCGGAGATAGAGGAAGAAAATGATGAGATTCCCAAAGAGCAGTTAAGAATGATGGTCGGTGAAGAAAATTAAATCCTTCTACACCAAGAGAGGGTAGAGATCCTAAATTTGGGGACTAACGAATAAAGGAAATAAGTAAAAATCGGGGGCACCCTATCACCGGAAGTCAGACAAGGGTTGGTCGAATTGCTTGTAGAATTTGGAGACGTGTTCACATGGTCATACCAAGATATGTCGGGCTTAAACACGGACATTGTAACACACAAGCTTCCTATTAGGCCAAAGTGCAAGCCCATATAGCAAAAGCTTCGAAGAATGAGAACAGACATGTTACTGAAAATTAGGGAAGATGTTAAGAAACAATTTGAGGCTGGGTTTCTGGAAGTCTCTAAGTACCCAGAATGGGTAGCCAATATCATGTCGGTACCAAAGAATGATGGGAAGATGCGTATGTGTGTGGATTATGGAGACCTTAATAAGGTGAGCCCCATGAATAACTTTTCTTTGCCCCATATTGATGCTTTAGTGGACAACACTGCGGGGCATGCTTGGTTCTCGTTCATGGATGGCTTATCGGGGTACAACCAGATCAAAATGCACCATGAAGACATGGAGAAAACCACCTTTGTGACCATGTGGGGCACGTTTTGTTACAAAGTGATGCCTTTCGGATTAAAAAATACTGGGGCAACTTACCAAAGAGCCATAGTAACCTTGTTTCATGACATGATGCATAAGGAAATCGAAGTGTACGTAGATAACGTGATAGCCAAGTCTAAGACCAAGGAGGAGCACATCCAAAAGTTACGGAAACTCTTTCGAAGGATAAGAAAATATCAGTTAAAGCTCAACCCGGCCAAATGTACCTTCGCAGTCACATCAGAGAAGCTTTTGGGCTTTGTGGTAAGTTAGAAGGGCATCGAGATCGACCCTAACAAGGTAAAAGCAATTCAATATCTTTCGTCACCGCAAACATAAAAGGAAGTCCGAGAATTTTTAGGGAGGTTAAACAACATATCTCGATTCATATCTCAATTGACTAATAAGTGTGACCCTGTTTTCAGACTGCTCCGAAAGAATAACCCGGGGTTTGGGATGAAGATTGTCAAGAGGCACTAGAAAAGATCAAGAAGTATCTGACTGATCCCTCAATCCTAGTAGCACCAGTGCCTGAAAAACCATTGATTATGTACCTGATAGTCTTTGAAAACTCTATGGGGTGTGTACTTGGACAACATGATGATTCGGGCAAGAAGGAAAGGGCAATCTATTATTTGAGCAAGAAATTCATCGATTGTGAAATGAGGTACCTGTCAATTCAGAAGTTATGTTGTGTCTTAGCATGGGCCACTAAGCGGCTACGATAGTACATATTGTATCATACCACCTGTTTAATTTCTCGGATGGATCTACTGAAATTTTTTATGGAAGCGCCAACATTGACTGGGAAGATGGCCCGTTGGTAAATGCTCTTGTTAGAGTTTTACATCGTTTACGTGAACTAGAAAGTGGTAAAAGGAAGTGTCGTGGCAGATCTTCTGGCAAGTCACACTTTAGATAACTATGAACCGTTGGATTTCTATTTTCCAAATGAAGATTTGATCTGTGGTTTAACTAAAGGGAAATCTGATGTCGAGAAAGATAGATTGAGGCTCTATTTCGACGGGGCATCGAATGCCCTAGGCCATGGAATAGGGGCAATATTAACTTCCCCTGAAGATGACCGCTACCCTTTCACCAGTAGGCTGGAATTCTTCTGCACCAACAATATAGCCGAGTGTGAGGCTTGCGTCATGGGACTTCGAGCAACCATAGAGAAAAAGATCATGGTGCTCCAAGTTTTCGGAGATTCCTCTTTGGTAGTCTACCAACTTCGAAAAGAGTGGGAGACTAGAGATCCGAAGCTGATCAAGTATTACGATTTGATCCAAGATTTGGTTAGACATTTTGAAGAAGTTAGTTTCACCTACCAGCAGAGGGAAGATAATCAAATGGCCGACGCTCTAGCCACCTTGGTTGCAGTGTTCAAAGTAAATAGGACGGCCGAAATGAAGCCCGTCAAGATGTAAACTTTTGAGGTGTCAGCCCACTACTATAGTTTGGAGGAGGAAAAAGATGGCAATCCATGGTATTATGACATCCTCTAGTATATCAAATACCAAACTTACCCAAAAGATGCCAACGATAATGAAAAAAGAACTATTAGAATGTTGGCATTGGGGTACGTCCTTTATGTAGAGGTTTTGTATAAAAGAAGCAAAGATCAGATACTGTTGAGGTGTGTCAATGCCTGGGAGGCCGAAACTATTCTAGCAAAGGTCCATGGAGGTTTATGCGGAACCCACGCTAGCGGCTTATTGATGGCTAGGAAAATCGTGAGATACGACTACTTCTGGTCAACAATGGAAGGAGATTGCATCAATTATGCAAAGAAATGCCATAAGTGCCATATCTACGCCGATAAGATACATTCCTCGCCAGTGCCACTTCACGTCATAAACTCATCTTGGCCTTTTGCTGCCTAGGGAATAGACGTTATTGGTCAGATACACCCGAAGGCTTCTAATGGGCATCACTTCATCTTAGTAGCCATCGATTACTTCACCAAATGAGTAGAAACTGCCTCATATGCCAACATCACTAGAGCGACAATTTGTAAGTTTCTCAAAAAAAATTACATGCCGCTATGGCCTGCCTAAAAGGATCATCACTGACAACGCTTCCAACTTGAATAACAAAATGATGATTGAGGTGTGTGAACAGTTCAAAATTGTACATCACAATTCTATTGTTTATTGCCCCAAGATGAAAGGAGCAGTGGAAGCAGCAAATAAGAATATAAAGAAGATCATAGCAAAAACCACGGAAAATTACAATGATTGGCATGAGAAGTTACCTTTTGCTCTATTTGCTTATTGAACCTCTGTGAGGACCTCCACCGGGGCAACGTCATACTCTTTGGTATATGGCACGGAGGCGGTATTACTCATCGAGGTAGAAATTCCATCACTTCAAATTCTGAACGAAGTAAAGTTGGATAAAGGTGAACAGGTACAAGCCAGAATTGATCAGTTGAACTTCATTGAAGAGAAAAGATTGAAGGTCATCTGTCATGGCCAAATGTATCAGAAAAGGATGATGCGGGCCTATAACAAAAATGTTCACCCTAGAGTGTTTCAAGAGGGGGATCTAGTACTCAAGAAGATTCTACTTAACCAAAAGGACTTCCGAGGGAAGTAGATGCCTAATTGGGAAGGACCTTATGTTCTAAAGAATGCCTTTTTTGGAGGAGCATTAATTTTAGCCGAGATGGATGGGAAAAAGTTAAGCAACCCAGTAAACTCGGACTCTGTGAAAAAGTATTATGCCTGAGAAAAGAAAGAAAAAAAAGAGAAAAAAAGAAAAAAAAAGAAGAATAAATAAAATAAATGAGAAAATAAGAATGAGGGTTTAGAGCGAAAACCCAAAAATAGTCTTAAAACCAATGGGGATCTGAATTGAAAATTCGAACAGGACAGTTCAGATATGCGTGAAGTTTGGCATACGACTAACAAACTTCATCGAATGAAAATGCTTCAATCCTTAGGTCGTTAAAAGTTGTAACCCAATATGGCGAGTAAAATGTCTACTGTGGTCGATGGGTTCTCATTGTTCAAACAGACGATATTATTCGCATCTTTTCTTTCTCATGTTTGCCATGACTTTCAAAATTTTGTTAATGTTTCTCTAAGTATTAATAAAATATTATTCTCATTCGTCTCATAATTATCTCGCAAATGAATTAGCATAGATCAGGAAAAGCAAAAGATTTCTTGGTATTACTATGATTTAACCTATTGAGTACAAGTTGTTCTAAGATAGAGGGCGAATCTGCCAAGGTTAAGACAAAAAGATCATTGAGGGTGAAATTGACGAGATTTTCCAAAAAAAGACAATGAGTACCTCATATATTATTGAAATCAAAGGAGCTAAGGGTGAAAACCCAGAAGGGCGCCCGAAGAAATAAGAAAAAAGAAATAAAAAAAGAGAAAAAAGAGAAAACAGAAAAAGAAAGAAAAAATAGAGAGAAGAAGGAAAAAGAAGAAAAAAGAGAAAAAGAAAAAAAAGAAAAAAGCTGAAGTGAAATCTCGAAAATGGTACTTTGGGGAAGTTTGAGCCTAAAGTGAAAACCTGAAAATGCACTTTATAACAAAAATCAAGAGTTCAAAAAAGGGTATAAAGGGTGAACCCGAGTGAGAGATGGGGCACCGCCGTCGCAAGAAGATAATAGGGAAGCAAAGGAAGATCAAAATCAAGAAACCAAGAAGGAAAAGTGTCCGAGTGAATTAGTGTCACTCGTGCATCATATTTAGTTAGACATTCCTATGTTAGGAGCATGCTAACTCATACCATCGTAGCATTTCGTCTCTTTTTACAGGATAAAAGGGAGACCTCTTAAGAAGAAAAACAGACATTAAAGCGGAAACTTGGAGAGAATTTCCAAGCAAAAGATTTCGAAAACACCACTTCTCGGTAAAAAAGGCGAGATAATAGAACCTATCGTAAAAATGGAAGAAGAAGTTAGCCTATTCGTTCAGGCTCACAAAGAGCGAAAGCCTTCATAGAACCCTCATTGGAAGAACTCCTATTTGTTCGATGCCGCTTCGGAGGAACATACCGTCTTCGTTGGGTTATGTCTGCTGCCATTTTGGAGGGACATCCCAGCGTCACTAAGATTGCTTTCGGCCACTTCGGGAAGGCAAAACTATTCAGATTTATTCAATACCACTTCGGAAGAATGAATCGTCTGAAGGATATTTGGATTCGTTCACTGCCGCTTTGGGGGAATGAGTCATTTAGTAACTGGTTTGTTCGATATCGATCAGGAAAGGCATGCCAGTGCTACCTAGTTGTTTTCTGCCGTTTCGAGGAAACAAGTTATCTCAATTTGCTCGCTGCCATTTCGGAAGAGCAAATAATCCGACATGGAAGTATGATAAAATTAGTGCTCATGGTCTTTGCTTTATTCTTTTTCCACAAGTATAAGCAAAGAGGGACAACTGTAATCACTAATTTTGTCCGTGGTTAACACGTTTTCTTTATTTTGCAACAATGGGCTTATATATGTTTATATTATTATTAGGTGATTATAAAATGGGCTCATGTGTGTTAGTATACATATTAAGTGTATATCATAAGTGTGTGTTTATTATGTATGTCTATTTAAAAAAAAGAACATATATGTGTTGTTTGTCAAAATTGCATGTAGTATAGGCATGTGTTATTAGTATATTATATGTGTTTACTATTGTTAATATGAGTGTATATAGGTATTATGTGCATGTATAAATATATTTTCATTGTTACTTCAATATCATTAATACTTAACTAAGAATGTATATTGTATGTATAAATGTATGTATGTTTGTATGGTGCGTATGTATATGTATTATTAGAGATTATTATTAGAACTATTATAATATGGGCTGACTATTAATTAAAAAAGAAAAAAATCTAAATCTAAACATATATAAACAGATTAAATAGAGAAAGCCAAAATATTTTATCCCAGTCCATTTACATAAATAATTATAATACATTATAAGCTCATCTATGGCTCATATCCAATATAAACAAAAAACCCTAAAAATCTTATTACCCTTTTTCTTTTTCTTGCAGCCGTCTCAAATCTGGCCGTTGGATCACATTTGATCCAACAGTTCAGATGACACCGAAATCGGCCGTCCAGATTCACCAATCACCCTACGCGCCGATGCGCCACCTTCCATGCGCGCGTGAAGCCCACGCGCTTTCGCTTTATCTTCCACGCGCTGCTGCCGATTCGTCTCCCGGCCACGTGGCTTCGTCGCTGGCAATCTTGCAATATTACCAATGGCTCCCAACCACCATCATGGGCAGAAACAATAAAAAAAATAGGGGTTAACAGAGCCTAATGGTAGATATAATCAGCCACAATATTTTCAATTAAAGTTTGCTTGGAAATGTAAACATGGATTGGAGATAAAAAATGATGCAATCAGATTACAACTTCAAGTATATTTTCCATAACTAAGAAGTGAATGAAAAAACATTCTGATTTCCCCTTTTATCTTTCTTCCTGAATATAACCACAAAAAAGCAATAAAAAAACTTCAACCATGTATATTCAAATCATTATTATCGTGCTAGGCATTTAATTTCAAAAAAAAAGGAATAGGAACGAAAGCGAAGGGAGAAGTATACCGTTCGACGGCGGCGTTTCCCTGAGATTAAAGGTTTCAACCGACGATCCCAACGGTGGAGAGCTAGCCCTTGACATGGGAAGCAACATACTCTGGTTGCGGCTCGATCCAACGGCAAAACACCCAGATCGACGGCAAGGAAGAATGACGGACCCATAAGAATTTCACGACGTTGGGGCTATTCTGGGAGAAATTGAACCGGTGAAGAAAGAGAGAAGACTGAGACGAGCTCAACGGCGGCCTTGCGCGTTCGAAAAGCTGTTGGAGCACCGGCATCGAGTGGGGAAGAAAGCGGCAACTTAGGGTTTGTTTTATCCCCATTTTTGTTGACTGTGTTGAAGAAGAGGATAAAGGGATTATAACCCTTTTATCTGGTAGCCAGTTGTTTAACCGGTCAAAACCGTTTAGCCAGTTATCCAACTTGACCCAGTTATCCAACCCGGCCTGATCCAATCCACTGAGCCCAAACCGGTGGGTCTTGGGTATCTTCTTATCCTTTAGTTTTTTTAGCCCACATGAAATGACAAACATGTATAGTCTTTTTTTTATTTGTACATATATATTAAGAATGTGACATAGCCCGTCATATAATTTTATATATTATGTGAGATATTATACGCCTAATTTGTATAATATGTAGCCCATTAACACAATAGTATTTCTTTTAAATATAATATATACCATATAAGACTTGATGTATTTTTTCATAAAAGTATATATATAATACATGGTTTTATGACATATAACATGTAGAATATAAATAATATACACATACGACTTTAAATATATGTATATAATGGTTTTCTATAAAATATATATATATATATATATGATTTGCTTTTTTTAGTATGTAATATAAAAAATATTAAAAAATGAAAAGAAAAAAAAGAAAAAGAAAAACATTATTTGTAACTAAAAAAATCCACTACCATTAAATGCAAATTTTTATGTAATTTTATTTATAAAAAAGGTTGTGTATACATATATATATATATATAGCTTTCTTTTAAAACAGTTCGTATTTCTTTAAGTATGTGATATATGTATATATTTATAAAAGTGGTTTGTAAAGTTTATATATATAATTTACATATTTAAAATATAATATATATATATATATTACTTCATAAAATTTACAAGATGTTTCTTTATAATATACGTTATTTATGTTTTTTTACATGTATATTTGCTCTTGTGTTAGACCCCTTTTTTATATATTGGGATTAGTTTTCTAAATTAGATTTGTTGGGCATTTTTCTTAGTTTGTGGGCTCTAAGCCTTGAGGTTTAGTTGTAGTAGTTTGGGCTTTTGGTTTTGGGCATAATTTTAGTAGTTTTAGGCTTTTGGGCTTAGGTTGGAAATAGCCAATTTAATTCGAATAATTTGTATCGTGCGCCCGTCTCAAAGGGGCGTGATCCTAGAATTAATCAAATTAGTCTTAGTTTTTTATAACATTAATTAGATTAGCGTTCGGATTAATTTAGTGAATTTAAATTTATCATTGGCTTATTGGGGTAAATATTAAATTCATTAAATTAATTGGACATTTCTTAATTACTTTAGGGGAAAAGTCAATTTTAAGTCTAACTTAGCATTAAATTACAATTTAATCACCATAAATTGGGTTTCTTAAATGTTTAGGGCTAAATATGTAATTGGGCTATATATCAAATTGGCCCTTCCTTTTTTAAATATTTACATTCATGCCATTGATTGTCATATATTAATTGACATACATATAATCTTTAATCTTAATTGCATTTCTAATTAACCTAAATCACAAAAGGGGAGGTATTTATTAATTCAAACATTTGTGTCGTAACAGTCCGATCTTAAAGGATGTTGACCAAATATTTGAATTAATTTTTACCATCCCGAGGTAAATGGATTAAAAATTAACAAAATTATCACATCGTGCATAAATGTGACGTACGGGGGTCGAACCATAAATTAACACGGCAATCAGGCTTATTCGATGTCGGTTTAATTTATGGTTCTACATATCGTCAACCTTATTAATTAAATGTTTAATTAATTTGAGTCCACCAATTCGATAAAGCCCGTGCAATCAAGGTTAATTTTCATTTAAGAACTCCGAATTAAATTAAATATAAATCTCAATGAATTTCATCCCTTTAAAAGCAACGAATATTTTGGTACCGATCTCCGGGTGTGATGGGGGTGCTAATCCTTCCCCACACGTAACCAACTCCCGGACCCTTTCACAATGAATCTCTAGTTTCTTATGGTGCTCGGCCTACCTTACCCAAATGGTTGGTGGTGACTCCAAGTTTTCATCATTTCCAAAAAAATATAAGGTTTTCAAAAGAAATCCAATCTTCCAAAAGATTTTCATTAATAATTTAGGGGATAATTAGTAGTCAACTTCTTTCCTAAACAAATGCTCTTAACGCGACAAATTTTTCCTTTTTTTCAAAAAGAAAAAGAAAAAAGGTCGCTACACAATCCTCTAGCCCAAAGAAATCATACTTTTTAATTAGAGAGGTTTTATCTAAATATATTGTTACAATATGCTATCTACTAAACATTATATTTAACTGATTAAACCTCTAAAAATAGTTTAATTTTTTAAAATTTAAAAAAATTGTTTATTAGAACCCGTGGAGTGGTCCCAATGATAAAAAATAATATATATTTATCTAGGTGACCCGGGTTCGAGCACAATATGTATACGGTGTGTGTGCATTATTAAAGGACTAAAAAAATTTATACAGACACGATCTGTCGACCTTGTAATTACACTAGTATATTGAAAAAACTGTTTACTAAATACGATCATAGCGTAACGAAGGGCGATGATTACGCGAAAGTATAGTCCGGTGCTAGTTCTGTTGACCTACATTTGGGCTGGATTAGCTGTGATATTCGCTAGCCCATACACGCTTAAGGCTTCCAATTAATCTTAAATTTTCTTTTCAAAGTTTTAGTATTTTAGTGGGGTTAGGCCCGACATTCAGCGAAGATCACATATTTCACAATAAATATTAAATAATATTTTTATGATTTTTAAGGTGTTTACTAATTATATTTAAAATATATTTTTAACAAAACAATTAAAATAATATAGTTGAGAAAGTTTAATTTTGTTTAATGAATTAATTATTCGAAGTAATATGATATGCTTTTGTTCTATATTAGTTTATTTTTGAATTTTTGTTCATGATCCTGACAATGTTTGAGAAGATTCTGAGTGAGGTGGACCAATGTTTATGAATATCCGATGGTCGAATCAAATCTTAAAAAAGTTTGTAAGAATATTTAATATTCGAATATGTAACCTTATTAATAAAATAAATCCCTTAGAGTCTTGATGCGACGTTTATTTCTCCGATCTATGCGAAGATTTTGGTTATCAAATATTCTTTTTTTATCAAAAGATAAAATTATTATATATTAATGGATTTTTTTTTATCAAAAGATAAATTTTGTATTAAAAAATATAGTGAAATTTATTAGTTATTCAGACCCTATTTTTTAATTCATTTGAATTTTACTCCTTTTATTTCTGTGGTTAATTATATTTTACCTTTGATATTGATTCTTAACCTCCTTTACGTGCGCACTTTTGATTCAAATGTCTAAAACTCCAATTAGTTTTCTTATTACACTTTCATCACTATAAATGATCTATAAGGAAAATAATCCGATTTTACCATTTTTCTTTTTCCTTAATTATATTTTTAGCGAACCTTCTGAAAGTCTTGATGAAAAAGAAAATATAGTTATTTTTAAAATATTTGAGTTCAAATAATTTTTTACGAGATATATTAAAGTATTAAAAAATAAATAAATACTGTCGCGGAATTAGTTAAAATAATAAAATTTTAGTTTTGGTTTTATCTACAAATCATTGAAATAGAAATATTGAAGAAATCATTCTTTTCATTAGAGTTTGGTATACAATGTGGGTGAAGAAATAATGTTATGTAAAACTATGCATGTTTATAAAAAAGTTCAACAAATTTCACGACTAAAAAATATATTAGCTACCAATATTTGATATCTATTAATATTAATTATATTACAAAATTATTTTTTAATATAATATTATTAAATATATTTAAATGATTTACATATTATTATATATATATATATATATATTTTTAATACATTTTAATTAATTATTAAATTTAAATGATATTTGAATTATACATATTAATCTCATTTTTTATTTGTTATTATAACTACCTGTTTACTAAATATATAAACTAATTGATTTGACTAGTTAGATCTCTAAAAATAATTTGATCATATGTTATTATAACATT